>JAJJWW010016839.1:0-635346 GCA_023531295.1 Papaver armeniacum | reverse complement strand
GGAATTTCCTTGTCGTTATTTTTACTTGTACTTTTATTCCATGTTGCACTTGGTTGTAGAAGTGATCTGGTTGTTGATTAAGATGTACCATCCTCAATTTGTTATATCTTCTTCATATCAATCTAGTTGCAAACTAAAAATAAAGAACAGCTCTTTTATATCCATCTTGTCTTATTTTCTTCAGAATCCTTGCTGTCTATGTGAACACGGAAATCAGGTAAGCATCCACGTGTTCACAAACAATCTCAGCATGAATTGAATACACGCATTAAAGTGTGAATAAGTATAATATGCCTAGGTAGATGATGATTCACTGATTCCAAACCCCACGGGTTTGTCATGATCTCCTCAACATCCAAAATGATAGATCTAAGACGTAAACACATAAATAAAGCTATATGAATGCTAAATGTAAAGGAGACGATGGTTTACGTGGTTCAGCACTAAGGCCTACGTCCACGGATCCGGGGATATTCACTATAAAGTAAACGGTTACAAAAGTAATCACAAGATCTTTGGTATTCATCAACCTCATAGGTTGATACTCATACTTACTTCTCATTATTCTCTCCTATTCCTTAGTTCTACTCTCGATCCCCCTTTCTCGTGGAAGGGATGTACATATATATAGCTAAATCGAGTGGGTCCACTGACAAAGAGCTGTTGAGATCTTATCTTCTTGTGCTCTGTGCATGGTCCGCGGACTCCCAGTCACTCCGCGGCTTCTACAATACCCAAGTTCATTACGTGACCAACCCTCGTTTTCTTCGTTGGTTGTCGACACGTGCCCTCGGCGGCATTAAATGCGAGTGGTTGGGGCGGTCCAATCCGCGCCGGGCGGTGTCGATCCTCCTTGTCACGTACGTGTCGGTTGGACTATCCCAGTAGTTGATTACATCTCACCTCGTGATGGGGTAGAGTAACTCTTTGGTGTTGCGCGGGATTACCTTCCTTGGATGCTCCCTCATCTTCGACCGTTGGTCTTGACAGATGGCACGTCGTCTAGATATCATGGATGCCCCTACGTGTCATTCCTCTTTATGACGTGGCCTCCACGTGAGTTTTGCTAGTACACGTGGCGATGGAGATAAAAGAGTGTACTTACAATTTGCCCCTCTTCTTGTGATTTGGGTGCTAGCCTCGGTTGGAAGAAGAATCGTGTGGTACGTTTTTATCTCCTCCTCATAACTTCTCCTAAAAGGTGCTACCGCATTTATTGTGCACGTTTCCCTATCCGGCCATAACGCCCTTTGGGTAGTGGACGGTTTCTCTTGATCTTATAAAAAGAGAAGAGTGAGAGAATGTGAATTAAATTCACATTCTCTGTTTATTCTCTGTTCCATTGTCTTCTTCATCTTCTTAACTTCCTCTGACACCATTATTGCTGCTGCCGTTGCTGCTGCTACTGTTGTCGATGTCGCCTTCGTTGCTGCTGCTGCTGCTTTACTCTTTGAGGTTCAGGTATGATTTTTTACTCCGTTTACTCTCCATGCCTAACCCTGTTGAGTTTTTGATTTTCTGGTGATGCGTCAATGATGAATTTAATCTTATGTATATCCTGGGATTTGAGAGTTGACGCCACTGAGCCGTGTATTTCATCGGCCATTCTTTGATTTTATTTTTCTTATTTTGAGTTTGAATAATAGTTTGAGAGTTTAAGTAATTGTAGATGAAATCTAGGGTTTTCTTCACGTTTGCTGCTGTTCTTGAGATTTTCTTGCTTTTCGATCTTCCTTGCCTCTGATTTGCATTTTTATTTGTGTTTGTGCCCGCAGATATGTCCGATCGTCCGCGGGTTCCTTACCAAACTCCTCCGTCAAGTCCTCACAGATCTCCTCGGAGTGATTCCAATATTAGGGGTGGAGCTTCGCCTTCACTTACCCGCAGTAATCCTCGGGATGGACGTACATCCTCGTCCCACGGTCGAGGCCTTCGCTTAAAAGGGGTGATCCGCCGCGGGGGTCTAGATATGCCGTGAATCGCCCTAGAGGTGGGTCTCCTAATAAGCGGCGGAATCCATGCCGAACCTTTAGATGTGCAGCCTCTCCGCACCAAGCCTCCACCGCGGACTAATCCACCTGTGCCTAGTTCAAGTAAGTCAACTAAGACTCAGCCTTCGAAGAGAAAGGCTGCGGAGATAGAATCTTCGGGAGATGTAGTTCCTCCTAAGAAGAAGGCAGCGGGTTCTGCGTAAGATACTACGGGAGATGCTTTCGAGGATGACTCTGCTGTTACTTTTCGTCCTTTACCTTTGGGTAATAAGAAGTTTACGTTCAGACACATTGATCTTGAGGCCTTCAAATTGAAGCACGGTCTTGACACTTCCAAGTGCGTTTTTATGCCCCTGATAAAGATATAACTTATGAGATGGTTACCAATTACCGGTATGATGCCTTTCATTTGCTTGACGACCGTGGGTGCTTTTGAGGCTGGTTTGATGTTGCCGTTGTATAAAGCCGGTGATGATTTCTACTACCGGGTCTTGTCTAGCCGCGATACTGCCAAGAAAAGTCATAATCGTGGGGTGCAACGGTTGACAGGAAACTATCTTCGCCATCTCCGAGAATGCTATCTTCGTAGCAAGGGGCAAACGATGATGACCTGCTATGCCCCTAAATTAGAAAAGGAGAAAGGGTGGTATACTCCGAAAATTTCAACAAATCCTTTGGAGATTACGTTAACGGGAATACTCGTAAGCCGTGGTGCAGTGAGTCTGCGGAAAATTGCTCTGGTAAGGGGAAGTTCGACTTTTGAGCGAGGTAAAAAAGTGATTCCAAGATGGCGAGGGTTCTGGTCTTTGAAGGTCCTCCTATTCCCGTGATGAGAGAATTAAGCGTGATCATGACTATGAATGGTCTCCCACTTGTTCTTGAAGTCGTTGGTCCGTGGGCCTATGGTTGGGTCCCCGGACCCCATGGTTGGCAGCCTACACTGATGGTCCTTATCGCGAAGCTTCTCCCGCTCGTTATGCCCATTCTTGCCCTTGGCGAGATGAGTTTTGTAGGTATGGATTTTGCTTATAATCGCGATGTTGATAACGCGGAAGACGAAGATATCTACGATGCTAACCTTCTTCCGAGAATACTAATGTTGCTAAGGTGTGTTGTTTGTTTTCTACGTATATATGCCCCTTCGTTTTCTTAAATAATGTTGATTATGCCAAGGAAAGGAGATGCCAATGGCTATTTTATCATTATGTGTCGTAGGTGCGTAGAAATAAGAAGATCAATCCCAAGCAATCGTCGAATTCTCCCACCGAGGTTCTACACACTTCGAGGATGTGAACAAACCGGTGGATGGTGATGAGGATGTTTCCGATGGGAAGAGCGACTGAGACTTCTCCGCCCGTTCAAGAAGTAGATAGTATTGCCGGTGGGAGCGTTGGTGGAGGTGATGGTGATCAGGCCACTGGTGGTGGTGGTGGTGATCCGGCCACTGGTGGTGGTGGGAATGATTAGGCTACTGGTGGTGGTGGTGGTGATCAGGCCACTGGTGGTGGTGGTGGTGATGAGGCCACTGGTGGTGGTGGTGATGATCAGGCTGAGGGGGCTACTAAGTCAAGTGGGGTTGTTGTGGACAAGGGTAAGGGAATTGCTCTTGGTAGTGGTGACAAGGATGGGGATGCTTATTGCGAGTTTTCCTTTGGTAAGGTTTTATCAGGGAACAATCATTTGACATGGCCACAGTTATGGGGCTTGTCTCGGACTTCAATCTGCTTCCAACTGGTGATGACTGGAATGTTCTCAAGGATAGCTGCGGAGGTGACCCCACACGTGGATCTGATGCTGGGGTTTTGGCGGTGCATCCCGAGGGTTGTGTTGGCACCTCCTCCACTGCTGGTGGGGCTTTGGTGCTAAGTGATACTGGTGCTTCGCTTGGTGGGAAGCCCTCAGACTCTTCCTCAGATGATTTCTCGCGGTCTTTGGTCGCGGACGGTGATGATGTTGTTTTGGCGTGGCTGCAAAAGAAAAACTTGCTTGTCGTGCCTCATCCTGCCCCTGTGATTGAAGGGGAAAAGAGTTCGGACTCTTTTACTCGCGGGCATATGGAGCTAACCCCTAAGGAGGTGGTAGATCGAGGGTGGGGCAAGAATCTTGTGGCCAGCGGGATTGATCTCGTGGTGGATCCTCCGCTTCGGTTCTTGGCATGATGGCCATTCTTTGATGGGTACTAGTACGATTATCCCAGTGATTCTTTGGAGGTTTGTCCCGCTCTTTCTACCCACGATTTTGCTTAAATGTGTTGTGAACTAATTTCCCTTTTTGATTGATAGATGATGAGGAGTGAGTATTGTAACCACCATCTTTACCGGCTCTTCAAGGCTAAGTCTCTCAAGCTAGAAGGGAAGCTCCGGCATTGTGAAGAGACGCTTACGAGCGTTGAGCTGCGGTCTCTGCTAAAGATGAGGAAATAGCGGAGAGTGAAGGGTGCTGCAAGCGTAAGGAGCGACGGGACGCGGAAGAGGCGAAGATGCGTTACGAGCTGGCTTCGGTTAAGGCCAAGTTAGCGGTTCTTTGAGAAGAACTCTTCGTCTATTTCAGTCTGCGTCTCCTCTTCTTTGATAGTTACATGTTCCTTATATGTTACGAGTTATCTTCTTCTTCCCTCCTCCCATTGTCTTTGTCTTGATGGGTGGAGTCCCCCGAGTTGTTGTGGCTTCGGAATGAGAGAACTCGTCAAAAAAGGTCGTATTGCCGAGTTAGTTGAAAAACTTAAGAGTGAATCGGCGAAATGGAATGCCCGCGCGGATGTTCATAACGCTATGGCCGAAGAATGGCGTAAGAAAAAGCTTTGCTTGGTAGATCTGCAAAATCAAAACAACCATGACCGTCATTTATTCAACGGGGCTCTTTTATGGACGCGGGATAATCTTGAGAAAGCCCGCGGTCAGATTTACTCTTTAGAAATTAAGCTTAATGTTATGGAAGACGAGGCTGCGGCGGGCGCGGTCTTCTCATCCCTCGGATGTGCGGGCTTATATGCAACGTCTTGCTAAGGAAAGAGACGACGCTAGGGCAGAATCCTACGGCGCTCTCGGTAGTGCCTTATCCGCGTCTCGAGCTGATGTGGCCCCGTCGGGTTGAGTGTGAGAAAAACTTAGAGGTGACTATGTATCGTCTTAACAAGGGGTTGGAATCGAAGAATGATGAGGTTAATCGATATCGTCATTCGGACTCGATGCTTCGAGATGACCTAAGCGCGAAGTCGGTATGCTCATAATCTTCTGCGGGTAGATTATGATAGGTTATCAAATGAATATGATTATGCCGCGAAGCAAAGTCCGCGGTTGAACATTGTGAAGGTATACGTTTTTGTCATCGAGTGTGCTTTGTATTGTATTTGTTATAACTTTCTTTTTCTATTATCCGCAGAGCTCCGGGGACGGCTTCGAGCGCGGATGACAAGTTTGCCGAAGCTCGGGCTAAGGTAGTTCAATTGGAGGGCCAAGTCAATTACCATCGAGTCCTGGCCTTGTCTCGGGAGGAAACGCCGAAGCATGCCAATCAAAAGGGACCTTCTTTCCACTTCCCTAAGTCAAGCCGAGATGAAGAGTGTAGCCATAGGCTTCGTGGCTCGTGCGGTTGGCCGAAGAGATTAATAGGACTCTCGGTGAGATTGAGTTGGATCTCAAGAAGAGTCATGGGCTAACCAAGAATTATACTGGCGTCCCGTACCCGCGCTCCCTTCGAGGTTCTTCGGCCCCTCCTCTCGGTGGTAGTGTTCCTTCATCGCTGAAGGATAAACCTGCGGATAATGCTCCTTCTCGGTAGACCATAACTAGTATGCTAGGGATTGATCTCAGTTGCTTATCCTTTTTGGCGTTTTTGCTATTTTCCTTGCTAGGCTTGTAATCAATCAGTGTACTAGATCAAACTTTAGTGTTTAAATCAATTTGAATTTTGTTGAATTTGCATCTATTGGCTTTACAAATTAAGTTAACATAATGAGTAATTCCGTAGTGTTTATAATCCAAGGATGTCAATCTTTGAATTTGAGAAAGTGTATAGTCTGTGCAATTCCGTAGGTTGATATCCCCGAAATCGTCTTGTGACCTTGCATCCCGTCCAGCTAATTCCTTGGCCATAGGATTTCTGAACGGTGGGGGTCTGGCCGACGCTCAAGGATATATTCCATTGAGTTCGCGGCTTTTAATATTGCTCGGGTATCTCGTTCTGTGGGAAGTCGCCCCCTGGTCATATACTTATAGACGCTTACGGGGGAGTTCCAAGAGATTGCATGTGTGTGCTCCGATATATTGCAGGCGTGTGCTTTGTATGGGATATTGCCCGGTATATTGCAGTGGGTATGATCCACGCTTTGTGCGGGACATCCCTCTCACTAAAGTATAATGCCAATTCTTAATAATAGTAACGGCACAATGATTTACGTGGTTCAGCCCTAAGGCCTACGTCCACGGGGTAACGATAGTATCGATATTTTATTAAGATGTGGTATGGTTTTCAATGTACATTGTGTAAGTAGTATATACATGTGTCTCATATGGTATAGGTTGTGGGTTTTGAATAAATTGAAACGCGTGTGGGTAATGAATAGAATGTGACACTTGAAAATGAAAGCTTGGATTGATTGAAAAGTTAAGGCGCGTTACTCCTTTGTCAGAGATAGAAACATGTGGACTTGTAATTCCGTTTTCTTCTTCTGAAATGCATACGCAGTGGTAGGTTATGGGTAGTATGGCTTGAGATATTTGGCATTCCACTGATGCATGAGGATTTCCCCTTTCAGATTACGCAGATAGTAAGAGCCATTTCCTGCGATGTCATGTATTACGTAGGGTCCTCCCCACGTTGGTGCTAGTTTTCCCCACTTCTTTTCTCGCTGGTATTGGTGAATGGTCCTCAACACATACTGCCCTTCTACAAAATTCCTAAGTTTCACTTTTTTGTTGTATTCTCTGGATAGCTGCGTTGGTAATTTTCCATTCTTTGCGGTGCGCTTCTCTCCTTTCTTCGAGGTCGTCAAGCTTTTCCAACATCATGTCCGTGGTGAGGTTCTTTTCCCATGCTTCTCGTCTTTGTTGTTGGAAGTAGAATTTCCGTAGGGATTCACATACACTCCCGTACGTGAGTAAAAACGGGGACTCTCCTTAGGCGATCTTCGAGTCGTCCTATATGCCCATAGAACGTTATGTAATCGTTCACACCACCGCCTTGTACTCGTCCGAGTTATTTTTTAAGGATAAGTGCCAAAGTTTTGTTTGTGGCTTCGCTTGTCCATTGCTTTGTGGGTATATGGGGGTGGATTTATTTTTCGAATTTTGAGGGTGTCGAACAAGAAGTCGATATTCTTTCCTTGTAGCTGTTTCTGGGTTGTCGGAAACTATCTCTCGGGGATGCCAAACCCGAGATGATATTTTGAAAAATAAAAGTAAAGACGTCGAATCCCGAATTCTTGCCGGTGCCTTTGCTTCTACCCACTTGTCAAGTAATCCGTTGCCACTATTAGGAATCTTCTTTTCCCTGTCCCCGATACGAGTGGGCCTACTATGTCGATACCCCATTTCCCAAAGGGCCACGGACTGTCCACGAGTTCAACTTTGTGGTCACGTGGATTCGTTTGCCAAATCTTTGACATTCTTCGCACTTTTGCGCCATTCTAGCCGCGTCTTGGATCATGGTTGGCCGGTAGTAGCCTGTGTCTTCGCCTTATCTGCAAGGGACCTCATTCCACTGTGATTCCCCGCGTCTCCTCTCTGGATGTCTTTCAAGATGATATGTCCCTGACGATCGGGACACGGCGGCGAAGTGGCCCGAGGAATGATTTTACGTATAAGGTCTCGTCTCTTAGCTCGTACATCCCCACTCTCCTGGATTGTACTTTCCTAGCTTGTTTGGTATCCTGGGGGAGTTTCCCTCTTTTAGGAAAGAGTGGATTTCGATTCTCCAATCTTTTACGCTTGCCTCATGACCAAAAAGGGTAAAAAGTAATCGTCGTCCTCATCGACTTGTCGCGTGATGTCATCGTTAGTTTGAGTTTAAAATCGGAAGTCGTCGAATATGTGTTCTCCGACATCATCATCGGGAATATGAGATATCTTCCTCCTTAGACTTGCGTTGGTTAGTCGCGCATGTTTCTTGGGGCTTGATGGATGGTTCATACACTCTTTTTTAAGTTATCTTGATTTCCTTGACAAGCGGAATATTCGCTTTGAATTTGATCCTCATTTTTAAGCATTGGTGATATATTCCATGCTAGTTCTTAATTTATGTTTTGAGTTTGTTTTCATTTTCACACATGGAATCCTATAGTGAAAGTTAGGGGATAAGTAATCGTTTCTTCAAACACGAGACCTTGCGGAGTATGATTAGTTGTGAGTCAGCTCCTTCCTACGCAGATGTCGAATTTGATTTTGGTATTTGGAAAACCAACGTTTGCACCAGCCCATGTATTCCATCGTTATATTATTTTTAATTGAGTGTCTCGTCATACACATGGTATTCGTAGCCTATCCGGCCGTATTTTTGTATGATTAGTTGTGAGTCACTTGTCAACCGTACTTCTTGTATCCCTAATTCAATTATCAAGCGGAGGGCATGGACCACTTTTTCGTACTCTACAATGTTATTTGTATGGCCTTCAAATTCCAATCTGAATGCGTGCACGATCCTATCCCCAGTAGGTGTGGTGATGACGATGCCTATCCCCGCGCCCTCTCTATTTTTGGAGCCGTCGACAAAGACCTCCCATTGTCGTGGGTTCATTGGTTCAAGAATGTTATTTGGCTCCTTTTGTTTTTCTATTTCAGGGGCACCCGCGGCCCTCCATCCTTGTATGCGCACCTCTTCTTCGTTGTCCAAGGTAGGTCTGCTAGAAAGTCCGCTAACACTTGCGATTTCTGAGAGTGTTGAAGCTCATAGTGGATATTGAATTGGTCGAGGTATGTGCTCCATTTCGCTATGCGTCCTACCTTTCCTGCCCCTTTGAGGATGGCTTCTAAGGGTGCTCGGCATGGGATACGTATGTCATGCGTTAAGAAGTACGTCCTCAGCTTTAATGTAGACCATACGATGGCTAAGATGAGTTGTTCGATTCTTGTGTAGTTTCTTTCTGCGGAATTCATAGTCTTGCTGACATAATAGATCGGGTGCTCCTCCTTTGTGTGGGTCCTGACAAGTACTGCGCTTACTGCATCGTCTGTTGCTGCAATGTATAGTGCCAAGACTTCGCCAGGGTCTGGTTTCTGAAGGATATGGATCTCTGCTAGGTACTGTTTGACGCCTAGGAAAGCTTCTTCGCATTCTGCCGTCCACTCAAATTTCGTCCCCTTTTTTAGTATGTTGAAAAAGAGTTTGCACCTATCCGAGGATCTTGAGATGAACCTTCCCAGGGCTGCTAGGGATCCATTGAGCTTTTGTACTTCTTTTAGGTTCATTGGGGATGGCATGTCTACTATGGCTCGGATTTTTGCGGGATCTACTTCAATGCCCCTTTTTGTCACCAGATACCCAAGGAATTTTCCGGATGTTACTCCGAAGGTGCACTTTTCCGGATTTACCTTCATATTATGTTCTCTCATGGCTTCAAAGATATCCTTGAGGTCTTGGTGATGGTTCTTCTTCAATCTGCTTTTTAAGAGCATATCATCAACGTAGACCTCCAAGGTCCTGCCAATCCATGGCTTAAAAATAGCATCGACCATCCTTTGGTATGTTGCTCCAGCGTTCTGGAGTCCGAAAGGCATCCTCACATAGCAATATAAGCCGTGGGGCGTGTAGAATGACGTATGTTGTTGATCTTCTTCTGCTAAAAATAGTTGATTGTACCCAGAATATCCATCCATGAATGATAGCTCTTCGTATCCTTCTCTGCGTCGACTAGTTGATCAATCTTTGGGTAGTGGATAAGCTGTTCTTGGGGCACGCTTTGTTCAAGTTGGTGAAGTCGATGCGATTCTCGACCCCACCATTCTTCTTTGGTACTATTACCATGTTAGAGATCCAAGTAGGATATTTGACTTCTTTTATGAAACCAGCCTCCAACGGCTTTCACAGCTCCGTTTCTACGGCCTTGTGATATTCCGTAGCCACCTTTCGTATCTTTTGTCTTACCGGGGGTGTGCCAGGTTTAATGCGCAGCTCATGTTGTACAGTTTTCGGGTCTATTCCAGGCATGTCGGATAGCTTCCACGCGAAGATATCCACGTATTCTTTTAGTAGTTTCACCAGCGAGGCTTCGCGTTCTTCGTCCATTAGAGTTCCTATCTTGATCTTCTTTGGATTCTCCTCCGTTCCTATATTAACTTCCTTCACCGCCTCCAAGGATGTGAATGTGGGTTTTGGTTCCCCAAGGTGAGGAACTTTCTTTAATTGCTATTTGGTAGGCTCAGCTTCTTTGTTTGCGAGAGCATCCTGGTTAGCAGTTGACGTTGATGCTTCGGTGTTTCCGATGGAGTTCCCCTTGGACAAGCTCTTCCCTGAGGTTCCGTCCAAGTATTCATTGATGGCTTTGTCTTTGGATGTTGCCTTGTTCCGGGCCCTGCGGGTTCTTCTTTTCTCATCTTCTTCATTGTTGAGTTGTATTTGCATTGCCTGGCATTCCTTTGCGGAAACTTGATCACCCTTGATCTCCATTACCCCTAAGGGAGTAGGAAACCTAAGGTATTGATGGTAGGTGGATGCGACTCCCTTAAGTTTGTGGACCCATTTTCGTCCAATAATGGCATTGTAGGGTGAAGGCGTGTTCACCACACTGAAGCGGGCGTCAACTTTCATGGGACCTGCGTCCACCTGCAAAACAATATCCCCGAGAGGCTTCGTAGCCGTGCCATTGAACCCATAGATGGTATAGTGCGAGGTCAAGAGTTGCTCGTCATTAAACTCCATGCGTTTGAAGGTATCGTAAAACAGAACATTTACGGAGCTCCCTCCATCAATGAGTATTTTCTTTATGTTGCATCCTGCGATTGGCAAAGTGAGGATCAAAGGATCGTTGTGATCTTCCATGTCATCCTCAATGTCCTCGGCCTCTAAGGTTAGAGGTGCGTTCATCCATTCTTCGTGTTCTTCCACTTCTTTTCCGTCTAAGTTGTAGAGCTCACAATAGTCTTCAAATTGTTTCCTCAATCTTTTCCCTATTTGTGCGGTTAGGATTGGTTCTTTGTTTTCCGAAAGGGATATAGTATTTAGTGTGCGGTTACCCTCAGCAATTGGACCTGTTTGTCTTTGCGTTTGGTTCTGTCCTCCGTTCCAGCCTTATCTACGTAATTTTGAGATCCCCCGCGTTTACCAGCTTTTGGATCATTATTTTGAGATTTTTGCACTTCTCTGTTGGATGCCCGTAGAAGCAGTGGAAATCACGGTACTCTTTGGACTCCGCCGAGGCGGAGGTTGCTTCCCCTTAGACCCGGGGCCGGTCTAAGTTCTCGCGGTTCTTGATTTCCTTTAAGATGCGTGCGTAGGCGGTGTTGAATTTTGTGTAGACTCGGTCTTCGAATTTTCTACCACTCCTTTTGTGGTCATCTTTACGATCCTTTTCGTATCTGGCAAGTCATTTTACTTGTTCCGCGGAGTTTGTCCGTGGAGGTCGTTGAGCCTGTGCTCTTGGGTTCTCTCTTTGAATTTCTTCCAACCTCGCATGTTTTTCGATGATTATCCTCAAATCTCCTCTCGTGTTTGGGGTGGTGCCGTGGATTTCGACAAACAACGGGCTCATCCTGTGAAGTCCCCATTTGTAACAGTTAATACTCACCACGGGGTCCACATGTCCTATGGCTTGACATATCTTGTGCCATCTATCCGTGTATTCTCGAATGGATTCCTTATATTTGATTGCAAGCGAGAAGAGCTTGTCCATCCCTGTGTTCACAACCTTGTTATACATGTAGGTGGCCAAGAATTTTTCCGTGAGTTGATCATACGAATTGATGCATCCTGGCTTGAGGTTATCAAACCAAGATAGCGCGGATCCTTTCAGGCTTGAAGGAAAGTATCTGCAAAGTATAGCTTCGTCGTGGTCCCATCTGGCCATTACCCTGTTGTAATATCGTAGGTGGGCAGCGGGATCGGTGGATCCGTCGTAACACTCAAAGGATGGGACCGGAAACTTCTGCGGTATGGTAGCCGTGGCCAGCTGCTGTGCGAGTGGGGTGGTGTTGGCCTCCTTCATAACCTGTTCTAGTCTTCCGCCTCCTTGCACTGGTTTTGATTTGATTGATCTCTCTGCTAACATCTCTGCGCGGAGACTCTCCATTGCCAAACAATGTTCTTCTTGAATGGAAGGCCGTGTCTTCCTTGTAGGTTGTGACGTCGTGGCCTCCTCCTCATCATAGTAGTCTGAAGTGTCCTGGTGGTAGTCTGGTCGGATCTCTATTATTCCGCGCACCTCTTTGGGGTATTCCTCTTTGGTTGACTACCGCAGTGTGTTTCGAGATCATCCTCCTGGTCTCTATTCAATACCGCCGAGTTAGCCTCGTCCTGCCGATTCTCTAGCTCCGCGCTTTGGAGGATCTTCTCTCTTAATTGCTTTGTTCTCTTGGGCTAGTAAGGCCACCGCGTCCGCGTATGTCCGCGATTCCGTTTTAGTTCTTCTAATTGCGCCAAAATCTGCGCAGAATCGGTTTGATGCCTGATTTGTTCCTATCTCGTACTGAGCTTGTCCCTCGGGGCCGCGGTGTTGATTTCCTCTCGCCAGCTGTCTACCCTACTCGATCATTTCGTAGGACCACGCGTGCAGTTGTTCGTTTTGTTCATTAGTCTGCGGTATCCCGTAAGGAGGGTTCTGGATTACTGATTCTGCTACTGCTTCTCTAGGTTCCATAGGCCTGGTTGTAGCTGTCACTTTGGAGGCGACCACTTGAGAAGTTCCTTCGGTAGGTGTAGCAGGCTTTTTGCTGCCGCGACCTTCTTTGCTTCCATTGCAATGATGCCCGCATCCCGAAAGGAATGTGCTTTCCGCTCCATTAAATCTTGTCCCCTACTGTGAGTCCCGCGCCCTTTTGTTTGCTCCTTGTTACTACTGGCGTAGTCCTAGGTGCCTCTTTTGAAGGTACCTTTGTCTTCCCGGCATCTTTGTTCCTTTCCATTGTAATATTCTGCACAGAGAGCATGGAGGTAAACCGAGACAAAACGTCCACGGGTTAGCTTTAGTTCAAACTTGATTTCATAAGCTCGATTTCTAGTGGCAATGAGTGTACTCAAGTCGTTGGTTTGGCGAACAATACGAAAAACATGACGAATGCGGATTTAACCGGGATAAGGTCCATGGGTTGTTGTTTGCAAAAAGTCCAAATCTATTGGTGGAAATTATGTTTGAAATATCAGTTAAAACACAGATCTGTTGGTTTAAAGGTTACACAATGCCCAGATCTGTTGGTAGAAAATACAATAGACATAAATATGTGCGAAAAATAGCCCCAAAACTCAGATCTGCTAGTTAAAAATCGTAAAAGACCCGAATCTGTGTTAGACAAAGACAAAGAATACGGATACATGTGAAAAATAAGTTTAAACAGAGATCTGTCTACGTTCTAAGTAAAACTTTTGAGGTAGAGGCTATAAAGTCACGGGGAAAGATAAATCTTTTTACCGGGACAAGGTCCCTGTTTCTAGCGCCATATTGTGAACACGGAAATCAGGTAAGCATCCACGTGTTCACAAACAATCTCAACATGAATTGAATACACGCATTAAAGTGTGAATAAGTATAATATGCCTAGGTAGATGATGATTCACGATTCCAAACCCCGGGTTTGTCATGATCTCCTCAACATCCAAAATGATAGATCTAAGACGTAAACACATAAATAAAGCTATATGAATGCTAAATGTAAAGGAGACGATGGTTTACGTGGTTCAAAGACTAAGGCCTACGTCCACGGATCCTGGGATATTCACTATAAAGTAAACGGTTACAAAAGTAATCACAAGATCTTTGGTATTCATCAACCTCATAGGTTGATACTCATACTTACTTCTCACTATTCTCTCTCCTATTCCTTAGTTCTACTCTCGATCCCCCCTTTCTGTGGAAGGGATGTACATATATATAGATAAATCGAGTGGGTCCACCGACAAAGAGCATGAGATCTTATCTTCTTGTGCTCGTGCATGGTCCGCGGACTTCCGTCACTCCGCGGCTTCTACAATACCCAAGTTCATTACGCGACCAACCCTCGTTTTCTTCGTTGGTTGTCTGACACGTGCCCTCTGAGCAGCATTAAATGCGAGTGGTTGGGGCGGTCCAATCCGCGCCAGGCGGTGTCAGTCCTCCCTTGTCACGTCTGTGTCAGTTGGACTATCCCACTAGTTGATTACATCTCACCTCGTGATGGGGTAGAGTAACTCTTTGGTGTTGCGCGGGATTACCTACCTTGGATGCTCCCTCATCTTCGACCGTTGGTCTTGACAGATGGCACGTCGTCTAGATATCATGGATGCCCCTACGTGTCATTCCTCTTTATGACGTGGCCTCCACGTGGGTTTTGCTAGTACACGTGGCGATGGAGATAAATGAGTGTACTTACAGTCTACAAGACCTTGGAAAAGCATAGGGGTTGCGTAAATACAGTGAGCTTCAATGCTGAAGGAGACATACTTGGTCTGGATCCGATGACAGGTTTGTTATGTTGTGGGACTGGGAATCTGCCCGTGTGAAGCTATCTTTCCACTCTGGGCATACCAACAATGTTTTTCAAGCAAAGATCAACTAATGATCTCAGACTCTCAACTGTCGTGGAATGAAAGCTCCAAATAAATCATATAGAGTTGTCCTTCTGACGAGACTGAGTAACTCAAATGTACATGAGATTTGACATGGGGTGTCCAAATGACAACCTTATTGTCTGTAGTTGCAGACCTAAGTTTTTCTTTGTCAGTCACCTGAGGTGTTAGAGATGGAGGAGCAGCATTCATTTAAGAAAGAGACCGGGCTTTGTTAGCCAACTTGTATTAGGTGGCAGAACCATCCAGCTGCTGCTTCACATTTGCAGACCCAAGAGTGACATACAAAATTTTGTAAAGCAATCAACTTCAATTCAGTTTGTGCATTAACAGAAGCATCTAACTTGCAAAACCACAAAGATGCACAACCATTGTTATCAACGAACATTAGCCTACAGACGGGATAGAGCCAGGGAAAGTATATGCAACAGATAGCTCAATATCTAGCCGGACTGAAATCATCATCTAATAGTAAATTGGCACCAGCGGCAATCATGCAGACAAAGTAAACACATGGATAGGAAGTAACTGCATGTTAGCGGTTTCCAAATTTTGATTTTTTTTTTTTTTCATCCCATGGACTGAAATCACTGGATCAACAAAATTTTGAGTTTTTTTTTTTTTCATCTCAAGGATCACTAAATTTGGTTACTCTTCAGTCTGAGAAGGTATTTCATGTCAACAAAATTGAAGTTGCTTTTGGAATTCGGGGAATATCCTAATTTTGGCATGCCTATTCTGTATATATAAAAACCACACAACCTTAATCTTTTCTCAGCTCAATCAGACCTATCCTAAATAGAAATACCCCCAGCACTTGTTTTTTAACTCCTAATTAAGAATTTGTCTCTGTCGGTGGAAACATGTTCGACGACGATTGGGACGACGAGGAGCTTAATGGCAGCGACGACAAATGTAAGTTTTATCTTTCAATCACATCGGATAGTCTAGTTGAATTTCATAAGACTTTATTATTTATGTAATTCAATCACTTGTAATTGCATCACTGATCTGCATCTATTGGTTTAACTTATTTAAAATTAGGGTTTTGTTAAATTTTTAATATGATCAAAACAACTTGAAGGTTTCACTGACCAAATTATTTTATGGTTGCAGATATAAATTTGCTTGATGAATACGATTTTTATGATGATGATGATGATGAGGAGGAGGAGTATGTGGATGGATTATGGAACGGATTAACGACGGCTAGGATTAGCGATACCTTAATCCTGGGTGCTGGCAAGGAAACCATGGACACACCAAGATTA
This sequence comes from Papaver armeniacum, assembly GCA_023531295.1. Lineage (NCBI taxonomy): Eukaryota > Viridiplantae > Streptophyta > Magnoliopsida > Ranunculales > Papaveraceae > Papaver > Papaver armeniacum. Next base: position 619,397 of record JAJJWW010016839.1, on the reverse strand, counting down.
GATGCGCATCATGGTAATTTTCTTTCAAAGTTTCCTCTCGTAAGTTATGGTAGTGATAGCAGCAGCAGTAGTGTTCATCCTTTCGCCGGTGATGCTTTTATATTTTGTGAGATACTAAGCAGACTCCCGGTGAAATCACTTATGAGGTTCAAATGTGTATGCAAGTCTTGGCAATTTTTAATCGAAAAGGACTCGTACTTCATTCATCTACAATTATCCCGATCGAAAACAACATCTATTCTCATCAGGATGTGGAAAAGTCTTCTATTAGCAGATCTATCACTACCATCTCTTAATGTCCGGGAAGGAAGAGCAACCTTTCAAAGGGAAGTTCATGTTGATCCCCGCGGTATATTAATGCTGCCTCCGGTTAATGGTTTGATATGTTTATTAGATAAATCGGATAGGAGTGTCTGCGTGAGAAATCCGAGCACCGGTGAATCAACCCCTGGATAAAATCCACTATAAGTTATTATAATAGTCGTGGTGTATATGGATTTGGATATGATCCTGCCAACAAAGAGCACAAAGTGCTTGCTATGTGGATTATAAGGCGCTGCTACTTTGTCTGCGAAGTCTTAACTGTTGGCAAGCACCTCAATCGATGGAGAAGGATTGATGATGCACCAGAAGTGACCGCTAAACAGCTCGGTGGCAATTATGTTCAAACAAATGGTTCCATATATTGGTTTCAGTCCGATATTTATGAGTCCCCTCCACGTATTATCGAGTTCGACTTAAATAGCGAAAGGTTCAGAGTAATCTCACTTCCAAACTTCATTATCCAGGAAGTTATCTGCAAGTATCAGACTCAGCTGATAGAAGTCGATGGCCGTTTAGCCGTTTTAGCTTTGAAGATACACTACCTCAATCCAGGGTCTACTTATTGGAGCAAGAATAACAATCCATCAATGAAGATGTGCATATTACATGATAGTGGTCAAGATACAATTTCTACGAGCATCCAAGGTAGTAGGAGTTTTAGTAATTATTATTGGACAGAAGATACCTTTTCCATGCCACCTTTTGATTGGAAGCCAGAACAATTAGATACTATTCTACCTATTCAAGGGACAGATTTGTTCCTTATAAAAGCTAAAAAGGACCAATTCTCTTTTTATTATTACAACTGGAAGAAGAAAATTTTTAGCAGCAGCAAGTTGGAAATAGAAGGAATCTCCTCGTTTTTTAAAACATCGTATAAATATTCTACGGCATTTGCTGAGTTTTATGCTTTCACCGAAACACTTTTACCCGTAAATTAATTCTCTTTTTAAAGGTTTTAATAAGTAAACATGTAAGTTATTTATTTATATCTCAAGTTCAAGCTTGTTTTAAGAGTTATCTATATAAGGAGCTCTGCGAAAATAAAATTAGAAAAATTTGGTTTGTTGTAAAACTAATAGACAAACACCAGAATAACAAGAAAAATAGCCTCTGATGCAGAAGGCCAATTCTGGTAGTTGTACACCTTAATCTTGGTTGCTGATAAGGAAACCACATATACACTACGAACAAGATTAGATGCACCATTGGTATATCAAACCTTGGAAAATTTTAATCGAAAAAGATTCATACTTCATTCATTTACAGTTATCCCGACCGAAAATAAAAACATATATTCTCATCATAACAGACCTATCACTACCATGTGCTATTGTCCGAGAAACAAGAGCAACCTTTCAAAGGGAAATTCTTGTTGATCCACGCGGTATATAATTTTGCATCCGGTTAATGGTTTGATTTATCCATTAGAAAAATGAAATAAGAGTCTTTGCGTGAGAAATCCGATCAACGGTGAATCAACCCCTTAAATCAAATCCATTATTAAATCAGGAGAAAAAGATGACCACGTAAGCTACAATAATTGTGGTGTATATGGATTTGGATATGATTCTGCCAACAAAGAGCACAAAGTGCTTGCTATGTGGATCATAAGGCGTAGCTACTTTATCTGCGAAGTTTTAACTGTTGGAAAATAACTCAATCAGTGGAGAAGGATTGATGATGCCCCAGAAGTGACCGCCAATGAGCTCGCTGGCAATTATGTTCATACAAATGGTTCCATATATTGGTTTCACTCTAGTGTTTATGAGTCCCCTATTATCGAGGTTAACTTAAATAGTGAAAGGTTCGGAGTAATCTCACTTCCTAATTTCATCATCCTGTATCAAATTCAGTTGATAAAAGTCGATGGTCGTTTAGCTGTTTTAACTTTGAAGATATGTTATATCAAGCCAGGGTCTACTTTCAAGATACAATTTCTATAAGCATCCAAGGTACTAGGAGTTTTAGTAATTATGATCAGACAAAAGATACCTTTTTCATGCCACCTTTTGACTGGAAGCCGGATCCCTTCGATATTGTTTTACCTATTCAATGGACGGGTTTGTTCTTTATAAACCCTAAAGAGGACCAGTTCTCTTTTTATTATTATAACTAGAAGAAGAAAAATTTTAGTGACAGCAAGTTGGAAATGGAAGGAATCTCCTTGTTTTTTAAAACATCTTATATTTTGCAGTGGAAATATAGAGAAGATAAAGAGACGGAGGAAAGTTTCTATTGATTAGCATCACCAGGTTAAATGGAACAAAATCCTTTATATACATGTGAAATGGAAACCCTAGATATCTAGTTGGGCCGCACACCCATGGGTTGTAAGCCCTACAACACTCCCCCTTGTGCGGTCCAATGTAGAACTCTGTATGCAGTGCTTCACATAAAGTGCTTCGATGTAGGTCTTCAAATGTAGTTCTCTCCTTTATGATTATTGTGCTGAAATCAATTGCCTCATTAAACTTTGATAAGGAAAAACCCAGTGGGACAAAACCTTGGTACAATCCTTCACATGTAGTACTTCACATGTTGTCTCGTACTTTACACACATGCAATACGATCTTCAAGGACCGATTAGTCTAAGTTAATTGCCACGTTAAAACTTCGTCAGGAAAATCCAGAGGGACAAAACCTGAACTAAAGAAAAGGAGTACAATATTAAGAAAACTTAGAAAATAGTTGGACTCGAATATGTTGCCTCATTAAAACCTTGACAAGGAAAACCTAGTGGGATAAAACCTTGACGAAGGGAAAAGAGTACAACGTGACAGATGCAAGTAAAGGTAATCCGTTGCAGATGATCACTTTGCTCTGTTGAAGTTGACTAGTTGCTTCACAACTCTTAAGGCAGAAAACCCTCGTGGGAAAGACAATAGCCTTAGTTGGGAAATTACGTTCACGGTGTTTGTTGTTGTCTCATTAAAAATCTTTCCGAGTAACAAAACCCTGTGGGAAAAAGTTACTTCGGTGAAGGAAAAGAGTTTAACACACCATTAGATGCTCCCCCCTGATGTCAGACAAATTTCATTAGTCTAATGCAGTAAAAAGGAGTTTATCACACTTTACTTTGGTGACTTGAATGTTTATAAGACCATGTTGTTGATTCTCGAAGTTACGTTGCTTAACAAACTATTGCGTTTCATTTTTTTGATTCGGATATTTTCAGTAATATCAACGCGATCTTTATGTCTTCAACGTTCAACATGCTTGATGTTTTAAGTGTTGTCTCGATAAAAACCTTGTCGAGTAACAAAACCCTTTGGGAAAAATTATTCTCGATCAAAGGGAAAAAGAGTACAACACGGCTTCAATTTCGAAGTAAAACATGTCGACATCATATCCTTGGATCCTCCCCCTGATATTGGAATCTCCCCCTGATTACTTTTAGAGTTGTTCCAGACAGTTCCTTTAGTCATGTACTTTTCGAAACTGAATATCGGTAATGACCTAGAAAATAATCTACCATATCTCCCCCGATTACTTTCGTTGGAGAAGAGATTATTGTTCCTTCATGATGAACAACTTTTGGATTGCACTTTCATTAACATTCCTTTTTATGTCTTTGCAGGGATAAAACAAACTCATGTCAATGGTTACCTTTAAGTATATGATTATGTTCATTATACCATTCCAATGACGGTGCGTTGGCGTTGAGCTATATCTAGCTAACAAGTTCACTGAGGATGTAACATTTGGTCGAGTACATTATGCTAAGTACAATAATGCGTCTATTGTACTTGGATAAGGGAAATTCATCTCCCGACACATCTTCGGCATCTTCCTTTAGACGAATTGGTCATTTACTTACATTTGAACCTCGACTAACCATGGGAGTGCTAGCAGGATGCATGTCCTTGTTAAATTTCCTGACAACTTTAGACATATGCAAACTGGTGGAATAATATACCACAAGCTCAATTTTCGATCGAGCTTTCCCCAGATTTCTCATCTCAAATTTGGATTTAGAGTAGCTTGTAGGATCTCTTATTACGTCAAGAGTACTCATCATGTATATAACATCAACATATGTAGCTAGAATTACAAATCAGGAACTTGCTTGTGAATACGCAAGGAAATATAACTTACTTGTCCATCCCCTCCAAATCAAATAGCCACTTAGACGGGTATACCACATCCGCCTGATTACTTCTATCTATAAGTGAGCGTTCTATCTAACTGTAAATGCACTCTGTGGTTTAGAGTCCCTTGATTTGGATAACAAAAGGCTATCAAGTACTTTTGTAAATATCTTCTATCTCTTGATTCTTTCAGATATACGTAACAACCACATACATATGCTGCATTTCACTTGATTTGGATAACAAAAGGCTATCAAGTTTTTGTACTTTAAGACTGATTTCTTCTCATTATGCTTTGTGACAAATAATCATGTATGTCCCATAGGATTTACACTTGGTTGGTTAGCACTTCCACACCAAATACCTGTATATTTGTCAAAGAACCAAGTTCTACCTGGATTTTATAGTCCAAATATGCTCTTCATTGACATTACGCAACAAGGAGCTTGGTTCGATCTCATCTTGCTTTATTTTCTTAAGCAAGTGTATATCAAATTAATCATCAATATGCTTGCATAACTTTCCATAGACTCATGCGCATTCTCATAATCCTTTAGGAGTTCATTGTTCTCTGGAATCATCAAACTTTGGAGCGTCCTCTAGTATTGATTCATGGACATAGTCAGAGACAATCAAATGAGATGATTTCATTAATGATACAAATTAAGTTGTGCCTTACTCATCTACTTTGTTTCTAGGTGAGTATTGATCGAACCTGGTGGTCTCTCAATCTTCCTTTGTGGAGTCACGGCCTTAACTACACTTCCACCAAGTGTAGTATCCAATCGAGTGCATACTTCGGTAATTTCATTGAGTTATTGTATATCATAACGATATATATAAGTGAATTCTACGTAGAGAATAAACCAACAGATTGCACAATAATGTTCATTTCTCCAAGAGCATTAAGGTATATAAATAGTCGTCATTGTTTGGATCTTCAAAACTTAACGGTTGTTCATACTACACCACTAGTCATCAAGGTTTATGGATGAAGACCGTGACGACCCTGCAAATGTTATTTTCAGAAATGAAAAATCGTTATGCTACTATCCTAGCATGATTACTAAAGACAAAACATGAAAAGTCGTCGTGGTAGTTAAAGAGATACCATGACGACCACATAACTTCAATACAATAATTTCAATTTTTCTGACTTAATTTGACATTCAAACAACAAAATTGAAAAAACGGGGGTCTAACAACCACACCCAATATTTCGCTTAGAAATCTGTATGGACTAACTCCAATATACTTTTAAGAGAATCAACTAGACAGTCATACTCAATCTTAATAAAAAGTATATCAAAGAGTTATATCTCACTTTATCGATTCAATACTTACTCAAGCAAATAGAAATCTACGATTCTAATTGAATACAAGAGAAATCACTTGAACGGTACCAAAGACCAATATTCAAGGATTAATCAATTTCAATCAACAACCAAAGGTTGGATTTCCCAATTGATCGATTCAACGCACAACCTGTGATATTTCAATTATATAACAAAATATAATGCGGAAAAGAAATAACAAAGACACCGTAAGTTTTGTTAACGAGGAAACCGCAAATGCCGAAAAAACCCCGAGACCTAGTCCAGTTGAACACACACTATATTGAGCCGCTACGATTACACTAGCCTACTACAAACTAAGGCTTGGTTTCAGAATGCTTTTATTTTCTCAAAAGCACTTTCAAAAGCTATTTATGTCAATAATTTTTGAAATTAGTGTTTGGTAAAAAAATCAAAGTGCTTTTTATCAAAGCACTTCCTAAATTCCTCAATTTTTAAAAGTTGGGAGGAGGAGCTTTTAAAAAGCTACAAAAGATAAGTTGTGGCCCCACCTAAATTTAATGAATGATTTATCTTTTTTATCCCTACTTTATTTTATAAATGACAAAAGTTACCCTTTAAATTTATATACAAATAATTTTTTTTACTATTTCTTATATTGCATTCTTTAATTTTTTAAATTTTTTTAATTTTTCAAACTATTTTATATACCATTTCATTTAATTTGTTAACAATATAACTAAAAAAATATTAAATAATTACTTAATTTTAGTTTCATTTTTTGTTTGAAATATATATATATATATATAAGTATTTAAGTAAAATAATTTTTTAACAATCATAATAATAGTGGTAATTAGTATGAATATTAATATATATAGTAAAATAATTAATTATTTTTAAACCCCATAAAATTGAATAAACATACCATTAGAGATATGTCTGTTTTTGTCATTTGCTACAACAACTATGGTTGAATCTGAAATTTTACCAAACACACTTTGATTGCTTTTTTAATCACCAACTTTAATTAATATTTTACCAAACGTCTAACTGCTTTTTTCTCACAGCACAGCACAACAACGCACAGCAGAAAAGTGCTTTTACAAAAGCTGCATCAATACCAATCAATCTCACACTGATCCAAGGTACAGTTGCGCTCCTTGCGTCTCTGATCCCAGCAGGATACTACGCACTTGATTCCCTTAGCTGATCTCACCCACAACTAAGAGTTGCTACAACCCAAAGTCGAAGACTTTAATAAACAAATATGTACCACACAGAAAAGTCTACGGTAATAGATAAATCTGTCTCCCACAGAAATACCTACGAGTTTTTTTTCCGTCTTTTGATAAATCAAGGTGAACATGAACCAATTGATAACCCTGGACTTATATTCCCTAAGAACAAAATCTAGAATTATCAATCACCTCACAATAATCTTAATCGACTAGCGGAAGAAGATATTGCGGAATCACAAACGATGAGACGAAGATGTTTGTGACTTCTTTTAATCTTACCTATCGGAGAAATCAATCTCAAGCCAATCTCACAATTGTACTTAGTACGATAGAAAAAGCAAGATCAGATCACGCAACTACAAAGAAAATAGTTGGGTCCGCTTCACAATCCCAATGAAGTCTTCAAGTCGTTAACCCTCTGTGTCTCTCAGAGAAACCTAAGGTTAAATGAGAATCGACTCTAGCTTATACAACTAGTATCACACATGAGGTGTGGGGATTAGGTTTCCAGCTTGTCGAGTTCTCCTTTATATAGTCTTTCAAATCGTGGTTTGCAATCTAAGTTACCTTGGTAACAAAGCATTCAATATTCACCGTTAGATGAAAACTTGATTAGATTCAAGCTAATGTCTTTCAACCGTTAGATCGAAACTTAGCTTGTTACACACAAATGAAATGCACGTTTATTTAGGTTTGTGTAACCGCACTCAAACATGTACACTTAGTTGGTTCAACAGTAGTTAACCAAATGGTTAGCCAAGTGAGCACTTTCATATCAACCATGCTCTTCTTTATCATAACTAGTTCAAATGACTCAAATGAACTAGTTAAAGAGTTGTTCAATTGCATAGATATTATAAAAGTATACAAGACACAATCGAAGCAAAAACGATTTGATTCACTCGAATCGATTCATGAACTTTATAGCCATGGTTTGCAAATATGCATTCCTCAGTTTATATAAGTTTAAGTTCACGAATAATCGTTTTTAGAAAGTAACCAACTTAAGTACGCATACCGGTACGCGGACTTAAGTACCCTAATAAGTTTGTTTTCAGTTCACAAACTCCAGCAGAATTTCACGGGACGTGAACTTCCGATAGTGCGCGTACTGGTACGCGGACTTTAGTTCTGGTTTTCCTGAGCAGCAAAGTACGCATACTTTGGTTCAAGGAATAAGGACTTACACAACAATGATTATATATTCTAAACTCTCATTTCAATCATTGAAACATTCTTAGAGGACGTTATATAGTTGTTGTTCACAAACCATTTTTCGTCAAAGAAATTTTCAAGTAATTGAAACTTAATATGACTTTCGTCACTAGTAAAGATGAACTTGGCCAAAGCGAAAGCTTACCAACACATATTTCGAGAATAGATAAGCGAGATAAACTCGCTCGAAATGGCAAATGTGTATAATCATAGTATGTATAGCAATACGACTTTTGTCTCAAGATAGGAGATAGAGTAGATAGACTTTTGAGTGATAGATAAGTTCAAGTCTCCACATACCTTTTAGTCGATGAAGTTCCACCAGTTCCTTGAGTAGTTCTTCGTCTTTGAATGATGATCGCCATGGAGTATAGAGCTCAACTACATTTTTTTATCCTAGTCCGAGACTTAGCTATAAGTAGACTAGAAATCAAGACTTATAGTTTTGATCACTAACATTGACAAACATGCTTGAGATAGCAACGCATGCGAGTTCGACCGAGCAGTGCTCTAACAAGAATAAAGTACTAGATTGAGTCGACGTCATCCCTTATTTTATGATTCTCGTCATTTCTCAGGTTTCTTCACTTACAGAGATGTCTCACTACGCCAAACCAGGTTTTTGTCACAGGGCATATCTGTTACTAATTGAATTTGTAACACATATACGCCATTGCAGAGTCACTGTGATTAATAATTGTTGCAACGGTTTTTCCCGTGACAATTATTAATTAAAGTCACACTTAATAACCGTTACACGCCTAATTTTAAGGTGGCGACACGTGTCTTATTGCAACAATTTATCCAACAGTTTTAATTGTTACTTCATAATTACAACAATTAGGCTGACGACACGTTTTTTTTTTCCAATATCCAGATCGTTACGATTATTTTTACTATCAGTTTGCTTGATACACTTCATTTTGAGAGAATTCATTAAAGATGAAAATATTCAAATCTACTATTATGGACGAATTAATCGACGAAATCTTTCCTTTGAAAACGATAGAATGTGGTGGAGATGAACAAGAGTGCCGTTAAGGTTGGGGGAGAAAAAAAAATAAAACAGTTTTCATAAGGAGACTAACTTTATTTATAGTTAAGCGAGGATAATACCGTAAGTTTTTATCTTAATTGTGACACCCCTCAACATACCTTCTAAATCCGCACAAATTATTGCAATCCGCGAGTGGATTTAGGTTAAAGAAATTTAACTTATCTTTGCATTGTATCTAGCCAATGCAAAGAAATTTAACTTATCTTAAATTTAACTTAAAGAAATTTAACTTATCTTTGCACTGTATCTTTGCAAATTTTACATCTTTGCATATGTAAAATAAAAAAACAATGAGAAAATTATAAAAATAAAATCCCGAGTGTATTTTTAACCCAAATGAAAGTTGTATTTAGTGATAGCCCTGGCCAAAAAAATGAGAGAACTAATTTTACCCACTTTCTAGTACATTACATGATTCCCTCTCTCCCACCAAACGACTAGTAATTCTAAATAGGAGACAGTTGTAAGCCACCACATGCTGCGAGATGGAATTGGGATTGTCATTCTTTTTTTTTTATCAGCAAAGAAAGGATTTATTGATCAAAAGGAGAGGGTATAAAAAGGAATTATACCACCCTGCACCAAAGAACAAAGAAAAGAAGTGCAAAACCTACAAACAGGTTAAGCACAAAAACAACAAAAAGCTATAAAAACATACTACCTCCTAATCAACCAAAAAAGGTGGTATGCCAGTTATTCATTACATCTGAGGAAGAAAGAAGCTCAAAATCTTTAATTGCTAGAGGCCAAGAATAAAGGCAATAGATTGCTTTATTGGTGACTGCCATTTCATTACTGACTTTGCCATTAAACACTATAGCATTCCTCTCTTGCCAGATGCACCAAATAATTGCAGTAGGGATTAGGTTTCAAATAGCAGTTAAAGCTGAAGAAGATTGCTTTAGATGCCAAGCTTGAATTGCAATTGAAATGTGTTCGGGCATTGAGAAAAGACAAATGCTATCCCACACGACTTTGCGGGATGGCTTCCCGCAAAAGCGGCTTCTTTACCGTTAGATCATCAAATCAACGGTTAGATTCACATTCAGAAAAGAAAACATCACTTTCAAGATAGGACCCACCACTTTCAGGATAGGACCCACCACTTCCCCTAAAGGTTTCAACACTGTAGATCTGGGTTTTAACATGATCTAACAAGAAGCCGTTCGCCATGATAGCTTCCCGCAAGGCCATGCGGGATAGTACTGCTCGAAAAGACAAACCAATTTAACCTTTCCAGAAAACAACTCCAGGGGATTGTCATTCTTTCTGTTAGATTATCCGATCATGGTCTTGAAGATGAGGTTTCCTACGTAGGAAAAAAAAAAAAAAAAAAAAAACATTTAAGTTGGCATTGTGTATAATAAAGAAGGAAAAAAAAAAAGTTTGACACTGAACTTTTACTTAATTAATAAGACTTTTAGTTTCCAAACTTGGTAAATTAAGAGATCTAAAATAGTAACTTACGGAATCTCTGCGTTCTTTCTCCGAGCGTTCCTTCTCCCTCTTCAAAAAGGCCTCAATGCCGGTTGTTACGGATCCAAATATATCCCTCAGTTCATCCATCGTTCGATAAACTTCAAAGTTAGGTTTGGAGTTCGGATATATGAGCAAAACTGTCATGGTGATTGCGTGAGCTGGTCGATGTTTACATAAAGGGAAAATAAGGGAAATCTTCAACAAATACAATCAACATTACCTACCGTCAACACCGACTCCGGTAGTATCATCTGATAAGTAGGCATCAAAAATGGCACGTTGAACTCTTAACACTACCTCATCTACACTTAAGTTTTCGATCCTATACAAAGAGAACGGGCCCCTAGCTCAGCTGGTCATCCCGTTCCCCAAAGTTTAATGCGCTCCAGGAGGTCCCAGGTTCGAGTCCCCAATGGCGTAATATTGCAAGAATTAACATGGAAGGTAGTGTTAATTTGCCCCCTCATGACACAATCTCGCCCCCTCCTCGCCGCTTCTTGGCTCCCCTTGGCAAAGGTTTCCCATGAGGCTCACTGGTAGACTAAGACATCAACCTGCTCAATTAATGTAGTAGTATGTCGTTGGAGCTTAGCTTGTTAGGCTTCCAACTAGTTTCATGTAATAATAATAATATTATCTGAAATAAAATTATTTAAATAAAAATATTAAATCAAAACCAACAAACTAACTAACTTCAAATTTAATGGTCAATAGTAAAATTGTCCAAAAAACAATCCATGGTAAAAAGATCTTACTCATGGTTAAGGATAGCCATCAATGCAGCACTTTTGCCTTTACCGATGGAATATCCCGTTCCTATTGGTGTATTTCCGGCGTTATTGAATGCATATAGGTGTGGCTGAAAGATGCCAAAATATAAGCCGAGAAATTTGAATATATGATTTTCATATATGTTATTGTTATTATTTTATTTTATTCAACAAGTGATCAAATTTCATACCTTGTTGTCTGCATCCCACCCCGCTAACAGAATCTCAACGGTTTCTTTGTGTTTTTGCTTGTCAAATACTCGCAAACGATATTCTTCAAGGATTTGACGGCATTCCACAATTGTGGGTTTGTCATTTGCCTAACGGATCCTCGGAAGTTCCCAAACCGCAAAAATTAGATTGCAACATAAATTTCAAGTTAACATTAACATAAATGATAGACGTCAGACATAGACAAAAAAAAAAAACATTTCTTAAGATTCACTATTAATCTTAATATGAAATCAAAGTCGATGTCGTGGATGCTAACACGTCTGGTTGTAGAGCAGTAAAATGTCCATAAAAAAGCAACAAGCCAACAAGTGCTTCAATGTTCCTAGCTAGTATTGCCTTGGTTTTAAACTACGAAAACTGGGTCATTTGTCCAAAAAAAATTAAAACACGGTTCAAATGGACGAGTAAAAAATTTTATGAAATAGAAATAAAAAAAAACAAAGAAGGGATGGCCCCTGATTCATCCTGGCTTAAACTTAAAAAATAAATATAAGGATGAAACCGGATGATCCCGTAAAAATAAAAATAAGAAAAAATATTTGAAAATGGACAAGGATGAAACCTCAAGTTATCCTCGCCTATTTTTAAATTTTTGTCCATTTAAACATTATCTAAATCTGACTGTCCTTTTCACCCAGGAAATTTTGATTTTGGTCTTTTTAACCAATTTTGTGTTTAAACTACGCTAATTTTGAGGTTCTTGTCAGTATGAAAAAGCAAATACGTCTATCGTTAAAACTCCAAACTCACTGATCTAATGGCATCGCATTGCATAAAAATAGACGAAAATAAAGAAGACCAAAAGTTGCATGTGAATGCGACAAACAACTACCTTAGCTCCTAGATCATTTAGCCAACTGACGAGACCGTCAGGACCATTTTGTAGACCGACAGCCGAGCATCCAAATTTATCTTTGAAGGCATGTACTTTGCGAATCTCTTTTGAATCTATAATGTGCAAAATTAATACAAATACAAAAATCAGTTTTGTGTGCACTGCTACTAGCTGGCCGTGTAAGCTATCACCACATATATACATAAAGAAATCAAGATACCTGTACCTTTTACATATTGGACATCAGTAATTTCTCCGTGCCCATCCTTAATGTAAATCATCTTGTTTACCAGCTTTCTGTCTGCTGCTACTATAATAACCTTGTGTTTCTCCAAAATAACTCCAATGGATGTACCTCCAGTCAGAATTTTCCTCTTCTGATCGGTTCCTCCACTTTGTGAATGAATAATAAGTCAAGAGCAAAAACTTACCAAAATATTGAAAGGGAAAAAATTAATATAAAAAGATGAATAGTTTAGAACTAGAAATAAGACTCACACATTAGCTGCTGGCTCTGCCATGGGTAAAATTGATACTCTCGCGTGTTTGAAGATCCGGTAGTCTGTAAAACATTAGGACAACCCATCAGAGAATGGATGAGTAGTATTCAGCTTTAGCTAGCTAGACTTTAGATACACTTCTTCCAAACGTATAACTATGACAAACTGCTCATATTTTTAGCAACGCAGTTAACACCACGTACTTTGATGTTAACTGTCTAATACATTTGTTTGTCTATGCGATTTATTACTATAAATCAATTTCTTTGAGCCTTTTGGTATCTCACCAACAAACAAACTGTCAAGTAAATCAATTCAACCCACACTTTTTAAACCCTTAGATCTCATCAGTTCCCCTAACTAAAGTTTAACTAGCTAGACATCTTTGGAAAAAGAAAAAAAAAGGTTTAACTAAACCCTGAAGTGTTTTGTAGAAAATCTCTGTAAAGGTTGTAGTATATGTATACTACTACTAACCCACTTTCACATTTTCTTTTATAGGATGATCCTCAAAGAAAATGGGGTTAGCACAAGGTTCATTTCATCAAACTATTTCAAGATTCTTACTTACCTAGCTACACTCCCAGATCTTCAAACGCTGCTCTGAGAAACAATGGAAGCAAGTTTAACTGATTCTGGTGATACCTTTCTCTTTAGATATGCAATACAGTAGAATTAAGGTCACTTTAACTTTCTTTTATCCAGCATCAAACACTGAGATTCATATTCATCTTTGCCCAACTTATCACCCATACATTTATTGCTCTAGTATTTTGGGACGTTCACATATACATGGAGTTGATTCACTGGTACTTGTTGGAGTGTATACACAGCAAAGCCACTGAGCCAAACTTATTTAATTCAGAAGGTACTTATCGGTTTGGGAAGCTGATAAAACAGATGTGACAGCTTTTAATGTGTCATGAATGGAGGATTTTACCGACTCTACGAACAAGGATTTTACTGACTCTACGAACAATTTAGTTGTGGAGTTATTAAAACATTTAGTAGCTATGACAAAACAGTTGTGAGAGCTTAAGCAACGATTCCTGCATGTTTTTGATCGAGTGCAGTCTAAACCACTATTCGTCTTGATTAAGGAACTCCGGCGTCCATCTTAACCCAAAATTTCCCCGTAGTCGGACTAAGTGTCTACCTTCTGCAGAGCTTAAAAAAATGAGAATAAGAGAAAGAACAGAAGAGGAAATAGATTGAAAAGATTTCCATATATATGAAGCCCGTTGGTACATTTCAAGAATTAACTTTACAAGGAACAGTTCTAGAGGTGTTGTCGAAATCTAAGAAAATTATGGATGTATTATCCTTTGTCCGTAGAAGTCTTGCTTCACTCAAAACGAAATTAGCAATCTTGTCCGCTACATTATTCGCATTCTCTACTGCATATCTCTCCTTTGTCTGGCAACAAAAGAAACAGCACAAATATGTCTCAGTTCACAAGAATTCAAACAATTTGGCAAATGAAGAAAAAGAAAAGCTCTTTATTAACCTGAAGGACGAGTTGCACTGCTTTTTTCACGCTAATGACATCCCATAAGCCATCACTGCAGTTTTGAAGAAAACAAGAAATATGAGACTGTCAGTGTCAGGGATATTGACATTGTTCTCGGGTGTAAGGGTAACTGACTTCTAGCCATAAACCTCTGGCACTCGCACAAGCGGAAAAGAATAAGAGGTTTGATGCTCAAAAGAATCACCTTGCCATTAGTGCAAAAGCCCTGCTGTTTCTATCTATTTGAATAGCTTCACTAACATATGGTACCGCACTGAACCGCGCTTCCTGTTCTTTGAGGAATTTGTCTCCGAGCATGCGGGCAAGGTTTAAACCTAAAAATATATAGACAGCTCATTTAGCTGGCCAAGGATGAGTGAATCATATTATACAATGGTTGAAAATGGAATATGATGTATCACCACATAGCCGGGTTTCACCATCTTTCAAGGGTTCTCCTGCTTTGTTCAACCGTAGTCTTTCAGTCTGACTAGTTATTCTATGATCTTCTGTCATCTTGATCTGCTGCCCACCAACACTGCTCAAAAATCTCAGTTTAGTTACTATAAAACTGAACATTTAGAAACACTGAAAAGCAAGCAAGCAGTAGATATGTAACGCAACAGATCGGAGAAGTGGTGGAAGTAAACAGACTAGTGCATTACCACTCCAAAAGTCAAGCTTCTAACACGGAATGTACGCAAAGCTTTGGTAATAGGCTAAATATAGGTGTATAATGTGAAATGATAGTCTAATAAAGCAAGCAAGCAGTAGATATGTATCGCAACAGATCGGGGAAGTGGTGAAACTAAACAGACTAGTGCGTTACCACTCCAAAAGTCAAGCTTCTAACACGGAACGTACGAAAAGCTTAGCTAATATGCTAAATATAGGTGTATAATGTGAAATGATAGTCTAATACTAGGGCACCAGGTCCAGTTAAAACATGGAGTTGATAACTGAACCAAATTCCTAGCAGAACTAAAGTAAAACCCACCCTGAAAGAGCATAAATACTAATGAACAACATATGAAATCATTCTACTAAGCATAGATATTAACTCATCATGAAGGAGAAGAAGTTACAATCACATACCTCATAACACAGGCAGAATCTCCAACATTTGCACATTGAGCATAGAGTTGTTCACGGCTATCAATCCAAACCAAAAGCAGTGTAGCAGTACAGCCCTGCAAACATCCATGGTCACTACATTGCATATAGTTTATATTCAGAAGGAACAAGAACTATAAAGGATGCAACCAAACACTTCTCTCACTGTTAAATCAAAATCTAGTACTGTAGTACATGAATTTCAGTTTCACATCAAACTAGCAGGAATTCGCAAAGGCAAGAGAAACCATAGGGAGAAGACTAGTAGTATCAGAATCATTTCTATTGGGCAACAAAATGGTGTCAAACGGAACATTGAGATGGTACATGAGCATAATGAATACAGACAAGACCAGAAAGACCAAGCTGCAGAGATAGAATTCAGTAAATAAGGTCAAAATTGTAAGCTGTCGCAATCCACCATCACAACTTAAACTAAGAGAGAGTAATGATCGAAGAGAAACCTCATACTGATGATGCATAGCTGCTTCGGTCTGAAAAAATGCATCTCTAAGGATGTCTGAAGCATCACATCCAGAAAGCACCATTTCTCTTCTTTCTGACACTGACAATATATTGGTGACAATCTCCGGTAGAATCCTGAAGAATAAGAAAATTGTAACATCTGTGAATGAAATTTTTCCTATATACCTCAGAAGAACTATAGTGCTGTGATACTGTATACACAGCATAGAAAGTGATAAGTGATGAAATGTGAACATAAAAATACATCTATAATTCATCAGCTCACAAAATCTTATGTTAATCCAGAATGTATACTACGTGCAGTCAAGTGTATGTTCACCTGGTAAAGTTGATCGAAGGCAAATTTAAAGTTTTTTTTACTAAGCACCTAGTCTAATTTATGTTCGAGACTTTACCTAAGCATTCTAAAGTTTCTTTCTTTCTTTTTTTCCTTTTGACATAAAAGAGAATGTAGTACACGGCATCAGTATGCTGTTGCTCCTTTTGTAGAGTAGAATATAAAATAGGAGGTATATGAGTCCACAACTGTATCTAATTTCTTTTAGATACAACCATGAAAGTGCAATTAAGTATATATTCACATGATCAAGTTGATCGTAGGCCATTACGAAGTTTTTACTTTTAGCTCTTAGTCTCCTAATCTTTCACTTTGGTTGTGTTAGAGATTTTAGCAATACCTTCTGAACTTACACGAAATATATTGTTTTACAAGAAATACATTTTACCAACCACACTAAACGACACTACTTTAGAAAATTTACCCACAATATTCAAATTTCTAATTTCCTACCGAACATGGGACTCCATTGACGTGCCAGCTCAACAACTTCCAGCAGTACAAGAGTAAAATTTGAACATTCAGTATATGCATCCACAACAAATCATGTATGCCATGTAAACATAGATATTTGGAGTCTTGGACTTCAATATAAAACCAACATCAGATCCTTAAACCTTCAAAACGAAATGGTCACATCTATTAGCATGAAAACAGATTTGCAAGAAGTACTTACTTGCTAGCGGCTTTAGCAGCAGCAGGTCCACCATGCCCGTCACAAATCCCAAACAAGCCAAACTGCAGGGCTGAAGTTTTGTTAGTAGGAGTCTCTTGAGAAAGGAAATGTGTTCATTATTATGGTAATATCAACGTAACCTGTTCGATTCCAGGAAGGGGCCATTGGTAATAGCACACATCTTCCATTGGAAGCTTTTTCCCTCCACGGCGCAAAGCCATAGGATCAGATGCCATACCAACTCCAAAGGGGGTTTCTTGTTTCCCATAAGAACTGATTTTTACCTGCCATGGTGAAACAGTGAGGGGAAGAAATTGTTACAGATCACACTACAACAGATGTAACATTCAAGTTACTACGGACATTAGCTATCTTAAACCTGAAAAATGAAAAATGATTTGTATCCTTATGTGCATTGATCTGCGCCAATGTTTATTACAGTACAAATAAGAAATTTCACAATCGTAAATCAAATTGCGGACATTTCCAACCAAGGTGCACTCCCTGTTCTCTTAATTAATTTAGATTTTAAATTTGAGTCATGGTCATGGACATATAAAGTAATAACGGTTTCACCTTAAACTCAACAGTACCCGCAGCTTCATCCCATTTCAAAAAAAAACAAAAACGAGATAAATGGTGCAGCAGCGGTTCCATACTATTTTCAATATATATCAAACTCACATTTACTTTAGATGTTGTTCCTAGAGTTATTATGTCTCCAGTAGCAAGCTCAACTGGATCACTCCATTGTCTACTTCTGGTATCAGGATGTGAAACTTGATGAGAGTTCAAGAATGTTCCATTCAGGCTACCCATATCCACCAGCTCCCATTTCATTTTCTGTCAAAACAGAAGTCAGATTCCCAGTATATGCATACATATGAAACGGTTTTACAGCTATTGTGATACAGACTTACATTCAAGTTCCACTT
Organism: Papaver armeniacum; assembly: GCA_023531295.1. Taxonomy (NCBI): domain Eukaryota; kingdom Viridiplantae; phylum Streptophyta; class Magnoliopsida; order Ranunculales; family Papaveraceae; genus Papaver; species Papaver armeniacum. The sequence goes on along the minus strand of JAJJWW010016839.1, from coordinate 601,299 downwards.
GACCAGGGCATGCTTCCCTGAAACTTCTCCATCCTTCAGCAACAGATCGCTAGGAGAAACTCTTCCAAGGGTCAAAGGAAGTCTTGAAGCATCTGTAGACTGTAGGTGGTGACGAGTCCCACGAGATGGACCAGATACAACTTCCAGCGTCAGGCTGCTTCCTGCACTTCTAACAAAAAGATAGGATGACATGTTTTACATATTCAGAAGAATGTATGAATAAATGTGTAACAGAATGATCACTTCAGATGTCATAGTTGTATTATCCGATAAGTGAAGGATTGGGAGAATACTTTGATTTTCAGCATCATTGAGTCTGAATTCTTGATAGCCTGCATTGTTAGAGACAAATGTAGGATCACAATTTGTTTCTTCCTTTATGGTATCTTTTTGCTCTTCTAGAATGCGATTTGGGAAAAATGGACGTTTAAGAGTTTGACCAACTAGAAGATCTTCTGAAGGATCAGGTATCACATCTAAAACCAAGCTAGCACCTGTAAACATTAAAAAGAAGCAAGTCATAACTGCTAACAAGAACATCAGCACCTTAACTAACTGCATTCAGAAGGGGAAAAAAATGAAATAAAAAAGACATGGAATAATGTTAAAACCTTGGGCTACATGAGCATCTGCAGATGGTAGTCTCTGTTTACAGACAAACCCATGTACTCTCGGAGAGTTGAAATATCCTTCCATTTGGAGACGAGTGCCATCTAAAACACAATCTCTGGCCAAATCGCTGCTTTGGTTTGCTACCTGATCCAAAGCCTCTGAAACAAGAGGCCGCTCCAGGTCTCCAACCTAAACCACGTGGAACCACAACAGCAACTAAGTACTTAAACGTGTAAGATTATGTAATATGCATGTAGCCACCATCTAAAATTCTGAAGTTCAAGATCCAAGTACTTCTAAGTTATAATCATGAAAGACATTGAAACTGAAAAGATTGTCTGAGACTCAGAACTAGATCCAGAGGGTGATGATACATTTCTGATTTGAAATTTGTTCAAGCTGTCTAAACAGCCGTATGTGAACCAATCACGTTAACAAATGTTTGTCTATTGGGATTCTTAAAGTGAGAGTATAAGCGTCATTATTTACAGAAAAGATATGCAATAAAAACAGGCGTAATTACCACCATTTATTTGCGGCTCATTAAATAACTAAACATACTAAGTTCACAATTGTCGGAACATCCCATATTTATAACTACTCTTGATCAGCAATCAGGAAGCTTACAGACTAATGCTTATTTGGTAATAACAAACAATTGAGTTACATCTCGAGCTCCCCGGGCGAATAAAATAGATAAATGCCCGTGTCTTCGAGTAACTATTAAGCACGACAACTACTATATAAGTCTTTTAAATCCCATAAACAACAACATCAGGACCTAAACTTAATTAGATTCACCAAAAGTTAAGTTTGTTTTTGTGTCAATCCCAGATCTCCTCCACATTCAAATTTTCTCCTTACCATGAGCTACTTTCACCACTAAAAAAAACAACTTACAAAACCTAATGTGTATAGAAAATAAGATAAACATAGCTATACTACTCAAAGCTCAACAATGCAGACCAAAAATAAATAAAATTAGCACACAAATCTTGAACATTTGCATCATCAAATCCAAACAAAAAAAACCCTAAGAAAATAAAGTCAACCCACCTACTAAAAACCTGATCTTGATCGAAAATCCTAAACAAACAAACAAAAAAAGAAATCAAAATTTTCGAAATTTCAAAACCACATTACACCCAGATTCAAACATTGTAAAATATTACAAGGGAATTGACACAGATGGGTTTTTTATTTGAGTCTGGGCATTTAATTTTTTAAAAGAAATTAATTAAAAAAACATTAATTAGTTAGTTACCTTGAATGAATTTCGATTTCTGGAAGAAGAAAAGAAGAAACGCCATGGCTTACAATAAGCCAATAGAAGAAGAAGAATGATGAGAAGAATCATTAAACTCAGACCTAAAATAATAAGACTACTAGTAGTAGTAGTATAACCTTCCACCACCATAACCATCGCCATTTCTCACTCCACCTCCACCTCCCCCCTCAAAGAACCCCCTCTTCTTCTGTGAGAGGAGGAGCGAGAACACCGCTTTGAAATGGTCGCATTTTTTTTTTTTTTTTTTTTGGTTTTTTAATTTTGTTTAAATTAAGAGTGTGACACATGTTTATTACTGTTGATCTTGACCGTCACTAATTATGTTGGGACCCAGAATCATTGGAAACTTTTATTGGGTCCATCAGTTCGACACGTATTTATGAGAGAATCATTTAAGGGTGGATCAATTGCATATGTTGGTGTTTGGTTGATTTTGGGGCTGGGGAGAACTCAATATTTCTCTACTATGGGGCGGAAAATGTTAGCAAGGGGACAGGAAAATTGTTATCGTTAGACTAAGGCTGAGTTTGGTAATGCTTATTTTTTTTCAAAAGCACTTTTAAAACCTATATATGTCAATAAATTTTGAAGTTGGTGTTTGGTAAAAAAAAAGTGCTTTTTATCCAAAGACTTCCAAAATTCCTCAATTTTTAAAAAGTTCTAGGAGGAGCTTTTAAAAGCTACAAAAGCATAAGTTGTGGTGGTCCCACATAAATTTAATGCTTGATTTATCTTTTTTATCCCTACTTTATTTTATAAATGACAAAAGTTACCCTTAAATTTATATACAATCAATTTTTTACTATTTCTTATATTGCATTCTATACATATTATTATTTTTATTATTTCGAACTATTTTATATACCATTTATTTAATTTGTCAACAAAGAGAAATAAAAACAAATATTAAATAATTACTTAATTTTAGTTTCATTTATTGCTTGAATAATTACTTAATTTGTCAACAGTAAAAATAAAAACAAATATTAAATAATTACTTAATTGTTAAGTAAAATAATTTCTTAACAATCATAATAATAGTGGTAATTAGTATGAACATTAATATTATATAGTAAAAAAATTAATTATTTTTAAACCCAATAAAATTGAATAAAACTACCATGAGTGATATATCCTTTTTTGTCATTTGTTACAACAACAATGGTTGAATCAAATTTTACCAAACACATTTTGATTGCTTTTTTAATCACCAACTTTAATTAATATTTTACCAAACGTCTAACCTGCTTTTTTCACAAAGACAAGACATCAACGTACAAATGAGAAAAAGTGCTTTTACAAAAGCTGCAGCAATACCAAACTAAGCCTAAGTCTTATGGGGTGCTAGTCTAGCACCTAGATTAGCAGTCAGGACTACCTCCTAAGTCTTATGGGAGTGCTAATCTAGCAGCTAGATTAGCAATCCATCGACCTAGCGTTGAACCATTCCGCGCCGAGCGTTGAACCATTCCGCGCCCGGCGTTAAACCATTCAGCTACGCTTCAAATCTCACCAATCGATCAAAAATAAACCCTCCTCCGAACCATTCCGCGAAAAGGTAGTTTTTCAAGCGCTAATCATTCAACGAACTATCTAGCATGCTAGTTCACATGCTAGCAACTGGTAGGAGAGAGAACTAGTGTTAACTTTTTTGCTACGCTTTTTTTTTGAATTGCAACACTTAAGTGCTAATCTAGCACCTCCAATCTAGCCCATAAGACTTAGTCTTACAGGGTCATATGGAGCTTCCCAATTCACTTTCTGATACAATCATATAATATCATCTAGTTATCAAGTAGTTATCTTTCTGCATTGTAAAACCGTATTAGTATCGTCTATTTGAAATAGTAACTGTATAACCGTGTAACTGCTGAAAACCTATCCTATTTGTGCTATCACTCTTAATGAGAATGTATGTTATAGGTTATTGAATTGCACTGCTATGTAAAAGGAGTTTTATGTTGGTTTCCTCGAATTAACCAATTGGAAGGTAGGGATTTCCTCGAATTAATCTCACTATCATTCTCTTACTCTATTATCTGTGTTTTCTTCCATCTTGATTCAACTATTATAGGGATTGTAACAAGTTGGCATACATAGGCAGGCTATGGATTCAACCGAACAAAAAAAAAATCATCGGAAGAACAAAAAACATCATCATTAGAGACGATTGAACTAGGTCAAAATGCAATTCTGAATAGGTTAAACGATTTATGTGAACATTTCAAAACCATTTCAGATCATCTTTCGGAAAGATTTGTTGAAGAAAATGTTGAGACTTCTTCATCCAAGATACACAAGAGGTGTTCGATTAAATAACGGAAAAGAATTTCAACAGATTTTTTAATTTGATTATCAAAAACCCCGACTGAAACTTGATTTTCCTTGCTTTCTTATTGGAGAAGACCCTACTATCTATATCCGTAAGGCTTTAACAGTGGTTTTGCATCATGAAATACCAATCTCGAAACGAGTTCAATTGGCAAGATTTCACCTTGAAGGAGATGCACGGTTATGGTTTCAACTACTTAGCGAGAAAATGGTTTATATTTCTTGGGAAGAGTACGAGGACAACTTGTATGCAAGGTTTGGTGATAATCAATACATGGATTTCTTTGGAGAATGGTCGAAGTTAAGCCAAACAGGCATCGTTCAAGTATTTCGCGAAAAATTTGAAACGTTATTGGCTAAAGCAGGACCAATACCCCAACATGAACAAGTCAGTATGTTTATTAGTGGGTTAGATGTTAGCATTCGTACCGATGTCCAGGCTAGTAGACCGACAACACTATCATCTACAACTGGTTTAGCGCGTCTATTTGAAGCTAGAAACGATAACAAAATAGTAACTTCGTTGGTTCCAAAGACAACCATGTAGTCACAGAGTACTCCTATAGGTTCTTCTTTAACACTGGTGAGAAAGATATCGATTGACGCAATTAATAAAAGAAAAAGAAAGGGGTTGTGTTTTAAATGTAACGAAAAAAATATTCTTGGACATCGCTGCAAGAAGTTATTTTCTATTCAAGCAAACCTTGATGACTGTGACGATGATGTAGAAACAAAAGTTGAAGAAATTTGTGATAAACAAGGTGAAGTACCAGCAATTTCTTTGCACGCAGTTACAGGTAGCCTAACACCTGAAACAATGTAGGTCACTGGAAAACCTGGGCTTAAGTTGGTGCCTATGTTAATAGATTCGGGTAGCACACATAAATTTTTTTGTGAACGAAGTGCGGAGAAGATTGGTTTGCATCCAATACCAAAGGGAAAACTAGAAGTCATTGTAGCTACATGAGAAAAGGTAAGTAGTTCAGGTATATGTCCTCAAGCAATTAAGTTTAATAGAATTACTGCACGTGTTCAAAGTATGTCGACATCTTTACTTTGTAAATGCTCTTTCATATTTACAATCTTGGAACCGATTTGCCGCACTTCCAAACGATTTTAGAATTGGTTCATCTGACTTCCAAGAACTATGTAATTGATGATCCTATCAAATCACCATTAATCGGTTTCACGGTTCCACCAAAACACAAGGCTTCGGTTCTACCTCCATCTGGGTACTAGGATCGGTCACACTAGCTTTCCAAAAATTGGTTGATAGGTACTAGGATCGGTTACCACATAATTATGGTGTTTTACTTGTGATCGGTTGCACAAGTCATAGGATCGGTTACCAATTACTAAGACTTGTTGTACCTCTTACAAGGATCGATTCCACATACTTGTGATTGGTTGCACCTCTTACTAGGATCGGTTCCCCAATGTCTAGAGTTGGTCATACCAATTAAAAAATATCGATCATACCATCTCGGGTGATTACTTAAGATCGGTTTCACTAATATAAGTCATACCAATACAAAAGTCGGCCATTGTGAATAGTTTTACCAAGATACATAAACAAGTTATGAGCGGTTATACTAAACACACAATACCAATAAGCCTAGCGATTTCCCTTTCGATTCAAAAAACAAGTAAGAGCTTAATTAACAAAAAAACAACAAATGTGGAACGGGCTACTTACTATGTAAACACATTATTTGTAGTATAACCCACTAATGCGGTTTGCTTAGATACCCTACTTCACAGTGAACAAAAAAACTTTTACAAGTACGTACTTTTCGTGTAATTCAAAAGACGTGTGTGATTGGGTGCACTATCTCATCCTATAATTCATTGAATGGGTATCCATAACTCGATGCACCCAAGTATAGTTATTCTTAAAAACAATTGAAATTGAGCAACTACTTTCCAAAGTCAACTCTCACCTATAATACATGGAGTCATCTTATAGTATTAGATACAACGTATAATGGAATTTTTGTGAGACAAACCCTACAGGAGCTTTCCGCTGTTTGGTTAAGTGATTTCCATGCTACAAATATTTCTGAAGAATTTCAAGGTAGAGATAACATTCAAAACTATATGCTCTATGTTTGGTAAACAAATAACTTTAAATTGCACTTCCACAAATGTGAATAATCATAGGAGATCTCTCTCCATTGGTCCATTAAGGAAATGAGAGTATATGTAAATCTCAACATATTAGAGACAAAATAATACAAGGATCTTACCCTCCTTCCATTGGACGGGGCAGCTCAAAACGATCAAAATTCTCTTCAGATAATCAAAATCTTCTTTGGTTAGAAATTCATATGTTAAATACCTTATTATCCAATTATTCTTTTTTTTTTGCGGTTTGTTTTGCATAAAACCATTACAAGAAACAACAATGCTACGTTGACGCCCAATAATCTTGGGATTTATCCTTTCTATCATCAGGATTGATGCGTGGGGAAGTAGGTCCCTGCTCTCTCTCTCTCTCTCGGGTTGAAATACCGGGATACAAAGTCTTTTCCTTAAATAACCATAGTTTAATTATAGGGGGTTGGCCGTTTAATTCTGAACTCAAGTACGTATATGCTTTATGAAAAAAGATATATCAGTGCATTTCCTTGATTACGACTTCTACGACGGGAAGCGCTTCATATGCTTTGCATTATCTAGAGTTTGCAATCTATATTATATGAATATCATGTTTCTTTTTGGTATCTCTATTGTAACTATTAATACAACTATATGATGAGTGTGATTTTTTAAGGAACATTTGATTTGGACGCTTGATTCTTAACGTAAGTATATGATTTCCAAATAAAGATATATCAACGCATTTCCTTGATTACATATTCTTTGACGGGAAACACTTCATATGCTTTGCACTTTTTAGAGTTGACAATCGATTTTATATTCCTTTTTTTTGTGACTGTAATATCAGGTATTGATACAATTATAGAGTGTGATTTTTCATTTAACTACAACGAGTTGAGTTGGCTGCTTGATTCTTAACGCAACTATATATATATATGATTTGTAAAGATACTAGCCCTTAACCCGTGTCGTAACGGCACGGGCCATGATGTTGGTTCATTTTTAATATATCGTATAATTTGTGTCCCGAATATTTATCAACTCCTTATGATTTAATATGGGTTTGTCATAAAAATAGTCGGGATTTTCCTCTCTTTTTTTCTTGTTTTTTTTCCTTTAATATTTTACCGTCGGAGATTTTCTCGAACAAAAGAAATATAATCTTAACTTCCAGACAATTTTTTATTTAGGTTCATTGCTTATAATGAGATAATGCTCTACATGAACATGGAAGTTTAAATATTTTTTTGAAATATGTCGTCAGCAGCGCTCGTCTTAGTGAAATCAACTAATCAATATCGTCCATAAAAGTCTCCCCATGCTCCTATTTCGCTTCAGCTGACTCATTTATCATGGTCATGTTGTCGATCCTCCAAATAGGCAGAGAATAATATTTTTTTTGCATAGAACGGATGATACAAACTCTCCAATGTGACATGATTTTCTTGTAATTTTTCAACACCCATCAGATGACAATGTTTAAAATGTGTACCAATTACCTTTTCGAAGGGATTGTATATATGCAAACCTCTGCCATTAAATCTTCAACAAAGTATTGTGCCCAACAGTTCGTCTTAACGAAGGCTTTGGTAACTTCAAAAGTCTTAGACATTTTGTCACTTCCATATGTTCCTACCTTCACTTGGAATACAATCTGGCGACACATTACCTCATAAAGAACCTTGAACACATATTGTACTCCCTGATCCTATTTCAAATTTATAGGTTGTCAATAGATCCTTTACCAAAAGTTGACATCTTCTACATTGAATATTTATAATAAAAAAATTATGGTATTGTGGATCATTGCTTTCTAAGATTGTAGTTTTCAAAATTGGTCTCTTCAAGTCCCACGATTTTCTAAGTTTATATATCCCGTTTGTTTTTAACATTTTAGTTAGCCATATTATGTTTGTTACTAACTTTAAACTTGATGTCATCTTCTACTGTGAACTTTATGTGATTTCAGAATCAAAATAGTTATACCTCTTTCATTCGTATCAAGTAATCCATCGTATATCCCAACAATTCTTCTACAACAATTCCTTTCTTTTGTCGTTTTCGGACCATCGGTAGCCATTATTATCAAACGCAATTTGTCTAATTTTTGTTGATGTTATGTATTTGCAATGTTCATTTTTCTTAAATAATAGATTGTGGAAAAACTAAAAAAAAAAAAAAAAGAACATAAGTATTTCATCGGGACTAAGTTACTATATCCAAAATACTCCGGACACTGCTTCTGGTGCCTTGTTTTCTCAAATTCATCGTTGCATTCTAGACAGTACATGCAACACCAATCATTTGCGAAGTGAGCTATTTGCGCAAGTGTGGTCACTGTATCCCTTACTCCGTAATAATAATAACAACACGTCAATTTTTTTCAAGGCGTCCCAGCTTGTAAATGGTATGAATCTAATGGATTTGAATTGTACCTCAATCTTAGATATCACCTTCTTCTCACATAACATAGCAATTGAGGAAGGACAAATCTTGACCACTCTTTACATAGGCAGAGTTAGCCAAACTATGTTTTGAAATTGTCTTACGTGGAAATTATTATTAATCCATATTTTAGTCGGCTCCTATCGAAGCCGATCTAATTAGTCCTATAGAAAGTTAATCTTAAATTTTTGACCTTATTTCTTGACCAAATTATTGAAGTATTCTCAGTCATGTTCTGCTTTGTATCATCTACCCATCTGTATCTACTCTACCTTATAACCCAGTGAATGAAACCTATACATATTGATCCGTAATTTGTTATTGTTGATTTATAATCAAGAGATCGCATGATTTGAGAATGTAAAATATAAAAAATATTCTATAAACATCGGAGGCAAAATTTAGATTTATGATTTAGAGTTTTTTATGATGATTTTGATGAACAAACAAATATTTTCAAACAGTTGTTGTCTTTGTAGGTAGTTGTCGCGAAACAACTCGACATTGATAGTCTTTCAGGAAAAAAAAAATGTAATAGTACTTGAGAGAGCGATAATGTTCTCTTACGCAGGCACACCAATTGCCTTTATATAATACGGATACCGTTTCGGTGATCCAACAGTCATGATCATATTGTCTTATACGTTCCGGTATCATCCTCGAAATATTTGATTTTTGTCCTTATCAATAGTGCTAAAAACAACCAATTACATCTTTCACAATACAATGTTGCATGTTTTGTGAAGATTTTTTTTACTCGGTCAATAAAACTCACTAAAAAGAAAAAACTATTATTATCCACTACTATTACCAACACCCACCACCATAAAAACCATCCACCGCCACTGTTTCTTCCACCAATAGTAATGTTACCGCCTCCACCATTCACAAACACCCGCCACCGTTTATACTAACCCTACTTCCACCACCACCATTAGAATTAATATAGTTTTTAGTACAATTATTTATTAATAAAATTATGTATTTATGTTAGATTATTAAAGGGACATTTATAATAGAAATATAATTAATCATTGTGAACAATTAGTACATTAATCAAGGGTTGACTAACCTAGCTCCAACCCCTTAAATTTTTAATAACTACATGAATTTTTTAGTTTATTTTATAAATAGTACTTTGTCCATATATATTTATGGTTTAGTCCACCAAAGTTTACATGTTACTTTTTTTTTTAAAAATAGGCCTCCTCAATGTCAATTTTTGACTCCACCACTTGCCTCACCATCACCGCCCCACCCCATGTAGGTTGTTGGACGCAATTCTAATTTTCAATCACAAAATGCCATGTATGAGGTTTAGATTGAACAAAATGTCGTCAATTAATTGGTTTCATTATTTTTTTTCCGTGTATATATTCTTTTTTGTATTGCAATCAATTTTATTTTAACATTAAAAAATCATGATTTATACGATATAATACCAAGGATAACAGGGGTACCATTTGGGTGATCCAACTACGATCATGAAAATATTATCTTGTATGATATCATCCCGGAAATATATGGTACCTTCCTTTATCAAAAGTGTTAAAGACAACCAACCACATCTTCCACACTACGATGTTATCGATGTTGTAACGACAACACAAGATTAATATTGTCCATCACTACTCACCAGCACTCACCGTCACTACTTCTTCCACAACAAACCAGGGGCGAAGCCATGATTTTAAGGAAAGAGGGAGAAAAAACTCTTGGCAAGTTGGATACATGTGAAAAATAGACTTCGTATCCCATTTTATGATAAAAGAACAAAAATAAATATAATTGTGCTTGGCGCCGCCCTTAACCACCACTAATCTTTCGGCCTCCACCTCTTCTACTACTCATTGTCGCCAAAATGTCTATTGATATTATTTATCAAAATTACTTATTAATAGAAATACATATTATAATTAATTAAGAATACATTTATAATTAAAATATAATTAGCCATTTATTATGAGAAATTAGTGAAACACATAATAATAAAACACTTTATAATGAATAGATTATTTATTATGTGCAATTAGTGAAACACTAATTAATAAATCAATTATGATATTTAAGTTGAACAAACCACCACCGTTGATTTATCTTTTCTATCAATTCCAACCAAGGTGGAATAAAATGTTAGAGGCCACTCTTATGACACAATAGGTCATGAGTTCGAACCTCGCCGTTATATTTTTTGAAAATCCATATCTTGACTTGATTATTCATTTTTCATTCATAATATTGGAACTAATGGCACGCGTGTGAGTTGTAGGGGGTGGTCAGGAGAACCACAGCCCTTGATTTATCTTTGCAGGACAAATCCTGACCGCCACTAACAAAGGCCAACTTATCCAAACCTTGTTTTGTACTAATGATACATATCAATGCATTTCCTTGATTACATCTTCTTCCATAGGAAGCACTTCGTATGTTTTGTACTATTTAAAGTTTTCAATCTATTTATATTAATATCATGTTTCTTTTTAGCGTCTTTAATATCATATATATATATATATATATATATATATATATATATTGATTAATACAATATAGTGGGTGTGATTTTTCATTTAACTACATGAAGTTGAAGCACTGATATATCTTTATTCGACAGGAAACATTCCATGTGCTTTGCACTTTTTAGAGCTGGCAATTGATTTTATATTAATATCAGTTTTTTAGTATCTTTTAAATATCAGGCATTGATGCAACTATACAACGAGTGTGACTTTTCATTTAACTACAATGAGTTAAGTTGGTTTCTTGATTTTTGACGTAGGTACATGAGTTTTCATTATATTTCCTTCGATGGGAAATACTTCATATGTTTTTCACTATTTAGAGTTTGCCATCTATTTTATATTAATATCGTGTTTCTTTTTAGTGTTTCTAATATAACTATTTATACAACTATATAGTGGGTGATTCTTTTTAGTGTTTCTTCTTCATTTAACTATATGAAGTTGGAACCTGGAGGAGCAGTTGAGTTGGCAGGACGCTTGATTATTAGCGGAAGTGTATGATTTATGAAGAAAGATATATTATTGTATTTCCTTGATTATATCTTCTTCGACGGGAAGCACTTCATATGTTTTTCATTGATATAATAATAATATAGTGGGTGTGATTTTCATTTAACTTCAAGGTATTGGAGCCTGGAGGAGCAGTTGAGTTGGTGGGTTGATTCTTAACACAAGTATATGATATGGTTGTAAGGTATGTGGGGAGTGTATAGCGGGTGAAGTACGAACAATATTTGGCCGAACTGGAAGCCATCATTGGAGTTTTGAGGCAGAATATTATTATGACTTTATTTCTTTACTTTTAAATTGCAAAAATGGATTAAGCAAGAAATGAATATTCTAAAATCTAGCAAGACTAAATGTCGTTGTAGTGCTACTTAAAAGACTTCAAATCTATCCTTACCAATTATTTTTAGAGTACTGATGTTGGTAATGTTATGAACTAATTATTGATTTCAAAAATCGGTATGATTTTCCAAAAGTATTTTCTTTTAGAGGATTTATTAATCTTGAAAATTTTAAACAATATGTAATTGATGAATTTAGTTCCAACTGCTTATATACTAAATTAGGATTGATGGTTTCGTTATGCACTACAATTATTAACTGGAACCCTTTCTGAGACAGGTGCGGGCCAAGCCCCGCCTCACCAAGTGGGAGTCAATTCCCAAAGTACCAGGTGTTTAGGTATCATGTTGGATAATTAGTAGTTTTTAGATAATATTAATTATTGAATTAGTAGTTAAGAATTTAATTTGATTAAAGTTTGTGATTAAATGTTTTGAATTAATGGACAAGATTATTATTATCACTTTTGATTTATCTACCATAGAATTTAATAAATCGACCTCGATGTTCTTAGTTACTTCCATGAGTTATCAAGGCTTGCAATGTTGAACATTTTATATTTGTTTTTAGTATGTGAGGTCAATCAGGTTTAATGCTTTAGTATTTAGAGTTTAAACTATTTTACTTTTGAGATTACTTAAATCTATTTATTTTAGTTTATTTGTAAAATATATTACTGTTTTATTAAATTGCTTGAAATTAGTTTTTAAAACTATGTGAGATCTTAAGATGATAATAGTATTATACGTTTGATTAGTAGAAATTTTTAGTTACATGGTTTTAATTGTTATTTTTAATTTGTTGGATAGTTCTATAGTAGAAACTCTATAAGTTAATGTTGTTGGGACCACCAAAATAATTAAGTGAGATATTAATTAACCGATAAATTAATAATTATGAACTTATAGAGAAATTTATTATCAAAGAATTATTTTCTAAATAATGTAGAATATTAAATTCTTCAAAGCACCCTTCAATCTCCCGCTTTGCTTCATTGTAAACTTCAATTAACTAATAACACAAGTTTGATCAAAAAGCTGGGTAAGTTCAATGAATGTCAAGATGTCCCTAATATCCTAAGAAAATGAAGTTATGCAACTATTGACTGATGAAGATATAATTAAGAGTGTTATGGGAACTGATAAAAATAGGAAAGAAGGTGATGAAAGTTCTACAATATATCCCCCTTCACGAAACGAGATCGTTAAAGCAGTAATCACATTAAATAATTAATTGTTGAGCTATGAGAGAACAATACCAGAAATTCTTACGATGATAAGAAAAATTAGAGATGAAATTTAATGTGACATTGCTTTTAACATAAAACAAAAGACAATTGAATCATTTTTCAAAAAATCTTCATAAATCATTAATGTATTGAATATATATATAATTATTAATTTATATTTCATATGGGGCCTACATAGATAATCAAAAAATATTATTTTTTATTTTTAGCGAATTATTAATTGGCACGTTGTCCCCGACCTGAGACCGGCTAAAAATATTATCTAAGAGAGTTTATTAAATAATCGAGTTTTTACTGTATTAGAACTTGATTTCAGAGAGTTTAACAACATCTCATAATTAAGTTTATTATATTTAATTGGTGAATAATTTTTTTTCAATTGTTAATCTACTAAATGATAATTGGTGTTTTCATTATACACTGCAGTTGTTAATTGGGACCCCTTCTTGGACGGGAAGCACTTCATATGCTTTGCACTTTTTAGAGTTGACAACCTATTTTATATTAATGTCTTGATTTTTTTTTGGTTTCTCTAATTTTAGATATCGGTATATATATAATGCGTGTGATTTTTCATTTAACTTTTAGAAGTTGCAGCTTGGAAGATTAGTTGAATTTGTGCATTGATTCTTAGAGCAAATATAAGATTTTCGAAGAAAGATATATCAGTGCATTTTCTTGATTATATCTTATTTGACGGGAAGCACTATGTATGTTGTGCACTAGGATATGACCCGTGCCGTAACGGCACGGGATTTGGTCTGTTGTTGGAAATAGAGATTTCTAACTTATTAAGCATGACCTAAGTTTACTTACTTAACCCTTGTTTCTATTATTTTGTATGGCAAGCTCTTATCTGTTTCTATTGTTCTGTATCCCAATGCAGTTCTAAATTGATGCATTAATTTGGGCCAAATCTCAACTTGCTTTGCTCGTTGTTGTTAATGTTGATTGTGATTTTGATAAGTTCATAAGTGTTTTTTCCGTTTTTTTGTCCCTCTGGGGTTCAACATATTTCACTACCTATGTTCAGTATCAAGATATACCAAAAGTTCAAATATATGCCACAAATTTTTTTTGGCATTGGATGTTCATCCGTTAGTAGGTTTGATGTTAATTACAAAACAAAAAAACAAACAAAAAAGACATTACAAAATTTAATTTAATTTAAAATGATAAAAGTCGACCAAGGTAGGAGTGTGCTCTTCACTTTTGCATCTGCACTTATTTCACCGCTTCTCTCCTGTTGCCCACCTATTTAGTACTATATTCGGTGCAAACCAACCCTCCTCCACTGCATTGTGGCATATGTTAACTCCGCAGCTTTACCTGTGAAAAAATTCCCACATCACCTGGTTATATGCTGGCTTTGTGTTTTATACAGGGACATAGTAAACCTAAACTAATTTTCCACCAACACAACATTCGTATCAAAATTCTAAATTTAACATATTGTTTTTAAATCTCTTTTTATATAAGTTTGTTCTATAATTTGCTCCTTTGTAGTCTGTAAAGTGCCAACGGTCCTTATCTAGGTGAAAACAAAAAAACATTTGGCGTGAAGATAAAAGACGCAACAAAATCTATTACTGGAACAGCTGAAACATGCAGGCAGGCATCCATCCTGTCGACTTGGTTTTAAAACAAAAAATGTCAGAATTATTAGTTGTCGTGGTTATTCTGATACTTTGAAGAATGAAAACAGCTAAATACATTCCAAACATAAGCAGAAGTTCTCAAAGTCTTTGCATCACAGAAGGCTCATCTGTGCACATTCCAAAGTGTATATAGCCTATACACTTCATACGCACAAAATATACCTAAAATCAATAAAAAAATAGTTGTTCTTTTTAGCTATATATATGATGTTCATGTACATTTTCCTAAAGGAAGTCCATCTGCACACCATCTTCCACTCTTGAATCTCTCAAGTATGTAATAAGGGTAAGATGAGTTAAATCTACACATGTAAACAAAACTCTTATCCACTCATATCGAACCAACTACCACATTGTCGTTTTATTTGCATACAAATTGAACAAAATGATTTCCGTAACTCCCCTAATGCTTGTTGATAAAAGAAATCCTATTTTTTAAGCACCACATAACGACAAAAATCTGAACAAACCAAAAGGCAGACGTAAACCGATTTTCAACAATGATCAAATTATACAAAGTCATTTTGGTAAATCTGATCTATTCAGACCCATTTTTGATACATAAAAAGAAAAGAAAAAACTCAAAACCAACCTAACATAGATGACAGTGGTACAAAACAAAAATTGATGATTTCCCATGGAGAAAATTCAACACATTGAAAACAATTAATAGTAATTTACCCCCAAAATATATATGCCCGGAAAGGTGGGTTGTACGACAAAAAGAAATGAGAGGAGATGAAATGTAACTGCAAACCGATACCAAAAAGAGCAAGTGAGCGGCTTAAAATTCCTTCAATGTTATCACTAACAGGTGCTAATGAAAATGAGACCATGAACTTATGTTTCGAATGGACTTGCTAGAAAAGCCTCTAATGGCATCACTTGTAGGTGCTAATAAATAATATAACCCATGCTCAATGTTTACAACAAGAAAAGAAAACCCAACAGAACCTAACAATGTTGCCAATGATGTTCTCGCATCCATATACTAATAAGTTGTTAAGTAGAAACAAACCACACTTACATATATGTCATGCAACTTTCCAACCTTTTTCAAATATACACATTGAAAGATGCCAGGATCCATAATCGCCGACTTCAATCAGCCTATCTATTGCAAATGACATAAAGAGATTAAATTTACAAAACAACATAACCCCATAATTAATATATTCCAAATTTTGTAGCTAATAGAAACTAATGAATGGCAACATGTGAATCGAGTATCATTATCCTACACTATGCGGACAATATACTCCCTCTGTCCTTTTTTATCTGTCCTAATTTCTACTTTGGTATGTCCATTTTTTATCTGTCCGCTCTGTTAATAGACATACTTTTCCCTTAAACTATCAAATATACCCTTTATTTTTAATAATCATAAAATCATTTTTAATATCAAAATCTTAAATAATATCACCATATATAAGGAAAAAACTCACTCAATATCTTTGTATTAATTGTCATTCCTTTTTTAAATAAAACATTTATGAAACACCATAACTTTAGTTATAAAATTCCTAATAAAACTTCTATTTATTCTTACATAACCTTTTCATCTCTTTTTTTTGAAACACCATGGAAGAACATAAGCTAAACTATCTAGTTTCTCTAAAGAGGAAATAATCTACAATTTCAATTTTCAATTTTTTTCCTCTCAAATAAAAATTCCAAAGACTCTGAAGTTTTAGTGCGGGAAACCAAAATCAAATGGAGGAAAAAATATATTTCTTAAATTGTGGATTCCATAATAAAAACAATATAAATTTGCTTTTATTTTCTTAAACTATTTCCTAAAATAATAATACTATCAAATTTAAGCTAATAATTTAGTTTTGGTAATAATATAACATTAAATAGGCTAGTCAAGGGACAAGGGCTAGTCATGATATTTTCTAGGATTTCCTTAATATGTTGACAAAGTCAAAGCGGACTCTTAATTTAGGACGGAGGGAGTAAAAGTTATCATTACCCTTGCAAAAATAGTAAACATTGGGAATCTTAAAATTAAAATGAAAGCTTTATCAAAGAGTTGGTCCAGAATAGCAAGATCTCTACTTTATCCATGAGTTGGTTCCAACTCTTTAACGTGCTTTTCTTTTGTATATGTTTAACCCTGCACATAAATTATAATAGGAATTAACGAAATTGAACAAACTAAAAGATGTTTAATGTGGAGACTTATTCAACAAATAAGTATTCGCAAATCTTCTAGAGATAGTCTTCTTTGTGCAAGTCTAATTGTGAGATAAGAGGAAATATGCACGTTAAGAACAGTTCCATTTAACAGAAAACAAAAGCTATGTTTTTCCTTGTTCATGAACAACTCTAAAAGTTTGAGGTTCGAGTTCCTAATTTGCTTCCGTTTCACAAAAACAAAATAATCTAACTTGGAAGTTGAACATCGATATATATTTATCGATATAATTTATATACTAAAAACAAAAAATAAAAATGCAACCAAATCATCATCTTACTGATGGATTTTAAGATAATAACACAAACAAAGCCCCAAATAACAAATTAAGATGATTAAATCAGATTAATTCTTAAACAGAAGTATACAAAGAGCATGCACTAAATTTGCAGTTTCTCGATCGGTAGACGGCTAGCATAAAGGGCACATGAAGAAATGTACAACCTTCCAGAATGAAGAGCAAAGGGAAAATTCGTGAGTCAGATAATGTTTGTCCACAAATTCCAAAGAGCGTGAGACAGGGAACAAAATTGTCTAACCTTGTTGTTCCATCGAAAGTACAAGGGGATTCTGATGTAGAATCAAGCGCAGGTGGAAACACTTCCACATGCGCGTTCCTAGAAAAGAATACTATCACAATTCATGAACTCAAAGAAAACCCAATTAAAAACAAAGAAATTTGACAAATTACTCGTTAGCATGGACGGTAATGCTTTCTCCACAGGCTGACAAATTTTAATGTTACAATTCAAAATGAAATCTGAATGAAAAAATAATAATGCGATGAACTAACAAAAGAAAATCTAAGAACCGTCTGCAGATTGAGATGCTGAAAAATGATATATTGAATACATAATCGTAAATTGATAACCCTAAAGATGAAAAGTGATCTCCTAAATATGAAAAGTGATCTCAAATCGAAGAACCCAAACCTTTTGTACAATCAAAGTTCAATGATCAGTTAAGAAATGAAGTGAAAATTGAGCCCAAAAAAAAAGGGGAAAATCTTTACTTGGACGACAAATAGCTCCAGTAAAAGCAACCAAGGAGAAGAGAAACGACTGTCCATTGAATGACAAAAATTATCAGAGTTAATTTACATTTTATTGACAAGGAAAAGAGAAACGCCTGGGTTATTGAATGCGAAGAGGAAAAAGAGGAAGAGATTTAGGGCGTGTAAGAATGGAATGATGTACTCGGTTGCCCAATCGTGACCGTCGTTTATATAGCCAAAATGTAAATCTATCCACTCGTTAAAAACCATTTTTTCTAGAAAAAACACATGGTATTAGCTCAATCTGGACCGTCCTTTATATACTTAAAATGTAGATAACCGTCGATGTGGAAAAACACCATTGTCCCTTATAATATAGATTCTTTAGAGTTGGCAATTTAATTTATATGAATATATTTTTTCTTAGTGTCTCCAATATAAGATATCGATACAATTGTATAGCAAGTGTGATTTTTCATCTAACTACCAATAATACTGATATTGACAATGTAATGAACTACTTAATGATTTCAAAGGTTGGTATAATTTTTCCAAAGTATTTTCTTTAAGAAGATTTCTTAACCTCCAACATTTTAAGCAATGCGTAATTGGTGAATGATTTGGTTCCAATTGTTAATCTACTAAATGATAATTGGTTTTTTCATTATACACTGCAGTTGTGCAGTTGTTAATTGAGACCCCTTCTTAGATGGGTGAGTACTTTGGTTCCAACCGTTAAACTACTAAATGATAATTGGTGTTTTCATTATACAGTGCAATTATAATTGAGACCCCTTCTTGAACGGGTGTGGGGCGAGGCCCCACCTCACCAATTGGGGATCAATTCTCAGTATACCCGGTGCGTACGCGAGTTAAATACTAAAAAAAAAATAATCTAATTATGCTTTAGTAGTTTATTTAAATCTATATATTTTAGTTTATTTGTAGAATTGATTACAGTTTTGTTAGATGGCTTGAAATTAGTTTTCAAAACCACGTGAGATCTTTAGATTATGATAGTATTATATATTTGATTATTATAAAGTTTTAACTGTTAATTGTCAATTTGTTGGATAATAATTCTAAAATAGCTTATTAGAACTCTTATAGGATGGATGCGGGGCGAAGCCAGTAGACATGACCAATGGTGTAAGCAATTCCAGCGGTCCCGGTGCGTAGCACGGGTTTCAATCTAGGATGTTAATGATTCAAATGTTAACAATAAATTTTGACAATAGGAAATACATGCCTCTGATAGAACTTGGTGTTCCAAAATTTTCAAACCAAACATAAGAAGAATTTGAAAAAGCGGGGGTACAACAACCACACCCAATATTTCGCTTAGCAATCTGTATGGACAAACTCCAATATACTTTCTAGAGAATCAACTAGACAGTCAGACTCAATCTAGACAAAAAGTATATCAAAGAGTTTATATCTCAATCTCTCGATTTGATATACTCAAGCAAAAAGAAATCTGCGAGTCTTTATCAAATACTAGAGAGATAACTTGGATGGTACCAAAGACCAATATCCAAGTCTCAATCAATTTAAATCAACAACCAAAAGGTCGGATATTCTAATTGATTGAAAAATGCACAACATGTGATATTTCAATTATATAACAAAATATAATGCGGAAAAGAAATAATACAGACACCAGAATTTTGTTAACGAGGAAACCGCAAATGCAGAAAAACCCCGGGACCTAGTCCAAATTGAACATACACTGTATTAAGCCGCTACAGACACTAGCCTACTCCAAATTAACTTCGGTCTAGATTGCAGTTGAACCCCAACCAATCTCACACTGATCCAAGGTACAGTTATGCTCCTACGTCTCTGATCCCAACAGGATGCTACGTACTTGATTCCCTTAGCTGATCTCACCCATAACTAAGAGTTGCTACGACCCAAAGTCGAAGACTTTAATAAACAAATCTGTATCACACAGAAAAGTCTATGGTAATAGATAAATCCGTCTCCCATGAATATACCTACGAGTTTTGTTCCGTCTTTTGATAAATCAAGGCGAACAGGAACTAATCGATAACCCGGACTTATATTCCCGAAGAACAACCTAGTATTATCGATCACCTCACAATAATCTTAATCGACGCAGCGAAAAAGGTATTGCGGAATCACAAACGATGAGACGAAAATGTTTGTGAATTCTTTTTATCTTGCCTATCGGAGATAGAAATCTCAAGCAAATTATTACAATTGTACTCGTACGATAGAAACAACAAGATCAGATCACACAACTACGAGAAAGTAGTATCGGTCTGGCTTCACAATCCCAATGAAGTCTTTAAGGCGTTAACCTAGTTTAGAGAATAAAAAACCAAGGTTAAAGGAGAATCGATTCTAGCTTATACAACTAGTATCACACGTAAGGTGTGGGGATTAGGTTTCCCGGTTGCTTGATTTCTCCCTTATATAGTCTTTCAAATCAGGTTTTACAATCAATGTTAGCTTGGTAACAAAGCATTCAATATTCACCGTTAGATGAAAACCTGATTAGATTCAAGCTAATATTTCTCAACCGTTAGATTGAAAACTTAGCTTGTTATTCACACATGAAATGCACGTTTCTAGGCTTGTGTAACTGTACCCAAATATGTACATTTGTTGGTTCAACAATAGTTAACCAAAGGTTATCCATATGAGCAATTTCATATCAACCATATTCTTCTTCACCATAACTAGTCCAAATGACTCAAATGAACTAGTTAGAGAGTTGTTCAATTGCTTAGATCTTTATGTAACTATACAAGACACAATCGAAGCAACAAACGATTTGATTCACTCAAATCGGTTCATGAACTTTATAGCCACGGTATGCAAAAGCATTCCTTAGTTTATTTAAACATGAGTTCAAGAACAATCGTTTTTAGATATAACCAACTCAAGTTCGCGGACTGGGTTCGCGGACTTAGTTTACGGAAGGAGTTCACAAACTCCAGCAGAAATTCTCGGGTCGAGAACTTCCGCCAGTTCGTGGACTTGGCTCACGCCACCATTCCGGTTCTCTTGATCAACAAAATTCACAAACTTTGGTTCAAGGAATAAGGACTTATACATATATGTGTTTCCACAACATGGTTATATAATCTAAACTCTCATTTCAATCATTGAAACATTCTCAGAGGACGTTATATAGTTGTTATTCACAAACCATTTCTCTTCAGAGCAATTTTCAAAGTGATTGAAACATAACATGACTTTCGTCACTAGGTAAAGATGAATTCGGCTAAAGCGAAAGCTTACCAACACATATTTCGAGAAATAGATAGGCGAGATAAACTCGGCTCGAAATATCAAATGTGTATAATCTTAGTCTATATAACAAAACGACTTTTGTCTCAAGATAGGAGATAAATAGACTTTTGAGTGATAGATAAGTCCAAGTCTCCACATACCTTTTAGTCAATGAAGTTCCACCGGTTCCTTGAGTAGTCCTTCGTCTTGTATGATGATTGCCATGGAGTTCTTGAGCTCAACTACACTTTTTATCCTAGTCCGAGACCTTAGCTATAGTAGACTATAAATCAAGACTTATAGTTTTGATCACTAACATTGACAAACATGCTTGAGATAGCAACGCATGCGAGTTCGACCGAGCAATGCTCTAACAATCTCCCCCTTTGTCAATTTTAGTGACAAAACTATCAATACATATGGAATACAAATAAATAAATAAATTAACTTTTGTAGCTCCTATTCCACATGTCTAATCTTCAACATTACTCGAAATCTTTGTCACTTCCAAGTACTCCAATGATCCCAAAGGTTGTAAGTTTAGCATCATCGTTGTTGAAAATACGTAGCTATAACAACAAGAAAACAAGGGTTCTCAATCATTGTTATACATTGTCATAGTATCATTACACAACGTCAAAGTTCAATTGTATCACAACTTCAACAACAATACTATGGTGATATGTATCACTCCCCCTTAGTCAATACTCCATCTCACAAGGAAACCACTCCCCTTACATAATGATCCGAAAACCATATGTATTTGTAGTGTGAACTACATATTAATTCTCCCCCTTTTTGTCAATAAAATTGGCAAAGGCAAAAGAACGGGATCCTAATGAAATTTCCGAAAGAGACATTTCATGACCAAAAGAAAGAAAACACATATCATCTTATTTAGATGTAATCATAAAGCCAAAGCTAACATTCATCAAGGAGTTTAAAGATACAAGATAACCCCTTAAATATTCCACAGCCGCACTCCCCACAAAGATTTGGAAATTAAGTACAAGTTCAGTTAAGAACTCTCCCCCATAATATGTCATTCCCGAAAGAACAACAAGAGCGACCTTAAAGAGAAAAGAAGGATTTCTTTGGACATAACAAATCACATACAAGTATGAATTTGAATCCAAAATACTCAATTAAATTAACCACAAGAGAACCCATGATTAATTTAATCGGATATGCTCAACATAAGTGAACTTATGGAGACTCAAAAATACTCAATTAGATTAATCACAAGAGAACCCATAATTAAACTAATCGAAATACACAACCAAACTAATCACAAAAGTAATCAATTTAATTGGCTATACTCGACATAAGAGAATCTATGGAGCAATGACTAAGTTAATCATAAGAAAACAATCAACCCAAACCAAAAGTGCTCAAACATAAGAAAACTTACGGAGCCATAACTAAATAACCAAACAAGATGATTAATTTAGTTGATTATGCTCGACATAAAGTATCTTACGGAACAACAACAAAGCTAATCATTAAAAATAATCAACTTGGTCGTTTAGTGCTCAACATAAGACACATTACGGAGCCTCACAGTAATACATAAAATATGGATCAGGGAAGATCAATTACTGCGAAATACACAAGGATTCATTCTATTTTCCATCATTATTTGCATAACGACATACAATAGACATAATCCTTGTAAACAAAAGATTTTAACATATCTTCCATCAATAATTGACATAATAGGCTTAACTTTTGTATTTGTCAAAAGTCCATTCATTCTTTTATCAATATATGCATATCGACTTACGAAAGACTTTACTTTTTACAAGATATGGGACAATCATAGTTCATGGACGCAAACACACATATCCCATAAAAAATTGCAATATATAAAACCATAAAGATTAATACTGCAAAAATCATCTTCCAAACAATTTTAGAATTTAAACCAATAAATCTAAAAATATGAAGATGAAAACGTTGGACATAGCTAAGTGAAATCACAATGGCTATTCCAAACCTCTAGTTATCCTTCTTAAAACACAAAAATAAATTCTCATAAGAAGTTTCCTAGACATAAGACAAACTCGTAATGCTCCTTAGAGGGTAGAATCAATTTTTTCGCACGGATTTACACCAAGAATAGCTACCAAAGGCGTATAAAAAGATTTTCTTAACAAAGAAGAACATACAAAGTCAATAACGACCATGCACCATAGTTCACATAATATGATTGTGAACATTCAAGAATCCCATAGCAATACGTACTATTGCCCATTCTTGAACTTACTTCTTTGTGATTCACCAACAATATTCTTGTAAAAGCTACAAATTAGCTTAGAATAGTATTACTCCAAGATTCCAGGTGCCCAAGTCCAAAAGAAGTGGAACAAGTACGACGAAATGGAGCAAAACACTCAAAAACAAGATACATGACAAATATCAATCTTAACTCATCCAAAATCAAGGATTCTCATCTCCATTTTGAAGAGAATTCAAAGAGGAAGAGTTCAAAAAGAATGAGGTCATTCCGAGTTCGGACGAAGAATTTACGGCCAAAACAAGTTTACCGAAAATCGACGTCTACAGGCAAGTATGCATACGGGTTTGCAAACGAATTTTCGTGACCTGGAGCAGTATGCAAAAGGGTATGCGTACTTTAGTCCCTGGATTTTGACTTTAAATGATGGTATGCTTACTTGGTATGTGTACCATGAAGTCCAAACATCCCGGACGACTATTTTCAAACCTAAACATTAAAGAACCTTAAACACAGATCAAGTTAGGTAGAAATGAACGATAAGCAAGGTACATGGATCACTATAAGTACTCAAGCAAATAAAAACACAAATCTTGCTCAAGTTTATAGACATACCTGTTTAGAAGAATCCAATTGAATTCTACAGCCTTACCGAACATAATCTGTGTGCCCCAATTCTTGTGCTTCACTCACCGTATACATAGCAGAGCATTTCTTGGTGAGGATGCACTTCCAACACAATCAAGTTGTGTTGAGGTGAACAATGTCTTGCTAACCAAGGCACCAAGAAAGAGTTTTTTTCCAACTACTCTTACATCTTATAGTATTGAGAAAAACCCAAGGAACTGTTTTTATAAGTTTTTCAAAGAACTTCCAGAGAGCACAAGAAAAATTGTGTTTCTGATTTCTTATTTTACACCTTATAAAAAGCAGTTTCTGCAGATATTTTTCGAAGTCGCATAGGGAAACTCTTTTGATAAAAAGAGACATCCTCATTTCTTCATAAGAAGGGACAATATTATTATCTTGGTGTTGATGGGTGAAAATTACTCCTGCCGAATTTGGTAATTTGGGGTGTGATGAGAAATGAATTTAAACCTACAACAAATGCATTTAACGCGGTGAGTGCTTGTAGATTCGAGAGATCAATGTTGTGCAAGTCCGGCTAAACCAAGAAATGGCCGTTCCAGACTTGTTTCGGTCACAAAGTGAAGGAGATGGGGTTGATCTTAGGGAGGGAAGCGAAGAAGGTGTTGAGATTGTGAAGGTGTTGGCTTGCTTATGACTTGTGATGAAAAATGGTTGAATATGACGGTATCAACACTTGGTTTTCTGTCTTGTCTCGGCTTGTGTTTTTTCTTGTTGTTGGAAAATAGGGCGGAGAACCTATTTATACAAGTCATTGAGCCTCATTCACGTTTCTCGTGGGAAGTGGAGGTAGTGGAATGATGGAGTAGTGGAGTTGTGTGTCGTGCAACGCACGACCGTCTTGCCCACTTTTCTGTTCATCTCTAACCGTCCATGACTCCCTAACACGTTCTTGTGATGGCGCGTTGCACGCCGTGCGCTGTAAAACCGCCGGACCAATACCCGATAAGTATCCCCAGTTTGTGACATGATTGATGTCTGGAATGTGGATCGTGGATCCACGAAAGATAGCATGTAATGCTTTGAATTGAATAAGCTGCGTTATTCGGAAAGTCGATACTTGTGCGAAGATCGTGTGTATTTTATGCGAGTCTTGCATTACGGTGTGGTAAAGTGATGTGTAATGACTTGCTCACTAACCAAATAACTCCCGACCGGGTTGTATAACCAAGTTTGGTGAGGTCGGACGGATGAGATGATGTTTGAGACACTCATCTGCGGCCGTTGATGAAATTAGGGTTTTTAAAGAGGTGCGCAAGCATCACTCTTCACTTTGGTCGAAACCAAGCATGGGAAGGATTTTGGAGAAGACCGACCATACATGCGTGTTGACGGCATGATGGTGTAGGTGCCTACGTATTCGTTCCCTCATGAAAGCGATCTGGGCCACTCAATTTGACCAGGTAAGAGGAGTGGTCGAGATCGGTTTGCGGCAAAATCCCTTGCCGCAAAGGAGTTGGAAACCGTGATTTCCTAGTTTGGGCACGCGTTTGAAGCGACCAACATTGGTTGGTTTTGGTCGATCACACTACCCAGTGTAGGTGGTAGGTTGGTGTTCACACCTATACGATTATCCCATGAAAACGTGATCTAAGCCATTCAAATCATCCGGTGAAGTTGAGCGGTCGAGATCGGTTTAGGATTTGGGAGGTGTAACCGCACGAGTTTGGGCGTGCGTTTTGGGTTGGCCGGGAATGATGAGCCTTGGCCGACCGCTGAGGAGGTAGATGGGCCCACGGTGGTCATGCTGGTGTGACCGACCCTTGCTCAATCTAATCTATGACCCTCCATTCGTGCCGGAGAAGATGGACGCGCGTGATGGCTTGAACCCTAATTTTGGCTTTCAAAGCCGCGCGACCATGCTCTTTTTAGCGGATGGTTTTGTTGTAACCAACCACGGTTGGCTTTGACCGATTGGTCAAGCGTGTAGGCGGTCACATGGTGATTGTGTCGACATGCTCCGGGCCTTTGAGTCTACATCTACACCCTCCATCTATGCTGCGAAGACGGACGGTTGTGACCGTTTTGCGACATATGTAATATGCCGCAAACCCTAATTTAGGGTTTTCCGCCCATAATGCTTGGTATGGACGGTTTCTTGGCAAGCAAAGGCCAATGGTCGACCATGCGGGTCGGCCGTGTGTATTCCATACCATGCTTAGGGTGATGGAATTGATCTGTGGTCATCCAATCATGCTTGCGGAGTTGGATGACTGCGATCGAGATCATATCCGGCAGGCTAAGGCCGTGTGTATTCCATACACGCTTGGGGTGATGGAATTGATCTGTGGTCATCCAATCATGCTTGCGGAGTTGGATGACTACGATCGAATCATATCTGGCGGCAAAGCTAAGGCCGTGTGTATTCCATACCGCCTTGGGGTGATGGAATTGATCTCGTAGTCATCCAATCATGCTTGCGGGTTGGATGACTGCGATCGAATCATATCCCAGATCGATACTGTCAAGTCCTTGGATGCTCAATCGGACTAGTATAACACACGAGAGGGGCTCAATCGGGCTAGTATAACACACCGAGAGAGGCTCGGGCTAGTATAACACACCGAAATCGGCACATGCGGGTATTTCGTACATGGATTCATTATAGTGCTTGGAGGTTCGTGTTACTCTGTAAGAGTAACACTCGGTCGTCATGCCACAACGATAATGGGTACAGAAATACAAGGCTGATATGAAATTCACGAGGAAGGGATTGTTCTTTGCATGCTCCAACCTGGAGGAATTTCATGTATTCACGAGAATGGGATTGTTCTTTGCATGCTCCATTCTTGGTGAATTAAGTGAGGAGTATCCAGT
Organism: Papaver armeniacum; assembly: GCA_023531295.1. Classification (NCBI taxonomy): domain Eukaryota; kingdom Viridiplantae; phylum Streptophyta; class Magnoliopsida; order Ranunculales; family Papaveraceae; genus Papaver; species Papaver armeniacum. The sequence goes on along the minus strand of JAJJWW010016839.1, from coordinate 574,092 downwards.
CACTTACAAACGGCTTTATCTTTTACAAGATGTCGGCGCATGATTATTTCAGGTTTTTACAAATTTAACCTTGAATGAAAATCCACCATCAACATTAAGTCCCACGCCTAGCACATAATGGTTACATTATTGTGTGGTAGGCATGAGATGGTGACGGACATATATGAGAAAGACGGGATAAAAGGAGTTTACCCTAAGAGTGTTGGCCGACCGCTAATTTTCCACGCCGTCACGCTTGTATGGAATCTCTGGTGGGGCGGTTTCTTTCTTTGGGTATTCGAATCAAAAGAGGAAACCAAATAAGGGAGGAATCCTTCTTCTATTGGGATTCTTCTAAATTTTGTCTATAAAAGAGACAAGACCCTTCTCCTTTCCTCACGAATTTTTCTTTGTTGTTCTTTGCTCTCGCCCGCAACTTTCTTCTTTGCCCGCTTCTTAGGAGCCGTCGCCGGAAACCACCGCCGTCCGTTGCCGGAGTTGCTCCCGTCCGGCCGTATAAGGTAGGTTTCGTTTTCTCTCTTTTTTTTTTTTTTTTTTTTAACGGTCAAACCCTAGTTTGTTAGGTAAATACCTTACTTGTAAGACATGTGCATGCTTAGCTTTTTCCACCATTTGGCTTGGATCTCGTAGACATGATTCCCACGAATAAAGAAAATCGTATGATGCATGCGGATGAATGAATGCGGGCCCGCCGTATATGCCGAAACGTGGGTCTTACTCACACATGCTTGGCTGAAATTTGCATTGAACTTGAAATTTGTACCAGACTGAAACTTGCACCGGTCTTGAAATCAATGCCAGACTGACTTGAAAGTTATCGGAGAACTTAAAATCAATACCCACAATAAAACTTGTATGATGTTTGGGCCAGGCCATTGTGTGAGTTGTGTCTTGCCGTGTGTGACGTACAAGTTCTAACTTCTGTCTTTTATTTCATTGTGGTAGAAAAGAACTTCTGTCGATATGTCTTCAGAAGATAATGCTGGTGCCAAGTCAGGAAGTGTTGATAGCTTCAAAGATATGCCGAACATCAATGATGAGTTGTTCACCTTGCCTTTTCCAAATATTAGGAAGCATCCTTCTCATAAGATAGTCTTGCTTTCCTAGTTCGGAAAATATGGATCTTTGATCCATTCTCTTCTTCCGCACTTGTGATGAGATTTTGTCTCCGAGAGAAACGAATATCCACCTTCTCCTATTGACTTCAAGATTTGCCATGCTCCACCGGGTTCTTACGAAGGATGGATGAGACGCATGTTGAGTAATAAGGGCATTAAGGACAATTTGACCAAAGCACAAATTCTCGATGCGGTCATGGCATCTGCTACCCTCGAAATTAGGAAAGACACCGCGGGCTTGATCACCTTCATTTCTCGGTGGCGTATTTTCACTCACACAGACCATATCTAGATGGGGAGAGATGACTATTACTTTGGAGAGTGTGGCGCATTAATGAACCTGCACTGTTGCCGGGAAGTCTTTTTACGAGCTCTCGATGCGGAGCAAAGTAATTATGATGCTATACTTCAAAAGGCGGAGGGAATTCGAGAGTCTGGACAAGGAGGAGAGAAAGGATGCGAGATGCTTTTATACTTGGTGGGTTTCGGTGGTCTTCTGCGAGTTGGAAAAGCAGGCTCGAGCGTGATTGCGTTCTGTCTTTATGGCTATCCGGAGATGTATTTGATGATGGTTCGGGGAAGAAGACCATAAGAGGTGAGCTTGTTAAGATTGCTATAAGGCTGGCGCGGGCGAAGTTCTTCCTCTAGCTGCATTGTTCCTTGGATCGTTGTATTCTCATCCGGGCGCTTTAACAATGGATATGCACGTTTCTAACGGGTACAAGAGGGTGGAGTCGCACGTTCACTTCGCTTTTCTTGGTAGCTCTTATGGGAACACTTGGGAAGTTATGCTCCTACTCCCGCACCTTCACTCGTTAACTTGTACGGCGGCTCGAGAATACTCAGATGGAATAAGAAGCGTCCTAAAGCGGTGCGAAACTTGTGGAGATATTTGACAACATTTCTTAGTAGATTTTTCGTCCATGGGGGCGATTCACTCCTCCATCATTCGGCCAAAGACCTTTCTTGACGATCCACAGCGTTGTGTTGCGTCTGATGTTGAGACCATGAGATGCAGGGAAATTATTTACATGCGCAGCTGCATTCCGAGATATGTCCCGTCTCTATTCAACGGAGAATTTTACGTGACTCAGTACAACATTGACAGGCTGCGCCGGATGGGATTTGATCGGGGTGTCCCATTTATCCGTCCACTAGGGGCTCAGGAAGAATTCCTTCCACAAATTCTTAACGCCAATGTGTTCTTAGACCGGGTGAGCCTTCCCTTGGCCTATTGGGAGAAACCCGGTGGTGGCCAGAAGGTATAAGGAATTTTGGGGGAAACAACCTGTCGATCTTCCGAAATTTTCGAAGAGTGTTGTGACGAATTCCCGTAGTGAGCCATCTTCGACGTCTTGACGAAGCATTTCGGTTGAAGCCACTTCCATCCAAACGGACAAGAGCTGAGGATTGCAGTCCCCAAGTAGGAGAGAGACCTAAGAGGCAAGCATGCGGTCCGGTAATCCTCAATTCTTCTAATATGCAGGTATTTAAACCTCCTCCCATCGGTTCTTTCATTTCTCTCGAGTGTAAGTTCTTCTAAAACGATCCTTGTTTTAAATCGGGAATTTCGAAAGATAATGCCTTCACAAGGTTGTACGCATTCAAGACGGGAAGGCCGGCGATGCTGCGGTCATCATGCTTTGAGAAGTCTGGCGGTACGGTCCTTCATCTTTGAGAAGTCGGCGGTACGGACCTTCATGCTTTGAGAAGTCGGCGGTACGGACCTTCATCTTTGAGAAGTTCTCGCGGTACGGACCTTCATCTTTGAGAAGTCGGCGGTATCATTCCTTTTCCGACAATGACAGAGATGATGCAAGCTCGGTTGAACAAGGCGCTTTCCTTAGTGATCTTGTCGACGGGGTCGTGACGGAAATCAACACCCCTGAGTGAAATAGATGCGTAAGGAATGCAAGAGAGACGGTGGCCAGCTGCAGTTGAGACGGCTCCCCTTGACACCCATCCACAGAGCAGGGCTCCGGACCGTATGGCTATTGTGGTGACTTCTTACGAAAGGCTTCACGGCAGCGACAAGACTCCGCGGTCGCCGAATGCGGTGATGCGGCTGAGGGCTTTGTTCGATCCTCCTTTTCTGTCCCTTATCCGAGTCATGTGTTGGTTGGTGGATTCGACGTCTTGGGATTCGGTTTGAAAAGTTGTACACGATAATGTCTGGAAGAAACACGGCCATATTGCTACCACCCTGAAGCTCGGGAGTCGTCTTGCATTGGTCAACCGCGTCCAAGAAGCTTTAGTTTCCATCCGGGGATGGCGCGCTGCGGCCCGGTGGAGCAGGTTTCGAAGAGGTGGTTGAAGATTGGAGGTGCCATCTGGACGTGTTTGCGCGATGCGACTTCAATGCTCCTGGTTCTTCAAAGGGTTCTCAGAGATTCGGGAGCTCCGAAATTACATGATGAAGTCCCTTAGCGGACTTGTGTTGCTCGTCGGGAAGAAGAGGTTGAGAGGTTGTCTAAAGAAGCTGGGCTGAAGGCGGCCGTGCTCCAAAGGATGAAAGCCGCCCTTGCCCAGAAGGATGAGTTGCTGCTGAAGGACTTCCCCTGAAGTATTTGTGCTATATACTGGCGTTTTCTCTTACATGCTTTTCTTTTTTTTTGAGTGATAGTGAGGATTTTCTTTGACTTCCGGTTTTGGATTAATAGGTAATTGAATTGGCTTATTTTGAGATAGTTTTGTGAACAACCCTTTTGAAAGATATTATGTTAAATGAGATTTGCATCTTGGTCATGAAGGATTGCACATATGAAATTGCAAATGTTACGTAAAGGGGAGGTACGAATGGAAACAAACATGGCGTTTGATCACTGAGCCTCTTTCTCTATGTGCGGGATGCTAAGTCCCCGGTGAATTCTAAACTATCTTTCTTGTAAAGTTGTTGAGTAAAACTTACTTGCCTTTTGAAGCCTCACTTATACCAAACCGGAGTAGTCTCTAAGAAAATCCTCTGCAAGCTATCTCTCTGGACCAAGCTTCTCCTGAACAATGCGCTTCAAAGCGTTGCATTCACTGGTGGGGTGATGAAGGAACCGGTGGTAATGACAGTACCTCGGGTCCATTACTTCTTGATCGATAGGTTGACGCCATCCCAGGGGTAGCTCCACCTCTCCATTTCGCACCCACATCTCCAGCGGCTCGGAATCTCCTCCATTGGGAAGGGAAATGTAAGTACCTTGAGTTTGGCTTTTCTGCATTAGCGGGCGTTGTGATGTCTCTCCGTGGCTTTGATGTGGAGGAGGGGATGAAGTCGGAGGATTTGCGAGTGCCATCACATCTGCGGATCGCTTGCCTAGGCGAGAGGGACGTGGAAGATGTCGCAATGTCACTTTGAGTGGCCAAGGTTGAACGTTCCCATCCTATGTATTCGGGCATTTCTGATTGATTTCTCCTTCCTCGAGCATTTCTCCGAAATTCGGTTGAAAAGTCGACGCGGATTAGACAGTCTTGGGCTTGATAAGAGTTTTGAGATATAAATCCTCTAGTAGGGCTCCATAGGCTGCGAGGCTCCCTTTCTTTATCTCGCGAGACGTTGTAGTACTGGACAAGTCTCTTCCTCCGTCTGGACCATGTTGTCCATCTCTTGATTAAATCTGCGATTACGTGCTCCTCTTGCTTCTCCACTTGGTAAAGGTGTGATCCACAGCTGAGGATTCACCGTTTCTTGCGGAGCGGATGCATCCTTCTCGTAATTGTCTTGCCATGTCATTCAAAAGCGAAATGTCTTGCTCTGCCTCTGGTGATACCGGCTTGATTTGCCAAGACATCCTCCGGCATTCCGGTATGCTTCCCATGATATCCGAACACTTTGTAGTTTAGGATACATTGCGAGATGGAAGCGAGAAATTGAGGATTCAATTTTATGCAACCGATAGATCAATCTCCCCTTGTGGTCGCCAATTGTTGATGGGTGAAAATTACTCCTGCCGAATTTGGTAATTTGGGGTGTGATGAGAAATGAATTTAAACCTACAACAAATGCCTTTGCGCGGTGAGTGCTTGTAGATTCGAGAGATCAATCAATGCAAGTCCGGCCTAAACCAAGAAATGGCCGTTCCAGGACTTGTTCGGTCACAAAGTGAAGGAGATGGGGTTGATCTTAGGGAGGGAAGCGAAGAAGGTGTTGAGATTGTGAAGGTGTTGGCTTGCTTATGACTTGTGAGAAAATGGTTGAATGTGACGGTATCAACACTTGGTTTTTCTGTCTTGTCTCGGCTTTTCTTGTTGTTGGAAAATAGGGCGGAGAACCTATTTATACAAGTCATTGAGCCTCATTCACGTTTCTCGTGGGAAGTGGAGGCAGTGGAATGATGGAGTAGTGGAGTTGTGTGTCGGTGATGCCACGACCGGTCTTGCCCACTTTTCTGTTCATCTCTAACCGTCCATGACTCCCTAACACGTTCTTGTGATGGCGCGTTGCACTGGCCGCAGCCGCCAGACCAATACCCCGATAAGTATCCCCCAGTTTGTGACATGATTGATGTACGGAATGTGGATCGTGGATCCCACGAAAGATAGCATGTAATCTTTGAATTGAATAAGCTGCGTTATTCGAAAAGTCGATACTTGTGCGATATCGTGTGTATTTTATGCGAGTGCTTTGCATTACGGTGTGGTAAAGTGATGTGTAATGACTGCTCACTAACCAAATAACTCCGACCGGGGTTGTATAACCAAGTTTGGTGAGTCGGACGGATGAGATGATGTTTGAGACACTCATCTGCGGCCAGTTGATGAAATTAGGGTTTTTAAAGAGGTGCGCAAGCATCACTCTTGACTTAGTCGAAACCAAGCATGGGAAGGATTTTGGAGAAGACCGACCATACATGCGTGTTGACGGCATGATGGTGTAGGTGCCTGTATTCCGTTCCCTCATGAAAGCGCGATCACGGGCCACTCAATTTGGCCGGTAAAGAGGAGTGGTCGAGATCGGTTTGCGGCAATCCCTTGCCGCAAAGGAGTTGGAAACCGGCGTGATTTCCCTAGTTTGGGCACGCGTTTCGAGCGACCAACATTGGTTGGTTTTGGTCGATCACACTCTGGTGTAGGTGGTAGGTTGGTGTTCACACCTATACGATTATCCCATGAAAACGTGATCTAAGCCATTCAAATCATCCGGTGAAGTTGAGCGGTCGAGATCGGTTTAGGATTTGGGAGGTGTAACCGCACGAGTTTGGGCGTGCGTTTTGGGTTGGCGGGAATGATGAGCCTTGGCCGGCCGGCGAGGAGGTAGATGGGCCCACGGTGGTCATCTTTGGTGTGACCGACCCTTGCTCAATCTAATCTATGACCCTCCATTCGTCTTGGGAGAAGATGGACGCGCGTGATGGCTTGAACCCTAATTTTGGCTTTCAAAGCCGCGCGACCATGCTCTTTTGGGCGGATGGTTTTGTTGTAACCAACCACGGTTGGCTTTGACCGATTGGTCAAGCGTGTGGGCGGTCACATGGTGATTGTGTCGACATGCTCCGGGCCTTTTGAGTCTACATCTACACCCTCCATCTATGCCTGCGAAGACGGACGGTTGAGGCCGTTTTGCGACATATGTAATATGCCGCAAACCCTAATTTAGGGTTTTAGCCCATAATGCTTGGTATGGACGGTTTCTTGGCAAGCAAAGGCCAATGGTCGACCATGCGGGTCGGCCGTGTGTATTCCATACACCTTGGGGGTGATGGAATTGATCGTGGTCATCCAATCATGCTTGCGGAGTTGGATGGCTGCGATCGAATCATATCTAGCGAGCTAAGGCCGTGTGTATTCCATACACCTTGGGGGTGATGGAATTGATCTGTGGTCATCCAATCATGCTTGCGGAGTTGGATGGCTGCGATCGAATCATATCTGGCGAGCTAAGGCCGTGTGTATTCCATACACCTTGGGGGTGATGGAATTGATGCGTGGTCATCAATCATGCTTGCGGAGTTGGATGGCTAGCGATCGAATCATATCAGGAGGCCCCGTACGGTCAAGTCCGGATGCTCAATCGGGCTAGTATAACACACCGAGAGGGCTCAATCGGGCTAGTATAACACACCGAGAGGGCTCGGGCTAGTATAACACACCGAGAATCGGCACATGCGGGTATTTCGTTACATGGATTCATTATAGTGCTTGGAGGTTCGTGTTACTCATGAAGTAACACTCGGTCGTCATGCCACCTTTGATAATGGGTACGGAAATACAAGGCGATATGAAATTCCACGGGAAGGGATTGTTCTTTGCATGCTCCAACACGGAGGAATTTCATGTATTCACGAGAATGGGATTGTTCTTTGCATGCTCCATTCTTGGTGAATTAAGTGAGGAGTATCCGTCACTTACAAACGGCTTTATCTTTTACAAGATGTCAGCGCATGATTATTTCAGGTTTTTTTACAAATTTAACCTTGAATGAAAATCCACCATCAACACTTGGTAAGATGTATCAGGAATTAACCAATGAATTAATTCATGCTTAGAGGTGGTACCGTCGGAAGACTTAGACTTAAACTCTTCTTGTAAACCGTTTAGTTTGCTACAACTAGTTGGAATACACAGAAGAGGAGCGTTGCTCTCACTGATTAGTAAATCAATGTCAACCTCAACATGGCTATTATTCATCATAACTTGATTTAGCATGTCAAGAAATTCTTGTTCATTTTGGAGATATAGATCAACATCAGAAGATAGGCTTTCAAGTTTCTTTTCAATTCCAAGAAAAACTTCAAGGGATTCTAAACCTGGTGGAGGTTTAGAAGAATTTCTTCTATGGATTTAATTAAATCGGGCATGGAAGCGACTTCTGGAATCCCTGGATCTGGTGGTGCATTTATTGAGATAACACTTATGTCCATATCAGATCGCTACAAACACAGACTTATGAGGTCTTTAATGCGTTTGCCTGCTTTGATACCAATTGAAAATACGGGGGTACAACAACCACACCCAATATTTAGCTTAGCAATCTGTATGGAAAAACTCCAATATACTTTCTAGAGAATCATCTAGACAGTCAGACTCAATCTAGACAAAAAGTATATCAAAGAGTTTATATCTCAATCTCTCGATTTGATATATACTCAAGCAAATAGAAATCTGCGAGTCTTTATCAAATACTAGAGAGATAACTTGGATGGTACCAAAGACCAATATCCAAGTCTCAATCAATTTAAATCAACAACCAAAAGGTCGAATATTCTAATTGATTGAACAACGCACAACTTTGTGATATTTCAATTATATAATAAAATATAATGCGGAAAAGAAATAACACAAACACCGAAGTTTTGTTAACGAGGAAACGAAAATGCGAGAAAAACCCGGGACCTAGTCCAGATTGAACACCACATTTGTATTAAGCCACTACGGACACTAGCCTACTACAAACTAACATCGGTCTGGACTTGTAGTTGAACCCCAATCAATCTCACAGTTCAAGGTATCTGTTGCGTTACTTACGTCTCGATCCCAGCAGGATACTACGCACTTGATTCCCTTAGCTGATCTCACCCATAACTAAGAGTTGCTACGACCCAAAGTCGAAGACTTGATAAACAAATCTGTCTCACGCGGAAAAGTCTATAGGAATAGATAAATCTGTCTCCCACAGAAATACCTACGAGTTTTGTTCCGTATTTTGATAAATCAAGGTGAATAAGAACCAATTGATATACCGAACGTATATTTCCGAAGAACAACTTAGAATATCAATCACCTCACAATAATCTTATTCGTATGGTAGCGAAACAAGATATTGTGGAATCACAAACGATGAGACGAAGTTGTTTGTGAATACTTTTCTTTCTTGCCTATCGGAGATATAAATCTCAAGCCAATCTTACAATTGCACTCAATCACGATAGAAACAACAAGATCAGATCACGCAACTACAGAGAAAATAGTTGGGTCTTGATTCACAATCCCAATGAAGTCTTTAAGTCGTTAATGATGGTTATTTTCAATGATGTTGTAGTAAAAGGTTCGTTCAAGACTTGTGAAAGCAGATTTTTTAGACTTAACTTTTGTAAATAAAAATAACAAGCTCAATTAAAAAGTTGTTGGGAAATTATGGAGAGGCTGGGGCTAGGATTACGCTATTTACCAATTCCAAAGTGATACTAATTACAATCATGCAATTTCACACGTTCAATTTGATTCTCAACTATTGCAAAAGTAGTTTTTTTAGAAACAACAAATGTTAATCCAAAGCATGGGATATCAAAACCCTAGGCTAAGCATATTCCATCAATAGAAAATACAATTATTTAACAAAAATCATAAATCTATTTTCAATCTAGGCAAATAATCATAATTAAAAATTTCACAAATTAAATAATTAAGAATTACCACTTTTTCATTGGAAAGATAGCTTCCTCCATCGCCCCAAGGATTGGGTTTAGCCCATCATTGTGTAAACTTTATCAAAGTATTGATTCATGCTCAAAAATTGTTTACAAAGATGAAATGGAGAGAAAATGATTAAAACCGGAGTGTTTGCAACGTTTATAAATATTGCAATACACTGTTACAAAAAACGATAACAAATATGCGTCCACTTGGCTCTCAGAGGTAATGACCCTAAAGACTCTGTCGTTGACACTTGTTGAGGAACGACGGTTTTTGGTATCTATTCTTCGTGTTCTTCGTCTTCCATAAGAGCAGAAAAATATTCTCTGCAACTCGATCAATCTCCTCTTTGAAGCTCTCTCTTCTCTTCCCCACTCTCTGTCCCCCTTCAGTGATACCCCAAGAGTCTATTTATACTCAACAGGGCTAAGAATCTCTCCTCATTCCTCTCAAAATCTCCCCACAATCAATCAAATATACTCGGTTTATCTCCATGCAGATACGGGAAATTTCTTTCCCTTTTTCTCTTCTGATTTTTATTCTCACGCCTCTGTTGTAGTTGACTCACTCCAATCACGTACCCAACACCTTCTGGATCGCAGCCAACTCCATCTACCCACGCGCCAACCATCCAAAAATAGCCGGAAAAATCCCGAGCATAACTATCTGGTTTGTGTTACGAGAAATCACGTGTCTAATCCAATTCTGTCGAATCCAATGGACTTACTAGTTCTGATAAGGTGTAACATGCACGATAAAACTCATTGGAGCGATTGAGTCTCGTTGAAATCTTCAAAATATTTACTTCCAATTCTCGGGTTTTTACAAACCGGTTTCCCTTAAAAAAACAAATTCAAACGAGGAAGAAAATCACGCCCCTTAGCCAAGTCGCGGGGGTGCGAATAGCATATGGGTGCCCCTTATCAATTGGTGTGCCCCTTATCCAAAATCGAGAGTCCGAATAACATGTCTCCTCCGGGTGCCTTTTAACACTTTTTTGAGCCGAATTTTCCAAAAATGTTTATTCCCCAAAAATACCTACACACACATAAAACACCATAATAAGTACAAAATCGAGTGCCAACAATAAATAGTATTGAGATCAAATTAGACACAAAAATGTGTCTATCAAATACCCCAAACTTATTATTTTCTAGTCCTCGAGCAAATTTATTCCGAGAAAATAAAATGACTACACTTAGCACGTGCGGCAAGCCGTTAAACCGCTAGGTGGCCTAGCGGCGGAGTGATGTCTCTGGAGGGTTTACAGAGGTGTACCCATAAAACCTTTACTCCGGACCCTAGGTATCTATGCGGAGAACCTTGGAAGGCACTAAAGAATCTCCTTGGTTGGCATACTTATTGACTACATGAGGAAGTACCACGATGCGAAATTCCAATTGTTGTACACGAGTTTGCACTCAAGCATACTAAAATTCATATAAAGTGACGAGCTCTACTCGGATAGTTTGGACATCATAAACCTGAGTCAACCAATCACATGGATAGATTAAGAAGATGGATGTAGAGAAAACGTAGATGATGTTGACTAAGGTGAACTATCTAATGGTGAGATACAAGTCGACTAATATCAACACAAGCGCATATACAAGGAACCAGCGGTTGATAATCTTAACTCTAGGTCAACACAAGCGGCATATACAAGGGTTCCAGTGGTCGACTTTATTGAATTTATTCCTAAGTGGTCTGATGGTCTGGTCTCAATTTTTTTTTTTTTTTGGTATCTCAATCACTCTATTTCACCCAATCACTTATAAGAAAATAAAAACAGAAGGTGAAAAGGATTCAACGAGATATGATGAAACTACCATGTTTTTTTTTTTTTTTATTTCTAACACCTGAGCTCTGTGCTTTTATGAATAGACTCTTTAGATGTTTCCATCTAATCAGTTTGGTTCCTCAACTCCTATAACCAAGATGCTTCCATCCACTTAGATTGGTTAGTGCCATCCTTAATAAACATAAATTTCTAGGCTCTGGAGTTTTATTTATTGCAACTAAAAAGTTTCTCCCATACCCCCAAAATTAAATCTAACATTGTCCTCAATGTTCTAAAGATGAAATTAAAAACATGAACAAGGAGAAACTGTTACCATTTGAAGCAAAAAGAGATAAGGAAAGATATTATCGTGTTGCGTGAGCAAGGGATACCTCCCAAGGAGTGCTAAGTTTAAAGTCTTCAGCCAGACATCAAATACCTCAAAAAGGATCTTCACCTTCCAAAGTCATACACCAATGTAGATGGTGGATTTTCGACAAAGGCTAAAATCGTAAACCCATAATTATACGAACTTCTGATGCAGCAATCAGACGTGAGTATTGAGACACAGGTCTCTCATCAAATCTCTCGGCGAGAATACTGTCTCTCAGAGTACATGCAGATATGTAGTCTCTCGGTTGGACAACGGCATATCTCATGAATACTAGACACTTCAGTAATTATTTCTATATAGAATCACGAGATTGACGGCTCCTAGACAGCTTGCTCTGCTAGTATAGAGCGATAACGTCTTCAGGATACAAACAACAGTTTTCCCTGACTATATAAAGGATATGAAACTCCGGCGAGGCTCATGTCGAGAATAATTAATGCTCTAGAGAGCTTGCTCTGCTAGTATAGAGCCATCGGTTAATTATTCTTAAATTCTTGGATTCATCCACTGAATTTCTGAAAATATTCAAATATTTTCACAATATTTCGTTACTTCAATCTATGGTTCTTCCCAGCAGAATTCCATGGGTTAGTAATAAATATTCAACACACGGGCGTCTGAGCTACCTCCGAGTAAGCCCCGATTTAAATGGTGCAAGTGTACTCAACGACGATGTACTAACAATCACCGCACGAATGAGTATTTCAAAATACGACGAAACGATGAACCTATGCAAATAGGAAGGAAAATAATAAATAATTAAATATTGACCAAGGCGTGGGATTGGGCTCACCGACCCGGCCGGCCGTGCGTGGCGATCCCACGCCCGATTTTATATTTTATCATATTTTTTCATTATTTTCCTTGAGTTCATGAAAATCCTTTCAGTTGAACAAATATCCTTAGTTTTGAGGAAACTCCTCAGTTTCATGGTGTTTCCTTCACACTAAGAAAATAATATAAAATTAGGGAAAATATTGTGGGGCGTGATTATTAGCCAAACCTACCATGTCTTGATCCGTGCGGGGCCACACCCCAAGGTTCCTCATTTTATTATTATTTCCCTAATCTCATGAAAACTCCTTAATCTCATGGTACTTTCATAAACCCATGAAAACTATAATATAAAATTAGGGAAACCCGTGGGACCGGGCCCAAGCCGGCCGGCCATGCCCTAGCCGGTCCCACACGTCCCTTTATTTTATTATTATTATTATTATTATTTTAAGGTTTCCTTGATCTCATGAAATTCCTTGATTTCATGATATTTCCTTCAAATTATGAAAATTCCTTCAAATCATGGAAAAATATATCAAAAATACATAAAATTAAGGAAAACTCGTGGGACCGGGCCCAAGCCGGCCGGCCATGCCCTAGACGGTCCCACACACCCTTAATTTTATTATTTTAATATTATTTGCTTCCTTGATCCCATGGAAACTCCTTCCCTTCAAGGAAACTCCTTGATTTCAACAAATTCCCTAATATCATGATATTTTCATAAATTCATGAAAAATAATATAAAATTAGGAAAGGCACCACGACCATGGTCAGCGGCCATGCATGCCTTAGCGTAAGCGGTCCCACGCCTCATCATTCCTTTATTTTATAATTATTTTCCTTCATCTCATGAAGTTTTCACGGTTTAAAGAAAAATCACGATTTCTTCATATTTTCTCAAATGATTGCTCAAACCACATCAGAAAATATCGAAATTCTCAGGACTAAGACACGAACACTTTGGTGACGTGAGCATGTTACCTTGACTGACCAAGGTTGGCTCTTTGTCTTGCAAGGATCCGGTCCCTCGTATTTTCATAATTTGACCTAATTTGCGCAATCGCTCATATTGGGCCCAAACTCTCTCCTACCGTCCCTCTTGAATTCTTCCCGAGTTTTACTCTCGGGCTGTTTTCACCTCCATAACGAGCTTAAAACCTAAATATTCCCACGATAGGAGATAGGAAATTCTTTTCCGTACAGAATGGAGGGGCGGACCATCAAAATCCGAGTCCGTATGAGAATTCTACATCGATTCTAGTAAAGGGCACTAATTAGGGTTTCAACCAATGGGGGATTGCTCAAGCGATCAATATTTGATCCCGTGACCACCCAAGGTCGGTTTCATGACCCCTTGGTCGGTCCGTCATCTCTTCATAATTAATTAGGTTTTATCACCTAAGGTTCAGACGAGCATTATCTTAATAAATGATTAAACCAACATTTAATCATCCTTTCATCAAATCAATTGGTCTACATGAGACCTTGATATTTGCTCGCGTGAGAATCTCAGCGCTACATGGTCAACCCATAATCTCATGTAGCCGGTCCTCTTCACTCCATGGTTATTTTCAATAAACCGTCAGTAAATCATTAATTGATTAAATTAGGGTTTTGAGTCCAAGGTTAATGATTCCAGATTCAACGCTAATAATTTTACGTTGATCCGTGATCAACATTTTATTTATCATACTTGGTTCAATTGACAGTATTCTGATTAATATTTTATTTGGTCATGCTACCATAATTCATCTAACGAGCAATATTTGCTCAGATGAGCAATACTTGCTCAAACCAGAGAATATTGGTTCAACTATCAATATTCAACAATTCATCGAATGAGCAGTATTTGCTCACGTTAACTTATTCACACATGTGACACATCATATCTCTGTCTCCAACGGACATGTTTAATTCATGAGTCTCGAGAACATTTCCAAACCACGTTCGACTCAACAATACAAGGACTCATCGTCCCATGAAGTCATGAAGTCAACAAGCGACTAACTAAATACACGTACGCCTTGCGGACTCCACAATCACATGAGACATCAATCGTGTTACATGAGGGATATTAACTAGGGTTTTGGTCTGGCGGTCTACGACATGTGTGTTCATACACACGATGGAATGTGAGCAAGTCATGCAATCAGTTGAAGGAGTTAACAAAGTAGTGGATGGAAAATCAACCAAGTGTCCCTGATGAGCAAGCTGGTTTTAAACACGATTTCCATTTCCCGGCTCTTTGATTCCATCAACTGTCACACTTCATGGGATCATGGTGTCTATAATTCCAGCAATATAAATAAGTCTCTGAATCATGATTGAATATACAACGATTTCACGTCTCACAGACAACACGAGATCAACAACTCATCAATTAGTCAATTACTCTCAAATCAAACAATTTCAATCATTCGAACTTATCATATTCGAAATTCTCAACACACCTACAATCTTTGATTACTATTGATTCCACACATTTCTAAGCTTCCCTCCTACGGATCGACCCATCATCTCTTGTGACCGAATTTACTCTGGAATGGCCATTGTCTTGGTTTAGGGCCGGAGTACTGCAGTTGATCTCTCGAATTCAAAGCACTCCCTTCTTGCGGTGCATCTGTGTGAGGTTGAAAATTTCGCTCGGTTCAAGGAGTCTCCTCCGTACGGTCGTCTCCTCAATTACGTAAAAACCAGCAAATCATTTTGCCCCATCTACAACCAATATCCGAAATAGTTGTGGGTCCTTAAGACCAAATAGAGCTAACACCAATATCAGGCAACTGCACTGGTTCAGAAGAATGAATAGAAGGAACACATTCTCATCAAAGGTATCTGTCAAGACAATGGGTTTATCTGGGCGCGTTATTGAACTTCATATGTGTGTCTCGATAAATAGGTTCATCCGAAGAATGGGTCTCTAATACAGGTTACCTCATGGACATTATCAGGAGGATCGGGATGCTGAGTCTGAATAGTATCGAGTAATATCTCAGACACACATGGCTTGAGTCCCAAGTTAGGGACTCTAATTAGGGATACATGACAATCACAAGAACCATCACTACCCACAAACTTAGGGTTTTGATTACTCACAGACAAACCTCTAACTATTGCTTGAATTTCCGGATCTTCAGAGTCCTTAAAATACTCAAGAGATTCTTCTAGTTCTCAACCCCCAAACTTAGGGTCATCATTATTCTCGGAAAGACCTAACACTATTGCTGGTTTACGGGTCCGTAGAGTCTTTAAAATACTCAAGGGCTTCTTCTAAAGATTGATCACACATCTGGTCTAAGAGAATGGTTTCCTCAAATTCATCTAAAGAATCTCAGAGTAAAGTGTCATGCCAATTATCCTGAACTAAATTCTGAACTAAAGTGCTAATCATATTCACTTCTTCTACATCATCATTCTCATAAGGTGATAGACGCATTTATGTGTCTTATTAGTCCTCAATGTTTCGTATTGTTAGTACTCGTTTTTGTCCTTATTATGGTGTTTTGTGTGTTTGTAGGTATTTTTTGGAAATAAAAATTGTTGGAAAATTCGGCTCAAAAAAAGTTGCTCGGAACACCCCCGGAGGACATTTGCTATCCAGACTCCCACTTTGGATAAGGGGTAACCCAATTACTAAGGGGCACCCAACTGATATTCGCACCTACAGCTGTTGGATAAGGGGTGACCTTCTTCTTCAATTCAAATTCTGTTTTTGGCGGGAAAAGCGGCGCAGACAAAAACGAGAATTCTCGATCAATTTTGGACGTGTTAGAAGGAGATTCAATGGCTAAAAATTTATGGGATTGTTCTGGGACATATATAAAGCTATTAAAAGTGTTTTGGTAGATCAAATTTGGCTGAAAAATTCGCGAGGAGAAGATGAGAGTCGTGCACGAGAAGAGTTATTCACGGGTTACGTGTGTTCATAACACGTTACGTGTGTGTGTTTGGAGTATTCTGAGTCCCTAACGAGGAATTGTGGAGTTAAGAAAAGATATTATACGCAAGATTGCCAGCTTCTGACGCGTGAAGAGTTGATTCAGGGAAGAAAATATTCTCGAAAATATTCAACTGTTGTGTATAAATAGCGTTTTGGGGTAGCAGAGAAGGGGGACGGAGAGTTTGGGAGAGTTAAGGAGACGTACAGAGTCAGAAAATCGAGTTACAGAATATCTTTCTGCTGCTGCCATTGAAGAACACGAAGAACATTCAACGCACGAGAGGCAAGTCGTTTTACTACTGATGACAACGACACTTGCTCGAGGGTCGAATAATACTGAGAGGGACTTAAAAGAAAAGTAACAGTTTTTCATTCTTTGTAACAATGGTTGCAACACTTATAATCGTTGCAAACACCTCGATTTTCATCATTTTCTCCATTTCATCATTTGTACACCTCCTTTGAGCAATAAAAATGATTTTTGAGCGTGTTTCCAACATGATGAGCTAATTCTCCCACAACCAAGGCAATGAGGAAGCTATTTACGCATGAATAATTGGTAACTATTTTATTTTCTCTAATTTATAATTAATAATTCACTCAATCACTTGCTTTTGCGAGTTTTAATTGTTTGCAAAAATTCTTTTCATTAGTTGTGATTCAATTAGATAGGTTATGCTTGTATTAAGATAATCTATGCTTAGGGGATACAATTAATTTTTGAGAATTTGACTGATTATTTGTGAATTAAGAAACAAGGGATTTAAAATATAATTAGAGTTTTGGGTTATTTACCGTTATTCATTCATGTGTAATAGTGGAATCAGTGTCTTGGTTATTTTCTCATATCTTGAATCAATTTTGTGTTAAGTTTTATTTATTATTATAAGTCTAAAATCTTTTGCTTTCACAAGTCTCAACGAACCTTTTTACTACAACATTATTGAGTCACATCAATTTTTGGCGCCATGAAGCGGACTTGTCTTTAGGCTAGAGTTTTTAGATTTTCTTTTAGGTTTTTATTTATTTGTTCTTCTTTACGTTTTTGGGTTTTTGTCTTTTCCTTTGATTTTGGGATTTGGAGCGAAAGAAAAATTTGCCAAAGCTTTTGGTGGATACTTAAAGATTTGGAGTTAAAGACAAAGGGAAAGGAGCGAAAGAAGAAGATTTTTTATATTTTTAAAAAAAAGAGAGAAAAAAAAAGAGAGATATTTTTTATTTATTTTTTAAGACTTTCCTTTTCTTTTGTACTTTGGACTTGGACATTTGGACTTGGACATTTGGACATTCTTTTATTTTTTTAACCCTACGGAAGGGTAGTATTAAATATCAAACTGTTTGCAGAGAAGGACGGTGATTATATCACCTCGGCCCCTCGGGTTCGTACATGACATAGGAGTCGTGGCCCGAGTCGACTAGAACGGTTCATCCCCCGTCTGGTACGGGAGGTAAGTTTGTCGAAACACTCGCGAATCCCAGCTAGCGAGTTCTTGTCTTCCTTCGTGTGAATATATGTTGAGGACTTGAAAACGGCTGTTTTTAATTTCCTAGTAAAGGGCAAGGACTGGCCATATAAGATAAGGGTTCGGATTTCATCACCGTTCTCTTCTTGCCCGCATTAGGAAAATGATACTTAACGCGAACCTAAGCTTTAAAATTTGGAATAGAACGAGACCGATAGGGTAACGAGCTTAGTAGGAAAGTCGCTAGAAAAATATTGGTTACTCTTTTAGCATACTTGAAGTTCATGATGGTTTTTCGTGAAGTTGAATGCGTGATTACGCCGCCTTGTAATAGC
The DNA here is from genome assembly GCA_023531295.1 of Papaver armeniacum. NCBI lineage: Eukaryota > Viridiplantae > Streptophyta > Magnoliopsida > Ranunculales > Papaveraceae > Papaver > Papaver armeniacum. Next base: position 555,942 of record JAJJWW010016839.1, on the reverse strand, counting down.
GGTGAGGCCTTGGGTATCAAAGCTCCACTGAGCTTCCCTCGCCTTGATTCAACTTACTTTAACTTGGATTGATCCAGAGGGGTTTGCTTAGATTGTAACGAATTCCCTTTCGAAGGATTAGAAGCTGGTCTAGAAAACAATCTAAGTGGAGCCATCATGCTTTTTGTTTGCTAGATATCATTAGGTTTGCTGTGGTGGAGTCAGCCTTGTTTGTGTTTGCATAGAACTTCCCTTCCTTTTAGGATTTTTCTTTTGTTGTTTTTCTAGTGTATGCCCGAGGTCATTAGAGAACGATCTTGGAAAAGAAACACTCTAGGTCGTTTGATTAGTGACAAACCTAGTAGTTCTTCTTGTGAAAGCGGGGAACTCGAAGACTCTTCTTTTGAGAGCCCCGTTTTTGGAAACTTCAGTTTTGAGAATATGTCTCTTAGTGAGGAAAGTACCCCTAGTACTTCAGTTGAGCCAACGATGGCAACTTTGAAAGATTACATGTTCCCAACTGGGACTAACCGAGCTTCATGCATTAAATTGCCAGCCAATACGGCTAACTTTAGATAAAGGCTAGTATCCTTCGAGATGATCCCTATATTCTTAGGAAAAGATGATGAGGACCCTTATTTTCATATTAGGGACTTTGAGGAAATTTGTGGGACGGTTAGAATAAAAGACCTTCTCATGAAGTTTTGAAACTTAAGATATTCCCATTTTCCTTAAAAGATAAAGCCAAGACCTGTCTAAACAACCTACCATCCGGATCCATTGAAACATGGCAGAACTTATTCTTTTGCTTTCTATATGAAATTCTACCCTAAGCATAAAACTATGAATGTTAGGCGAAAAATTAGTGCTAGTGTGCAACAAGAGGGAGGGTCACTTTATAGGTTTTAGAGAGATTCAATGATCTCCTATCTCGGTGTCCTCACCATGGATTTGATAAGATGAAACTTGTAGAGATTATTTATGATGGTTTAGACTATTCGACCAAAGCCATGGTCAGTCTATGTGTGTCTTTGGTGAGTTTACTAATAAAAGTCTTGAGGATGCATTTACCTTCTTAGGAGTTGTTCTTTGAGAAATCCCAACGGTGGGAGTCTTGTGTTGAACCCCTAAAAGACTCTTGGTCAATAGAAGTAGCACCAATGTGGTAGATACAAGCTTCGGGTCAGATGTTAAGTTTGTTGCTTTGTATAGAAGGTTAGATGCTTTGGAAATGGGTCAGTCTAAAAATAGGTCCCTTGGTGAACCTAATAGAACCTCTCAAGTATCTAGTTGTGGAATAGAGCAGATAACTCATTTTGGGAAGGTCGGGTTAGTGAGGAGCAAGCTCATGTCAGTTCTATAACAATGCTAGGTTTGAGAACCGTCAAGTATGACCCATACTCGAGACCTACAACCCAGTTGGAGAAATCATACTAACTTCTCTTGGTCTAAGGGCCGGAATCAAAGTCGGCCTAGTAATTCTCGGCCTCTCCCGGGTTTTGGTTATGCTAATAACTCTTGGTCAACCCCGGTGCAGAACCCTTCGAGAGTAGAATGACTAGCTTAGAGGAATCTCTTAGTATACTAAAAAAGAGCCGGGATATGTTAACACGAGAGCCGGGAAATGTTAGTAAAGAGCCGGGGTAATTTTCAAGAGGAAACCAAGCGAGAATTTTAAGAATAATTCCCAGTCCCTTGCTAAATTAGAACTTCAGGTCGGCCAAATAGCTAAGTTCCTTAGTGAGAGAGAAGATGAAAGGTTCCCTAGTCATACTGATCCTAACCCAAAGGAGAAAAATCATACAATCATGTGAATTCTATTACAACCCTTAGGAGTGGAAAGAAAGTTGACAATAAGGTCGCCATGCCTGATAGTGAACATCTTTGTAGTTCAAACTGTTGGAGCCGGGAAAATGATGAGGAGACTGATAGAGTCTCTAATGAGACCAATGAGTGTCATATTAAACCAGGCTTTGTTCCCAGAGCCCCGTTACCCCAGCTTCTAGTTCCAACTAGGAGGGAGTCCAACTTTAATGATATATTGGAGGTTTTTAAGCAGATTACTATCAACCTCCCATTGTTAGATGCGATTAAGCGATTCCCGCTTATGCCAAGTTTCTTAAGGACTTGTGTACACGAAAGCGTAAGCTTAGTGTTCAAAAGAAAGCCTTCCTAGCTAGTCACGTGAGTTCTATTATTCAGAATACCACTACTCCTAAGTATAAAGACCCAGGGTCCCCTACTATTTCTTGCACAATAGGTAAATACCGTGTTGAGAAAGCTTTGCTTGACTTAGGAGCCAGTGTGAACTTACTCCCATACCATGTGTACCTTAAGCTAGGACTTGGTGAGATGAAACCTACCCGGATGACTCTTCGGTTAGGCGTAGGTCCGTTAAAATTCCTCGGGTGTGATCGAGGATATTCTCATAGAGGTCGACAAGTTTATTTATCAGGTGGATTTTGTTATCCTAGATACCCAACCTGTCCCTGACCCATAGAACTAGATACCGGTAATTTTAGGTCGCCCGTTTTTAGCTACATCCAATGCGATCATTAACTGTCAAACTGGTATTATGAATTTGTCTTTTGGTAATATGACTATTGAGTTGAACGTCTTTCATATTAGTAAGCTACCCTCTGAACTAGATGACTCGAGCATAGAAGAGGTGAACATGATAGGAACATTAGTCGAGGAGTCATTACCAAATACTTTGTTAGAAGATCCATTAGAGAAATGCCTAGCTCACTTTGGGATTTATTTTGATGATGATAATGTGATTAATGAGGTGAATGCTTTGTTAGATTCAACCCCTTTGTTAGACACTAGTAATGGATGGAAACCTAAGTTTGAACCACTACCAGTTTCTAAATCTACCCTAGTTCCTTCGTTAGAACAGCCTCATAAGTTGGACCTAAAACCATTGCCGATACCACAGTATGTGTTTTTAGGCCCATCTCGAAACTTTACTGTGATTGTTGCTTCCGACTTGGATAGTGATCGGGAAAGTAGGCTAGTGACCGTCCTTCAAAACAACAAGGAAGCTTTAGGGTGGACCATAACGGAGACATTAAGGGTATAAGTCCTCTTGTTTGTATGCATGGATTTATTTAGAGGAAGATACCAAACCTTCTAGGGAGATGCAACGAAGACTAAACCCTAATATGAAAGAAGTAGTTCGAACCGAGATCCTTAAGTTTGTTAGATGCGAGGCATTATCTACCCCATTTCGAGACGATAAGTGGGTCAGCCCCGTTCGGGTTGTTCCCAAGAAATCCGGTATTCTTGTAGTCTAGAATGAGAACAATGAGTTAATCCCTACCCGAGTGACCACGGGTTGGGCGTGTTTGTATTGACTATAGGAAATTGAACAAGGTCACTAGGAAGGACCACTTTCCCCTTCCCTTCATCGACCGGATGCTAGAGAGATTAGTGGACATAGTCATTCTTGCTTTTTAGATGGCTACTCTGGTTATAATCGGATCGTCATTGCCCCGGAAGACCGGGAGAAAACCACTTTTGTCCCTTTGGTACCTTTGCGTATAGACGCATGCCTTTCGGGCTATGTAACGCCCACCACAACTTTTCGGCGTTGCATGATGAGAATATTTTCGGATATGGTAGAGCGGTTCTTGGAGGTCTTTATGGATGATTTTCAGTGTTTGGTTCGTCTTTCGATGAGTGCTTGCATCATTTGTCATTAGTGTTGACTAGATGTAAGGAAAAGAATCTAGTGCTTAATTGGGAGAAATGTCATTTCATGGTTCAATAAGGAATTATTTTAGGGCATATCGTATCTTCTAAGGGTATAGAGGTAGATAAAGCCAAAGTTGACCTTATTAAGACTTTACAGTCCCAAAAACCGTAAAAGATATTAGGTCATTCTTAGGGCATGCGGAGTTTTTATCGTCGATTCATTAAGGATTTTAGCTTGATTTCTAGACCTCTTTGCAATTTGCTTGCAAAAGATGTTAAGTTTGTCTTTGATGATGCTTTTTAGAGGCTTTTGAGAAGCTTAAGACTTTACTCACTACCGCCCCCATAGTCCAGGCACTAACTGGAACCTACCCTTTGAGATCATGTGTGATGCTTGAGTATGCTATTGGTGTTGTGCTAGGTCAGCGAGAAAACAAATTACTTCATGTGATTTACTATGCTAGCAAAACTCCGAATGATGCCCAATTGAATTATACCACTACGAGAAGGAATCAGCTGTTGGCCATTGTGTTTGCCTTAGACAAATTTAGACCCTATCTCTTAGGTTCTAAGATCGTAATCTATACCGATCATCTTTGTTTTGAAATACCTTTTGTCTAAGAAGGATACCAAACCTAGATTGATTAGATGGATCATTTTATTGCAAGAATTTTGTCCAGAGATATTAGAGACAAAAAGGGTGCGAGAAAATATAGTGGCGAGACCACTTGTCTAGGGCTTTGGTTGTTAGTTCGCCTAATGATTACCTTCATATAAGGGATAGCTTTCTGATAAACAAGCATTTCTCTGTTTCCCAATCACTTGGTACGCAAATATAGTGAATTATCTTGTTACTCGTCGAATGCCCCAACATTGGGGTAAACAAGATCGTTCTAGGTTTTTAGCCGAGGTTAAGCACTTCTTTTGGGATGATCCTTATTTATTTAAGTATTGTCCAGGACAGTTATTAGGAGATGTATACACGAGAATGACCGGTCCAGATTATTTCCTTTTGTCATGATCATGCTTGTGGGGGTCACTTTAGTGCTAAGAAGACTGCTTTGCTAAGATATTGCAAGTGTGGATTCTCTTGGCCTTCGTTGTTTAAAGACTCCCACATTCTTGTGTTACTTGTGAACGTTGCCGAAATTAGGAACCATTTCCCGTAGGAACATGATGCCCTTGAACCCTATTTTCATCGTTGAGGTCTTTGATGTGTGGGGTATTGACTTTATGGGTCCGTTTCCTAATTCCTTTGGTAACCTATACATCCTTGTCGCCGTAGACTATGTCTCTAAGTGGATTGAGGCGGTTGCGTGTAAAACCAATGACCATAGGGTTGTGATTGAGTTCTTGAAAAATAATATACTTACACGTTTTGGTACACATGAGCTATAATTAGTGATGGAGGGTCGCACTTTTGTAATGGACCTTTTAAGCTTTTGATGAAGAAATATGGTATTACACATAAGGTAGCCACCCCAGTATCATCCATGAACTAGTGGTCGGGTAGAGGTTTCTAATAGGGAGATAAAACGTATATTAGAGAAAAAACAGTTAATCCTAATCGGAAAGACGGTCGTCTAGGCTTGCGATGCCTTATGGGCTTACCGCATCTTGCGTTCAAAACCCCTATTGGAATGTCGCCTTATCGGCTTGTTTATGGCAAGGCATGTCATTTACCCGTTGAGTTAGAACATAGAGCTTATTGGGCATTTAGCGCAGCTAAATTTTCACTTGACAAGGCGGAGCCCATAGGAAACTCCGGCTCAATGAGTTGGACGAGATTCGTATAGATGCTTACGATAGTGCGAAGGAGTATAAGAACAAAATGAAACTTGTGAATGATAAAAATATTTTACTAAGTCATTTTCTCCAGTCAAAAAGTTCTTCTCCGTGATACCCTCTTGCATCTTTTCCCTGGGAAGTTACGTTCTCGGTGGACGGGTCCTTTTATTGTTCGCAATGTATTTCCTCACGGAGCTGTTGAGATCGAGACACCGGATGGTAGTAGTTCTTCGAAGGTTAACGGTCAAAGATTGAAACCCTTTTTAGAACCCTTCCCTACAACTGATGTTGAGGAGGTCCCTATGGAGGACCCTGTTTACCCTTGATTGACCATCGAGGCGATTGTATGTTGTATATTAGTTTTTGATTTCTCTCTTCACCCAGGTACTATCTTTCCGACCCTAGCTATCTACGGAGTTGATTCAGGGAAGAAAATATTCCCGAAAATATTATTTTCATTGCCGAATATTAAGAGGATTATTACGAGTTATTACAAGGGATTTTCATCGCCTATTGTGTATAAATAGCGTCTTGGGGTAGCAGAGAAGGGGGACGGAGAGTTTGGGAGAGTTTGGGAGACGTACAGAGTCAGAAAATCGAGTTGCAGAATATCTTTCTGCTGCTGCCATTGAAGAACACGAAGAACATTCAACGCACAGGGAACCGTCGTTTTCGCTACAGTGACAACGACACTTGCTCGAGGGTCGTAATACGGAGGCAGACTTAAAAGAAAAGTAACAGTTTTTCATTCTTTGTAACAATGGTTGCAACACTTATAATCGTTGCAAACACCTGATTTTCATCATTTTCTCCATTTCATCATTTGTACACCTCCTTTGAGCAATAAAAATGATTTTTGAGCGTGTTTCCAACATGATGAGCGGCTAATTCTCCCACAACCAAGGCAATGAGGAAGCTATTTACGCATGAATAATTGGTAACTATTTTATTTTCTCTAATTTATAATTAATAATTCACTCAATCACGCTTTTGCGAGTTTTAATTGTTTGCAAAAATTCTTTTCATTAGTTGTGATTCAATTAGATAGGTTATGCTTGTATTAAGATAATCTATGCTTAGGGGATATAATTAATTTTTTTGAGAATTTGTCGATTATTTGTGAATTAAGAAACAAGGGATTTAAAAGATAATTAGAGTTTTGGGTTATTTACTGAGTTATTCATTCATGCGTAATAGTGGAATCAGTGTCTTGGTTATTTTCTCATATCTTGAATCAATTTTGTGTTAAGTTTTCTTTATTATTATAAGTCTAAAATCTTTTGCTTTCACAAGTCTCAACGAACCTTTTTACTACAACATTATTGAGTCACATCAGAAGGTTGTCTAGTAACATTAAAGACATTTAGTTCAGTGGTCATATTACCAAAGGATATGTTCATAAGCCCAGTCCTACGATTGATGACGGGCGTTAGGCGTGGCTAAAAATGGGCGACCTAGAATCACCGGGATTTGAGCATTTGGGTCATGAACGAGGTTGGGTGTCTAGAACAACGAAATCCACCGGATAAATAAACTTATCAACCTCAATCGAACATCCTCTATGACACCATGAGGGACTTTTACGAGACCTATCGGCTAATTGTAGTGTCATTTTAGTCGGTTTCAACTTACCAAGACCTAGGTGGGTGTATACATGATACGGGAGTAAGTTAACACTAGCTCCTAAGTCAAGTAAAGCTTTATCGACCATGTGATTACCAATCGCACAAGAAATGGTGGGGCATCCGGGGTCCTTATACTTAGGGGTGTTTGGTTCGGAAGAATGGAACTTACTTGACCAACTAAAAGGCTTTCTTTTGGACATTAAGCTTACGCTTTCGTGTACAAAGATCTTTAAGGAACTTGGAATAAGCAGGCATCTGCCTAATTGCTTCTAATAACGTAATATTGATGTTCACCTGTTTAAATGTTTCCATTATCTCGTTGAATGTCGACTCCTTCTTTGTTAGGGCTAACAACTGCGGATATCGGGCTCTAGGCACAAAGGTAGTCCTATCAGGAATTTCTTGGGACTCCTTAGGGATTGTTTCAGTTTCCTAAGTTATGGGTTCCTCTTGGGAAGTAGAAGGTGGAACTACAGTATGTTCACTAGGCATGGCTACCTTATTGTCTACTGTTTTACCGCTCCTAAGTGTTTTTATCGAGTTCACATGGTTTGATGATTCCTCACCAACTAAAGATATTTGATAGACCCCCCTAGGATTGGGTTGAGTTTGACTAGGAAACTTACCTTCTTCTCTCTCACTTAAATACTTAGCTATTTGGCCGATTTGAAGTTCTAATTTAGCAAGAGTCCTGGGAATTATCCTTATGGTTCTTTGGTTTCTTGTAGAAAGCTAAGGTGGTTAGGCGATAACATATCATGGTTCTTTACTAACATAGTAAGAGCTTCTTCTAAGGTAGAGATCTTTTTCTCGAAGTGTTAAAACCTGGGTTTGACTTGAAGGGTTCTGAGTATAACCAAAACCTGGGGGAGGCTGAGAATTACTAGACTGGCCTTGATTTTGGCCTTTAGACCAAGAAAAATTAGGATGGTTTCTCCAACCAGGGTTGTAGGTCTCTGAGTATGGGTCAAACTTATGACGGTTCTCGAACCTAGCATTGTTATAGATAACATGAAATTGCTTTTAACTAACTCGACCTTCCCAAAATGAGTTATCGGGCTCTATTCCACAACTAGAGACTTGAGAGGCTCTATTAGGTTCAACAAGGGACCTATTTTTAAACTGACCCATTTCCAAAGCTTCTAACCTTCTAGACAAAGCAGCAAACTTAGCATCTGACGCAAAACTCGTATCTACCATATTGGTGCTACTTCTATTAACCAAGAGTGTTTTAGGGGGTTCAACACAAGACTCCCACTGTTGGGATTTCTCAACAACAACTCCTAAGAAGGTAAAGGCATCCTCAGCACTTTTACTAGTGAGCTCACCAGCGCACATAGACTCGACCATGGCTTTGGTCGAATAGTCTAAACCATCATAAATAATCTCTACGAGTTTCATCTTATCAAATCCATGGTGAGGATATTGGGATAAGAGATCATTGAATCTCTCTAAAAACCTATAAAGAGACTCTCCCTCTTGTTGCACACTGGAACTAATTTTACGTCTAATACATTTGCAGTTTTATGCTTAGGGTAGAATTTCATATAGAAAGCGTAATAAGTTCCTGCCATGTTTCAATGGATTCGGATGGTAGGTTGTTCACCAAGTCTTGGCTTTATCTTTCAAGGAAAAGGGGAACATCTTAAGTTTCAAAACTTCATCGGTAAGGTCTTTTATTATAAGCTGTCCCACAAATTTCCTCAAAGTCCCTAATATGAAAATAAGGGTTCTCATCATCTTTTCCTAAGAATATAGGGATCATCCGAAGAATACTAGGTTTTATCTCGAAATTAGCCGTATTGGGCGGCAATTTAATGCACGAAGCTCGGTTGGTCCTATTTGGGAACATGTAATCTTTCAAAGTTGCCATCGTTGTGATTGAAGTACTAGGTACTTTCCTCACGAAGAGACAAATTCTCAAAACGAAGTTTTCAAAAACAGGTCTCTCAAAAGAAGAGTCTTCGAGCTCCCCGCTTCCACAAGAAGAATTACAAGGTTTTTCACTAATCAATCGACCTAGATTGTCTCTTTTCCAAGCCCGCTCTCTAATGACCTCGGGCATACACTAGAAAAACAACAAAAGAAAAATCCTAAAAGGAAGGGAAGTTCTATGCAAACACAAACAAGGCTGACTCCACCACAGCAAACCTAATGATTTCTAGCAAACAAAAAGCATGATGGCTCCACTTAGATTGTTTCTAGACCAGCTTCTAATCTTTCGAAAAGGAACTCGTTACAATCTGAGCAAACCTATCTGGATCAATCTGAGTTGAAGTAAGTTGAATAGAGGCGAGGGAAGCTGCGTGGAGCTTTGATACCCAAGGCCTCACCGCATTACAAGGCGGCGCGATCACGCATTCAACTCACGAAACCATCATGAACTTCAAAGTATGCTTAAAAGAGTAACCAATATTTTTCGAACGACTTTCCTATTAAGCTCGTTACCCTATCGGTCTCGTTCTATTCCAAATTTTAAAGCTTAGGTTAGCGTTAAGTATCGTTTTCCTAAGGCGGGCAAGAAGAGAATGGTGATGAAATCCGAACCCTTATCTTGTATGGCCAAGCCTTGCCCTTTACTAGGAAATTAAAGCAGTCGTATTCAGTTCCTCGACATATATGAAAACGAAGGAATACAGTAACCCGCTGACAGGGGATTCGCGAGTGTTTCGACAAACTTACCTCCCGTTCCAGACGGGGGATGAACCGTTGTAGTCGACTCGGGACACGACTCCAATGTCGTGTACGAACCCAAGGGGTCGAGGCGATATCGTAATCGCCGTCCTTCTCTGCACACAGTTTATATTTAAACTACCCTTGATGTCCCAAAGTTTAAAGTCCAAAGTCCAAAAATAAAGTGCAAAAGAAAAGGAAAGTCTAAAAAAAAAAATAAAAAAAATATCTACAAAATAAAAATGTCTCAATACTATTTATTGTTGGCACTCGATTTTGTACTAATTTTGGTGTTTTATGTGTGTGTAGGTATTTTTGGGGAATAAACATTTTTGGAAAATTCGGCTCGAAAAAGTGTTAAAACATACCCCGGAGGAGACGTGTTATTCGGACTCTCGATTTTGGATAAGGGGCACACCAATTGATAAGGGGCCCCATGCTATTCTCACCCTGCGACTTGGCTAAGGGCGGGCTTTTTCTTCCTCGTTTGAATTTGTTTTTTGGCGGGGGAAGCTGGTTTGTAAAAGCAGAAATTGGAAGTAAAGATTTTGGAAGATTTCCGGCGAGACTCAATCGCTCCAGTAGGTTTTATCGTGGGTTACACCTTATCGAGAACTAGTAAGTCCATTGGATTCGGCGAGAATGGATTAGGCACGTGATTTCTCGTAACACAAACCGGATAGTTATGCTCGGGATTTTAGAAGCTATTTTGGATGGTTGGCGCGTGGGTAGATGGAGTTGGCTGCGATCCAGAAGGTGTTGGGTACGTGATTGGAGTGAGTCAACTACAACAGAGGCGTGAGAATAAAAATCAGAAGAGAAAAAGGGAAAGAAATTTCCCGTATCTACATGGAGATAAACCGAGTATATTTGATTGATTATGTGGACATTTTGAGAGGAATGAGGAGAGATTCTTAGCCCTGTTGAGTATAAATAGACTCTTGGGGTATCACTGAAGGGGGGCGGAGAGTGGGGAAGAGAAGAGAGAGCTTCAAAGAGGAGATTGATCGAGTTGCAGAGAATATTTTTCTGCTCCTGTGGAAGATGAAGAACAGACAGCCAAAAACCGGGCCGTTCTTCAGCAGTGTCAGCAGCATGAGCCTTTAGGTCGTACCCTCTGAGCCAGATGACGCAAATTTGTTATCGTTCTTTGTAACGGTATTTTGCAACATTTATAAACGTTGCAAACACTAGGTTTAATCATTTTCTCTCCATTTCATCTTTGTAAACAATTTTTGAGCATGAATCAATCAATACTTTGAGAAAGTTTACACAATGATGGGCTAAACCCAATCCTTGGGGCGATGAAGGAAGCTATCTTTCCAATGAAAAAGTGGTAATTCTTAATTATTTAATTTGTACAATTTTTAATTATGATTATTTGCCTAGATTGAAAATAGATTTTATGATTTTTGTTAAACAATTGTATTTTCTATCGATGGAATATGCTTAGCCTAGGGTTTTGATAGAAAATACAATTGTTTAACAAAAATCATAAAATCTATTTTCAATCTAGGCAAATAATCATAATTAAAAATTGCACAAATTAAATAATTAAGAATTACCACTTTTTCATTGGAAAGATAGCTTCCTCCATTGCCCCAAGGATTGGGTTTAGCCCATCATTATGTAAACTTTCTCAAAGTATTGATTCATGCTCAAATTTTTTTTTACAAAGATTAAATGGAGAGAAAAAGATTAAAACCGGGTGTTTGCAACGTTTATAAATGTTGCAAAACACTGTTACAAAGAACGATAACAAATATGCGTCACTGGCTCTTTAGTGGTACGACCCTAAAGGCTCCGTCGTTGACACTGTTGAAGAACGACGGTTTTTGGCTGTCTGTTCTTCGTGTTCTTCGTATTCCACATGAGCTTAAAAATATTCTCTGCAACTCAATCAATCTCCTCTTTGAAACTCTCTCTTCTCTTCCCCACTCTCCGTCCCCCTTCAGTGATACCCCAAGAGTCTATTTATACTCAACAGGGCTAAGATCTGTCCTCATTCCTCTCAAAATCTCCCCACAATCAATCAAATATACTCGGTTTATCTCCATGTAGATACGGGAAATTTCTTTCCCTTTTTCTTTTCTGATTTTTATTCTCACGCCTCTGTTGTAGTTGACTCACTCCAATCACGTACCCAACACCTTCTGGATCGCAGCCAACTCCATCTACCCACGCGCCAACCATCCAAAAATAGCCGGAAAAATCCCGAGCATAAGTATCTGGTTTGTGTTACGAGAAATCACGTGTCTAATCTAATTCTGCCGAATCCAATGGACTTACTAGTTATGATAAGGTGTAACATGCACGATAAAACTCATTGGAGCGATTGAGTCTCGCTAGAAATCTTCCAAAATATTTATTTCCAATTCTCGGTTTTTTTACAAACCAATTTCCCGCCAAAAAAAACAAATTCAAACGAGGAAGAAAAGCCTTCCCTTTAACCAAGTCGCAGGGGTGCGAATAGCATGTGGGTGCCCCTTATCAATTTGTGTGCCCCTTATCCAAAATCGAGAGTCCGAATAACACGTCTCCTCCTGAGTGCCTTTTAACACTTTTTCGAGCCGAATTTTCCAAAAATGTTTATTCCCCAAAAGTACCTACACCATAAAACACCATAATAAGTACAAAATCGAGTGCCAACAATAAATAGTATTGAGATCAAATTAGACACAAAAATGTGTCTATCAGTTAACCTACATGGTTTCGTGAAAAACCTAAGGTTAAAGGAGAATCGACTCTAGCTTATACAATTAGTATCACACAGGAGGTGTGGGGATTAGGTTTCCCAGTTTCTAGAGTTCTCCTTTATATAGTCTTCAAATCAGGGTTTGCAATCTAAGTTACCTTGGTAACTAAGCATTCAATATTCACCCGTTAGATGAAAACCCGATTATATTCAAGCTAATATCTTTCAACCGTTAGATCGAAGTTAGCTTGTTATACACAAATGAAATGCACCTTCAATTAGGTTTGAGTAACCATACCTAAACGTGTACACTTAGTTGGTTCAACAATTGTTAACCAATGGTTAGCCATATAAGCACTTTCATATCAAACTTATTCATCTTCACCATAACTAGTTCAAATGACTCAAATGAACTACTTAGAGAGTTGTTTAATTGCTTAGATATCATAGAACTACACAAGACACAATCGAAGCAAAATCGGTTTTGATTCACATGAATCGATTGATGAACATTATAGCCACGGTTTGCAAAGATTGCATTCCTTATTATATAAATGTTTTAGTTCATGAACAAACCAATTTTAGAAAGTAACCTACCTAAGTATGCGAACAGGTAAGTGTACTTAAGTAACCGAATTGAGTTTGTTTTTCACTTTCAAACTCCAGCAGAAATTCACAGACGTGAACTTTCCACCAGTACGCGTACGTGTACGTATACTCTCCCGGATTTCCAACAACCGCCAGTATGCGTACCGGTACGCATATTTTGGGTTCCCGTTTTTGGACTTATACACAAATGTGAGAACACACTATGTTTATATCCAAAGATGGTTACATGTTCTAAACTCTCATTTCAATCATTGAAACTTTCTTAGAGGATGTTATATAGTTGTTATTCACAAACTATTTTTCATCAAAGCGACTTTCAAGTTATTGAAATAATCAACATGACTTTCGTCACGAATAAAAATGAACTTGGCCAAAGCGAAAGCTTACCCACACATATTTAGAGAAATAGATAAGCGAGATAAACTCGGCTCGAAATACCAAATGTGTACAATCGAAGTCTATATAGCTATACGACTTTTGTCTCAAAATAGGAGATAGAATAGATAGACTTTTGAGTGATAGATAAGTTCAAGTCTCCAGATACCTTTTTGTCGATGAAGTTCCACAATTTCCTTGAGTAGTTCTTCGTCTTCATATGATGAACGCCGTGGAGTCTAAAGCTCAACTACACTTACTATCCTAGTCCGAGACTTAGCTATAAGTAGACTAGAAATAAAGACTTATAGTTTTGGAAACTAAACTTGACAAACAAGCTTGAGATAGAAACGCTTGCGAGTTCGACTGAGCAGTGCTCTAACAATCTATCTCTTTATTAGCAAGATTTAGATCCTCTTGTAGCTTTAGGGTTTTCAGAGTTGTAAGAGAGTGGAAGGTGATTTGAGAATTTTGAGAAGAAGGTGTATTCTCTCATACTGAATGATGTTAAATTTATGTTGCCAGTGGACGTTGGCACATTGCCGAATCACGTATATATTTGTGTCTTTTTTTCTACGTGCATCGGTTTCAGTTGAATGTGTAATTTTCTATTTCTGATACCGGATCCTGATGTTCTTTGGGACCATTATGAACCTCTCGGAACGACACGTTATACTTAGAATCTTTCTTTCATAGGGTGGATTTATCGATCACTTATGTCGGGAGTTCAATTCATATCTCATCCTCTTATGGATAACATTCGTGAGCGGAATTTAAGTTGTGTAATATGTGATAGGTTAGCAGGTGGTGAGGTCATTCAATCTGGTTGGGTTTGATCGATGGAGTTAGGTCTAGCTTCATTTTTATGTTAAAAATAAAATAAAAAATACACATAATCTACAAGAGTTTGGTAAGGTTTTCCCCAATAGAATCAAGTCTAGCATTGTTTGTTTGCATTTTAGATACAAAGCTTCGGCGTGTATGTTGATGCCTCAGCAATTTTGGGTATTGAAGTTAGAAATGAAATAAAAACTTATTTACAAATTTGGCATATGATGATTTCTAACAATATTGAACAAAAAGGTCTCGTTTGATTCTGATTTCCAGTACAAATACGAACGTAAAAGCGTGGCCTATCGATCCTTCAGACCTTCGAAGTTTGAATATATAAGGGTCAAAAAATTTACCACATGGATAACTAGCTTGTAGCAGCCAAACGTTCATATCGATGTTGCTTTTTGATCCTCCGATATCGGCTCTTCCTATCATTATGAAGCAGAATTAACCAAGTGTTGGATTATTCACCCACCAATAGGGTATGTATTATTCACTATTTAAAAACTATTAAATATCTAGTTTTACTAAGTGTAATGGCAACAGATTATCAAAGACACATATCTAAGAAAAGTTGCGGAATTCGTTTCCATGCCCCCTAGAAACGTAGATTTATTGATCATGGATGTAATGATTTGACCTCCACCAACGTTACACCCACTTAGCCAAAGTGTTATCCAATTCCTTGAGGTTTTTAACGGGTGCCTCGAAGGTTATCCAACAACAGCTTCCCAGGGGGTCACATCCCTGAATTGCTCCTGCCCGAGCACGTTTAACTGTATGATTATTTTTCAATTATGAAGCCAATTATGCTTAAAATGCCTCGACACTAGTTGTGTCCAAATATTTAATTATATTAGATCCAATCAATGATCACTGCAGCATCATGGTGTTACAATGAAGGTCGGAGTGAAACCCTAGTCATTTCCACCTGTAAAGGGTTTGAGGGTCGGATTTAAGTGATGCAAATATACATTGGGGTTGGCAGGTTGGGTTGTCAATGCGACCACTCAATCAGGTTGAGTTTGCTTGTATGTTACAAAAAAAATGCACAAGCTCTACAAGAGTTTTGCAAGGCATTATTTTTACGGTTCCTAAACAAGTAAACATGGAAAAATTATATGTTGGGTGCCTCAACACTATTGGGTATTGCGGTGGGAATAAATAAGCTAATGTTCTACAAGTTTTTTATATGATTTCGAACAATAATGGGTATGTACTGTTTTAGATCAATTCTTGGTTGAACTTACATGTGTTCGTACGCCATGTTGGTTGTCAAAAATTTATATGCCCATACTTTTTCTTGATTTGGTCTACTAAAGTCAGTTTCATACTAGTTTAACCGATGACTTAAGTTACTCATGTTACGAAATCCATTCAATTTACGTAGTTGAGTCACAAAATTATTCGAGTTACTCTTTGTTAGAGCATTGCTCGGTTGAAATCAAAAGTGTTGCTTTTTTCAAGCTTGTTGTCAAATTTAGTTGTCAAAACTATATCTTGATTTTTAGTCTACATTTAGTCAAGTCTCAGATTAGGATAGAATGTTGAGTATCTTTTCTATGCTGCGTTCTTAGCTGAACTCTCAATCTTGACATGATATGACGTTTAATGTTCATTCTTAGCTGAGTAATATTAATTTTCCGAAGTGTCTGAATTGAGATGTGCATGAAGGTACCTGATCAGAAGCACGCAAGCTATGCCAATGAGACCAGAGCTGCGCTACTCGTAAGATTTAAAAACTAGCAATTTTGTATCAATATGCAAAATTCACTAAAATTGATGAATTTTGTGTCAATTCACCAAATTCAATTTTTAACCTAATTTTGTGTCGACTCACAAAATTGGATTTTTGCCCTAAAAACGAAGCATACACGATATCTTGATACCTATTGGTCGAGATTAAACCTAGAAAATCTAGGAAACTAGCCCATCATAGAGCCAGTAGGATTAAACTCTAAAAGAAGTGAAAAATAAATAAATAAAAGGGGAAACCGTGACTGATTGGGTCAGTCACGGATAGGGCACGACCGCGCCACTTGGCCGGACAGTTTGCCCTAGTTCACGCCCCCATGGCCGACCGACCTTGCTCCGTGTTAGACATCGCGCGCTCCTCTTAAGTCTTACCTATCGACCAATCACATCGCTTCTACACTACAAGCTTCGTTTTAAATTGAAGATGGAAGTAGGCTAGTCGACGCGTTTAATGTCTTAATTAAATAGATCTTGGCCTCCCAAGTCAGTCGCAAATTGATCACGACCACACGAATTGGCCGTCTTTATTAACTAACCTAAACTCATACAAGCTTGGAAAGTGGGATGCCGCTATGGCAACCGGCCACCCACCTATTTTCTCGACCAATCATATCGCTCCCAGCCTACCTGTTTCGCTCCAAATCGATGGCCAAAGTAGGCTAGTCGAGCTATTTTTTTTTAATAAAGAATTAAATCTAGGTTGTCCAAGTCAGTCGTAGAATGATCACGACCACACGACTTGGAAGGTCAATTTAACAAGCTTGGTTCTCTCCTAACATGACCGAGCAAGCTCCATGACATCTATCTACGGGCCCTCTACTATTTCACCCAATCAGGTCACTCCCAGCCTACCTGCTTTGCTCTGAATCATCACCCAAAGTAGGCTAGTCACGCTGTCCACAGGGGTCTTAATTAGGTTAAACGATAATCCGCAAATCATTTAAACCATCCAACTTGGCTAGCTGATTTGACCAACTTAGATTTGATTCGAGCCAACCAATGAGATGCCATGAGTACTACCGGTCATCCCTTTCCTAGATGGACCGTTCACCTCATTCCCCAACTTTCTTGTACAACCCCAACAGTTTATCAAAGGCATCCGGTCACGCTCCTTTCGAGACTGTGAAATCCGCGACTAACTCGAGTAGGCTCTATACAACTATGCTTTACATGCGTCGATTATTTTTGAGCTGCTTGCTGCATCGTTTACAAATGATATTTTGGAATATCGATTTCATAAATAATTTAACTATTTAACCTAAAATCACCGTATGCTATTTTTGAGTACTAACTCACGGCAAGTCCCATTCATACGACTTGACTTGTCACTTATGGACACTTGCTGCCTAGCTTACTCATGATTGGTCAAAATATTTAGGTTTTACAAACAAGACCCACTCAACAACTACCATGCAGGACTTGCTCCACTCTTTGTGTGACTTGCTCCATATCATATAGACTTTATCATGCAAGTAGCATGATTATGCAAGTCACGACTAGTTATTATTTTCTAGAAAAATACTCGAGACATCAAACATGTCACAAAACTGGGGGATGTTCATCAGGGTATTAGTTTGGTGGTTTACAACATGCGGTGTGCAACATACCAATTATGAGAAAGTGTCATGAAAGGCGGACTGTTGACAAAAGTAGTGGATGTAAAACCGACCAGTCTTCCCTTCACAATAGGGACATGGTTCTCACCATTTTTACACGATCTCCACCATCTCACTACTCAACTACTTCCACTTCTTATGAAATCAGGGTGTTCGACTACGACTTGATATAAATTGATTTTCAATCTATTCAATCAACAACGAAGAATCAACACAAGTATCCAGAAAAAACACAGATAACACACAACTTATGTCTTACAAGCAAGTTACACATTCTAATACAAGTCATAAACAATCACATCTTACGGAGCCTGTCTTTCTGATCTCAACACCTTCTCTACTTCCCTCCTTAAAATCAACCCTTCTCCTTCATTTTGTGACCGAAGCAAGACTAGAACGGCCATTTCGTGGTTTAGGCCAATATGTACAGATTGATCTCTCGAATCTAAAGTACTCATGTGCAGTACATTTTTTTAGGGTCTAGACTAGTTTCTCATCAACCTACCCACTTTTACTCTTTTCTACAGAATCAGTTTTTACCATACTACACTAAGGAAACAAACTCGTCTTGTATATATGGAAAATACTTATATATGAAGCATTGAGATCACTTGGGTTGCAAGAAATACATTGTTTAAACATTAGTCAACCCAACCTTGACCATCCATTATAAATAGAATATATTATGCAACATACACCTTCATCCTTTACATGTTGTGTATCTTGTTGCATAAGAGGTCATCCTCCAACGCCTAGATTTCTTATAAGCATAATTAGGCGCGACTTTGAAGGAATTCCCTTGAGGATCGTGAAGCACGGTCAATCTTTTTTTGATAGATTTCTGATCTTGTAATCTTGTTTTGATCATAATAGTTCTTGTTTATTCTAAGGAAATTCTCATATGATATTAATTAAGTCATCCAAGAACTAAAGATTAAGAGCCAAAATTTGATAGAAAATTTCCAAAGGTATTTTTCATATTTCCTTAGAAGTTCCACTAGTTATTTTGATTTAGGAATTATTTTTAAGATCGTTCTTGTGATGTAGAGCAAATTCAGAATATCTATAAATTCTTAAGAGTACAAACCCTAAATGAACAATTGGCATTTTTTCTAATAATAAAATAAAGACTCCCGTTAACCTAACATTAGCGTCTGAATGAGATCAGTTAGGCATCATGTTGGAGGCAGGTGATAGACACATTTTTGTGTCTGAATTGTCCTCGGTGTCTGTATTGTTAGTGCTTGATTTTATACTTATTATGGTGTTTTTATGTTTGTATAGGTGTTTTTGGAGAAATACACTTGTGTGGAAAAAGTTGCTCGAAAAGTGCTATTTGGAGCCCCAAAGAAAATTGATAAAGGCACCCTCATTTTGGATAAGGGCACCCCAAGGGCGCCAGCTGCTATTCACACCCCATCTCTGTTAGGGGGAGGTCATCTTCTTCATTCAAATTCCAAATTTTGGCGGGAAACATAATTCTCTACCGGCAGATTTAGGGTTGGTGATTTGGGCGTGTTTTAGGGAGACTAAAGGGCTGAGATTGATTGGGTTTGTTCCTCTGGGCCAGACAGGGTTGGTAAGGGTGCTTAATTGGATCGGAATTTGCTGAATCATCGGGTTTGAATAAAATATGGAATTACGAGAAAACCCGAGAGTTTTTGGAGTTCAGGCGAGATTTAATCGCCCTATGAGTTGTAATTGTCCTGTTACGGTTAAACAGGGGTGATAATGTGTTTAGTTTCGAAAAACATGGGGAAGACACGTGAATTTGAGTGAAACAGGGGAACAAAATAATACGGTATTTCTGTCTGGCATTTCTTTTTGGAAGTTTTCTTGTGTTTGGAAGGAGTTGAGTGTGATTATTAGGTGTCGATAGTGTGTAGTCAGTGAGTCAGCATGCAGAAGACGCCTGAGAATCATAATAGAAGATTTTATTCTGTAACATTGGCAGAGGAGTAATGAAGATTGATTGCGAGTTATTCTCGTGATTTGATGGGTTCTGAGAGCTATATATATGTTTTTGGGGACTTGGAGAAGGCTTACAAAGAGTTTGGGAGAGGTACAAAGCATCAACAGAGCGAGAAAATTAAGTTACAGAGAATCACCATTGCTGCTGCTGTGAAGAGCACGAAAAACATAAGACGCACATAGAACAGTCGTATTTGCTACAATAACAATGACACTTCATATCTATCGTTCTCTGTAACGGTTTGGTTTGTAACAAAAATAAGTGTTACCAACCCGGTTTTATTATTTTTCTCTCATTTCATCATTTGTAATCCACCCTTGAGAAATAAAAATGAATTTTGAGCAAGTTTACACAATGATAAGCTAAACCCAACGCTTGGGGCGATGGAGGAAGCCATTCTTTCAAGAATCATGTGGTAATATTTATTTTATAAATTTATGCAATATTTTTATATGATTAATTGCATTGATAAAAAATGAATTAAATGATTTTTATCAATCAAATGTGTTTTCTCTTGATGATGCATGCTTAGTTTTAGACTCTTGATGCGTTATACTTGCGACTAACATTTGATATTTTGGAAATCTGATTTTGGCAATACTTTAGAATCGAATCAATTGTTTAAATTGCATGATATAAAAATTTAGAACCACATAAGTATTGATGTTTGGTGAAATCCTAGCTCCATCCTCTCCATAATTTTCACAACATATCAACATTTATTTGCTTTATTATCTTTGCTTTAAAAAATTAAGTCTAAAAATCAAAATCTCTACAAGTCTTGAACGAACTATTACTACAACATCATTGAAAATACCATCAATTTTTGGCGCCGCCGACGCGGACTTGTCTTTAGGTTTATTTATTTTTTTAGGTTTTTGTTTTTTGTTTTTTTTGTTCTATTTTACGTTTTTGGGTATTTTTCTTTTCATTGCAGATTTTTTGGAATTTGGAGCGAAAGAAAAAGAAGTTGCCAAAGTTGTTGGTGATTACTTAAAGATTTGGAGTCAAAGGACAAAACGAAAAGAACGAAGAAATTGAAAAAAAATATAAAAATTTAAAAAAGAAAAAGAGAGAAAATTTTATTAATTTTGTTTTTATCTTTTTTTTTTTTTTTTTTTTAGTTTTTAGAAATTGTATTAGGTGTTTATGGGTGAAAACTATTCCTGCCGGATTTGGTAATTTGGGGTGTGTGGATGAGGAATGAATCTAAACCCTAAACAAATGCACTGCGCGGTGAGTGCTTGTAGATTCGGAAATCAATCTGTGCAAGTCCGGCCTAAACCAAGAAATGGCCGTTCCAGACTTGTTTCGGTCACAAAGTGAAGGAGATGGGGTTGATCTTAGGGAGGGAAGCGAAGAAGGTGTTGAGATTTTGAAGGTATTGGCTTGCTTATGACTTGTAACATAAAGGTGAGCAGGCTTACGATTGATGCAAGCATGCTCTGGGTGTTTGAATACGTTTTGTATTAACACTTGGTTTCGTCTCTGCCCGGGACTTGTGTGGTTCTTCTCTCCTCATCTCCTGTTTTTCTCCCGTGTTGGAAAATAGGTAGGAGAATCTATTTATACAAGTCATTTGAGCCTTATTCACGTCTCTCGTGGGAAGTGGAGGAAGTGGAGTGATGGAGTAGTGGAGTTGTGTCTTGGTGTTACACTACTAGTCTTGCCCACTTCTCCCGTCATCTCTAACCGTCCATGACTTCCTCGACACGTTCTTGTGATGGCGCATTGCACGCCGTAAACCGCCGACCAATACCCCAGATGTATCCCCCCAGTTTGTGACATGATTGATGTCTCGAGTGTGTGGATCGTGGGATCCACAAAAGGTAGCATGTAATGCTAAATTGAATAACTGCGTTATTCAGGAAGTTGATACTTGTGAAGTATCATGTGTATTTTATGCGTGCAGTCGCATCCTGGTGTGGTAGAGTGATGGGTGGTGATTACCATGACGCCTCACCGACCAATTAACTCCCGACCGGGGTTGTATAAACAAAGCCATGAAGTTGGACGGACGAGATGATCTTTGAGACACTCATCCTGCGACCGTTGATGGAATTAGGGTTTTAGAAGAGGTGCGCAAGCATCCCTCTTAAACCTGGTCGAATCCAAGCATGGGAGGTATTTTGGAAAAGACCGACCGGGCATGCGTGTAGACAGCATGCCGGTGTACACGTCCGTATCTCACTGTCCCATGAAGGTGCGATCTAGGCCACTCAATTTGACCGGTAAAGTTGAGTGGTTGAGATCGGTTTGCAGCAGAAATCCATTGCCGCAAAGGAATTGGAAACCTCGTGACATGCCCAGTTTGGGCGCGCGTTCCAAGACGACCAATCTAGGTCGGTCTTGGTCGATCGATCCCAGCGTGTAGGTGGTAGGTGGTGTTCACGCCTATACTGATCGGTCCCATGAAAACGTGATCTAAGCCACTCAATCCCGTCCGGCGAAGTTGAGCGGTCGAGATCGGTTGCGATTTGGGAGGTGTGACCACGCTAGTTTGGGCGCGCGTCTTGGAACAACTTGAGCGAGATATGCCTTGGCCGACGGGTGAGGGGATAGATGGGTCCACGGTGGTCATGCCGGTATGACCGGACTGCTAATCTAATCTTGGACCCTCCATTCGTGCTCTGGAGAAGATGGACGCTCGTGATGCTCAAAACCCTAATTTTGGGTTTCAAGGTCGTGCGTCAATGCTTGATTCGGGGTACGAATCAGGATGACCAACCATGGTTGGTCCTGACTGATTGGTCAGGTATGTAGGTAGGCCCACGGTGATTGTGTTGATATGCTCTGGGCCCTTTGAATCTACATCTACACCCTTCATCTATACCTGCGAAGATGGATGGTTGATACTTGTTTTGTGACACATGTAATATGCCGCAAACCCTAATTTAGGGTTTTCCGCCCATACGCTCTGGTTTGGACGTTTTGGCAAGCTATGCCAATCTCTGGGGAGGCCGACCATGCGGTATCCGCATTGGTTCGGCAGTGGATATTCCATACCGCTTGGGGTGATGGAATTGATCCGGGTCATCCAATCATGCTTGTGGAGTTGGATGATCAGTGATCATATCCTGGATCGATATAGTCGGTCCGGATGCTCAATCAGGCTAGTATAACACACCGAGAGTCACACATACGGGTATTTCGTACATGGTTTCATTATAATGCTTGGAGGTTCGTGTTGCTCTATAAGATTAACACTCAGTCGTCATGCCGCACTGATAATGAGTACAGGAAATACAAGGCTGATTGCGCATTAATTAATAATGCTAGAAATTCACAGGGTATATGGGATTGTTGCTACATGCTCCAACCTGGATGAATTTCGTGTATTAACAGAATGGGATTGTTACCACATGCTCCATTCTAGGTGAATTAGTAAAGTGAAGGAGTATCCAACACTTATTAATGGCTTTATCTTTTACAAGATGTCAGCGCATGATTTTCTGGTTTTTTACAATTTTAACCTTAAATGAAAATCCACCATCAACATTAGGATATTCTCTATTTTTGTAATTTTCTTTTTATTTTTGCACTTTCTTTTTTTGGACTTTGGACTTGGACATTTGGACATTCTTTTATTTTTAAACCCTACGAAAGGGTAGTATATTAAATATTAAACTGCTTGCAGAGAAGGACGGCAATTACGATATTGCCTCGGCCCCTCGGGTTCGTACATGACATAGGAGTTGTGGCCCGAGTCGACTATAACGGTTCATCCCCCGTCTGGAACGGGAGGTAAGTTTGTCTAAACACTCGCGAATCCCCTGTCAGCGGGTTACTGTCTTCCTTCGTGTGAATATATGTTGAGGACTGAAAACAGTTTAATTTTCTAGTAAACGGCAAGGACTGGCCATACAAGATAAGGGTTCGGATTTCATCACCGTTCTCTTCTTTCCCACCTTAGGAACACAAAACCTACGCGAACCCAAGCTTAAAATACTGACTAGAACGAGACCGATAGGGTAACGATCTTAATAGGAAAGTTGTTCGACAAATATTGGTTGCTCTTTTAAGCATACTTTGAAGTTCATGATGGTTAATGTAAGTTGAGCGTGTCGCCTTGTAACCCAAGTGAATGTTTTGCCAGTGAGGCCTGGGTGTCAAAGTTCCATTGAGCTTCCCTTGTCTCTATCAACTTACTTTAACTTAGATTGATTCTAGAGGGGTTTGCTTAAATTGTAACGAATTCCCTTTCCAAGGATTAGAAGCTGGTCGAGAACCAATCTAAGTGGAGCCATCATGCTTTTTGTTTGCTAGAAATCAGTAGGTTTTTTGTGGTGGAGTCAGCCTTATTTGTGTTTGCATAGAACTTCCCTTCCTTTTAGGACTTTTCTTTTTAATTTTGTTTTTCTAGTGTATGCCCGAGGTTATTAGAGAGCGGGCTTGGAAAAGAGACAATCTAGATCGATTGATTAGTGAAAAACCTAGTAGTTCTTCTTGTGAAAGCGGGGAGCTCGAATACTCTTCTTTTGAGAGCCTTGTTTTCGGAAACTTCAGTTTTGAGAATATGTCTCTTCGTGAAGAAAGTACCCTTAGTACTCCAGCTGTGCCAGCAATGGCTACTTTGAAAGATTACATGTACCCAACTAGGACCAACCGAGCATCGTGCATTAAATTTCCAGCCTCTACGGCTAATTATGAGTTGAAACCTGGTATCCTTCAGATGATCCCCATATTCTTAGGAAAGGATGATGAAAACCCTTACTTTCATGTTAGGGACTTTGAAGAAGTTTTTGGAACAATTAAGATTAAGGTTAGAAGCTTTGAAACCTACCATCCGAGTCTATAGAAACATGGGACGAACTTACTGCTGCATTTTATTTAAAGTTTAACCCTAAGCATAGAACCGCTTCTGTTAGGCAGAAAATTAGTTCCAGTGTGCAACAAGAAGGAGAATATCTTTATAGGTTTTTAGAGAGATTTAATGATCTCTTGTCTTAATGTCCTCACCATGGGTTCGAGAAAATGAAACTAGTTGAAATTCTTTATGACGGTTTAGACTATTCGACCAAAGCCATGGTCGAGTCTATGTGCGCTGGTAGGTTCACGAGTAAAAACGCTGATGAAGCATTCTCCTTCTTAGAATATATAGCTGAAAAATCCCAACAATGGGAGTCTTGTGTTGAACCCCCTAAAAGACTCCTGGTCAATAGAAGTAGCACCAATGTGGTAGATACAAACTTTGGGTCAAATCCTAAGTTTGCTGCTTTGTCTAGAAGGTTAGAAGCTTTGGAATTGAATCAGTCTAAACATAGGTCTCTTGTTGAACCTGATGCTAAGAATAAAGCCTCTCAAATCTCTAGTTGTGGAATAGAGCCCGATAACTCATTTTGGGAAGGTCAGGTTAGTGTAGAGCAAGCCCATTCTATCTATAACAACTCTAGGTTTGAAAACCGTCAGAAGTTTGACCCATACTCAGAGACCTAAAATCCTAGTTGGAGAAACCATCCTAATTTCTCTTGGTCTAAGGGCCGCTGTTCAAGGTCGATCTAGTAATTCTCAGCCTCCCCGGGTTTTGGTTATAATAATAACTCTTCAGGTCAAACCCAGTTTCAGAACCCTTCTGAGAAAAAGATCTATAACTTAGAAGAAACTCTTACTATGTTAGAAAAGAACCATGATATGTTGTCAAATAACTACCTTAGCTTCAACAAGAAACCAGGCAGAATTTGAAAAATAATTCCCGGACTCTTGCTAAATTAGAACTTCAAGTCGGCCAAATAGCTAAGTTTATAAGTGAGAGAAAGATGGAAGGTTCCCTAGTGACATTGATCCTAACCCCAAAGGACACAAATCGTACAATCATGTGAATTATGTTACAACCCTTAGGAGTGGAAAGAAAGTTGACAATAAGGTCGCCATGCCTGAAAGTGAACATGTTGTAGTTCACCCTTCTGAGCCAGAAAATGAGGAGATTGATAGAGTCTCTAAAGAAACCAATGAGGGTACTAATGAGTCCGGCTTTGTTCCTAGAGCCCCATTCCCACAACTGCTAGTTCCAACTAAGAAGGAGTCCAACTTTAATGATATATTGGAGGTTTTTGAGCAGGTAAATATCAACCTCCTATTATTAGATGCAATTAAGCAGATTCCCGCTTATGCCAAGTTTCTTAAGGATATGTGTACGCGAAAGCGAAGCTTAGTTTCCAGAAGAAAGCCTTTCTAGATAGTCACGTGAGTTCTATTATTCAGAATACCACTACTCCTAAGTATAAAGACCCAGGGTCCCCTACCATTTCTTGCACAATAGGTAAATACCGTGTTGAGAAAGCATTGCTTGACTTAGGAGCCAGTGTGAACCTACTCCCGTACCATGAGTACCTTAAGCTAGGACTTGGTGAGATGAAACCTACCCAGATGACACTTCAGTTAGGTGATAGGTCCGTCAAAATTCCCCGTGGTGTGATCGAGTGGATTTTGTTATCCTAGATACCCAACCTGTCCCTGACCCATAGAACCAAATACCGGTAATTTTAGGTCGCCCGTTTTTAGCTACATCCAATGCGATCATCAACTGTCGAAATGCTATTATGAATTTGTCTTTTGGTAATATGACTATTGAGCTGAACATTTTTAATATTAGTAAGCTACCCTCTGAACTAGATGACTCGAGCATAGAAGAGGTAAACATGATAGGAACATTAGTCGAGGAGTCATTACCAAACACTTTGTTAGAAGATCCATTAGAGAAATGCCTAGCTCACTTTGGGATTGATTTTGATGATGATAATGTGATTAATGAGGTGAATGCTTTGTTAGATTCATCCCCTTTGTTAGATACTAGTAATGGATGGAAACCTAAGTTCGAACCACTACCATTTTCTAAGTCTGCCCTAGTTCCTTCTTTAGAAGAGCCTCCTAAGTTGGACCTTAAACCATTACTAGATACCTTGAAGTATGTGTTTTTAGGCCCATCTGAAACTTTACCTGTGATTGTTGCTTTCGACTTGGATAGTGATCAGAAAAGTAGGCTAGTAACCGTCATTCAAAACAACAAGGAAGCTTTAGGGTGGACCATAGCAGACATTAAGGGTATAAGTCCTACTGTTTGTATGCATCAAATTTATTTAGAAGAAGATACTAAACCTTCTAGGGAGATGCAACGTCGACTAAACCCTAATATGAAATAAGTAGTTCGAACCGAGGTTCTTAAGTTGTTAGATGCAGGCATTATCTACCGTATTTCAGACAGTAAGTGGGTCAGCCCAGTTCAGGTTGTTCACAAGAAATCCGGTATTATTGTAGTCCAGAATGATAACAATGAATTAATCCCAACCCGAGTGACCACGTGTTAGCGTGTTTGTATTGAATATACGAAATTGAACAAGGTCACTAGGAAGGACCACTTTCCCATTCCCTTCATCTACCAGATGCTAGAGAGATTAGCTGGACATTGTCATTAATGCTTTTTAGATGGCTACTCTGGCTATAATTAGATTGTTATTTCCCCAGAAGACTAGGAGAAAACCACTTTTACCTGTCCATTTGGTACCTTTGTGTATAGACGCATGCCTTTCGGGTTATGTAATTCCCCTGCGACTTTTCATCGTTGTATGATGAGCCTATTTTCTGACATGGTAGAACGGTTCTTAGAGGTCTTTATGGATGATTTTTCATTGTTTGGTTCGTCTTTCGATGATTGCTTGCATCATTTGTCATTAGTGTTTACTAGGTGTAAGGAAAAGAATCTAGTGCTTAATTGGGAGAAATGTCATTTCATGGTTTGTTCAGGAATTTTTCTAGGGCATATCGTATCTTCTAAGGGTATAGAGGTAGATAAAGCCAAAGTTGAACTTATCAAGACTTTACAGGTCCCAAAAACCGTAAGAGATATTAGGTCATTCTTAGGGCATGCAGGTTTTTATCGTCGATTCATTAATGATTTTAGCTTGATTTCTAGACCTCTTTGCAATTTGCTTGCAAAAGATGTTAAGTTTGTCTTTGATGATGCTAGAAGCTTAAGACTTTACTCACTACCGCCCCCATAGTCCAAGCACCCAACTGGAACCTACCCTTTGATATCATGTGTGATGCTTCAGATTATGCTATTGGTGTTGTGCTAGGTCAGCGAGAAAACAAATTACTTCATGTGATTTACTATGCTAGAAAAACTATGAATGATGCCCAATTGAACTATACCACTACCGAGAAGGAACTGTTAGCCATTGTGTTTGCCTTAGACAAGTTTAGACCCTATCTCTTAGGTTCTAAGGTCGTAATATATACTGATCATGCTGCTTTGAAATATCTTATGTCTAAGAAGGATATGAAACCTAGATTGATTAGGTGGATCCTTTTGTTGCAAAAGTTTTCTCCAGACATTAGAGACAAAAAGGGTGCAGAAAATGTAGTAGCAGACCACTTTCTAGCCTAGTTGTTGATTCCCCCGATGATTCCCTTCCTATAAGGGATAGTGTTAGAGCATAGCTCGGTTGAACCCACCAAGCGTTGGTATGTCAAGTTTGGTTGTCATATTTTAGTGAATAAAAACTCATGTTAAGAGTCGCTTGATTATGTACTAGAGTCAACTTCGTATAGGTTAGCTTGAAAGTATCAGGATAATGAGACTTTACAAGTATTGCGAAGACTTGAAGATGTGAAGAAGCAAGGAGCCACAACGACAACAATCATCCTTCCACTTGAGGTTAGTGATATTTGAGTTGAACTGTTTCATTCCCTAACGTATCTTTCAAGTCGTGCATATTGAAAACAAGACTGCGAAGCATATTTGAACTCTAGATAGACATAGTATTAAGGAATACATACGAGGTTTATTGCTTAACCAT
Organism: Papaver armeniacum; assembly: GCA_023531295.1. Taxonomy (NCBI): domain Eukaryota; kingdom Viridiplantae; phylum Streptophyta; class Magnoliopsida; order Ranunculales; family Papaveraceae; genus Papaver; species Papaver armeniacum. Next base: position 527,530 of record JAJJWW010016839.1, on the reverse strand, counting down.
TAAACTATGTATATAAGACATCGCCATAATCATTTGAATGCTATTATGATTATGTATGGGTATGAGGTGAGGATTTCATCCTAGGGAACAATGTTTACATGTGTTCTAAGGAAGTAAGTTCATAAACTTGTTTGTCAATCGAAAAGGAAATCGCCAGCGCTATTGGGATTGTTATTCATTGCATATCTTTTGAACATCCAATATGTGTGATTTAGTATAACCGTTCATGATTTGTTGTGTTCTTGGTAAAAATATTCACAAAGGCCCGACTTATGTATTGGTATGACTTTTATTAGTGAAACCGATCTTAAGTAATCACCTGAGATGGTATGATCGGGTTTGTGATTTTATGTCTGACCAAATATGGGAAAGGGGAACCGATCATAGTACGAGGTGCAGTACATCACAAAGGGGAACCGATCCTTGTATGAGGTGCAGCAAGGTTTATAACACAAAGAGGAACCGATCCTATGGACATGTGCAACACGTTTTTAGGCAAAAGGGAACCGATCCTATGGACATGTGCAACACATATAAGTTAGATACCATATATAGTGGGGAACCGATCTTAGTTCCTAGTCAACCAAATTTTGGAAAGCTAGTGTGACTATGCACCGTACTCACATGGAAGGTAGAACCAAAACTTGTTTTGGTAGAACCGTTAAACCCATGATTTGTGATTGAATGTTATTTGATCAATCGCATAGTTCTTGAAAGTCAGATGAACCAATTCTAAACATGTTTGGAAGTGTGGCAAATCGGTTTCAAGGTTGTAAGTGTCAAAGAGAACTTACAAAGTTAATATGTCGACATACTTTGAACATGTGCTATGAATGTTTATTATTTAATTGTTCAAAGTTATTCCTTAATAGATAAGGGAAGCGAATCCCATGATCGAAACATAAATAAGTTAAGAATCTTTTAATTAAGGTTATTAACTTCATTTTTAGGAAAATAAGAATTAGTAATGTGCATTTACTAATTAGAGATTTTCTGAGAGATTTCGATTATTATTTTTGGACAGAGTATTTCCAGGAATTATGGAAACTGAATTTGTGCTTTAATGAATATCTTGAGAATATTTTCCGTTTAGGAAATTCCTTGGTGTCCAAACTTCCTTGTCTATAAATACTTGAAGTTTGCCTTTCTAGCAAACTAATCCTTCGTAACATCAAACTAACTCTTGTTGTGATGCTACTGGTGAAGCCGCCTATTCAGAGAGGAGAGTAACCTAATTAGGCGAAATCTCTTACGGCCGCTCAGTTTAAAGTCTTCTTTGGGATTGAGAAGCTCTATTAGTACCGTTGGTGGGAAACTAGATAATTGCGGTTTATCTTTTGTTTTCATTGATTTGATTGACTAACGGTGGTTGAACTTTGATTGCACCTAGTTTGTTTATGCTTGAGAATCTTCTCTTCTGATATAAGATTCACTCAAACTAGTTCAGAGTTTCGACAGGGATCTTTAGACTTTTGTTAGTTCTAAAGACGATCTTGTGATAATCCATTGTTAACAGATTCCGTTATATGCGCGATTGATCACAAAAGATTCAAGTGATTGTGTGCAGGTGTTTATTGAAGATCTAAGAAGATTTGAAGACAAAGAAGATATTGAAGATTTCTGATTTGTGGGTTCATAATCTTTGGTGTGCACAATACTTGTTTCGGTAAAAAGAGGATCCAATTAATAATCGGCTTATCCTTGTGATATATTGGATTGATTAATTGAGTAGATCGGCATCAACACAATTCTTTGGATTAATAGTGTTGTTGGATTAATCTTAAACGATTACTTCGGTAATTGAATATAAGATAGATCTAAGGACCTGACGAAGGAGTTTATGTTAAGATAAACAAAAGAGCATTTGTCCAACTCATATCACTTGGTTGAAGAGAGTTGATACCAAACAGATTTGTTGTTCCTTACTGTTTGGAATACGAACCAAAGGAATTGTTCCAAGTACGTGACTTAGGTCGGAGGCGTGGGAATACAAACGGAACTAGGTGAACTATAGGTTTAGTTGCTTGGTCTCAACTATACGAAGTTAGGTTTAATTTTGTGTAGCGGCTTAATCCTGAGAGTATTCAATTATGGACAAGGTTTCGGGGTTTTTCTGCATTTACGGTTTCCTCGTTAATAAAATCTTGCTGTGTCATTTACTTTATATTTTCGCATTATAATTGTTTTATTATAATTAAAGTAAATTACACAAACGTTCATTCCTATTTACTTGATAAGCAAACTTATTGTGTTTGGTTAAGTCCGAACCTTTGTATCAAGTAAACATACTTCGTTGTTGTATTGTCTCGATCTCGTATCCATAGACGATCACACGAAGTGTGAACCGATTAGTTGTATTGTCTCGACTCAGTCCATAGACAATCACTTTCGGAGAAAGGACTTATAGGTAGGAAAAGTTTTAGCTTGAGGTATATTTGGGTACCCTCGCCTTTTCAGTTGGTATCAGAGCAGGCAAACACGAAAAGATCTAACAATCTGTGTTTGTTGCGATCCAACCTATAAGACATGAGTCAAAGTAGAGTTAAGCGAGAGCGAAAACTAAAGAAAAACTCAGTTAACGTATCACAAGAGGTTATTGAACCACTCTCATAATCTGTTTGTAAGCAATTGCTTATTTACAAAAAGTTAATTGAGAAAAATCGGGATGATTTTAAAGCAATTAATATTGAATGTTAAAGGATGCATCAAAATCACAATAAGTTTAGGGAAGATACTTCTCAACAAATACAGGGTCTTGAAGAAAAACTTGTTGATCTGATGCAAGGATTAACTCTCAACAAAAGAGTTTCGAAGAGAAGGAAGGGAATATGTCTCACGGGAAAAACGCCTTGAGGCTGACCTAGCTAGTGCTCTTGATAAAATCAAGATGCTAGAAGAAGAAAATCCGCACTTGAAAAAGCGCATTGATAGCTCAAACAATGTAACCTCAATGTTAGAAGCAAGTAGAAATCATCGTGATACACGAGGATTGGGATATAAGGGAATATATGCTTCAAATATTAGCAAAGAGGCAAAATTTGTTAAAGCCACAAATTCTTCTCAACCAAAGGCATCCACTATTGTCATGGATGCTCCTATTTCTCGTAAAGAAGTAAAGGCAATCAGGCCTAAGAAGTATGTTCAACCATACGCTTCAAGTGCAGCAATCAAAGAGAGCACTTCATCTAATGTCAAGAAAGGAACAAAGTTGAACAAAGATAAAAAGAAGAAGAAGAGGAAAAATCGTCAAGATCCAATGCAAGAGGATCCACAAAAAGGTAACATTAAAACTCAGACTTCGTATGTTACTAAACATTGTTGTTATTGTGGTAATAAAGGGCATGTGGAATGGGGATGTAATATTCGTAAGATAAAAGTTACACTTTCTTTTGTATCAAACAAATTAGCTAAGATTGTTCCCCAAAGGAACTCAGATAGGTATTGTCCTAAGTTTAGGAAAAAAAATTATTATAATGATAGTTCAAATTTTGCATATCACTCGACAAGGTCGTTTCATAAAAGACCCAATTATAGAAAGAGAGATGACTTTTAAAATGAAAAAACAAGATCTGATGTTCCAAATTGGAGAAAGGGTGTTTCACAAAATATTCAAAAGGACAATGATTCTAATGGTATGAAGAAGAAAGTTGCTCCTGCGAAACCCAACACTAAATGGGTCCCTAAGTCCTTCATATCCAAGAAGGGACCAAAAGTTAGTCACAAGAATGACTCTCAGCTGTTAATTGTTGGCGACAATAATCAAGAGTTTTCTTGAAAGACTAAAGAAAGACATCATGTCTGAAATCTCTTGTACTAGTAAATGTTGTGATAATGAAACTCTTTATCACAAGTCAAATAGGAAAAACAAGATATGGAACAAGAGAAAACAAACCAAGCAAGAGGTCAAGAATGATGATTCTGTCTTAGTCACTCGTGACGAACAAGACAAGGATCAACTCAACACAACCTAGTTGTGTTGGAATGTGCATGCTCACCTTTGTTCTTAATATTATGAAGGGTGAGGAAGCACATGAAACTGAGCACATGATCTCTCGGTTATTATATGACTAATTAACATCTTTAGGAGATTTCTTTTCTTCTATACTCATACACTGTCTATCTATACTTGAGGTTTTGATAGAAACGGTAATTGTGAGTTTACGATTTTGATATCTACTGATCATATATGTGTAGCTCTTATTTTTACGGTTAAAACGAGCCCAAAATCACTGAATTCGGACATCGTATGCAAAAGTTATGTCAAAAACAGTTTAGTGTTGTGATCCGTCACAAGTAACACTTGGGGTACCGATCCTAGTGATAGGTGCAATATGGGGAACTGATTCTAGTGAGAGGTCCCCTTACGAAGAAGTGTAAAACTATTTTCCCCATAACTTCTTCGTCCGAACTCGGAATGACCTCATTCTTTTTGCGTTGTTTTCGTAATTCAATTTCCTACAAGAATGAGGTAATTTCAATACTTGATTTTATGTTGAATAATTATGGTGTATTGCAAATTGATTTATGAGATGTTTTTCGGTTTTCTTAACCTTAATATTCGATCTCATAATGTTGTGAACCCTTGTGGTTTGGGTGACTTTTTAATTTAGCAAGATTAAGTTCTAGCCCATGTTGGTAGGCTTTATCAAAGAATAATGAGGGGTTCTGGTAGAAACAATATGTGAAAAAGTCACAATATGTTGAATCGGTTTTGGTTTAGCATAAAAGCATATGTGTTTCGACGGTTTTCAACTTTTGCTTGCAATTGTTAAAACTGATTTTCAACCTTTCTCTGGTAAAGGTTGGTTGTTGTTATTCTTTTGTTTTTGCATAAGGATAACAACATGATGATAATTCGATATCAATTCTCCCTGGAAGAAGATGCAATCATATTGGAGAAGTGGATGCGAAATTTGAGGTAACAATCTTGTTAGTTAATTGTTTTCCTGTTTAAGAAAAGCTTGAGTTTATTTATATATATTTATTGCTTTTGCTTAACAAAATTTCGGTACAATTGATGTTTATTCCATTATGTGTGTATGGATTTATGTGTGATTCAATTGGTTACGGTTAAGAAAAACTATTGTTATCTTGCTTTTGTATGGTATCAATCGTTTAGGCTTACAAAATTACGGTGCAATTGCGGTGCTTATAATGTCTATGTTGTTTCAATTGCTTCCGGTTGAGGTGAATAATATGCAAGTTGATTTATGTTGGTTTGTATGAATTATTTATGGCTTAACGAAATAAAAGGTTTACGGGATGAGTTGTTTAGTCCAACTCGATTCTGGATAAGAGAAACTAAGTTAATTCTCATCTTAGTTAGACTTATCGAAGTGAGATTTCGGTTATTCAAGTCTAATCAAATGCCTTAACAAGAAATGCTAGTTAACTAACCTAGTACTTGTCTTGTTTAAAATTGAAAGGTATAAGTTTATGGATAATTAGAACCTGATGAGAAAAATAGAGTTATCTTTATTTTGGTCTTATCGAATTAAGCGATTGTTTTTGTACAATCGGTTTAGCAAAGGGACTGAGGTGCTTAGTTGATTTTTGGTTTGCTAAACTAAAATTGAAAAATTGTTTTGGACAATTGTTTTCTTGGTAACATATCAAAATAAAACTACTTGTAGTTTCGATTTTTGATAGTGGTTATCAGAACATGGTGTGTGGAACCCTCGTGCCTAACTCTACAGGTTGCAAGTCTATTTTGAGATTTGTAAGATTCTTTTCGTGTTGTCCTTTATTTTTTCGTTTCTTTGTCATTTTGTGACAAAAAGGGGGAGAAATATATGGAGTAAACAAGTAATACTGGCATTTATTTTATATTGATTGGTATCGCTAAGGAAAAGAACATTGGTGCTTAAACGTTTTATCTAAACGAAAGAGTGAAAGCACAGACTAAGGGGGAGTAACATATCATATGAATTGGTATAACAAAGACGTGTGGATTGAATATCTACCTATCTTCCTTAGGGGGAGTATTAGATTTTTTATTATAATGTCAACAACGGCATTTTCAAGGATTGAATGTATAATTCGTCAAGCGTCGTGTAATGAATTCTTGTAATTTGTTTATCCATATGATGTAAGAGTTTTGTCACTAAAATTGACAAAGGGGGAGATTTTTAGAGCATAGCTTGGTTGAACCCACCAAGCGTTGGTATGTCAAGTTTGGTTGTCATATTTTAGTGAATCAAAACTCATGTTAAGAGTCGCTTGATTATGTACTAGAGTCAACTTTGTATAGGTTAGCTTGAAAGTATTAGGATAATGAGACTTTACAAGTATTGCGAAGACTTGAAGATGTGAAGAAGCAAGGAGCTACAACGACAACAATCATCCTTCCACTTGAGGTTAGTGATATTTGAGTTGAACTTTTTCATTCCCTAACATATCTTTCAAGTCGTGCATATTGAAAACAAAACTGCGAAGCATATTTGAACTCTAGATAGACATAATATTAAGGAATACAATATGAGGTTTATTGCTTAACCATTAAACTTTGTAGATAAGACATCGCCATAATCATTTGAATGCTATTGTGATTATGTATGAGTATGAGGTGAGGATTTCATCCTAGGGAACAATGTTTACATGTGTTCTAAGGAAGTAAGTTCATAAACTTGTTTGTGAATCGAAAAGGAAATCGCCGGGCGTTATTGGGATTGTGATTCATTGCATATCTTGTGAACATCCAATATGTGTGATTTAGTATAACCCGTTCATGACTTGTTGTGTTCTTGGTAAAACTATTCACAAAGGCCCGACTTATGTATTGGTATGACTTTTATTAGTGAAACCGATCTTAAGTAATCACCTGAGATGGTATGATCGGGTTTGTGATTTATGTCGACCAAATATGGCAAAGGGGAACCGATCCTAGTAAGAGGTGCGAGACATCACAAAAAAAACCGATCCTTGTATGAGGTGCGGCAAGGTTTATGGACATGTGCAACACGTTTTAGGCAAGGGGAACCGATCCTATGGACATGTGAAACACATATAAGTTAGATACCATATATATATGGGGAACCGATCCTAGTACCTAGTCAACCAAATTTTGGAAAGCTAGTGTGACTATGCACAATACTCACATGGAAGGTAGAACCGAAACTTGTTTTGGTAAAACCGTTAAACCCATGATTTGTGATTGAATGTTATTTGATCAATCGCATAGTTCTTGAAAGTCAGATGAACCAATTCTAAACTTGTTTGGAAGTGTGGCAAATCGGTTTCAAGGTTGTAAGTGTGAAAGAGAACTTACAAAGTTAAGATGTCGACATACTTTGAACATGTGCTATGAATGTTTATTATTTAATTGTTCAAAATTATTCCTTAATAGCTAAAGGGAAGAAATCCCATGATTCGAAACATAAATAAGTTGAGAATCTTTTAATTAAGGTTATTAACTTCATTTTTAGGAAAATAAGAATTAGTAATGTGCATTTACTAATTAGAGATTTTCTCGAGAGATTTCGATCATTATTTTTGGATGCGAGCATTTCCAGGAATTATGGAAACCGAATTTGTGCTTTAATGAATATCTTGAGAATATTTTCGGTTTGGGAAATTCCTTGGTGTCCAAACTTCCTTGTCTATAAATACTTGAAGTTTGCCTTTCTAGCAAACTAATCCTTCAGTAATAAGAAACTACCTCTTGTTGTCTTTAGCTTTTGGTGAAGCCGCCTATTCGGAGAGGAGAGTAACATAATTAGGCGAAATCTCTTACGATCGCTCAGTTTAAAGTCTTCTTTGGGATTGAGAATCTCTATTAGTACCATTGGTGGGAAACTAGATAATTGCAGTTTATCTTTTGTTTTCATTGATTTGATTGACTAATGGTGGTTGAACTTTGATTGCACCTAGTTTGTTTATGCTTGAGAATCTTCTCTTCTGATATAAGATTTACTCAAACTAGTTCAGAGTTTCGAAAGGGATCTTTAGATTGTTGTTAGTTCTAAAGACGATCTTGTGATAATCCATTGTTAACAGACTCCGTTATATGCGCGATTGATCACAAGAGATTCAAGTGATTGTGTGCAGGTATTTATTGAAGATCTAAGAAGATTTGAAGACAAAGAAGATATTGAAGATTTCTGATTTGTGGGTTCATAATCTTTGGTTGCACAATACTTGTTTCGGTAAAAAGAGGATCCAATTAATAATCGGTGTATCCTTATGATAGATTGGATTGATTAATTGAGTAGATCGGCATCAACACAATTCTTTGGATTAATAGTGTTGTTGGCTTAATTTTAAATGATTACTTCGGTAATTGAACATAAGATAGATCTAAGGACATGACGAAGGTGTTTATGTTAAGATAAACAGAAAATCCTTTGTCCAACTCATATCACTTGGTTGAAGAGAGTTGATACCAAACAGATTTGTTGTTACTTTACTGTTTGGAATACGAACCAAAGGAATTTTTCAAAGTACGTGACTTAGGTCGGAGGCGTGGGAATATAGACGGAACTAGGTGAACTATAGTTTTAGTTGCTTGGTCTCTACTATACGAAGTTAGGTTTAATTTTGTGTAGCGGCTTAATCCTCCGAGAGTACTCAATTCTGGACAAGGTCCCAAGGTTTTTCCATGTTAATTCCCGCATTTGCGGTTTCCTCGTTAACAAAATCTTGATGTGTCATTTACTTTATATTTCCGCATTATAATTATTTTATTATAATTAAATCAAATTACACAAACGTTAATTCCTATTTACTTGATAAGCAATCCTATTGTGTTTGGTTAAGTCCGAACCTTTGTATCAAGTAAACATACTTCGTTGTTGTATTGTCTCGATCTCGTATCCATAGACGATCACACGAAATGTGAATCGATTAGTTGTATTGTCTCGACTCAGTCCATAGACAATCACTTTCGGAGAAAGGACTTATATGTAGGAAAAGTTTTAGCTTGAGGTATATTTGGGTACCCTCGCCTTTTCAGATAGTTTTCTTGATGAACAACTGTTCTTTGTTACCCAATTACCTTGGTATGCGAATATAGTGAACTATCTTGTTACTGGTCGAATGCCCCATCATTGAGGTAAACAAGATCGTTCTAGGTTTTTAGCCGAGGTTAAGCACTTCTTTTTGGATGATCCTTATTTGTTTAAGTATTGTCCAAACCAGATTATTAGGAGATGTATACCCGAGAGTGACCAGGCTAGTATTACTGCTGCGAAGATATTGCAGTGTGGATTCTACTGGCCTTCATTGTTTAAAGACTCTCATAGTTAATGTGTTACTTGTGAACGTTGCCAGAAATTAGGAACCATTTCCCAAAGGAACATGATGCCCTTGAACCCTATTTTAGTTGTTGAGGTCTTTGATGTGTGGGATATTAACTTTATGGGTCTGTTTCCTAATTCTTTTGGTAACTTATACATCCTTGTCGCTGCAGACTATGTCTCTAAGTGGATTGAGGCGGTTGCGTGTAAGACCAATGACCATAGGGATGTGATTGAGTTCTTGAAAGATAATATATTTACACGTTTTGGTACACCGCGATCTATAATTAGTGATGGAGGGTCGCACTTTTGTAATGGACATTTTAGGATTTTGATGAATAAATATGGTATTACACATAAGGTAGCTACCCCGTATCATCCGCAGACTAGTGGTCAGGTAGAGGTTTCCAATAGGGAGATAAAACGTATATTAGAGAAAATAGTTAATCCTAATCGGAAAGACTGGTCGTCTAGGCTTACTGATGCCTTATGGGCTTATTGTACTGCGTTTAAGACCCCCGTTGGAATGTCACCTTATCGACTTTTGTATGGAAAGGCATGTCACTTACCTGTTGAGTTAGAACATAAAGCATATTGGTATGTTAAGAAGCTAACCTTTTCACTTGACAAGGCAGGAGCCCATAGGAAACTCCAGCTCAATGAGTTGGAAGAGATTCGTAGAGATGCTTACGATAGTGCTAAGGAGTATAAGAACAAAATGAAACTTATGATAGAAATATTTTAAGAAAGTCATTTTTTCCAGGTCAAAAAGTTCTTCTGTAGGATACCCGCTTGCATCTTTTCCCTGGGAAGTTACGTTCTCGGTGGACGGTTCCTTTTATTGTTCGCATTGTCTTTCCTCATGGAGCTGTTGAGATCGAGACACCAGATGGTAGTAGTTCTTCAAAGGTTAACGGCCAGAGATTTAAACCTTTTTTAGAGCCCTTTCCTACAGGTGATGTTGAGGAGGTCCCTCTGGAGGACCCTTCTTACCCATGATTGACCATCGAGGCAATTGTATGTTGTATATTAGTTTTTGATTTCTCTCTTCATCCAGGTACTATCTTTCCGACTTCTATCTTTACTGATTCCTCATGTTACTTTACTTTTTGGTATTGCTCTTTCATTAGAAACATTGAGTAAAATGTTATATTTAAGTTTGGGGATGGGGAAGAAACTTTTTGTTAGCTTTTAGTTGCAATAAATAAACTCCAGAGCCTAGAAATTTATGCTTATTAAGGTTGGCACTAACCAATCTAAGTGGATGGAAACATCTTGGTTGTAGGAGTTGAGGAACCAATTTGAGTGGATGGAAACATCTATAGAGTCTATTCATAAAAGCACAGAGCTCAGGTGTTAGAAATAACATGGTAGTTTCGCCATATCTCGTTGAGTCCTTTTCACCTTCTGTTTTTATTTTTCTTTTCTTCTAAGTGATTTGGTGGGGCACACGATTCAAGTTGTTACCATTGCTAGGGTGAAATAGAGTGATTGAGATACCAAAAAAAAAAAAAAAAAGAGATTGAGACCAGACCATCAGACCAACCGGAATAAATCCAATAAAGTCGACCACTGGTCCCCTTGTATATGCCAGCTATGTTGATATTAGTCAGACCGGTATCTCAGTCAATTAGGATAGGTTCATCTTGGCAGTGGCCTTCAGACAGATATGGGAAACACCGTTCACCTTAAAACCATCTATGTTTTTCTCTATATCCATCTTCGTGATCTTTTCATGTGATTGGTTTGACTCCGGTTATGATGTCCATAGTGAGACTATCTGAGTAGAGCTCTGTCACTTATATGAATTTTAGTATGCTTGAGTGCAAACTCGCGTACATCAATTAGAATTTCGCATCATGGTACTTCCTCCTATAGTCAGTGATTGTATGCCAACCAAGGAGATTCTTTAGTGCCTTTCAAGGTTCTGCGTAGATAGCTAGGGTCTGGAGTAAGGTTTTGTGGGTACACCTCTGGTAAACCCTCCCGAGACAACACTCGGCCGCTAGGGCCACCTAGCGGTTTAACGGCTTGCTGCACGTGCTATGTGTAGCCGTGATGCCTGTGACAGTGAGTTAGGACTTTATTTTTCTAGATTAGATTTGTTCGAGGACTAGCAATTAATAAGTTTGGGGGTATTTGATAGACACATTTTTGTGTCTGAATTGTCCTCGGTGTCTGTATTGTTAGTGCTTGATTTTATACTTATTATGGTGTTTTTATGTTTGTATAGGTGTTTTTGGAGAAATACACTTGTGTGGAAAAATTTGCTCGAAAAGTGCTATTTGGAGCCCTAGAGAAAATTGATAAAGGCACCCTCATTTTGGATAAGGGCGCCCCCAGGGCGCCAGCTGCTATTCGCACCCCCATCTCTGTTAGGGGGAGGTCATCTTCTTCATTCAAATTCCAAATTTTGGCGGGAAACATAATTCTCTACCGGCAGATTTAGGGTTTGTGATTTGGGCGCGTTTTAGGGAGACTAAAGGGCTGAGATTGATTGGGTTTGTTCCTCTGGGCCAGACAGGGTTGGTAAGGGTGCTTAATTGGATCGAAATTGGCTGAATCATCGGGTTTGAATAAAACAGGGAATTACGAGAAAAAACGAGAGTTTTTGGAGTTCATGCGAGAAATAATCGCCCCAGTGAGTTATAATCGTCATGTTACGATTAAACAGGGGTGATAATGTGTTTAGTTTCGACAAACATGGGAAAGACACGTGAATTTGAGTGAAACATGGGAAGAAAATAATACGGTATTTCTGTTGATTTTTCTGGCGTTTCTTTTGGGAAGTTTTCTTGTGTTTGGAAGGAGTTGAGCGTGATTATTAGGTGTCGACAGTGTGTAGTCAGTTAGTCACCATGCAAAAGACGCGTGAGAATCATAGTAGAAGATTTTATTCCGTAACATTGGCAGAGGAGTAATGAAGATTGATTGCGAGTTATTTTCGTAATTTGATGGGTTCTGAGAGGTATATATATGTTTTTGGGGACTTAGAGAAGGCTTACAAAGAGTTTGGGAGAGGTACAGAGCATCAACAGAGCGAAAAAATTAAGTTATAGAGAATCACCATTGTTGCTGCTGTGAAGAGCACGAAGAACATAAGACGCACATGGAACAGTCGTATTTGCTACAGTAACAATGACACTTCATATCTATCGTTCTCTGTAACATTTTGGTTTGTAACAAAAATAAGTGTTACAAACCCGGTTTTATTATTTTTCTCCCATTTCATCATTTGTAATCCACCCTTGAGCAATAAAAATGAATTTTGAGCAAGTTTACACAATGATGAGCTAAACCCAACCCTTGGGGCGATGGAGGAAGCCATTCTTTCAAGAATTATGGGATAATATTTATTTTATAAATTTATGCAATATTTTTATATGATTAATTGCATTGATAAAAAAATGAATTAAATGATTTTTATTAATCAAATGTGTTTTCTCTTGATGATGCATGCTTAGTTTTAGACTCTTGATGCGTTATACTTGCGACTAACATTTGATATTTTGGAAATCTGATTTTGACAATACTTTAGAATCGAATCAATTGTTTAAATTGCATGATATAAATTAATTTAGAACCACATAAGTATTGATGTTTGGTGAAATCCTAGCTCCAGCCTCTCCATAATTTTCACAACATATCAACATTTATTTGCTTTAAAAAATTAAGTCTAAAAATCAAAATCTCTACAAGTCTTGAACGAACTATTACTACAACATCATTGAAAATACCATCAGCAGGGTATCACTAGTCTTCATGAAGGAGTTTGGAACAAGTCCTGAGATTGTAAAGGACACCTGCTAAGGGAATCAAGTGTGTAAGCTCACGGGAGATAAAAACATAATGACACAACTGAAGCAGAGTAACTTTTAGGGTATATTCGGTCTCAGTTTATCTAGTTTGAAGTATGATATTCAACCAGTGTTGTAGCGGCTTAATATGGTGTGTGTTGAAAACTGGACGAGGTGCCAATTTTTTTTTTTTGCACATTGTAGATTCTCCGTGAACAAATCTTTCTGATGGCTTGCATCATTTATTTTTCAAAAACAGAAAGGAAAATTCAAATTGAGTTAGTATCTCCCTGGATGCGGGAAAAAGTTATTGAGTGAAACTGTCTTGTGCCATCTTGAATTTCTTCCTCCGTGCGAGGAACTCAAGTAATAAGCATAATATGTTCCAGTATCGCATGATTTGAACATAATCACTTTAAAAATTATGTCGTCGAAAAAGTTATTGTGAGATAATTGTAATGCAAGAGTAATACCTCCAGTTTTAGCTACTAATGAATCTTTCTGACATTGAATAACAACAACATCACCACAAAACCTTATATCACTCTGCAGTTGCCGAAGATGTGTTCTTTTCAACGCCTTGTTAAAAAAATTGAGCTTAAAACAGTTTTCACTAGGAGGTTCCCATACAATTGTGATGCCGTGCAGGTTAAAGGGTAATGTCATCTTCTTCATCTTTGTGATAATCTCTGGAAAATATAAGTGAAGCTTGCAAGATATGGTAGACATAAACATGCTTCTTCTCAAAAATCCAAGCATTTCTAGACTTTCGTACCTCCTATGACACGTTAGATCCATAACAAAAATTCTAGAATTATCCCAAAATAAGTAAACGTACGCATGCAAGACCCATCTGGCTTCCATCTTTTTTGTACCCTTAACTTTCGTCATCATTTAGTGGAGAGGTATGTAAAAATTTAGTCGGCGTTTGTGTTTTTCCAATTATGCTAATCTACTTAGCATCAAAATGCACACAAAAAAGTCGATATATATAAATAAAATACATTGATGTTGTTCGAAAATACTTCGTACCTCCACCATTTATGTATACCATATTCACATTTGGATCTAAAGGCCCGTAATGTAGATGTAAGAGGCGGGAATCCCAAGTCAACGCGAAAGAATACTCTTGAATGTATGTAACTTAGTCTTTGTAGCCCTTGAGGTGCACCTAATCATGAGGGATATATTCCCATGATCCCTATAAATAAGACCCTTAGTCCTCAAGAATGAGGGTCAAACTCTAATGAATTGAAAGTATCTTCTCTCTACCGTGTCTTCTCTTATGTTTATTCTGTTTTCATCTATGTATGTATGTATGTATGTTCTACTAGGGTATATGTTATCTAGATATTTAACAACTACACTTTCATGTATCATAAATTTTTGCTTAACAATTAACATTGTGTCACAACTTCATTCACTTTCAAGATAGTTATATAGAGCTCACATGGATTACTGGTACAAATGATCAATGCTTTGGGATGTGTGGAACCAAACACGCGCGAACATACCATGGTGTGTAGAATTTAGAGGAAAACTCCAGAGTAGATAGTGGGAATATGAGATCCTTGTTGATGCTTCAAAATTTTCCAAGAAAACTAACTGTGAATTTGTTTATTTAACTATGTCTCATGGAGTTCAAAGAGCTAGAGCAAAACCGTTGTTAAAGAGGGCATTCCAAAATTAGGTCCTTAGAAGAGAACCAACTTTGAAATCTAAAGAAAACGCGTAATAGTTCAGTGCTGAAATCTTTCAAGAATCACAAAATATTAAACAATTAGTTACTGTAACCTATTTTTTCTTTTTTTATTTACATTTTAAGTTTTGAGTCCCATTTTTCTTTATTGTTATCAATGTGTAATGAATACACATTTCAAGACTTTTTAATCCACAACCATAAAAACGAGTCTCCTCAATTTTTAATCTCATGTGCCATATGCCATGGACCTTGTGAACATATGTAATAAGATGGTTGCTTCATAAGAGCAAGTCTTATGGTGGAATCCATCCTATCCCAAGTGTGGAAAATTTGTGGAATGTCAAGTCTAGTGGCTTCCAAATTGATGTTTTGCATGAAAAATCCAAGCAGTGTTCCATGGTTTCGTGGGAGGTCCCGTGGAATCCATATGAGCGCTAATCATATTAGCGTCAAACGCTATTCAGAATAGCGCACTAGAAGACGGAAAGCGTTAATTAGAATAGCGCACTAGAAGACGGAAATCACTAATCAGAATAACGCTCAACGCTATTCAGAATAACGTTTTTTTTATCCGTAAATTTAAAACGAGATCTTGAAAATTTAATGGTCGAAAAAAAAACGCTAATCTTAATAGCGTAAAGCGCTATTTAAAAAGTTTTTTCTTCAACTTGAATAGCGTTTTTTCTAACGCTATTCTTAAACCCATAATAAATTATATTTCTAATTTTATTAGCGTAAAATATAACCCCTAACGTTTTTTTGCATTTTTTAATTGCTTTTATTTTAATTAGCGTTTTTGTTGTTACACTTGCACTTCCATCCACAATTCCAAATGCTGAGATGGTGTGGAAGATTAAAATGAAAATCTTCCATCGTAAAACTTGCTCTAATAAAACTGCTGATCGGGGTACTAATTTGCTTGGGGGTGTACTATTCCAAAAGTAAAATATATTTTGTGACTTGTCCTATCTGAAATTTGGCACACCCGGGATAAATTGGGACCTTATTAGCAATCTTGCAAATCAGGTGTACTGTGAATCGAACAAAACCCTACAAAATGCATAACTAGGCTTTAATCAGGTCATAGACTCGAGAGTGAAAAGCCTTTGTTCTTATTGTCATTGGCGCGACAAACAACACAAACTAAAAACGAAAATGGGGAAGAAGAGGAAAAACCAACCAGAAACGCTACATCAAGAAGAAGGAGATGAAAAAGTAGAGTTACCTGCTAATGGAGAAGAAACAAAGAAAGAAGAGAAAAAGAAGAAGAAGAAGGATAAGAAGAAAAATGAAAAAGAAAGACCAACTGTTACAATAGCTTTACCTGGTTCCATCATTGATAATACACAGTCTTTTGAACTTGCTACTAGGGTTTGTATTCATCTTATTCATTAATCTCTTTATTTTATTTTATTTTGTTCCTTTATTAGGGATTTTAATTAATAAATTTTGTTTGTTTCTCAGTTAGCTGGTCAAATAGCTCGTGCAGCTACAATTTTCAGAGTTGATGAGGTTAGTACTGTATCCTAATTAGGTGTTTGGTTTTTTCTCTATGCCAGAATGTTTTTGGTTGTTTTTAAGCTTTATAAGAAACATAACCAAAAATTGTTTAGAGATTGTATGTGGTTTTGTTTACTGTTGATTGTAGGGCTTCATTTATTCGATAAAAATAATGATTAATTTGAAGGTTCTAGGAAATGGGCATTATGGGTTTATTGAGAGACAGATTTTGGATGATTTGGGGATAAGAGTTAAGTGAATTTTGCTTATCAAAGGGGTTTTGTTTTGTGTAAACAGGTGGTGATATTTGACAATAATAGTGGTTCAGATTATGATTTGAGATTAGCGATGAAAGAAGATGCCGATGGTAATGAGAGTGGTACACAGTTTCTTATAAGAATATTGAAGTATTTAGAGACACCTCAGTATCTGAGACGTGCGCTTTTTCAGATGCATACCAGCTTAAGATTTGTGGTATGTCTCTGTCCTTCAAAATTTGTTATGTTGTATGTATTAAGACATATATGAATTTGTGTAAATGCTTATGGATGTAAATTTACAAAAATCTGCTTGTATTTGCGTAGGGTTTGTTACCACCCCTTGATGCTCCTCATCATTTGCGTAAGCATGAATGGGGTCCATATCGGGAAGGTTGGTTTATATATTTTTTTGTTTTCATTGTGAAAACCTACAACATTTGCTCCTATGGAATAAATAGTTGTCCTTGTAATGCCTCTGCAGGTGTTACACAGAAAGAAAAAGGTCCAAATAACACCGGTACACAAGTCGATGTTGGTTTAACGAAGGTAGGGTTCTCAATTGCTTCTCGAATTAGTTTTAGCTAATAGTTATTGTCATTTTAATTGACTTTATATGCCAGTGTCGCGATTGATGCATCTTGTTTTTCCCGAGGATGACATTTTCTCTTTTATCCCGGAAGGCAAAGGATCTTTTTTTTTTTGCAGAATGTGAACTCAAAAACACATAAGATCTCCCCGCTGTTGATATTTTTTAAATGCGATTCTTTCTCTGTTGGTTTTCTTTTCTAAATCAACTGCATCTGTTATTAGAAAGATATCACATATATACTTAAGGAGAAAAGAGATCACATTAGATACTATTGTCGAAGTAGGATTGGCTTCCAGCTGATTGGATTTAGTACGAAATTGTGCAGAATGTTGTCATTGAGCAGAATCTTGAACCTGGAATTCGTGTAACTGTAGCAATGGGAACTGATCGCTGCCTGGAAACAGGTAAATGGTAATCTCTTGGTGTTTCTTTCCCGAGGATGGTGCCTAATTGGAGTTGTTTTTCAATAATGTTACGGAGGAGTGTGATTAGTACACATGGACAATTCTATGTGTTTGGCAGTAGTTAGTTCTTCTGACTCGATTTTTCTTCCATACTTAATATGTTTGTTAGCATCACTTGTTTCAAATTAATCTGTTAATTTGTGCTTGGAATAGGAGTGTGACTTGCTAATTGTATATTGTGATTTATCCTTTTTGGTTCTAGGCCACTCTATATTAAGTCACTTTTGTGTAAAACTTCTTCTTTCTATATGCCTAGATTCTTTGCGCAAAGTTGTGCCACCTTCCACTCCCAGAGAAGAAGGATCATATTGGGGGTATAAAGTCAGATATGCACCGAATATCAGCTCTGTTTTTAAAGATTGCCCTTTTGAGGTACCCGCTCTTGTGTTTGTGTAGTTGTTAAGACAGCTGTTCATATACTAACCCTCAATTTTTTCACAGGGTGGATATGACCATAAGCTTGGAACTTCTGAGCACGGTGTTGTTCTTAGCTCATCAGAGCTGACCATACCTACATTCAGGTACTGTTTGAATATCTGCCTGTGTTCATTAAAATTTGACTGAGGTGCTGGATAAACTAACTTGGCGTGCTTCCTTTACTGTTTTTGTCTTTTATTTCGCCCTAAGAGAGAAAATCTTGATTTGATTATAATATATGCTTACTGAGTGCAATTGGGTTCCACAGACACCTATTGATTGCTTTCGGTGGTCTTGCTGGTTTAGAAGAGTGCATTGAAGAAGACGTAAACTTAAAGGTATGTAACCCTGGCACAACACAATGGTTTTCTTACTAGAGACAATGTAGTTCTATAATGAGCGACAACCTCGAGTTATTTGGGAGGTATTAAACTTTTACATGTGCATTTAGCCGTCCTTGTTGACTCCTGAAAATGGTGTTTCTGGCTTTCTGTTCAGAGTTGTTTTTTCTTGTTCAAACAAAATCAGTTCCATTTCTTGAAAAGGAAACTTTTAGGTATTTGAACACATTTGATTAATTAACCAGTTGTGAAGGGCAAAGCTAGGTGTGAAGGAGAAAACTGTCCCAGTTGTTGGGTGTCTAATATAGTTTTCCCAACAGAATGAAGTGGAAATTTTTGTAGTTCTAAGATGATCAATCTTGATGTCTTATATTATGCATCCATGTTACAACTGGTTGACCAATAAAATCGACTGCAACTTGATGTTTCCCTACGTGTAAATTCATAATCGGCTTATGTTATTAGCTGGGCATTTCAATCCTCAACCCCACTATCCTTGTAACTCTGCCACTGTATAAGACCATTTAACTTCCCTACCATATGTATGACGACGTCACTGGTTGACCCATGCCAGAAGTGAGTTTACAGAATCAGTACTTCTTTCTTCATGCTCCGAAGGATGTTAAACCAATTGAAAATCCCTAAGGCTCTTCAAATAGATATGTTAAGAGGCTCTTGTGCCATCAGTTGAATAGATTATCATCTCGTTAATGTGTACTGAATACTGATAAATGGTAATCCTAATGCTTTTAAAGGGGAAAGATGCTCGAGAGATTTTCGATAAGTACTTGAATATATGTCCTCATCAAGGTAGCAGAACAATTCGAACAGAGGTACCAATCTGACTAATTCCTACTTCTGTGTAAATTCTACATCTCTGCTTTCTTAACTGTATACGCATATCTTATCCTTGCAATCTGCTCCATTACAGGAAGCAATCTTCATCTCACTGCAATATTTTCAAGAACCAATTAATCGGGCAGTTGCAGGGAACTAAGAAGTAGAATGAAATCACCAATTAACAAATTAAGAAATCCACCTAAGCTGGAGTACATTTGGGAGTGGCAGATCAGAATGTTAACCTATCATCAAGTTTCCAAATGCCAGAAAAATTCCAAACCAGATGATCATGTCTTTTCTGTTTTTATCTAGAAAAGCAGTTGGTTTCACAGCAGTTTTTATTTTGTACTGTTATGCAACAGTCTAATATATCTTTATTATTACTTTATTTATTTCCTCACATGAGTATTAAATAGAGTTGCCTTCTGAGAGATAGCTGATAAGATTCTTGGGGTTGTAATGCTACCCACGAATTGCCAGGGAAACTTGTAACTGCGTCCTCCTCAGATCAAAACTCTATTTGCACAATTTACGAGAAGCTAAGCTAGTTCACAGCTGCTATCTTAATACTCATAATGATTGGAGAAGTCAGGACCTGAGCAACCAACTTCCACCTGAATCATATTATTGGTAAGGATTGCACAACTGTCTGGCAATTAACAGTCGATTGATTTCCCTGTGTCGATGTTGTCATGTTGATAATGGACAAAATTTGTGCGGTAACTTTTTAAATTACCCGGGTAATTTAAAATTGTAGTTATAACTACACTCACAGATGCTAAACATGTATATGTGGTAGAAGTAGTGTAGAACTTTATCTAAGAGATCAACAACTGTGGGTTCTGTGACTCTCACTCATCATCACTGATCCTCATGGCGGTCTCTTCATCATCTCTCTCCTCTCCGGCACTCAATCTTGCTTCTCCGGCTCTCTCTTCTCGCCCTCGCATTTCGCTCCCGTCGTCTCTCTTCTCGTCGTCTCACTCTTCTTCTCTGTCATCGACTCTTTCCATTTCTCCATCTTTCGGTATTTCTCCAGTATATCTGAAAACCCAATCTATCGCTTCTTCCTTCACTATAAATGCCAGTGCAGACAAGAAGAAAGTCTTAATTGTTAATACAAATGGCGGAGGACATTCAATTATTGGATTTTATTTCGCTAAGGAGCTCCTGAGTTCTGGTCATGATGTCACAGTCTTAACTGTTGGTGATGAGGGTTCTGATAAAATGAAGAAACCTCCATTCAACAGATTTTCTGTAAGTTTTTCGTGTATTTTCCCATCTCCTTGTTTTCATTTTCACATCTAAGTTTTGTATTTTGATTCTGTACTAATGAAATCCAGGAAATTGTGAGTGCTGGTGGTAAAACTGTGTGGGGGAATCCGGCAGATGTTGGGAATATAGTTGCTGGGGCGGCATTTGATGTGGTCTTGGACAACAATGGCAAGGATTTGGATACAGTCAGGTTTGTTCATTGGCTTTCAATGTTGGTTTAGGGATAAAATTGATTCTTTGACAAACTTGATTCGTCATATTGTGAGAGTGCTGATGAATTCAATGGCAACAGATTATGAAATCGTTCCGAGTTCTTTTCCAATAATGCGCAATACCTTTTTTTTTTTTCGTGTGCATAAATGCACATAGATTTTGCATTCTGTTCCCACAATCTTGTAGTTGTAACCATATTTGTCAACCTTTGTTCACAGGCCTGTGGTAGATTGGGCTAAGAGTGCTGGAGTGAAACAATTTTTATTCATCAGCAGTGCAGGAATTTACAAGGCAACTGTTGAACCACCACATGTTGAAGGGGTATGATATGTAGAATGTAACTAGTACTTTGGTTTTTCCTGCATCGATTAATGGTTTTGATGCTTCAATTAAACTCGGGTTCATGAATAGCCTCAGTTTACTTCTATTAACTGATTCTAATTTTGCAGGATGCTGTGAAAGCAGACGCTGGTCATGTTGCAGTGGAGAAATACATTGGGGAAACTTTCAGTAGCTGGGCTTCATTTCGTCCACAATACATGATTGGATCTGGAAACAACAAAGATTGCGAGGAGTGGTTCTTTGACCGTAAGTAAATATTTCTGGCACTGAGTAAAACTTTAATCAATATGTAAATGGTACTTGACATTAAGGGGTTTTATTCTTCGCAGGTATTGTTCGGAATAGACCAGTTCCAATTCCTGGCTCCGGTATGCAACTTACCAACATATCCCATGCTAGAGATTTATCATCTATGTTAACTGCAGCTGTCGAGAATCCTGCTGCTGCCAGTGGTAAAATATTCAACTGTGTCAGTGATCGCTGTGACATTAGATGGAATGGCCAAACTCTGTGCTCAAGCTGCAGGTCTGCCCGTCGAGATTGTTCATTACGATCCTAAAGCTGTTGGAGTTGATGCAAAGAAAGCATTCCCTTTCAGAAACATGGTATTCCCCATTTTCTCTGCTTCATGCTAAAACCATTATCCGATTTTCCTTCTGCGATTGGCAACAACTAAACTGCTTTCTGCAATTGTTGTTTCTTTTTCTACAGCATTTTTACGCAGAACCAAGAGCTGCTAAGGAACTACTAGGTTGGAGCAGCAGCACAAAGCTTCCTGAAGATCTGAAGGAACGGTTTGAGGAATATGTGAAGATAGGGAGAGATAAGAAAGAAATGAAATTCGAGCTAGATGATAAGATACTAGATGCCCTTAAAGTTGCAGTTGCGGTTTAATCAAAGTTCCCATGTGTTGTACCTTGCAGAAAAATCAAAATGTTTCCCCCTATCATATTTACATTAACACATTTTGAGTGTTCAAAGTAGTGCATATTCGTTTGACATTTTAAGCTATGGCTAATCTATAAAGAGAACAGGGTTAGCGAATCTGGAATTTTTTGCTTCCCACTTTACCCATGTCTTGAAGAATTTACTTGATAACTCAAGAGCTAAAAACTGAAATGAAATAAAGAGAAAGAAAGAAGATGCGAAATCCAGCACATTGACAACAGCTTCAAGGCGACACCTACAATTTTATCATCCTTCCCCAATCAAAGTGGTCAGGGATGGGTGAAGTTTCAATCCTTAGGGGTAGAACTACCTTCGTCTTTCGATTATAGCAGGAGATACGACCATCATGTGATTGTATGAAGATGAAATCTGTCCCTGTAAGAGCTTCAATGGAAGAACCTGGACATAGATAATCGTAAGGTATCAAGACCTTCTCTTCTGTCCACTTCATGTGGCCATCCTTGGATAGTTCATGACATATCCATAAAGAAGAATTTTGCTGATCATCTGGCGTACTCATTAAAATAGCTGCACTCCCATCAATCTCCATCATTATCGACCGTGCGTGTCGTGAAGAATCCTCCAAGTCTTCATTGAGACGATCAGCAAGTGGAGCATAAGTGAATTCTTCCCTTCCAACATGAAACTCAAGTATATATTCAAGTTCTCTCACATTATGGAACTGCCAATGAATCTTACCGTTCACATAGAGAGGTCCATCCACAAACGAAAACCTCCCTCCTTCAGAGTAGGCTGGTGGGGCATCAACCAATTCTCTCCATTTGTGTTCACCAGTAGCCCATGTATGATCCCCAACTGTCAAGACCTCCACAACCAGAGTCTCATAGTCATTGTCGTCATCCCCGTCTTCTTCAGCAAACATTTTGTCCATATGACTTGATATGCATATGACTTTATGTTTCTTGCTTTCTGGATCAAATCCTAAAGCGATGGACTCAACTTGGCACTTAGCTTTTCCCCCTCCATAGACTTCCCGAGTGGTGGTAGTTTCAATCCAAGGTGATGCATCACCAGTGGTGGGGTTATACAAGAGAAACGCATCCTTGGAGGGAGTTGTAATGCATACCACGCCATCCACTGCTTGTCTTGGTAACCCATAGGGATCAACAGACCGCTGTAACGCTAATGTCCTCAAACCAGCAGCGGTTGTGAAATTAATAATTCCTGACCCACGGTGGTGCTGAATACATAATAGTGATCTCCTGAAGTTTGTCAATTCCTCTACCTCTTGCAGGAGTCTCTGCTGCTCATCAACTTGAAGCTTTCTATTCCACAGCTCAACATCTCCTCCATCTTTTGTTGTTCTTCTAACGATTTCAGGGTTTGCAGAAAAAGCAACTGGAGCTTTTACCACCGGAGACGTTCTATCTATTTCAGGAGATGCACAAAAAGGAACCGACGACCCTTTCACCATTGCAGACCTTCTATCCATTAATCCAGGGGATATAAAAGCACGCATCATCGAAAATGCTTGAGGATGCACAAAAACTTTTTATTTCCTAAACGGTAGGCATCACTCATTCTTGAGGCGTACCGGTCAACTATTGTGTTAAGGACAAAGTGTTGAACACGTGACTCTGTCTTCTGTTTCTTTGTCCATTGAGTGCTTATTTACCTTTCGAAATTTTACTTCTAACCTCTTCACATCTTCTCGTTTAGTGTTTTATTGTTACTGATGCAACACTTTTCTCATCATTGTTTTGGCGGCCATCTTTTCTCTCTCAATCGCCAGCTAGCGCTAACGAGAGAAAACCTTAACCCTCGATCTCTCTCAATCTTTTATCACGAGAATTTTGTTATGCGCACCACGTTTTGCGTATGGGCTAACATTTCGCATTATGGCCTCGCAAGTCTGTTAAGTTCTGCATAGTTCTGGACAGTAAGCCGTTTTGAACTACTTAGAAACCGCTCACTAACATTTTGCATTTTCCTAAAGCTTGGTCGAGAGACATTGATGCTCAAACTCGAGTTTGAAGCTATTAATTTTTGTTTCACTAATGTTTGGGTTAGGGCTCGTGCTTTAGACAAAGTCAACCAAGACATATCTTTTTGGAAAAAAATTTGTTTGAATTATTTCCTAAACGGTAGGCATCACTCATTCTTGAGGCGTACCGGTCAACTATTGTGTTAAGGACAGCGTGTTGAACACGTGACTCTGTCTTCTGTTTGCTGTCCATTGAGTGCTTATTTACCTTTCGTAAATTTTACTTCTAACCTCTTCACATCTTCGTTTAGTGTTTTATTGTTACAATCCGCAACACTTTTCTCATCATTGTTTTGGCGGCCATCTTTTCTCTCTCAATCGCGACTAGCGCTAACAGAGAAAAACCTTAACCCTCGATCTCTCTCAATCTTTTATCACGAGAATTTTGTTATGCGCACCACGTTTTGCGTATGGGCTAACATTTCGCATTATGGCCTCGCAAGTCATGTTAAGTTACGGTAGTTCTAGACAGCCGTCGTTTTGAACTACTTAGAAACCGCTCACTAACATTTTGCATTTTCCCTAAAGCTTGGTCGGAGACATTGATGCTCAAACTCGAGTTTGAAGCTATTAATTTTTGTTTCACTAATGTTTGGGTTAGGGCTCGTGCTTTAGACAGTCAACCAAGACATATCTTTTTGGAAAAAAATTTGTTTGAATTATTTCCTAAACGGTAGGCATCACTCATTCTTGAGGCGTCTTGGTCAACTATTGTGTTAAGGACAGTGTTGGACACGTGACTCATCTTCTGTTTCTTTGTCCATTGAGTGCTTATTTACCTTTCGAAATTTTACTTCTAACCTCTTCACATCTTCGTTTAGTGTTTTATTGTTACGGTCGCAACACTTTTCTCATCATTGTTTTGGCGGCCATCTTTTCTCTCTCAATCAAGCAGCTAGCGCTAACGAGAGAAAAACCTTAACCCTCGATCTCTCTCAATCTTTTATCACGAGAATTTTGTTATGCGCACCACGTTTTGCGTATGGGCTAACATTTCGCATTATGGCCTCGCAAGTCTGTTAAATTCTGATAGTTCTAGACAGTAGTCGTTTTGAACTACTTAGAAACCGCTCACTAACATTTTGCATTTTCCTAAAGCTTGGTCGAGACATTGATGCTCAAACTCGAGTTTGAAGCTATTAATTTTTGTTTCACTAATGTTTGGGTTAGGGCTCGTGCTTTAGACAGGTCAACCAAGACATATCTTTTTGGAAAAAAATTTGTTTGAATTATTTCCTAAACGGTAGGCATCACTCATTCTTGAGGCGTCGGTCAACTATTGTGTTAAGGACAGGCGTGTTGGACACGTGACTCTGCCTTACTTTCTTTGTCCATTGAGTGCTTATTTACCTTTCGAAATTTTACTTCTAACCTCTTCACATCTTCTTTTAGTGTTTTATTGTTACAATCGCAACACTTTTCTCATCATTGTTTTGGCGGCCATCTTTTCTCTCTCAATCGCGAATAGCGCTAACAGAGAAAAACCTTAACCCTCGATCTCTCTCAATCTTTTATCACGAGAATTTTGTTATGCGCACCACGTTTTGCGTATGGGCTAACATTTCGCATTATGGCCTCGCAAGTCTGTTAAGTTACGGTAGTTCTAGACAGTCCGTCGTTTTGAACTACTTAGAAACCGCTCACTAACATTTTGCATTTTCCTAAAGCTTGGTCGAGAGACATTGATGCTCAAACTCGAGTTTGAAGCTATTAATTTTTGTTTCACTAATGTTTGGGTTAGGGCTCGTGCTTTAGTCATGGACAGTCAACAAGACATATCTTTTTGGAAAAAATTTGTTTGAATTATTTCCTAAACGGTAGGCATCACTCATTCTTGAGGCGTACCGGTCAACTATTGTGTTAAGGACAGGCGTGTTGAACACGTGACTCATCTTCTCGTTTCTGTCCATTGAGTGCTTATTTACCTTTCGAAATTTTACTTCTAACCTCTTCACATCTTCTGTTTAGTGTTTTATTGTTACAGATCGCAACACTTTTCTCATCATTGTTTTGGCGGCCATCTTTTCTCTCTCAATCGGCTAGCGCTAACGAGAGAAAAACCTTAACCCTCGATCTCTCTCAATCTTTTATCACGAGAATTTTGTTATGCGCACCACGTTTTGCGTATGGGCTAACATTTCGCATTATGGCCTCGCAAGTCTGTTAAATTCTGATAGTTCTAGACAGTATCGTTTTGAACTACTTAGAAACCGCTCACTAACATTTTGCATTTTCCCTAAAGCTTGGTCGAGACATTGATGCTCTGAAACTCGAGTTTGAAGCTATTAATTTTTGTTTCACTAATGTTTGGGTTAGGGCTCGTGCTTTAGACAGTCAACAAGACATATCTTTTTGGAAAAAAATTTGTTTGAATTATTTCCTAAACGGTAGGCATCACTCATTCTTGAGGCGTATCGGTCAACTATTGTGTTAAGGACGGCGTGTTGGACACGTGACTCATCTTCTTACATTTGCTGTCCATTGAGTGCTTATTTACCTTTCGAAATTTTACTTCTAACCTCTTCACATCTTCATTTAGTGTTTTATTGTTACTGATCGCAACACTTTTCTCATCATTGTTTTGGCGGCCATCTTTTCTCTCTCAATCGGCTACTAGCGCTAACAGAAAAAACCTTAACCCTCGATCTCACTCAATCTTTTATCACGAGAATTTTGTTATGCGCACCACGTTTTGCGTATGGGCTAACATTTCGCATTATGGCCTCGCAAGTCATTTAAGTTACGGTAGTTCTGCATGTGCCGTCGTTTTGAACTACTTAGAAACCGCTCACTAACATTTTGCATTTTCCCTAAAGCTTGGTCGGAGACATTGATGCTCTGAAACTCGAGTTTGAAGCTATTAATTTTTGTTTCACTAATGTTTGGGTTAGGGCTCGTGCTTTAGACAAAGTCAACCAAGACATATCTTTTTGGAAAAAATTTGTTTGAATTATTTCCTAAACGGTAGGCATCACTCATTCTTGAGGCGTACTTGGGTCAACTATTGTGTTAAGGACGGCGTGTTGGACACGTGACTCCTTCTTACGTTTGCTTTGTCCATTGAGTGCTTATTTACCTTTCGAAATTTTACTTCTAACCTCTTCACATCTTCTCGTTTAGTGTTTTATTGTTACGATGCAACACTTTTCTCATCATTGTTTTGGCGGCCATCTTTTCTCTCTCAATCGGCTAGCTAGCGCTAACAGAGAAAAACCTTAACCCTCGATCTCTCTCAATCTTTTATCACGAGAATTTTGTTATGCGCACCACGTTTTGCGTATGGGCTAACATTTCGCATTATGGCCTCGCAAGTCTGTTAAGTTACGGTAGTTCTAGACAGTGCCGTCGTTTTGAACTACTTAGAAACCGCTCACTAACATTTTGCATTTTCCTAAAGCTTGGTCGAGACATTGATGCTCTGAAACTCGAGTTTGAAGCTATTAATTTTTGTTTCACTAATGTTTGGGTTAGGGCTCGTGCTTTAGTCATGGACAAGTCAACCAAGACATATCTTTTTGGAAAAAAATTTGTTTGAATTATTTCCTAAACGGTAGGCATCACTCATTCTTGAGGCGTGCTGGGTCAACTATTGTGTTAAGGACGGCGTGTTGAACACGTGACTGCGTCTTCTTTTCTTTGTCCATTGAGTGCTTATTTACCTTTGAAATTTTACTTCTAACCTCTTCACATCTTCTCGTTTAGTGTTTTATTGTTACAAATCGCAACACTTTTCTCATCATTGTTTTGGCGGCCATCTTTTCTCTCTCAATCAAGCTAGCGCTAACGAGAAAAACCTTAACCCTCGATCTCTCTCAATCTTTTATCACGAGAATTTTGTTATGCGCACCACGTTTTGCGTATGGGCTAACATTTCGCATTATGGCCTCGCAAGTCATTTAAGTTACGGTAGTTCTAGACAGGCCGTCGTTTTGAACTACTTAGAAACCGCTCACTAACATTTTGCATTTTCCCTAAAGCTTGGTCGGAGACATTGATGCTCTCAAACTCGAGTTTGAAGCTATTAATTTTTGTTTCACTAATGTTTGGGTTAGGGCTCGTGCTTTAGACAATTCAACCAAGACATATCTTTTTGGAAAAAAATTTGTTTGAATTATTTCCTAAACGGTAGGCATCACTCATTCTTGAGGCGTCTGGTCAACTATTGTGTTAAGGACGAGCGTGTTGGACACGTGACTCATCTTGTTTGCTTTGTCCATTGAGTGCTTATTTACCTTTCAGAAATTTTACTTCTAACCTCTTCACATCTTCTTTTAGTGTTTTATTGTTACATCGCAACACTTTTCTCATCATTGTTTTGGCGGCCATCTTTTCTCTCTCAATCAAGCAGCTAGCGCTAACAGAGAAAAACCTTAACCCTCGATCTCTCTCAATCTTTTATCACGAGAATTTTGTTATGCGCACCACGTTTTGCGTATGGGCTAACATTTCGCATTATGGCCTCGCAAGTCTGTTAAATTCGGTAGTTCTAGACAGGCCGTCGTTTTGAACTACTTAGAAACCGCTCACTAACATTTTGCATTTTCCTAAAGCTTGGTCGAGACATTGATGCTCAAAACTCGAGTTTGAAGCTATTAATTTTTGTTTCACTAATGTTTGGGTTAGGGCTCGTGCTTTAGACAGTCAACCAAGACATATCTTTTTGGAAAAAAATTTGTTTGAATTATTTCCTAAACGGTAGGCATCACTCATTCTTGAGGCGTGCTTGGTCAACTATTGTGTTAAGGACAGCGTGTTGGACACGTGACTCGTCTTACATTTGTTTGTCCATTGAGTGCTTATTTACCTTTCGAAAATTTTACTTCTAACCTCTTCACATCTTCTGTTTAGTGTTTTATTGTTACAGTCGCAACACTTTTCTCATCATTGTTTTGGCGGCCATCTTTTCTCTCTCAATCAGCAGCTAGCGCTAACAGAGAAAAACCTTAACCCTCGATCTCTCTCAATCTTTTATCACGAAATTTTGTTATGCGCACCACGTTTTGCGTATGGGCTAACATTTCGCATTATGGCCTCGCAAGTCTGTTAAATTCTGAGTAGTTCTAGACAGGCCGTCGTTTTGAACTACTTAGAAACCGCTCACTAACATTTTGCATTTTCCCTAAAGCTTGGTCGAGACATTGATGCTCAAACTCGAGTTTGAAGCTATTAATTTTTGTTTCACTAATGTTTGGGTTAGGGCTCGTGCTTTAGTCATGGACAGGTCAACCAAGACATATCTTTTTGGAAAAAAATTTGTTTGAATTATTTCCTAAACGGTAGGCATCACTCATTCTTGAGGCGTACCGGTCAACTATTGTGTTAAGGACAGCGTGTTGAACACGTGACTCATCTTCATTTCTTTGTCCATTGAGTGCTTATTTACCTTTCGTAAATTTTACTTCTAACCTCTTCACATCTTCTGTTTAGTGTTTTATTGTTACAGTCGTAACACTTTTCTCATCATTGTTTTGGCGGCCATCTTTTCTCTCTCAATCAGCAGCTAGCGCTAACAGAGAAAAACCTTAACCCTCGATCTCTCTCAATCTTTTATCACGAGAATTTTGTTATGCGCACCACGTTTTGCGTATGGGCTAACATTTCGCATTATGGCCTCGCAAGTCTGTTAAGTTACTGAGTAGTTCTAGACAGGCCGTCGTTTTGAACTACTTAGAAACCGCTCACTAACATTTTGCATTTTCCTAAAGCTTGGTCGAGAGACATTGATGCTCAAACTCGAGTTTGAAGCTATTAATTTTTGTTTCACTAATGTTTGGGTTAGGGCTCGTGCTTTAGACAGGTCAACCAAGACATATCTTTTTGGAAAAAAATTTGTTTGAATTATTTCCTAAACGGTAGGCATCACTCATTCTTGAGGCGTACCGGTCAACTATTGTGTTAAGGACAGCGTGTTGAACACGTGACTCTGTCTTCTGTTTGCTGTCCATTGAGTGCTTATTTACCTTTCAGAAATTTTACTTCTAACCTCTTCACATCTTCTGTTTAGTGTTTTATTGTTACGATCGCAACACTTTTCTCATCATTGTTTTGGCGGCCATCTTTTCTCTCTCAATCGTGAGCTAGCGCTAACAGAGAAAAACCTTAACCCTCGATCTCTCTCAATCTTTTATCACGAGAATTTTGTTATGCGCACCACGTTTTGCGTATGGGCTAACATTTCGCATTATGGCCTCGCAAGTCTGTTAAGTTACAGTAGTTCTAGACAGGCCGTCGTTTTGAACTACTTAGAAACCGCTCACTAACATTTTGCATTTTCCCTAAAGCTTGGTCAGAGACATTGATGCTCTGAAACTCGAGTTTGAAGCTATTAATTTTTGTTTCACTAATGTTTGGGTTAGGGCTCGTGCTTTAGACAGGTCAACCAAGACATATCTTTTTGGAAAAAAATTTGTTTGAATTATTTCCTAAACGGTAGGCATCACTCATTCTTGAGGCGTACTTGGTCAACTATTGTGTTAAGGACGGCGTGTTGAACACGTGACTCATCTTCTTTCTTTGTCCATTGAGTGCTTATTTACCTTTCGGAAATTTTACTTCTAACCTCTTCACATCTTCTGTTTAGTGTTTTATTGTTACTGATCGCAACACTTTTCTCATCATTGTTTTGGCGGCCATCTTTTTCTCTCTCAATCGGAAATAGCGCTAACAGAGAAAAACCTTAACCCTCGATCTCTCTCAATCTTTTATCACGAGAATTTTGTTATGCGCACCACGTTTTGCGTATGGGCTAACATTTCGCATTATGGCCTCGCAAGTTCATTGAGTTACGGTAGTTCTAGACAGGCCGTCGTTTTGAACTACTTAGAAACCGCTCACTAACATTTTGCATTTTCCCTAAAGCTTGGTCGAGACATTGATGCTCAAACTCGAGTTTGAAGCTATTAATTTTTGTTTCACTAATGTTTGGGTTAGGGCTCGTGCTTTAGACAGTCAACCAAGACATATCTTTTTGGAAAAAAATTTGTTTGAATTATTTCCTAAACGGTAGGCATCACTCATTCTTGAGGCGTCTTGGGTCAACTATTGTGTTAAGGACAG
Source organism: Papaver armeniacum (assembly GCA_023531295.1). Lineage (NCBI taxonomy): Eukaryota > Viridiplantae > Streptophyta > Magnoliopsida > Ranunculales > Papaveraceae > Papaver > Papaver armeniacum. Next base: position 496,548 of record JAJJWW010016839.1, on the reverse strand, counting down.
CGTGTTGAACACGTGACTCTGTCTTCTGTTTGCTGTCCATTGAGTGCTTATTTACCTTTAGTAAATTTTACTTAACCTCTTCACATCTTCTTTTTAGTGTTTTATTGTTACGCTGCAACACTTTTCTCATCATTGTTTTGGCGGCCATCTTTTCTCTCTCAATCAGCGACTAGCGCTAACGAGAGAAAAACCTTAACCCTCGATCTCTCTCAATCTTTTATCACGAGAATTTTGTTATGCGCACCACGTTTTGCGTATGGGCTAACATTTCGCATTATGGCCTCGCAAGTCTGTTAAGTTCTGCGTAGTTCTAGACAGTGTCGTTTTGAACTACTTAGAAACCGCTCACTAACATTTTGCATTTTCCCCTAAAGCTTGGTCGAGACATTGATGCTCAAAACTCGAGTTTGAAGCTATTAATTTTGTTTCACTAATATTTGGGTTAGGGCTCGTGCTTTAGACAGGTCAACCAAGACATATCTTTTGGAAAAAAATTTGTTTGAATTATTTCCTAAACGGTAGGCATCACTCATTCTTGAGGCGTACCGGTCAACTATTGTGTTAAGGACGGCGTGTTGAACACGTGACTCGTCTTCTCGTTTGTTTGTCCATTGAGTGCTTATTTACCTTTCGAAATTTTACTTAACCTCTTCACATCTTCTTTAGTGTTTTATTGTTACAATGCAACACTTTTCTCATCATTGTTTTGGCGGCCATCTTTTCTCTCTCAATCAAGACTAGCGCTAACAGAGAAAAACCTTAACCCTCGATCTCTCTCAATCTTTTATCACGAGAATTTTGTTATGCGCACCACGTTTTGCGTATGGGCTAACATTTCGCATTATGGCCTCGCAAGTCTCTGTTAAGTTACGGTAGTTCTAGACAGGCCGTCGTTTTGAACTACTTAGAAACCGCTCACTAACATTTTGCATTTTCCCTAAAGCTTGGTCGAGAGACATTGATGCTCAAAACTCGAGTTTGAAGCTATTAATTTTTGTTTCACTAATGTTTGGGTTAGGGCTCGTGCTTTAGACAGTCAACCAAGACATATCTTTTGGAAAAAAATTTGTTTGAATTATTTCCTAAACGGTAGGCATCACTCATTCTTGAGGCGTGCTTAGGTCAACTATTGTGTTAAGGACAAATGTGTTGAACACGTGACTCATCTTGTTTGCTTTGTCCATTGAGTGCTTATTTACCTTTCGAAATTTTACTTCTAACCTCTTCACATCTTCTCGTTTAGTGTTTTATTATTCTGATCCGCAACACTTTTCTCATCATTGTTTTGGCGGCCATCTTTTCTCTCTCAATCAGCAGCTAGCGCTAACAGAGAAAAACCTTAACCCTCGATCTCTCTCAATCTTTTATCACGAGAATTTTGTTATGCGCACCACGTTTTGCGTATGGGCTAACATTTCGCATTATGGCCTCGCAAGTCTGTTAAGTTACAGTAGTTCTAGACAGTAGTCGTTTTGAACTACTTAGAAACCGCTCACTAACATTTTGCATTTTCCCTAAAGCTTGGTCAGAGACATTGATGCTCAAACTCGAGTTTGAAGCTATTAATTTTTGTTTCACTAATGTTTGGGTTAGGGCTCGTGCTTTAGACAGGTCAACCAAGACATATCTTTTTGGAAAAAAATTTGTTTGAATTATTTCCTAAACGGTAGGCATCACTCATTCTTGAGGCGTACCGGTCAACTATTGTGTTAAGGACAGCGTGTTGAACACGTGACTCTGTCTTCTGTTTGCTGTCCATTGAGTGCTTATTTACCTTTCGAAATTTTACTTAACCTCTTCACATCTTCGTTTAGTGTTTTATTATTCTGATCGCAACACTTTTCTCATCATTGTTTTGGCGGCCATCTTTTCTCTCTCAATCGGCTAGCGCTAACAGAGAAAAACCTTAACCCTCGATCTCTCTCAATCTTTTATCACGAGAATTTTGTTATGCGCACCACGTTTTGCGTATGGGCTAACATTTCGCATTATGGCCTCGCAAGTCTGTTAAGTTACGTAGTTCTAGACAGTGCCGTCGTTTTGAACTACTTAGAAACCGCTCACTAACATTTTGCATTTTCCCTAAAGCTTGGTCGAGACATTGATGCTCAAACTCGAGTTTGAAGCTATTAATTTTGTTTCACTAATGTTTGGGTTAGGGCTCGTGCTTTAGACATGGTCAACCAAGACATATCTTTTTGGAAAAAAATTTGTTTGAATTATTTCCTAAACGGTAGGCATCACTCATTCTTGAGGCGTCTTTGGTCAACTATTGTGTTAAGGACAAATGTGTTGAACACGTGACTCGTCTTCTGTTTGCTTTGTCCATTGAGTGCTTATTTACCTTTCGAAATTTTACTTCTAACCTCTTCACATCTTCTCGTTTAGTGTTTTATTGTTACTGATCGCAACACTTTTCTCATCATTGTTTTGGCGGCCATCTTTTCTCTCTCAATCGCCAGCTAGCGCTAACAGAGAAAAACCTTAACCCTCGATCTCTCTCAATCTTTTATCACGAGAATTTTGTTATGCGCACCACGTTTTGCGTATGGGCTAACATTTCGCATTATGGCCTCGCAAGTCTCATTAAGTTCTGATAGTTCTAGACAGACCGTCGTTTTGAACTACTTAGAAACCGCTCACTAACATTTTGCATTTTCCCTAAAGCTTGGTCGAGACATTGATGCTCAAACTCGAGTTTGAAGCTATTAATTTTTGTTTCACTAATGTTTGGGTTAGGGCTCGTGCTTTAGACAGGTCAACCAAGACATATCTTTTTGGAAAAATTTGTTTGAATTATTTCCTAAACGGTAGGCATCACTCATTCTTGAGGCGTACCGGTCAACTATTGTGTTAAGGACAGCGTGTTGAACACGTGACTCGTCTTCGTTTCTTTGTCCATTGAGTGCTTATTTACCTTTCGAAATTTTACTTCTAACCTATTCACATCTTCTCGTTTAGTGTTTTATTGTTACAATCGCAACACTTTTCTCATCATTGTTTTGGCGGCCATCTTTTCTCTCTCAATCAACTGCAGCTAGCGCTAACGAGAGAAAACCTTAACCCTCGATCTCTCTCAATCTTTTATTACGAGAATTTTGTTATGCGCACCACGTTTTGCGTATGGGCTAACATTTCGCATTATGGCCTCGCAAGTCTGTTAAGTTACAGTAGTTCTAGACAGGCCGTCGTTTTGAACTACTTAGAAACCGCTCACTAACATTTTGCATTTTCCCTAAAGCTTGGTCAGAGACATTGATGCTCTGAAACTCGAGTTTGAAGCTATTAATTTTTGTTTCACTAATGTTTGGGTTAGGGCTCGTGCTTTAGACAAAGTCAACCAAGACATATCTTTTTGGAAAAAAATTTGTTTGAATTATTTCCTAAACGGTAGGCATCACTCATTCTTGAGGCGTACCGGTCAACTATTGTGTTAAGGACAGCGTGTTGAACACGTGACTCTGTCTTCTGTTTGCTGTCCATTGAGTGCTTATTTACCTTTCAGAGAAATTTTACTTCTAACCTCTTCACATCTTCATTTAGTGTTTTATTGTTACTGATCATAACACTTTTCTCATCATTATTTTGGCGGCCATCTTTTCTCTCTCAATCGGCAGCTAGCGCTAACGAGAAAAAACCTTAACCCTCGATCTCTCTCAATCTTTTATCACGAGAATTTTGTTATGCGCACCACGTTTTGCGTATGGGCTAACATTTCGCATTATGGCCTCGCAAGTCTGTTAAGTTACAGTAGTTCTAGACAGGCCGTCGTTTTGAACTACTTAGAAACCGCTCACTAACATTTTGCATTTTCCCTAAAGCTTGGTCAGAGACATTGATGCTCTGAAACTCGAGTTTGAAGCTATTAATTTTTGTTTCACTAATGTTTGGGTTAGGGCTCGTGCTTTAGACAGGTCAACCAAGACATATCTTTTTGGAAAAAATTTGTTTGAATTATTTCCTAAACGGTAGGCATCACTCATTCTTGAGGCGTCTTTGGTCAACTATTGTGTTAAGGACAGCGTGTTGAACACGTGACTGCGTCTTCATTTGCTGTCCATTGAGTGCTTATTTACCTTTCGGAAATTTTACTTCTAACCTCTTCACATCTTCTCGTTTAGTGTTTTATTATTCTGATCGCAACACTTTTCTCATCATTGTTTTGGCGGCCATCTTTTCTCTCTCAATCGACTAGCGCTAACGAGAGAAAAACCTTAACCCTCGATCTCTCTCAATCTTTTATCACGAGAATTTTGTTATGCGCACCACGTTTTGCGTATGGGCTAACATTTCGCATTATGGCCTCGCAAGTCTGTTAAGTTACGAGTTCTAGACAGGCCGTCGTTTTGAACTACTTAGAAACCGCTCACTAACATTTTGCATTTTCCTAAAGCTTGGTCGGAGACATTGATGCTCTGAAACTCGAGTTTGAAGCTATTAATTTTGTTTCACTAATGTTTGGGTTAGGGCTCGTGCTTTAGACAGTCCCAACAAGACATATCTTTTTGGAAAAAAATTTGTTTGAATTATTTCCTAAACGGTAGGCATCACTCATTCTTGAGGCGTACTTAGGTCAACTATTGTGTTAAGGACGGCGTGTTGAACACGTGACTCCGTCTTCTGTTTGCTTTGTCCATTGAGTGCTTATTTACCTTTCGGAAATTTTACTTCTAACCTCTTCACATCTTACGTTTAGTGTTTTATTGTTACAATCGCAACACTTTTCTCATCATTGTTTTGGCGGCCATCTTTTCTCTCTCAATCGGACTAGCGCTAACAGAGAAAAACCTTAACCCTCGATCTCTCTCAATCTTTTATCACGAGAATTTTGTTATGCGCACCACGTTTTGCGTATGGGCTAACATTTCGCATTATGGCCTCGCAAGTCTGTTAAGTTCTGGTAGTTCTAGACAGTAGTCGTTTTGAACTACTTAGAAACCGCTCACTAACATTTTGCATTTTCCTAAAAGCTTGGTCGAGACATTGATGCTCTGAAACTCGAGTTTGAAGCTATTAATTATTGTTTCACTAATGTTTGGGTTAGGGCTCGTGCTTTAGACAGGTCAACCAAGACATATCTTTTTGGAAAAAATTTGTTTGAATTATTTCCTAAACGGTAGGCATCACTCATTCTTGAGGCGTACCCGGTCAACTATTGTGTTAAGGACAGCGTGTTGAACACGTGACTCTGTCTTCGTTTCTTTGTCCATTGAGTGCTTATTTACCTTTCGAAATTTTACTTCTAACCTCTTCACATCTTCTGTTTAGTGTTTTATTGTTCTGATCGCAAACACTTTTCTCATCATTGTTTTGGCCCATCTTTTCTCTCTCAATCAGTGACTAGCGCTAACAGAGAAAAACCTTAACCCTCGATCTCTCTCAATCTTTTATCACGAGAATTTTGTTATGCGCACCACGTTTTGCGTATGGGCTAACATTTCGCATTATGGCCTCGCAAGTCTGTTAAGTTCTGATGGTTCTAGACAGGCCGTCGTTTTGAACTACTTAGAAACCGCTCACTAACATTTTGCATTTTCCTAAAGCTTGGTCGGAGACATTGATGCTCAAACTCGAGTTTGAAGCTATTAATTTTGTTTCACTAATGTTTGGGTTAGGGCTCGTGCTTTAGACAGGTCAACCAAGACATATCTTTTTGGAAAAAAATTTGTTTGAATTATTTCCTAAACGGTAGGCATCACTCATTCTTGAGGCGTACCGGTCAACTATTGTGTTAAGGACAGCGTGTTGAACACGTGACTCTGTCTTCTGTTTCTTTGTCCATTGAGAGCTTATTTACCTTTCGAAATTTTACTTCTAACCTCTTCACATCTTCATTTAGTGTTTTATTGTTACTGATCGCAACACTTTTCTCATCATTGTTTTGGCGGCCATCTTTTCTCTCTCAATCAGCAGCTAAGCGCTAACAGAGAAAAACCTTAACCCTCGATCTCTCTCAATCTTTTATCACGAGAATTTTGTTATGCGCACCACGTTTTGCGTATGGGCTAACATTTCGCATTATGGCCTCGCAAGTCTGTTAAGTTCTGATAGTTCTAGACAGTAGTCGTTTTGAACTACTTAGAAACCGCTCACTAACATTTTGCATTTTCCCTAAAGCTTGGTCGAGACATTGATGCTCAAACTCGAGTTTGAAGCTATTAATTTTTGTTTCACTAATGTTTGGGTTAGGGCTCGTGCTTTAGTCATGGACAGTCAACCAAGACATATCTTTTGGAAAAAAATTTGTTTGAATTATTTCCTAAACGGTAGGCATCACTCATTCTTGAGGCGTCTTGGTCAACTATTGTGTTAAGGACGGCGTGTTGAACACGTGACTCATCTTACATTTGCTTTGTCCATTGAGTGCTTATTTACCTTTCGGAAATTTTACTTCTAACCTCTTCACATCTTTCTGTTTAGTGTTTTATTGTTACTGTCATAACACTTTTCTCATCATTGTTTTGGCGGCCATCTTTTCTCTCTCAATCGGCTAGCGCTGACGAGAAAAACCTTAACCCTCGATCTCTCTCAATCTTTTATCACGAGAATTTTGTTATGCGCACCACGTTTTGCGTATGGGCTAACATTTCGCATTATGGCCTCGCAAGTCTGTTAAATTCTGAGTAGTTCTATACAGGTGTCGTTTTGAACTACTTAGAAACCGCTCACTAACATTTTGCATTTTCCCTAAAGCTTGGTCGAGAGACATTGATGCTCTGAAACTCGAGTTTGAAGCTATTAATTTTGTTTCACTAATGTTTGGGTTAGGGCTCGTGCTTTAGTCATGGACAGTCAACCAAGACATATCTTTTTGGAAAAAATTTGTTTGAATTATTTCCTAAACGGTAGGCATCACTCATTCTTGAGGCGTCCGGTCAACTATTGTGTTAAGGACGTGTGTTGAACACGTGACTCTGTCTTCTGTTTGCTTTGTCCATTGAGTGCTTATTTACCTTTCGGAAATTTTACTTCTAACCTCTTCACATCTTATGTTTAGTGTTTTATTGTTCTGATCGCAACACTTTTCTCATCATTGTTTTGGCGGCCATCTTTTCTCTCTCAATCGGCTAAGCGCTAAGAGAAAAACCTTAACCCTCGATCTCTCTCAATCTTTTATCACGAGAATTTTGTTATGCGCACCACGTTTTGCGTATGGGCTAACATTTCGCATTATGGCCTCGCAAGTCGTTTAAGTTACAGTAGTTCTAGACAGGCCGTCGTTTTGAACTACTTAGAAACCGCTCACTAACATTTTGCATTTTCCTAAAAAAGCTTGGTCAGAGACATTGATGCTCTGAAACTCGAGTTTGAAGCTATTAATTTTTGTTTCACTAATGTTTGGGTTAGGGCTCGTGCTTTAGTCATGGACAGGTCAACCAAGACATATCTTTTTTGGAAAAAAATTTGTTTGAATTATTTCCTAAACGGTAGGCATCACTCATTCTTGAGGCGTACCGGTCAACTATTGTGTTGAGGACGGCGTGTTGAACACGTGACTGCATCTTCGTTTGCTGTCCATTGAGTGCTTATTTACCTTTCAGAAATTTTACTTCTAACCTCTTCACATATTCTGTTTAGTGTTTTATTGTTACAGTCGCAACACTTTTCTCATCATTGTTTTGGCGGCCATCTTTTCTCTCTCAATCAGCAGCTAGCGCTAACAGAGAAAAAAACCTTAACCCTCGATCTCTCTCAATCTTTTATCACGAGAATTTTGTTATGCGCACCACGTTTTGCGTATGGGCTAACATTTCGCATTATGGCCTCTTATGAAGTCTGTTAAGTTACAGTAGTTCTAGACATGCCGTCGTTTTGAACTACTTAGAAACCGCTCACTAACATTTTGCATTTTCCCTAAAGCTTGGTCAGAGACATTGATGCTCTGAAACTCGAGTTTGAAGCTATTAATTTTTGTTTCACTAATGTTTGGGTTAGGGCTCGTGCTTTAGTCATGGACAGGTCAACCAAGACATATCTTTTTGGCAAAAAATTTGTTTGAATTATTTCCTAAACGGTAGGCATCACTCATTCTTGAGGCGTACCGGTCAACTATTGTGTTAAGGACAGCGTGTTGAACACGTGACTCACATCTTCTGTTTGCTGTCCATTGAGTGCTTATTTACCTTTCAGAAATTTTACTTCTAACCTCTTCACATCTTGTTTAGTGTTTTATTGTTACAGTCGCAACACTTTTCTCATCATTGTTTTGGCGGCCATCTTTTCTCTCTCAATCGGCGACTAGCGCTAACAGAGAAAAACCTTAACCCTCGATCTCTCTCAATCTTTTATCACGAGAATTTTGTTATGCGCACCACGTTTTGCGTATATGGGCTAACATTTCGCATTATGGCCTCGCAAGTCTGTTAAGTTACAATAGTTCTAGACAGTAGTCGTTTTGAACTACTTAGAAACCGCTCACTAACATTTTGCATTTTCCTAAAGCTTGGTCGGAGACATTGATGCTCTGAAACTCGAGTTTGAAGCTATTAATTTTGTTTCACTAATGTTTGGGTTAGGGCTCGTGCTTTAGTCATGGACAGGTCAACCAACACATATCTTTTTGGAAAAAAATTTGTTTGAATTATTTCTAAACGGTAGGCATCACTCATTCTTGAGGCGTCTACCGGTCAACTATTGTGTTAAGGACAGCGTGTTGAACACGTGACTCGTCTTCTGTTTCTTTGTCCATTGAGTGCTTATTTACCTTTCGGAAATTTTACTTCTAACCTATTCACATCTTCTCGTTTAGTGTTTTATTGTTACAGTCGAAACACTTTTCTCATCATTGTTTTGGCGGCCATCTTTTCTCTCTCAATCGGCGAATAGCGCTAACAGAGAAAAACCTTAACCCTCGATCTCTCTCAATCTTTTATCACGAGAATTTTGTTATGCGCACCACGTTTTGCGTATGGGCTAACATTTCGCATTATGGCCTCGCAAGTCTGTTAAGTTACAGTAGTTCTAGACAGGCCGTCGTTTTGAACTACTTAGAAACCGCTCACTAACATTTTGCATTTTCCCTAAAGCTTGGTCAGAGACATTGATGCTCTGAAACTCGAGTTTGAAGCTATTAATTTTTGTTTCACTAATGTTTGGGTTAGGGCTCGTGCTTTAGACATGGAAAGTCAACCAAGACATATCTTTTTGGAAAAAAATTTGTTTGAATTATTTCCTAAACGGTAGGCATCACTCATTCTTGAGGCGTCTTAGGTCAACTATTGTGTTAAGGACAGCGTGTTGAACACGTGACTCGTCTTCTCATTTGTTTGTCCATTGAGTGCTTATTTACCTTTCGGAAATTTTACTTCTAACCTCTTCACATCTTCTTTTTAGTGTTTTATTGTTACTGATCGCAACACTTTTCTCATCATTGTTTTGGCGGCCATCTTTTCTCTCTCAATCAAAGACTAGCGCTAACGGAGAAAAACCTTAACCCTCGATCTCTCTCAATCTTTTATCACGAGAATTTTGTTATGCGCACCACGTTTTGCGTATGGGCTAACATTTCGCATTATGGCCTCGCAAGTCTGTTAAGTTACGGTAGTTCTAGACAGTAGTCGTTTTGAACTACTTAGAAACCGCTCACTAACATTTTGCATTTTCCCTAAAGCTTGGTCAGAGACATTGATGCTCTGAAACTCGAGTTTGAAGCTATTAATTTTTGTTTCACTAATGTTTGGGTTAGGGCTCGTGCTTTAGATGGGCAGTCAACCAAGACATATCTTTTTGGAAAAAAATTTGTTTGAATTATTTCCTAAACGGTAGGCATCACTCATTCTTGAGGCGTGCTTAGGTCAACTATTGTGTTAAGGACAGCGTGTTGAACACGTGACTCTGTCTTCATTTGTCTTTGTCCATTGAGTGCTTATTTACCTTTCGAAATTTTACTTCTAACCTCTTCATCTTCTGTTTAGTGTTTTATTGTTACAGTCAGCAACACTTTTCTCATCATTGTTTTGGCGGCCATCTTTTCTCTCTCAATCAACCACTAGCGCTAACAGAGAAAAACCTTAACCCTCGATCTCTCTCAATCTTTTATCACGAGAATTTTGTTATGCGCACCACGTTTTGCGTATGGGCTAACATTTCGCATTATGGCCTCGCAAGTCTCATTAAGTTACTGTAGTTCTAGACAGTAGTCGTTTTGAACTACTTAGAAACCGCTCACTAACATTTTGCATTTTCCTAAAGCTTGGTCGAGACATTGATGCTCTCGAAACTCGAGTTTGAAGCTATTAATTTTTGTTTCACTAATGTTTGGGTTAGGGCTCGTGCTTTAGTCATGGACAGAGTCAACAAGACATATCTTTTTGGAAAAAAATTTGTTTGAATTATTTCCTAAACGGTAGGCATCACTCATTCTTGAGGCGTCTTGGTCAACTATTGTGTTAAGGACAGTGTTGAACACGTGACTCTGTCTTCATTTCTTTGTCCATTGAGTGCTTATTTACCTTTCGGAAATTTTACTTCTAACCTCTTCACATCTTACATTTAGTGTTTTATTGTTACGGTCGCAACACTTTTCTCATCATTGTTTTGGCGGCCATCTTTTCTCTCTCAATCGGCGACTAGCGCTAACAGAAAAAACCTTAACCCTCGATCTCTCTCAATCTTTTATCACGAGAATTTTGTTATGCGCACCACGTTTTGCGTATGGGCTAACATTTCACATTATGGCCTCGCAAGTCTGTTAAGTTCTGAGTAGTTCTAGACAAAGCCGTCGTTTTGAACTACTTAGAAACCGCTCACTAACATTTTGCATTTTCCTAAAGCTTGGTGGAGACATTGATGCTCTGAAACTCGAGTTTGAAGCTATTAATTTTTGTTTCACTAATGTTTGGGTTAGGGCTCGTGCTTTAGTCATGGACAGGTCAACCAAGACATATCTTTTTGGAAAAAAATTTGTTTGAATTATTTCCTAAACGGTAGGCATCACTCATTCTTGAGGCGTCTTGGGTCCAACTATTGTGTTAAGGACGGCGTGTTGAACACGTGACTCATCTTCATTTCTTTGTCCATTGAGTGCTTATTTACCTTTCGGAAATTTTACTTCTAACCTCTTCACATCTTCTTTTAGTGTTTTATTGTTACGATCGCAACACTTTTCTCATCATTGTTTTGGCGGCCATCTTTTCTCTCTCAATCAAGCAGCTAGCGCTAACAGAGAAAAACCTTAACCCTCGATCTCTCTCAATCTTTTATCACGAGAATTTTGTTATACGCACCACGTTTTGCGTATGGGCTAACATTTCGCATTATGGCCTCGCAAGTCTGTTAAATTCTGTGGTTCTAGACAGGCCGTCGTTTTGAACTACTTAGAAACCGCTCACTAACATTTTGCATTTTCCTAAAGCTTGGTCGGAGACATTGATGCTCAAACTCGAGTTTGAAGCTATTAATTTTTGTTTCACTAATGTTTGGGTTAGGGCTCGTGCTTTAGACAGGTCAACCAAGACATATCTTTTTGGAAAAATTTGTTTGAATTATTTCCTAAACGGTAGGCATCACTCATTCTTGAGGCGTCACTGTCAACTATTGTGTTAAGGACAGCGTGTTGAACACGTGACTCTTTCTTGTTTCTTTGTCCATTGAGTGCTTATTTACCTTTCGAAATTTTACTTCTAACCTCTTCACATCTTCTGTTTAGTGTTTTATTATTACTGATCCGCAACACTTTTCTCATCATTGTTTTGGCGGCCATCTTTTCTCTCTCATCGGCGACTAGCGCTAACGAGAGAAAAACCTTAACCCTCGATCTCTCTCAATCTTTTATCACGAAATTTTGTTATCGCACCACGTTTTGCGTATGGGCTAACATTTCGCATTATGGCCTCGCAAGTCTATTAAGTTACAGTAGTTCTAGACAGTAGTCGTTTTGAACTACTTAGAAACCGCTCACTAACATTTTGCATTTTCCTAAAGCTTGGTCGGAGACATTGATGCTCTGAAACTCGAGTTTGAAGCTATTAATTTTTGTTTCACTAATGTTTGGGTTAGGGCTCGTGCTTTAGTCATGGACAACCAAGACATATCTTTTTGGAAAAAAATTTGTTTGAATTATTTCCTAAACGGTAGGCATCACTCATTCTTGAGGCGTCTGGGTCAACTATTGTGTTAAGGACAGCGTGTTGAACACGTGACTGCGTCTTGTTTCTTTGTCCATTGAGTGCTTATTTACCTTTCGAAATTTTACTTCTAACCTCTTCACATCTTCTCATTTAGTGTTTTATTGTTACGGTCGCAACACTTTTCTCATCATTGTTTTGGCGGCCATCTTTTCTCTCTCAATCAAATGGCTAAGCGCTAACGAGAGAAAAACCTTAACCTCGATCTCTCTCAATCTTTTATCACGAGAATTTTGTTATGCGCACCACGTTTTGCGTATGGGCTAACATTTCGCATTATTGCCTCGCAAGTCTGATTGAAGTTACGGTAGTTCTAGACAGCCGTCGTTTTGAACTACTTAGAAACCGCTCACTAACATTTTGCATTTTCCTAAAGCTTGGTCGAGACATTGATGCTCTGAAACTCGAGTTTGAAGCTATTAATTTTTGTTTCACTAATGTTTGGGTTAGGGCTCGTGCTTTAGACATGGACGGGTCAACCAAGACATATCTTTTTGGAAAAAATTTGTTTGAATTATTTCCTAAACGGTAGGCATCACTCATTCTTGAGGCGTCTTAGGTCAACTATTGTGTTAAGGACAACGTGTTGAACACGTGACTCGTCTTCTTTCTTTGTCCATTGAGTGCTTATTTACCTTTGAAATTTTACTTCTAACCTCTTCACATCTTCTGTTTAGTGTTTTATTGTTACGATCGCAACACTTTTCTCATCATTGTTTTGGCGGCCATCTTTTCTCTCTCAATCGGAATCTAGCGCTAACGAGAGAAAAACCTTAACCCTCGATCTCTCTCAATCTTTTATCACGAGAATTTTGTTATGCGCACCACGTTTTGCGTATGGGCTAACATTTCGCATTATGGCCTCGCAAGTCCATTAAATTCTGATAGTTCTAGACAGTTCTTTGAACTACTTAGAAAACCGCTCACTAACATTTTGCATTTTCCCTAAAGCTTGGTGGAGACATTGATGCTCAAACTCGAGTTTGAAGCTATTAATTTTTGTTTCACTAATGTTTGGGTTAGGGCTCGTGCTTTAGACAGGTCAACCAAGACATATCTTTTGGAAAAAAATTTGTTTGAATTATTTCCTAAACGGTAGGCATCACTCATTCTTGAGGCGTCTTGGTCAACTATTGTGTTAAGGACAGCGTGTTGAACACGTGACTCTGTCTTCTGTTTGCTGTCCATTGAGTGCTTATTTACCTTTCGAAATTTTACTTCTAACCTCTTCACATCTTATGTTTAGTGTTTTATTGTTACTGATCGCAACACTTTTCTCATCATTGTTTTGGCGGCCATCTTTTCTCTCTCAATCAGCGACTAGCGCTAACAAGAGAAAAAAACCTTAACCCTCGATCTCTCTCAATCTTTTATCACGAGAATTTTGTTATGCGCACCACGTTTTGCGTATGGGCTAACATTTCGCATTATGGCCTCGCAAGTCACATTAAGTTACGGTAGTTCTAGACAGGGCCGTCGTTTTGAACTACTTAGAAACCGCTCACTAACATTTTGCATTTTCCCTAAAGCTTGGTCAGAGACATTGATGCTCTGAAACTCGAGTTTGAAGCTATTAATTTTTGTTTCACTAATGTTTGGGTTAGGGCTCGTGCTTTAGTCATGGACAGTCAACCAAGACATATCTTTTTGGAAAAAAATTTGTTTGAATTATTTCCTAAACGGTAGGCATCACTCATTCTTGAGGCGTCTTGGGTCAACTATTGTGTTAAGGACGACGTGTTGAACACGTGACTCTTCTCTTCTTCCTTTGTTTGTCCATTGAGTGCTTATTTACCTTTCGAAATTTTACTTCTAACCTCTTCACATCTTGTTTAGTGTTTTATTGTTACTGTGCAACACTTTTCTCATCATTGTTTTGGCGGCCATCTTTTCTCTCTCAATCAGCGACTAGCGCTAACAGAGAAAAACCTTAACCCTCGATCTCTCTCAATCTTTTATCACGAGAATTTTGTTATGCGCACCACGTTTTGCGTATGGGCTAACATTTCGCATTATGGCCTCGCAAAGTCTCAAAGTTCGGTAGTTCTAGACAGGCCGTCGTTTTGAACTACTTAGAAACCGCTCACTAACATTTTGCATTTTCCCTAAAGCTTGGTGGAGACATTGATGCTCTGAAACTCGAGTTTGAAGCTATTAATTTTGTTTCACTAATGTTTGGGTTAGGGCTCGTGCTTTAGTCATGGACGAGTCAACAAGACATATCTTTTTGGAAAAAAATTTGTTTGAATTATTTCCTAAACGGTAGGCATCACTCATTCTTGAGGCGTCTTTCAACTATTGTGTTAAGGACAGCGTGTTGAACACGTGACTCATCTTCATTTCTTTGTCCATTGAGTGCTTATTTACCTTTCGAAATTTTACTTCTAACCTCTTCACATCTTCTGTTTAGTGTTTTATTGTTACTGATCGCAACACTTTTCTCATCATTGTTTTGGCGGCCATCTTTTCTCTCTCAATCAACTGACTAGCGCTAACAGAGAAAAACCTTAACCCTCGATCTCTCTCAATCTTTTATCATGAGAATTTTGTTATGCGCACCACGTTTTGCGTATGGGCTAACATTTCGCATTATGGCCTCGCAAGTCTGTTGTTAAGTTCACAGTAGTTCTAGACAGTGCCGTTGTTTTGAACTACTTAGAAACCGCTCACTAACATTTTGCATTTTCCCTAAAGCTTGGTCGAGACATTGATGCTCTGAAACTCGAGTTTGAAGCTATTAATTTTTGTTTCACTAATGTTTGGGTTAGGGCTCGTGCTTTAGTCATGGACAGGTCAACCAAGACATATCTTTTTGGAAAAAAATTTGTTTGAATTATTTCCTAAACGGTAGGCATCACTCATTCTTGAGGCGTGCTTGGTCAACTATTGTGTTAAGGACAGCGTGTTGAACACGTGACTCGCTTCTCATTTCTTTGTCCATTGAGTGCTTATTTACCTTTCGAAATTTTACTTCTAACCTCTTCACATCTTCTGTTTAGTGTTTTATTGTTCTGTCGTAACACTTTTCTCATCATTGTTTTGGCGGCCATCTTTTCTCTCTCAATCAAGCGCTAGCGCTAACAGAGAAAAACCTTAACCCTCGATCTCTCTCAATCTTTTATCACGAGAATTTTGTTATGCGCACCACGTTTTGCATATGGGCTAACATTTCGCATTATGGCCTCGCAAGTCTCATTAAGTTACGGTAGTTCTAGACAGGCCGTCGTTTTGAACTACTTAGAAACCGCTCACTAACATTTTGCATTTTCCTAAAAGCTTGGTCAGAGACATTGATGCTCAAACTCGAGTTTGAAGCTATTAATTTTTGTTTCACTAATGTTTGGGTTAGGGCTCGTGCTTTAGTCATGGACAGTCAACAAGACATATCTTTTTGGAAAAAAATTTGTTTGAATTATTTCCTAAACGGTAGGCATCACTCATTCTTGAGGCGTCTTAGGTCAACTATTGTGTTAAGGACAGCGTGTTGAACACGTGACTCTTTTCTGTCTTGCTCTTTGTCCATTGAGTGCTTATTTACCTTTCGTAAATTTTACTTCTAACCTCTTCACATCTTCTTTAGTGTTTTATTGTTACAATCATGACACTTTTTCATCATTGTTTTGGCGGCCATCTTTTCTCTCTCAATCGCGGCTAGCGCTAACAGAGAAAAACCTTAACCCTCGATCTCTCTCGATCTTTTATCACGAGAATTTTGTTATGCGCACCACGTTTTGCGTATGGGCTAACATTTCGCATTATGGCCTCGCAAGTCTCATTGGATTCGATAGTTCTAGACAGCCGTCGTTTTGAACTACTTAGAAACCGCTCACTAACATTTTGCATTTTCCTAAAGCTTGGTCGAGACATTGATGCTCTAAACTCGAGTTTGAAGCTATTAATTTTTGTTTCACTAATGTTTGGGTTAGGGCTCGTGCTTTAGTCATGGACGGGTCAACCAAGACATATCTTTTTGGAAAAAATTTGTTTGAATTATTTCCTAAACGGTAGGCATCACTCATTCTTGAGGCGTGGGTCAACTATTGTGTTAAGGACGGCGTGTTGAACACGTGACTCATCTTCTGTTTTGCTGTCCATTGAGTGCTTATTTACCTTTCGTAAATTTTACTTCTAACCTCTTCACATCTTCTCGTTTAGTGTTTTATTGTTACAGTCGCAACACTTTTCTCATCATTGTTTTGGCGGCCATCTTTTCTCTCTCAATCAAGACTAGCTAACAGAGAAAAACCTTAACCCTCGATCTCTCAATCTTTTATCACGAGAATTTTGTTATGCGCACCACGTTTTGCGTATGGGCTAACATTTCGCATTATGGCCTCGCAAGTCTCGTTAAGTTACGGTAGTTCTAGACAGTCGTCGTTTTGAACTACTTAGAAACCGCTCACTAACATTTTGCATTTTCCTAAAGCTTGGTGAGAGACATTGATGCTCAAACTTCGAGTTTGAAGCTATTAATTTTTGTTTCACTAATGTTTGGGTTAGGGCTCGTGCTTTAGTCATGGACAGGTCAACCAAGACATATCTTTTTGGAAAAAAATTTGTTTGAATTATTTCCTAAACGGTAGGCATCACTCATTCTTGAGGCGTGCGGTCAACTATTGTGTTAAGGACGGCGTGTTGAACACGTGACTGCGTCTTCATTTGCTGTCCATTGAGTGCTTATTTACCTTTCGAAATTTTACTTCTAACCTCTTCACATCTTCTGTTTAGTGTTTTATTGTTACAGTGCAACACTTTTCTCATCATTGTTTTGGCGGCCATCTTTTCTCTCTCAATCGACAGCTAGCGCTAACGAGAAAAACCTTAACCCTCGATCTCTCTCAATCTTTTATCACGAGAATTTTGTTATGCGCACCACGTTTTGCGTATGGGCTAACATTTCGCATTATGGCCTCGCAAGTTTGTTAAGTTCTGGTAGTTCTAGACAGGCCGTCGTTTTGAACTACTTAGAAACCGCTCACTAACATTTTGCATTTTCCCTAAAGCTTGGTCGGAGACATTGATGCTCAAACTCGAGTTTGAAGCTATTAATTTTGTTTCACTAATGTTTGGGTTAGGGCTCGTGCTTTAGTCATGGACAGGTCAACCAAGACATATCTTTTTGGAAAAAAATTTGTTTGAATTATTTCTAAACGGTAGGTATCACTCATTCTTGAGGCGTCTTCTGGTCAACTATTGTGTTAAGGACGCGTGTTGAACACGTGACTCACGTCTTCTGTTTCTTTGTCCATTGAGTGCTTATTTACCTTTCGAAATTTTACTTCTAACCTCTTCACATCTTATGTTTAGTGTTTTATTGTTACAGTCATAACACTTTTCTCATCATTGTTTTGGCGGCCATCTTTTCTCTCTCAATCGGCGACTAGCGCTAACGAGAGAAAAACCTTAACCCTCGATCTCTCTCAATCTTTTATCACGAGAATTTTGTTATGCGCACCACGTTTTGCGTATGGGCTAACATTTCGCATTATGGCCTCGCAAGTCTGTTAAGTTACAGAGTTCTAGACAGTGTCGTTTTGAACTACTTAGAAACCGCTCACTAACATTTTGCATTTTCCTAAAGCTTGGTCAGAGACATTGATGCTCACTGAAACTCGAGTTTGAAGCTATTAATTTTGTTTCACTAATGTTTGGGTTAGGGCTCGTGCTTTAGTCATGGACAGGCTTCAACCAAGACATATCTTTTGGAAAAAAATTTGTTTGAATTATTTCCTAAACGGTAGGCATCACTCATTCTTGAGGCGTCTTGGTCAACTATTGTGTTGAGGACACGGCGTGTTGAACACGTGACTGTCTTCTTTTTTGTCCATTGAGTGCTTATTTACCTTTCGAAATTTTACTTCTAACCTCTTCACATCTTCATTTTAGTGTTTTATTGTTACAGTCATAACACTTTTCTCATCATTGTTTTGGCGGCCATCTTTTCTCTCTCAATCGTGACTAGCGCTATGGAGAAAAAACCTTAACCCTCGATCTCTCTCAATCTTTTATCACGAGAATTTTGTTATGCGCACCACGTTTTGCGTATGGGCTAACATTTCGCATTATGGCCTCGCAAGTCTGTTAAATTCTGATGGTTCTAGACAGTGATCGTTTTGAACTACTTAGAAACCGCTCACTAACATTTTGCATTTTCCCTAAAGCTTGGTCGAGACATTGATGCTCAACCTTCGAGTTTGAAGCTATTAATTTTGTTTCACTAATGTTTGGGTTAGGGCTCGTGCTTTAGTCATGGACGGTCAACAAAGACATATCTTTTTGGAAAAAAAATTTGTTTGAATTATTTCCTAAACGGTAGGCATCACTCATTCTTGAGGCGTACGGTCAACTATTGTGTTAAGGACGGCGTGTTGAACACGTGACTCTGTCTTGTTTGCTGTCCATTGAGTGCTTATTTACCTTTTTAAATTTTACTTCTAACCTCTTCACATCTTCTCGTTTAGTGTTTTATTGTTACATCGCAACACTTTTCTCATCATTGTTTTGGCGGCCATCTTTTCTCTCTCAATCAAAGAAATAGCGCTAACAGAAAAAACCTTAACCCTCGATCTCTCTCAATCTTTTATCACGAGAATTTTGTTATGCGCACCATGTTTTGCGTATGGGCTAACATTTCGCATTATGGCCTCGCAAGTCCATTAAGTTACAAAAGAGTTCTAGACAGGCCGTGTTTTGAACTACTTAGAAACCGCTCACTAACATTTTGCATTTTCCTAAAGCTTGGTCGAGAGACATTGATGCTCAAACTCGAGTTTGAAGCTATTAATTTTTGTTTCACTAATGTTTGGGTTAGGGCTCGTGCTTTAGTCATGGACAGTCAACCAAGACATATCTTTTTGGAAAAATTTGTTTGAATTATTTCCTAAACGGTAGGCATCACTCATTCTTGAGGCGTCTTGGCCAACTATTGTGTTGAGGACAAGTGTGTTGAACACGTGACTGCCTTCTTTTTTGTCCATTGAGTGCTTATTTACCTTTCAGAAATTTTACTTCTAACCTCTTCACATCTTCTCGTTTAGTGTTTTATTGTTACAGTCGCAACACTTTTCTCATCATTGTTTTGGCGGCCATCTTTTCTCTCTCAATCAACTGACTAGCGCTAACGGGAGAAAAACCTTAACCCTCGATCTCTCTCAATCTTTTATCATGAGAATTTTGTTATGCGCACCACGTTTTGCGTATGGGCTAACATTTCGCATTATGGCCTCGCAAGTCTTTGTTAAGTTACGGTAGTTCTAGACAGTAGTCGTTTTGAACTACTTAGAAACCGCTCACTAACATTTTGCATTTTCCTAAAGCTTGGTCGGAGACATTGATGCTCTAAACTCGAGTTTGAAGCTATTAATTTTTGTTTCACTAATGTTTGGGTTAGGGCTCGTGCTTTAGATATGGACCAACCAAGACATATCTTTTTGGAAAAAAATTTGTTTGAATTATTTCCTAAACGGTAGGCATCACTCATTCTTGAGGCGTACTTAGGTCAACTATTGTGTTAAGGACGGCGTGTTGAACACGTGACTCATCTTCTGTTTGCTGTCCATTGAGTGCTTATTTACCTTTCGAAATTTTACTTCTAACCTCTTCACATCTTCTGTTTAGTGTTTTATTATTACATGCAACACTTTTCTCATCATTGTTTTGGCGGCCATCTTTTCTCTCTCAATCAAGAGATAGCGCTAACAGAGAAAAAACCTTAACCCTCGATCTCTCTCAATCTTTTATCACGAGAATTTTGTTATGCGCACCACGTTTTGCGTATGGGCTAACATTTCGCATTATGGCCTCGCAAGTCTGTTAAGTTACAGTAGTTCTAGACAACCGTCGTTTTGAACTACTTAGAAACCGCTCACTAACATTTTGCATTTTCCCTAAAGCTTGGTCAGAGACATTGATGCTCTGAAACTCGAGTTTGAAGCTATTAATTTTTGTTTCACTAATGTTTGGGTTAGGGCTCGTGCTTTAGACATGGACAACCAAGACATATCTTTTTGGAAAAAATTTGTTTGAATTATTTCCTAAACGGTAGGCATCACTCATTCTTGAGGCGTACTCAACTATTGTGTTAAGGACGGCGTGTTGAACACGTGACTCTTGTCCTTCTCGTTTCTTTGTCCATTGAGTGCTTATTTACCTTTCGAAATTTTACTTCTAACCTCTTCACATCTTCTCGTTTAGTGTTTTATTGTTACAGTCGCAACACTTTTCTCATCATTGTTTTGGCGGCCATCTTTTCTCTCTCAATCGCAGCTAGCGCTAACAGAGAAAAACCTTAACCTCGATCTCTCTCAATCTTTTATCACGAGAATTTTGTTATGCGCACCACGTTTTGCGTATGGGCTAACATTTCGCATTATGGCCTCGCAAGTCTCAAAGTTCAATAGTTCTAGACAGGTCGTTTTGAACTACTTAGAAACCGCTCACTAACATTTTGCATTTTCCCTAAAGCTTGGTCGGAGACATTGATGCTCAAACTCGAGTTTGAAGCTATTAATTTTTGTTTCACTAATGTTTGGGTTAGGGCTCGTGCTTTTAGTCATGGACAGGTCAACCAAGACATATCTTTTTGGAAAAAAATTTGTTTGAATTATTTCCTAAACGGTAGGCATCACTCATTCTTGAGGCGTACCGGTCAACTATTGTGTTAAGGACAGCGTGTTGAACACGTGACTCTGTCTTCTGTTTGCTGTCCATTGAGTGCTTATTTACCTTTCAGAAATTTTACTTCTAACCTCTTCACATCTTCTGTTTAGTGTTTTATTGTTACAGTCGCAACACTTTTCTCATCATTGTTTTGGCGGCCATCTTTTCTCTCTCAATCAAGACTAGCGCTAACAGAGAAAAACCTTAACCCTCGATCTCTCTCAATCTTTTATCACGAGAATTTTGTTATGCGCACCACGTTTTGCGTATGGGCTAACATTTCGCATTATGGCCTCGCAAGTCTATTAAGTTACAGTAGTTCTAGACAGGCCGTCGTTTTGAACTACTTAGAAACCGCTCACTAACATTTTGCATTTTCCCTAAAGCTTGGTCGAGACATTGATGCTCAAACTCGAGTTTGAAGCTATTAATTTTTGTTTCACTAATGTTTGGGTTAGGGCTCGTGCTTTAGACAGTCAACCAAGACATATCTTTTGGAAAAAAATTTGTTTGAATTATTTCCTAAACGGTAGGCATCACTCATTCTTGAGGCGTACCGGTCAACTATTGTGTTAAGGACAGCGTGTTGAACACGTGACTCTGTCTTCTGTTTGCTGTCCATTGAGTGCTTATTTACCTTTCAGAAATTTTACTTCTAACCTCTTCACATCTTCTGTTTAGTGTTTTATTGTTACAGTCGCAACACTTTTCTCATCATTGTTTTGGCGGCCATCTTTTCTCTCAATCAGCCACTAGCGCTAACGAGAGAAAAACCTTAACCCTCGATCTCTCTCAATCTTTTATCACGAAATTTTGTTATGCGCACCACGTTTTGCGTATGGGCTAACATTTCGCATTATGGCCTCGCAAGTCTTTAAGTTACGGTAGTTCTAGACAGTAGTCGTTTTGAACTACTTAGAAACCGCTCACTAACATTTTGCATTTTCCCTAAAGCTTGGTCGGAGACATTGATGCTCAAACTCGAGTTTGAAGCTATTAATTTTTGTTTCACTAATGTTTGGGTTAGGGCTCGTGCTTTAGACAGTCAACCAAGACATATCTTTTTGGAAAAATTTGTTTGAATTATTTCCTAAACGGTAGGCATCACTCATTCTTGAGGCGTGCTTAGGTCAACTATTGTGTTAAGGACAGCGTGTTGAACACGTGACTCGCTTCTTCATTTCTTGTCCATTGAGTGCTTATTTACCTTTCGGAAATTTTACTTCTAACCTCTTCACATCTTCTCATTTAGTGTTTTATTGTTACAAATCATGACACTTTTCTCATCATTGTTTTGGCGGCCATCTTTTCTCTCTCAATCAAGCAAACTAGCGCTAACAGAGAAAAACCTTAACCCTCGATCTCTCTCAATCTTTTATCACGAGAATTTTGTTATGCGCACCACGTTTTGCGTATGGGCTAACATTTCGCATTATGGCCTCGCAAGTCTCATTGAGTTCATTAGTTCTAGACAGTAGCCGTCGTTTTGAACTACTTAGAAACCGCTCACTAACATTTTGCATTTTCCTAAAGCTTGGTCGAGACATTGATGCTCAAACTCGAGTTTGAAGCTATTAATTTTGTTTCACTAATGTTTGGGTTAGGGCTCGTGCTTTAGGCAGTCAACCAAGACATATCTTTTGGAAAAAAATTTGTTTGAATTATTTCCTAAACGGTAGGCATCACTCATTCTTGAGGCGTCACTTCATTCAACTATTGTGTTAAGGACAGCTGCGTGTTGAACACGTGACTCCGTCTTCTTGTTTGCTGTCCATTGAGTGCTTATTTACCTTTCAAATTTTACTTCTAACCTCTTCACATCTTCTCGTTTAGTGTTTTATTGTTACAAATCGCAACACTTTTCTCATCATTGTTTTGGCGGCCATCTTTTCTCTCTCAATCAGCAGCTAGCGCTAACAGAGAAAAACCTTAACCCTCGATCTCTCTCAATCTTTTATCACGAGAATTTTGTTATGCGCACCACGTTTTGCGTATGGGCTAACATTTCGCATTATGGCCTCGCAAGTCTCCAGTTACAGTAGTTCTAGACAGTACTGTCGTTTTGAACTACTTAGAAACCGCTCACTAACATTTTGCATTTTCCCTAAAGCTTGGTCGTAGACATTGATGCTCTGAAACTCGAGTTTGAAGCTATTAATTTTTGTTTCACTAATGTTTGGGTTAGGGCTCGTGCTTTAGACAATTCAACCAAGACATATCTTTTTGGAAAAAAATTTGTTTGAATTATTTCCTAAACGGTAGGCATCACTCATTCTTGAGGCGTCCGGTCAACTATTGTGTTAAGGACAGCGTGTTGAACACGTGACTCATCTTCGTTTGTCAGTCCATTGAGTGCTTATTTACCTTTCGAAATTTTACTTCTAACCTCTTCACATCTTCATTTAGTGTTTTATTGTTACTGTCGCAACACTTTTCTCATCATTGTTTTGGCGGCCATCTTTTCTCTCTCAATCAAGCAGCTTAGCGCTAACAGAGAAAAAACCTTAACCCTCGATCTCTCTCAATCTTTTATTACGAGAATTTTGTTATGCGCACCACGTTTTGCGTATGGGCTAACATTTCGCATTATGGCCTCGCAAGTCTCATTAAGTTACGGTAGTTCTAGACAGTAGTCGTCGTTTGAACTACTTAGAAACCGCTCACTAACATTTTGCATTTTCCCTAAAGCTTGGTCAGAGACATTGATGCTCTGAAACTCGAGTTTGAAGCTATTAATTTTTGTTTCACTAATGTTTGGGTTAGGGCTCGTGCTTTAGACAGGTCAACCAAGACATATCTTTTTGGAAAAAATTTGTTTGAATTATTTCCTAAACGGTAGGCATCACTCATTCTTGAGGCGTGCTTGGTCAACTATTGTGTTAAGGACAGCGTGTTGAACACGTGACTCGCATCTTCATTTGCTGTCCATTGAGTGCTTATTTACCTTTCGTAAATTTTACTTCTAACCTCTTCACATCTTCTCGTTTAGTGTTTTATTGTTACAGTCGCAACACTTTTCTCATCATTATTTTGGCGGCCATCTTTTCTCTCTCAATCAGCAGCTAGCGCTAACAGAGAAAAACCTTAACCCTCGATCTCTCTCAATCTTTTATCACGAGAATTTTGTTATGCGCACCACGTTTTGCGTATGGGCTAACATTTCGCATTATGGCCTCGCAAGTCTGTTAAGTTACAGTAGTTCTAGACAGGCCGTTTTGAACTACTTAGAAACCGCTCACTAACATTTTGCATTTTCCCTAAAGCTTGGTCGAGACATTGATGCTCAAACTCGAGTTTGAAGCTATTAATTTTTGTTTCACTAATGTTTGGGTTAGGGCTCGTGCTTTAGACAGTCAACCAAGACATATCTTTTGGAAAAAATTTGTTTGAATTATTTCCTAAACGGTAGGCATCACTCATTCTTGAGGCGTCTGGTCAACTATTGTGTTAAGGACAGCGTGTTGAACACGTGACTCGTCTTCGTTTGCTCATCCATTGAGTGCTTATTTACCTTTCTTAAATTTTACTTCTAACCTCTTCACATCTTCTCGTTTAGTGTTTTATTGTTACAAATCGAACACTTTTCTCATCATTGTTTTGGCGGCCATCTTTTCTCTCTCAATCAAGAGCTTAGCGCTAACGAGAGAAAAACCTTAACCTCGATCTCTCTCAATCTTTTATCACGAGAATTTTGTTATGCGCACCACGTTTTGCGTATGGGCTAACATTTCGCATTATGGCCTCGCAAGTTCTTAAGTTACAATAGTTCTAGACAGTAGCGTCTAGAACTACTTAGAAACCGCTCACTAACATTTTGCATTTTCCTAAAGCTTGGTCGAGACATTGATGCTCAAACTCGAGTTTGAAGCTATTAATTTTTGTTTCACTAATGTTTGGGTTAGGGCTCGTGCTTTAGACATGGACAGTCAACCAAGACATATCTTTTTGGAAAAAATTTGTTTGAATTATTTCCTAAACGGTAGGCATCACTCATTCTTGAGGCGTACTGGTCAACTATTGTGTTAAGGACAGCGTGTTGAACACGTGACTGCGTCTTCGCTTCTTTGTCCATTGAGTGCTTATTTACCTTTCGTAAATTTTACTTAACCTCTTCACATCTTCTCGTTTAGTGTTTTATTGTTACTGCCGCAACACTTTTCTCATCATTGTTTTGGCGGCCATCTTTTCTCTCTCAATCGACTAGCGCTAACAGAGAAAAACCTTAACCTCGATCTCTCTCAATCTTTTATCACGAGAATTTTGTTATGCGCACCACGTTTTGCGTATGGGCTAACATTTCGCATTATGGCCTCGCAAATCTGTTAAGTTACAAATAGTTCTAGACAGGCCGTCGTTTTGAACTACTTAGAAACCGCTCACTAACATTTTGCATTTTCCCTAAAGCTTGGTCGAGACATTGATGCTCAAACTCGAGTTTGAAGCTATTAATTTTTGTTTCACTAATGTTTGGGTTAGGGCTCGTGCTTTAGACAAAGCCAACCAAGACATATCTTTTTGGAAAAAAATTTGTTTGAATTATTTCCTAAACGGTAGGCATCACTCATTCTTGAGGCGTACCGGTCAACTATTGTGTTAAGGACAAACGTGTTGAACACGTGACTCGTCATCTTCATTTTTGTGTCCATTGAGTGCTTATTTACCTTTCGAAATTTTACTTAACCTCTTCACATCTTCTGTTTAGTGTTTTATTGTTCTGATCGCAACACTTTTCTCATCATTGTTTTGGCGGCCATCTTTTTCTCTCTCAATCAAGAACTAGCGCTAACAGAGAAAACCTTAACCCTCGATCTCTCTCGATCTTTTATCACGAGAATTTTGTTATGCGCACTAACGTTTTGCGTATGGGCTAACATTTCGCATTATGGCCTCGTAAAACATGTTAAGTTACAGTAGTTCTAGACAGGTGTCGTTTTGAACTACTTAGAAACCGCTCACTAACATTTTGCATTTTCCCTAAAGCTTGGTCGAGACATTGATGCTCAAACTCGAGTTTGAAGCTATTAATTTTTGTTTCACTAATGTTTGGGTTAGGGCTCGTGCTTTAGATGTCAACCAAGACATATCTTTTTGGAAAAAATTTGTTTGAATTATTTCCTAAACGGTAGGCATCACTCATTCTTGAGGCGTGCGGTCAACTATTGTGTTAAGGACAAAGGTGTTGAACACGTGACTCTGTCTTCTGTTTGCTGTCCATTGAGTGCTTATTTACCTTTCGAAATTTTACTTCTAACCTCTTCACATCTTCTCGCTTAGTGTTTTATTGTTATGTCGTAACACTTTTCTCATCATTGTTTTGGCGCCATCTTTTCTCTCTCAACGATCTAGCGCTAACAGAGAAAAACCTTAACCCTCGATCTCTCTCAATCTTTTATCACGAGAATTTTGTTATGCGCACCACGTTTTGCGTATGGGCTAACATTTCGCATTATGGCCTCGCAAGTCTTTAAGTTACGTAGTTCTAGACAGTATGTTTTGAACTACTTAGAAACCGCTCACTAACATTTTGCATTTTCCCTAAAGCTTGGTCGAGACATTGATGCTCAAAACTAGTTTGAAGCTATTAATTTTTGTTTCACTAATGTTTGGGTTAGGGCTCGTGCTTTAGTCATGGACAAAGTCAACCAAGACATATCTTTTGGAAAAAAATTTGTTTGAATTATTTCCTAAACGGTAGGCATCACTCATTCTTGAGGCGTGCTTAACCAACTATTGTGTTAAGGACAACAGTTGAACACGTGACTCGTCTTCCGTTTCTTTGTCCATTGAGTGCTTATTTACCTTTCGTAAATTTTACTTCTAACCTCTTCACATCTTCTCTGTTTAGTGTTTTATTGTTACAGTCGCAACACTTTTCTCATCATTGTTTTGGCGGCCATCTTTTCTCTCTCAATCAAGAATAGCGCTAACAGAGAAAAACCTTAACCCTCGATCTCTCTCAATCTTTTATCACGAGAATTTTGTTATGCGCACCACGTTTTGCGTATGGGCTAACATTTCGCATTATGGCCTCGCAAGTCCGTTAAGTTACGTAGTTCTAGACAGCCGTCGTTTTGAACTACTTAGAAACCGCCACTAACATTTTGCATTTTCCCTAAAGCTTGGTCGAGAGACATTGATGCTCAAACCGAGTTTGAAGCTATTAATTTTTGTTTCACTAATGTTTGGGTTAGGGCTCGTGCTTTAGTCATGGACAGGTCAACCAAGACATATCTTTTTGGAAAAAAATTTGTTTGAATTATTTCCTAAACGGTAGGCATCACTCATTCTTGAGGCGTACCGGTCAACTATTGTGTTAAGGACAGCGTGTTGAACACGTGACTCTGTCTTCTGTTTGCTGTCCATTGAGTGCTTATTTACCTTTCAGAAATTTTACTTCTAACCTCTTCACATCTTCATCGTTTAGTGTTTTATTGTTACAAATCGCAACACTTTTCTCATCATTGTTTTGGCGGCCATCTTTTCTCTCTCAATCAAGCAATGACTAGCGCTAACAGAGAAAAACCTTAACCCTCGATCTCTCTCAATCTTTTATCACGAGAATTTTGTTATGCGCACCACGTTTTGCGTATGGGCTAACATTTCGCATTATGGCCTCGCAAGTCTCATTAAGATTCTACGTAGTTCTAGACAGCCGTCGTTTTGAACTACTTAGAAACCGCTCACTAACATTTTGCATTTTCCTAAAAGCTTGGTCGTAGACATTGATGCTCTGAAACTCGAGTTTGAAGCTATTAATTTTTGTTTCACTAATGTTTGGGTTAGGGCTCGTGCTTTAGACATGGACAGTCAACCAAGACATATCTTTTTGGAAAAAATTTGTTTGAATTATTTCCAAACGGTAGGCATCACTCATTCTTGAGGCGTGCCGGTCAACTATTGTGTTAAGGACAGCGTGTTGAACACGTGACTCGTCTTCCTCGTTTGTCAGTCCATTGAGTGCTTATTTACCTTTCGTAAATTTTACTTCTAACCTCTTCACATCTTCTCGTTTTAGTGTTTTATTGTTACAAATAACACTTTTCTCATCATTGTTTTGGCGGCCATCTTTTCTCTCTCAATCAAGCCAATTAGCGCTAACAGAGAAAAACCTTAACCTCGATCTCTCTCAATCTTTTATCACGAGAATTTTGTTATGCGCACCACGTTTTTTGCGTATGGGCTAACATTTCGCATTATGGCCTCGCAAGTCTGTTAAGTTACAATAGTTCTAGACAGTGCCGTCGTTTTGAACTACTTAGAAACCGCTCACTAACATTTTGCATTTTCCCTAAAGCTTGGTCGAGACATTGATGCTCAAACTCGAGTTTGAAGCTATTAATTTTTGTTTCACTAATGTTTGGGTTAGGGCTCGTGCTTTAGTCATGGACAAAGTCAACCAAGACATATCTTTTGGAAAAATTTGTTTGAATTATTTCCTAAACCTGTAGGCATCACTCATTCTTGAGGCGTACCGGTCAACTATTGTGTTAAGGACAACAGTTGAACACGTGACTCTCGTCTTTCTCGTTTGCTGTCCATTGAGTGCTTATTTACCTTCGTAAATTTTACTTCTAACCTCTTCACATCTTCTCGTTTAGTGTTTTATTGTTACAGATCGCAACACTTTTCTCATCATTGTTTTGGCGGCCATCTTTTTCTCTCTCAATCAAATAGCTAGCGCTAACAGAAAAAACCTTAACCTCGATCTCTCTCAATCTTTTATCACGAGAATTTTGTTATGCGCACCACGTTTTTTGCGTATGGGCTAACATTTCGCATTATGGCCTCGCAAGTCTGTTAAATTACGTAGTTCTAGACAGGCCGTCGTTTTGAACTACTTAGAAACCGCTCACTAACATTTTGCATTTTCCCTAAAGCTTGGTCGAGACATTGATGCTCAAACTCGAGTTTGAAGCTATTAATTTTGTTTCACTAATGTTTGGGTTAGGGCTCGTGCTTTAGTCATGGACAGTCAACCAAGACATATCTTTTTGGAAAAAAATTTGTTTGAATTATTTCCTAAACGGTAGGCATCACTCATTCTTGAGGCGACTGGCCAACTATTGTGTTAAGGACAGTGTTGAACACGTGACTCGTCTCTTCTGTTTGTCATGTCCATTGAGTGCTTATTTACCTTTCAAATTTTACTTCTAACCTCTTCACATCTTCTCGTTTAGTGTTTTATTGTTACAAATGCAACACTTTTCTCATCATTGTTTTGGCGGCCATCTTTTTCTCTCTCAAATCAACCTAGCGCTAACAGAGAAAAACCTTAACCTCGATCTCTCTCAATCTTTTATCACGAATTTTGTTATGCGCACCACGTTTTGCGTATGGGCTAACATTTCGCATTATGGCCTCGCAAGTTCTGTTAAGTTCTGATAGTTCTAGACAGGTCAGGCTGTTTTGAACTACTTAGAAACCGCCACTAACATTTTGCATTTTCCCTAAAGCTTGGTCGAGAGACATTGATGCTCAAACTCGAGTTTGAAGCTATTAATTTTTGTTTCACTAATGTTTGGGTTAGGGCTCGTGCTTTCAGACAGTCAACCAAGACATATCTTTTTGGAAAAAATTTGTTTGAATTATTTCCTAAACGGTAGGCATCACTCATTCTTGAGGCGTCTTCTGGCCAACTATTGTGTTAAGGACAACGTGTTGAACACGTGACTCGTCTTCTGTTTGTCATTCCATTGAGTGCTTATTTACCTTTCGAAATTTTACTTCTAACCTCTTCACATCTTCTCGTTTAGTGTTTTATTGTTACAAATGCAACACTTTTCTCATCATTGTTTTGGCGGCCATCTTTTCTCTCTCAATCTCAACTAGCGCTAACTAAGAGAAAAACCTTAACCTCGATCTCTCTCAATCTTTTATCACGAGAATTTTGTTATGCGCACCACGTTTTGCGTATGGGCTAACATTTCGCATTATGGCCTCGCAAGTCTCGTTGTTACTGTAGTTCTAGACAGTAGTCGTTTTGAACTACTTAGAAACCGCTCACTAACATTTTGCATTTTCCTAAAGCTTGGTCGGGAGACATTGATGCTCAAACTCGAGTTTGAAGCTATTAATTTTTGTTTCACTAATGTTTGGGTTAGGGCTCGTGCTTTAGTCATGGACAGTCAACCAAGACATATCTTTTTGGAAAAAATTTGTTTGAATTATTTCCTAAACGGTAGGCATCACTCATTCTTGAGGCGTGCCGGCCAACTATTGTGTTAAGGACAAATAAGTGTTGAACACGTGACTCGTCTTTTTCGCTTTCAGTCCATTGAGTGCTTATTTACCTTTCGTAAATTTTACTTCTAACCTCTTCACATCTTCTCGTTTAGTGTTTTATTGTTACAATGCAACACTTTTCTCATCATTGTTTTGGCGCCATCTTTTCTCTCTCAACAATGCCAGAAATAGCGCTAACAGAGAAAAACCTTAACCCTCGATCTCTCTCAATCTTTTATCACGAAATTTTGTTATGCGCACCACGTTTTGCGTATGGGCTAACATTTCGCATTATGGCCTCGCAAGTCTCTGTTAAGTTGCGTAGTTCTAGACAGCCGCTTTTGAACTACTTAGAAACCGCTCACTAACATTTTGCATTTTCCCTAAAGCTTGGTCGCAGACATTGATGCTCAAACTCGAGTTTGAAGCTATTAATTTTTGTTTCACTAATGTTTGGGTTAGGGCTCGTGCTTTAGTCATGGACAGTCAACCAAGACATATCTTTTTGGAAAAAATTTGTTTGAATTATTTCCTAAACGGTAGGCATCACTCATTCTTGAGGCGTACTTGGTCAACTATTGTGTTAAGGGACAGCGTGTTGAACACGTGACTCGTCTTCTGTTTGTCATCCATTGAGTGCTTATTTACCTTTCGGAAATTTTACTTCTAACCTCTTCACATCTTCGTTTAGTGTTTTATTGTTACATATCGCAACACTTTTCTCATCATTGTTTTGGCGGCCATCTTTTCTCTCTCAACAAGCAGCTAGCGCTAACAGAGAAAAACCTTAACCCTCGATCTCTCTCAATCTTTTATCACGAGAATTTTGTTATGCGCACCACGTTTTGCGTATGGGCTAACATTTCGCATTATGGCCTCGCAAGTCCATTAAGTTACGTAGTAGTCTAGACAGCCGTCGTTTTGAACTACTTAGAAACCGCTCACTAACATTTTGCATTTTCCCTAAAGCTTGGTCGAGACATTGATGCTCAAACTCGAGTTTGAAGCTATTAATTTTTGTTTCACTAATGTTTGGGTTAGGGCTCGTGCTTTTAGACAGTCAACCAAGACATATCTTTTTGGAAAAAAATTTGTTTGAATTATTTCCTAAACGGTAGGCATCACTCATTCTTGAGGCGTCTTGGTCAACTATTGTGTTAAGGACAACGTGTTGAACACGTGACTCCTCTTCATTTGTCATCCATTGAGTGCTTATTTACCTTTCGTAAATTTTACTTAACCTCTTCACATCTTCTGTTTAGTGTTTTATTGTTACAAATAACACTTTTCTCATCATTGTTTTGCGGCCATCTTTTCTCTCTCAACTCAAAGAGCCTAGCGCTAACAGAGAAAAACCTTAACCTCGATCTCTCTCAATCTTTTATCACGAGAATTTTGTTATGCGCACCACGTTTTGCGTATGGGCTAACATTTCGCATTATGGCCTCGCAAAGTGTTAAGTTACGTAGTTCTAGACAGCCGTCATGAACTACTTAGAAACCGCTCACTAACATTTTGCATTTTCCCTAAAGCTTGGTCGAGACATTGATGCTCAAACTCGAGTTTGAAGCTATTAATTTTTGTTTCACTAATGTTTGGGTTAGGGCTCGTGCTTTAGTCATTGACAGGTCAACCAAGACATATCTTTTTGGAAAAAATTTGTTTGAATTATTTCCTAAACGGTAGGCATCACTCATTCTTGAGGCGTCTTGGTCCAACTATTGTGTTAAGGACAGCGTGTTGAACACGTGACTGTCTTCTGCTTGTTGTCCATTGAGTGCTTATTTACCTTTCGTAAATTTTACTTCTAACCTCTTCACATCTTCTTTTAGTGTTTTATTGTTACAATGCAACACTTTTCTCATCATTGTTTTGGCGGCCATCTTTTCTCTCTCAACTCAAGAGCTAGCGCTAACAGAGAAAAACCTTAACCCTCGATCTCTCTCAATCTTTTATCACGAGAATTTTGTTATGCGCACCAC
The DNA here is from genome assembly GCA_023531295.1 of Papaver armeniacum. Classification (NCBI taxonomy): domain Eukaryota; kingdom Viridiplantae; phylum Streptophyta; class Magnoliopsida; order Ranunculales; family Papaveraceae; genus Papaver; species Papaver armeniacum. The sequence goes on along the minus strand of JAJJWW010016839.1, from coordinate 464,561 downwards.
GTTTTTGCGTATGGGCTAACATTTCGCATTATGGCCTCGCAAGTCCGTTGTTAAGTTCTGAAGAGTTCTGCATGTGCCGTCGTTTTGAACTACTTAGAAACCGCCACTAACATTTTGCATTTTCCCTAAAGCTTGGTCGAGACATTGATGCTCTCAAACTCGAGTTTGAAGCTATTAATTTTTGTTTCACTAATGTTTGGGTTAGGGCTCGTGCTTTAGTCATGGACAGTCAACCAAGACATATCTTTTTGGAAAAATTTGTTTGAATTATTTCCTAAACGGTAGGCATCACTCATTCTTGAGGCGTACTTGGCCAACTATTGTGTTAAGGACAGCGTGTTGAACACGTGACTCGTCTTTTTGCTGTCCATTGAGTGCTTATTTACCTTTCGAAATTTTACTTCTAACCTCTTCACATCTTCTCGTTTAGTGTTTTATTGTTATGCCGTAACACTTTTCTCATCATTGTTTTGGCGGCCATCTTTTCTCTCAACTGCCACTTAGCGCTAACAAGAGAAAAACCTTAACCTCGATCTCTCTCAATCTTTTATCACGAGAATTTTGTTATGCGCACCACGTTTTGCGTATGGGCTAACATTTCGCATTATGGCCTCGCAAGTCTCGGTAAGTTACGTAGTTCTAGACAGCCGCCGTTTTGAACTACTTAGAAACCGCTCACTAACATTTTGCATTTTCCCCTAAAAGCTTGGTCGAGACATTGATGCTCAAACTCGAGTTTGAAGCTATTAATTTTGTTTCACTAATGTTTGGGTTAGGGCTCGTGCTTTAGACATGTCAACCAAGACATATCTTTTGGAAAAAAATTTGTTTGAATTATTTCCTAAACGGTAGGCATCACTCATTCTTGAGGCGTACTTGGCCAACTATTGTGTTAAGGACAGCGTGTTGAACACGTGACTCTCGTCTTCTGTTTGCTGTCCATTGAGTGCTTATTTACCTTTCGAAATTTTACTTCTAACCTCTTCACATCTTCTGTTTAGTGTTTTATTGTTACAAATCAAACACTTTTCTCATCATTGTTTTGGCGCCATCTTTTCTCTCTCAATCAAGAAGCCTAGCGCTAACAGAGAAAAACCTTAACCTCGATCTCTCTCAATCTTTTATCACGAAATTTTGTTATGCGCACCACGTTTTGCGTATGGGCTAACATTTCGCATTATGGCCTCGCAAGTCTGTTAAGTTCGTAGTTCTAGACAGTGCCGTCGTTTTGAACTACTTAGAAACCGCTCACTAACATTTTGCATTTTCCCTAAAGCTTGGTCAGAGACATTGATGCTCTGAAACTCGAGTTTGAAGCTATTAATTTTTGTTTCACTAATGTTTGGGTTAGGGCTCGTGCTTTAGTCATGGACAGGTCAACCAAGACATATCTTTTTGGAAAAAAATTTGTTTGAATTATTTCCTAAACGGTAGGCATCACTCATTCTTGAGGCGTACCGGTCAACTATTGTGTTAAGGACAGCGTGTTGAACACGTGACTCTGTCTTCTGTTTGTCCATTGAGTGCTTATTTACCTTTCTTAAATTTTACTTCTAACCTCTTCACATCTTCTCTGTTTAGTGTTTTATTGTTACAACAAGAACACTTTTCTCATCATTGTTTTGGCGGCCATCTTTTCTCTCTCAATCAAGAATAGCGCTAACGAGAAAAAACCTTAACCTCGATCTCTCTCAATCTTTTATCACGAGAATTTTGTTATGCGCACCACGTTTTGCGTATGGGCTAACATTTCGCATTATGGCCTCGCATGTCTCATTAAGTTACGTGAGTTCTAGACAGTAGTCGTTTTGAACTACTTAGAAACCGCTCACTAACATTTTGCATTTTCCCTAAAGCTTGGTCGTAGACATTGATGCTCAAACTCGAGTTTGAAGCTATTAATTTTTGTTTCACTAATGTTTGGGTTAGGGCTCGTGCTTTAGTCATGGGACAGTCAACCAAGACATATCTTTTTGGAAAAAAATTTGTTTGAATTATTTCCTAAACGGTAGGCATCACTCATTCTTGAGGCGTCTTACTCAACTATTGTGTTAAGGACAGCGTGTTGAACACGTGACTCGTCTTCTGCTTGTCATCCATTGAGTGCTTATTTACCTTTCGAAATTTTACTTAACCTCTTCACATCTTCTCGTTTAGTGTTTTATTGTTACAGTGCAACACTTTTCTCATCATTGTTTTGGCGGCCATCTTTTCTCTCTCAATCAAGAAAGCCTAGCGCTAACAGAGAAAAACCTTAACCCTCGATCTCTCTCAATCTTTTATCACGAGAATTTTGTTATGCGCACCACGTTTTGCGTATGGGCTAACATTTCGCATTATGGCCTCAAGTCTGTTAAGGTTACGTAGTTCTAGACAGGCCGTTGTTTTGAACTACTTAGAAACCGCTCACTAACATTTTGCATTTTCCCTAAAGCTTGGTCGAGACATTGATGCTCAAACTCGAGTTTGAAGCTATTAATTTTTGTTTCACTAATGTTTGGGTTAGGGGCTCGTGCTTTAGTCATGGACAGTCAACCAAGACATATCTTTTTGGAAAAAAATTTGTTTGAATTATTTCCTAAACGGTAGGCATCACTCATTCTTGAGGCGTACTCCCAGCCAACTATTGTGTTAAGGACGGCGTGTTGAACACGTGACTCGTCTTCTGTTTCTTTGTCCGTTTGAGTGCTTATTTACCTTTCGAAATTTTACTTCTAACCTCTTCACATCTTCTCGTTTAGTGTTTTATTGTTACAGTCGCAACACTTTTCTCATCATTGTTTTGGCGGCCATCTTTTCTCTCTCAATCAAGAAATGCTAGCGCTAACAGAGAAAAAAACCTTAACCCTCGATCTCTCTCAATCTTTTATCACGAGAATTTTGTTATGCGCACCACGTTTTGCGTATGGGCTAACATTTCGCATTATGGCCTCGCAAGTCTCATTAAGTTACGTAGTTCTGTACAGTGCCGTCGTTTTGAACTACTTAGAAACCGCTCACTAACATTTTGCATTTTCCCTAAAGCTTGGTCGAGACATTGATGCTCAAACTCGAGTTTGAAGCTATTAATTTTGTTTCACTAATGTTTGGGTTAGGGCTCGTGCTTTAGTCATGGACAAAGTCAACCAAGACATATCTTTTTGGAAAAAATTTGTTTGAATTATTTCCTAAACGGTAGGCATCACTCATTCTTGAGGCGTCTTAGGTCAACTATTGTGTTAAGGACAAACAGTTGAACACGTGACTCTGTCTTTCGTTTGTTTTATTGTCCATTGAGTGCTTATTTACCTTTCAGAAATTTTACTTCTAACCTCTTCACATCTTCTCGTTTAGTGTTTTATTGTTACAGTCCTTAACACTTTTCTCATCATTGTTTTGGCGGCCATCTTTTCTCTCTCAATCAGCGGTAGCGCTAACAGAGAAAAACCTTAACCCTCGATCTCTCTCAATCTTTTATCACGAGAATTTTGTTATGCGCACCACGTTTTGCGTATGGGCTAACATTTCGCATTATGGCCTCGCAAGTCTGTTGTTACGGTAGTTCTAGACAGCCGTCGTTTTGAACTACTTAGAAACCGCTCACTAACATTTTGCATTTTCCTAAAGCTTGGTCGTAGACATTGATGCTCAAACTCGAGTTTGAAGCTATTAATTTTTGTTTCACTAATGTTTGGGTTAGGGCTCGTGCTTTAGTCATGGACAGGTCAACCAAGACATATCTTTTTGGAAAAAATTTGTTTGAATTATTTCCTAAACGGTAGGCATCACTCATTCTTGAGGCGTCTTTGGTCAACTATTGTGTTAAGGACAGCGTGTTGAACACGTGACTCGTCTTCTTGTTTGCTCATCCATTGAGTGCTTATTTACCTTTCGAAATTTTACTTCTAACCTCTTCACATCTTCTCGTTTAGTGTTTTATTGTTACAGTCGCAACACTTTTCTCATCATTGTTTTGGCGGCCATCTTTTCTCTCAATCCCGAAGCTAGCGCTAACAGAAAAACCTTAACCCTCGATCTCTCTCAATCTTTTATCACGAGAATTTTGTTATGCGCACCACGTTTTGCGTATGGGCTAACATTTCGCATTATGGCCTCGCAAGTCTCATAAGTTACGTAGTTCTAGACACAGCCGTCGTTTTGAACTACTTAGAAACCGCTCACTAACATTTTGCATTTTCCTAAAGCTTGGTCGAGACATTGATGCTCAAAACTCGAGTTTGAAGCTATTAATTTTTGTTTCACTAATGTTTGGGTTAGGGCTCGTGCTTTAGTCATGGACAGTCAACCAAGACATATCTTTTGGAAAAAAATTTGTTTGAATTATTTCCTAAACGGTAGGCATCACTCATTCTTGAGGCGTGCTTCGGTCAACTATTGTGTTAAGGACAAGTGTTGAACACGTGACTCGTCTTACGTTTGCTGTCCATTGAGTGCTTATTTACCTTTCGAAATTTTACTTCTAACCTCTTCACATCTTCTCGTTTAGTGTTTTATTGTTACAGTCGCAACACTTTTCTCATCATTGTTTTGGCGGCCATCTTTTCTCTCTCAATCAAGCAGCTAGCGCTAACAGAGAAAAACCTTAACCCTCGATCTCTCTCAATCTTTTATCACGAGAATTTTGTTATGCGCACCACGTTTGGCGTATGGGCTAACATTTCGCATTATGGCCTCGCAAGTCTGTTGAAGTTACGGTAGTTCTAGACAGCCGTTGTTTTGAACTACTTAGAAACCGCTCACTAACATTTTGCATTTTCCCTAAAGCTTGGTCGAGACATTGATGCTCACAAACTCGAGTTTGAAGCTATTAATTTTTGTTTCACTAATGTTTGGGTTAGGGCTCGTGCTTTAGTCATGGACAAGTCAACCAAGACATATCTTTTTGGAAAAAATTTGTTTGAATTATTTCCTAAACGGTAGGCATCACTCATTCTTGAGGCGTACCGGTCAACTATTGTGTTAAGGACAGCGTGTTGAACACGTGACTCTGTCTTCTGTTTGCTTGTCCATTGAGTGCTTATTTACCTTTCGAAATTTTACTTAACCTCTTCACATCTTCTTTTTAGTGTTTTATTGTTACGAGTCAGTAACACTTTTCTCATCATTGTTTTGGCGGCCATCTTTTCTCTCTCTCAATCAAGAAGCTAGCGCTAATAGAGAAAAACCTTAACCCTCGATCTCTCTCAATCTTTTATCACGAGAATTTTGTTATGCGCACCACGTTTTGCGTATGGGCTAACATTTCGCATTATGGCCTCGCAAAGTCTGTTAGCATACGATGAGTTCTAGACAGCTGTCGTTTTGAACTACTTAGAAACCGCTCACTAACATTTTGCATTTTCCTAAAGCTTGGTCGAGACATTGATGCTCAAACTCGAGTTTGAAGCTATTAATTTTTGTTTCACTAATGTTTGGGTTAGGGCTCGTGCTTTAGTCATGGACAGGTCAACCAAGACATATCTTTTTGGAAAAATTTGTTTGAATTATTTCCTAAACGGTAGGCATCACTCATTCTTGAGGCGTACCAAGTCAACTATTGTGTTAAGGACAAAGGTGTTGAACACGTGACTCTCTTCTTCGTTTGCTGTCCATTGAGTGCTTATTTACCTTTCGAAATTTTACTTCTAACCTCTTCACATCTTCTCGTTTAGTGTTTTATTGTTACGCCGCAACACTTTTCTCATCATTGTTTTGGCGGCCATCTTTTCTCTCTCAACTCAAGCCAACTAGCGCTAACGAGAGAAAAACCTTAACCCTCGATCTCTCTCAATCTTTTATCACGAGAATTTTGTTATGCGCACCACGTTTTGCGTATGGGCTAACATTTCGCATTATGGCCTCGCAAGTTCTTAAATTCTGAGTTCTAGACAGCCGTTTTTGAACTACTTAGAAACCGCTCACTAACATTTTGCATTTTCCCTAAAGCTTGGTCGGAGACATTGATGCTCACGAAACTCGAGTTTGAAGCTATTAATTTTTGTTTCACTAATGTTTGGGTTAGGGCTCGTGCTTTAGTCATGGACCAGTCAACCAAGACATATCTTTTTGGAAAAAATTTGTTTGAATTATTTCCTAAACGGTAGGCATCACTCATTCTTGAGGCGTCACGGTCAACTATTGTGTTAAGGACAAATGTTGAACACGTGACTCGTCTTCTTGTTTGTCACCCATTGAGTGCTTATTTACCTTTCGGAAATTTTACTTCTAACCTCTTCACATCTTCTCGTTTAGTGTTTTATTGTTACTGATCGCAACACTTTTCTCATCATTGTTTTGGCGGCCATCTTTTCTCTCTCAATCAGCAGCTAGCGCTAACAGCAATCTTTTATCACGAGAATTTTGTTATGCGCACCACGTTTTGCGTATGGGATAACATTTCGCATTATGGCCTCGCAAGTCTGTTAAGTTACAGTAGTTCTAGACAGCCGTCGTTTTGAACTACTTAGAAACCGCTCACTAACATTTTGCATTTTCCCTAAAGCTTGGTCGAGACATTGATGCTCAAACTCGAGTTTGAAGCTATTAATTTTGTTTCACTAATGTTTGGGTTAGGGCTCGTGCTTTAGTCATGGACAGTCAACCAAGACATATCTTTTGGAAAAAATTTGTTTGAATTATTTCCTAAACGGTAGGCATCACTCATTCTTGAGGCGTACCGGTCAACTATTGTGTTAAGGACAGCGTGTTGAACACGTGACTCTGTCTTCTGTTTGCTGTCCATTGAGTGCTTATTTACCTTTAGAAATTTTACTTCTAACCTCTTCACATCTTCTCGTTTAGTGTTTTATTGTTATCCGCAACACTTTTCTCATCATTGTTTTGGCGGCCATCTTTTCTCTCTCAATCGCAGCTAGCGCTAACAGAAAAAACCTTAACCCTCGATCTCTCTCAATCTTTTATCACGAGAATTTTGTTATGCGCACCACGTTTTGCGTATGGGCTAACATTTCGCATTATGGCCTCGCAAATCCGTGTTACTAGTTCTAGACAGCCGTCGTTTTGAACTACTTAGAAACCGCTCACTAACATTTTGCATTTTCCTAAAGCTTGGTCGAGACATTGATGCTCAAACTCGAGTTTGAAGCTATTAATTTTTGTTTCACTAATGTTTGGGTTAGGGCTCGTGCTTTAGTCATGGACAGGTCAACCAAGACATATCTTTTTGGAAAAATTTGTTTGAATTATTTCCTAAACGGTAGGCATCACTCATTCTTGAGGCGTCTTAGGTCAACTATTGTGTTAAGGACAGCGTGTTGAACACGTGACTCGTCTTCTCTGTTTCTTGTCCATTGAGTGCTTATTTACCTTTCAAATTTTACTTCTAACCTCTTCACATCTTCTCGTTTAGTGTTTTATTGTTACAGATCGCAACACTTTTCTCATCATTGTTTTGGCGGCCATCTTTTCTCTCTCAATCAAGCCTAGCGCTAACAGAGAAAAACCTTAACCTCGATCTCTCTCAATCTTTTATCACGAAATTTTGTTATGCGCACCACGTTTTGCGTATGGGCTAACATTTCGCATTATGGCCTCGCAAGTCTGTTTAGTTACGGTAGTTCTAGACAGCTAGTCGTTTTGAACTACTTAGAAACCGCTCACTAACATTTTGCATTTTCCTAAAGCTTGGTCGGAGACATTGATGCTCACGAAACTTCGAGTTTGAAGCTATTAATTTTTGTTTCACTAATGTTTGGGTTAGGGCTCGTGCTTTAGTCATGGAGAAAAGTCAACCAAGACATATCTTTTTGGAAAAAAATTTGTTTGAATTATTTCCTAAACGGTAGGCATCACTCATTCTTGAGGCGTCCGGTCAACTATTGTGTTAAGGACAGCGTGTTGAACACGTGACTCATCTTGTTCTTTGTCCATTGAGTGCTTATTTACCTTTCGGAAATTTTACTTCTAACCTCTTCATCATCTTACATTTAGTGTTTTATTGTTACAATGCAACACTTTTCTCATCATTGTTTTGCGGCCATCTTTTCTCTCTCAATCGTGACTAGCGCTAACGAGAGAAAAACCTTAACCCTCGATCTCTCTCAATCTTTTATCACGAGAATTTTGTTATGCGCACCACGTTTTGCGTATGGGCTAACATTTCGCATTATGGCCTCGCAAGTTCGGTTAAGTTACATTAGTTCTGACAGTGTGTCGTTTTGAACTACTTAGAAACCGCTCACTAACATTTTGCATTTTCCCTAAAGCTTGGTCGAGACATTGATGCTCCGAAACTCGAGTTTGAAGCTATTAATTTTGTTTCACTAATGTTTGGGTTAGGGCTCGTGCTTTAGTCATGGACAGTCAAACAAGACATATCTTTTTGGAAAAAATTTGTTTGAATTATTTCCTAAACGGTAGGCATCACTCATTCTTGAGGCGTACCGGTCAACTATTGTGTTAAGGACAACGTGTTGAACACGTGACTCATCTTCCTTGTTTCTTTGTCCATTGAGTGCTTATTTACCTTTGGAAATTTTACTTCTAACCTCTTCACATCTTCTCGTTTAGTGTTTTATTGTTACCGGTAACACTTTTCTCATCATTGTTTTGGCGGCCATCTTTTCTCTCTCAATCGGCGGCTAGCGCTAACAGAGAAAACCTTAACCCTCGATCTCTCTCAATCTTTTATCACGAAATTTTGTTATGCGCACCACGTTTTGCGTATGGGCTAACATTTCGCATTATGGCCTCGCAAGTTCTGTTAAGTTACGGTAGTTCTAGACAGGTCGCTGTTTTGAACTACTTAGAAACCGCTCACTAACATTTTGCATTTTCCCTAAAGCTTGGTCGAGACATTGATGCTCAAACTCGAGTTTGAAGCTATTAATTTTTGTTTCACTAATGTTTGGGTTAGGGCTCGTGCTTTAGTCATGGACAGGTCAACCAAGACATATCTTTTTGGAAAAAAATTTGTTTGAATTATTTCCTAAACGGTAGGCATCACTCATTCTTGAGGCGTACCGGTCAACTATTGTGTTAAGGACAGCGTGTTGAACACGTGACTCTGTCTTCTGTTTGCTGTCCATTGAGTGCTTATTTACCTTTCAGAAATTTTACTTCTAACCTCTTCACATCTTCTCGTTTAGTGTTTTATTGTTACAAAACATAACACTTTTCTCATCATTGTTTTGGCGGCCATCTTTTCTCTCTCAACTGCCACTAGCGCTAACAGAGAAAAACCTTAACCCTCGATCTCTCTCAATCTTTTATCACGAGAATTTTGTTATGCGCACCACGTTTTGCGTATGGGCTAACATTTCGCATTATGGCCTCGCAAGTTCTGTTAAGTTGTTCTAGTTCTAGACAGGCCGTCGTTTTGAACTACTTAGAAACCGCTCACTAACATTTTGCATTTTCCCTAAAGCTTGGTCGGAGACATTGATGCTCAAACTCGAGTTTGAAGCTATTAATTTTGTTTCACTAATGTTTGGGTTAGGGCTCGTGCTTTAGTCATGGACAGGTCAAACAAGACATATCTTTTGGAAAAAAAATTTGTTTGAATTATTTCTAAACGGTAGGCATCACTCATTCTTGAGGCGTACCGGTCAACTATTGTGTTAAGGACAGCGTGTTGAACACGTGACTGCGTCTTGTTTCTTTGTCTCATTGAGTGCTTATTTACCTTTCTTAAATTTTACTTAACCTCTTCACATCTTCTGTTTAGTGTTTTATTGTTACCGGTGCAACACTTTTCTCATCATTGTTTTGGCGGCCATCTTTTCTCTCTCAATCAGCAGCTAGCGCTAACAGAGAAAAACCTTAACCCTCGATCTCTCTCAATCTTTTATCACGAGAATTTTGTTATGCGCACCACGTTTTGCGTATGGGCTAACATTTCGCATTATGGCCTCGCAAGTCTGTTAATTTGTAGTTCTAGACAGTGTCGTTTTGAACTACTTAGAAACCGCTCACTAACATTTTGCATTTTCCCTAAAGCTTGGTCGAGACATTGATGCTCAAACTCGAGTTTGAAGCTATTAATTTTGTTTCACTAATGTTTGGGTTAGGGCTCGTGCTTTAGTCATGGATAAAATCAACCAAGACATATCTTTTGGAAAAAATTTGTTTGAATTATTTCTAAACGAGTAGGCATCACTCATTCTTGAGGCGTGCTTATCAACTATGTGTTAAGGACAGGCGTGTTGAACACGTGACTCGTCTTCTGGTTTTTTGTCCATTGAGTGCTTATTTACCTTTCGAAATTTTACTTCTAACCTCTTCACATCTTCCTCGTTTAGTGTTTTATTGTTACGAATGTAACACTTTTCTCATCATTGTTTTGGCGGCCATCTTTTCTCTCTCAACCCGGCGGCTAGCGCTAATGCAAAAACCTTAACCTCGATCTCTCTCGATCTTTTATCACGAGAATTTTGTTATGCGCACCACGTTTTGCGTATGGGCTAACATTTCGCATTATGGCCTCAGAAGTTGTTAAGTCCGTAGTAGTTCTAGACAGGTCAATCGTTTTGAACTACTTAGAAACCGCTCACTAACATTTTGCATTTTCCCTTTGTGCTTGGTCGAGACATTGATGCTCTGAAACTCGAGTTTGAAGCTATTAATTTTGTTTCACTAATGTTTGGGTTAGGGCTCGTGCTTTAGTCATGGACAAGTCCAACCAAGACATATCTTTTTGGAAAAAAATTTGTTTGAATTATTTCCTAAACGGTAGGCATCACTCATTCTTGAGGCGTATCGGAGTCAACTATTGTGTTAAGGACGGCGTGTTGAACACGTGACTCGTATCATTTTGTCGTCCATTGAGTGCTTATTTACCTTTCGAAATTTTACTTCTAACCTCTTCACATCTTCTCGTTTAGTGTTTTATTGTTACAAATCGCAACACTTTTCTCATCATTGTTTTGGCGGCCATCTTTTCTCTCTCAATCAAGAAACAGCGCTAACAGAGAAAACCTTAACCCTCGATCTCTCTCAATCTTTTATCACGAATTTTGTTATGCGCACCACGTTTTGCGTATGGGCTAACATTTCGCATTATGGCCTCGCAAGTCTACGGTAGTTCATAGTTCTAGACAGTGGTCGTTTTGAACTACTTAGAAACCGCTCACTAACATTTTGCATTTTCCTAAAGCTTGGTCGAGACATTGATGCTCGAAACTCGAGTTTGAAGCTATTAATTTTTGTTTCACTAATGTTTGGGTTAGGGCTCGTGCTTTAGTCATGGACAGGTCAACCAAGACATATCTTTTTGGAAAAAAATTTGTTTGAATTATTTCCTAAACGGTAGGCATCACTCATTCTTGAGGCGTCTTAAACTTTGTGTTAAGGATGGGTGTTGAACACGTGACTCCGTTTGTCTCGTTTCTATTTTCCATTGAGTGCTTATTTACCTTTCAAATTTTACTTCTAACCTCTTCACATCTTTTTTAGTGTTTTATTGTTACAATGAATTAACACTTTTCTCATCATTGTTTTCAATTGATCTTTTCTCTCTCAATCAAGAATTAGCGCTAACTTAACCTCGATCTCTCAATCTTTTATCACGAGAATTTTGTTATGCGCACCACGTTTTGCGTATGGGCTAACATTTCGCATTATGGCCTCGCAAGTCCTTGAGATTACGGTAGTTCTAGACAGTTCGTTTTGAACTACTTAGAAACCGCTCACTAACATTTTGCATTTTCCCTAAAGCTCAAACTGAGACATTGATGCTCGAAACTCGAGTTCAAGCTATTAATTTTTGTTTCACTAATGTTTGGGTTAGGGCTCGTGCTTTAGTCATGGACCGATTGATTCTCTTAATTCGCTCTTGTCAACCAAGACATATCTTTTTGGAAAAAAATTTGTTTGAATTATTTCCTAAACGGTAGGCATCACTCATTCTTGAGGCGTACCGGTCAACTATTGTGTTAAGGACAGCGTGTTGAACACGTGACTCCTCTCTTCATTTGTCTGTCCATTGAGTGCTTATTTACCTTTCGTAAATTTTACTTAACCTCTTCACATCTTCTTTTAGTGTTTTATTGTTCTGATCGCAACACTTTTCTCATCATTGTTTTGGCGGCCATCTTTTCTCTCTCAATCAAGAGTATAGCGCTAACAGAGAAAAACCTTAACCCTCGATCTCTCTCAATCTTTTATCACGAGAATTTTGTTATGCGCACCACGTTTTGCGTATGGGCTAACATTTCGCATTATGGCCTCGCAAGTCTGTTAAGTTACGTAGTTCTAGACAGTAGTCGTTTTGAACTACTTAGAAACCGCTCACTAACATTTTGCATTTTCCTAAAGCTTGGTCGAGACATTGATGCTCAAACTCGAGTTTGAAGCTATTAATTTTTGTTTCACTAATGTTTGGGTTAGGGCTCGTGCTTTAGTCATGGACAGTCAACCAAGACATATCTTTTGGAAAAAATTTGTTTGAATTATTTCCTAAACGGTTTAAACATAAATTAAATTTTGTATTAATTATGGGGGCGAAGGACTGGCGTTGAACATGACTTTCTTTCCGTTTTTCCTCGTGTCCATTGAGTGCTTATTTACCTTTCGTTTTTATTACTAACCTCTTCAAAATAATGAATTAATAGTGTTTTATTTTTGTCTTCAATTACTTGATTCTCATCATTGTTTTGGCGGCCATCTTTTCTCTGCACATCTCTCTTAAGCTAACTAGAAAAACCTTAACCCTCGATCTCCTCAATCTTTTATCATTTTGTTATGCGCACCACGTGTCCGTAAGGGCTAACTTTCCTTATGGCCTCTTTTCGTAGTTCTCTCGTGTTTTTGTCATTTCTTTTTGCATTTTCCCCTAAAGCTTGGTCTGTTGATGCTCAAACTCGAGTTTGAAGCTATTAATTTTGTTTCACTAATGTTTGGGTTAGGGCTGCGTGCTTTAGTCAACAGGTCAAACAAGACATATCTTTTGGAAAAAATTTGACCAATTATTTTTCTAAGCGGTAGGCATCACTCATTCTTGAGGCGTACCGGTCAACTATTGTGTTAAGGACAAACGTGTTGAACACGTGACTCGTCTTCCGTTTCTTGTCCATTGAGTGCTTATTTACCTTTTCAAATTTTACTTCTAACCTCTTCACATCTTCTATTTAGTGTTTTATTGTTACGCCGCAACACTTTTCTCATCATTGTTTTGGCGGCCATCTTTTCTCTCTCAATCGGCTAGCTAGCGCTAACGAGAAAAACCTTAACCCTCGATCTCTCTCAATCTTTTATCACGAGAATTTTGTTATGCGCACCACGTTTTGCGTATGGGCTAACATTTCGCATTATGGCCTCGCAAATTCGTTAAGTTACGGTAGTTCTAGAGCAGGCCGTCGTTTTGAACTACTTAGAAACCGCTCACTAACATTTTGCATTTTCCCTAAAGCTTGGTCGTAGACATTGATGCTCAAACTCGAGTTTGAAGCTATTAATTTTTGTTTCACTAATGTTTGGGTTAGGGCTCGTGCTTTAGTCATGGACATGTCAAACAAGACATATCTTTTTGGAAAAAAATTTGTTTGAATTATTTCCTAAACGAGTTTAAACTAAATTAAATTTTGTATTAATTATGGGGGCGTATGACTGGCGAGAATATTTTTCTTTCCGTTTTTCCTTGTGTCGACATTATGTGCATGGACGTTTTATTACTGTTTTGAAAATAATGAATTAATCCGAATTTATTTTTGTCTTCAATTCCGATTGATTCTCTCTTTAATTCGCTCTTAATGCACATCTCTCTTTCTCTCGCTATAAAAACCCCTCGACTCCTTCATTTCAATTTGTGTCCGTAAGAGCTACTATCCTCTTCTTTTCGTCTCTCTCCCTCTCGTGTGGTCATTTCTTTTCTTTGTGCTTTGTTGTTGAGTTCAGAGGTGGCAAGTATTGTAGTGCTAACAACACTTGCAACAGTGCTTTATCCGGATACAACTTGACCACGGTATAGGCATCACTCATTCTTGAGGCGTACCGGTCAACTATTGTGTTAAGGACAGCGTGTTGAACACGTGACTCGTCTCTCTCGTTTGCTCCATTGAGTGCTTATTTACCTTTCAAATTTTACTTCTAACCTCTTCACATCTTCTCGTTTAGTGTTTTATTGTTACATCATAAACACTTTTCTCATCATTGTTTTGGCGGCCATCTTTTCTCTCTCAATCAAGAGCTAGCGCTAAACAGAGAAAACCTTAACCCTCGATCTCTCTCAATCTTTTATCACGAGAATTTTGTTATGCGCACCACGTTTTGCGTATGGGCTAACATTTCGCATTATGGCCTCGCAAGTTCAAGTTAAGTTCGATGAGTTCTAGACAGGGCCGTCGTTTTGAACTACTTAGAAACCGCTCACTAACATTTTGCATTTTCCCTAAAGCTTGGTCGAGAGACATTGATGCTCTGAAACTCGAGTTTGAAGCTATTAATTTTTGTTTCACTAATGTTTGGGTTAGGGCTCGTGCTTTAGTCATGGACAGTCAACCAAGACATATCTTTTTGGAAAAAAATTTGTTTGAATTATTTCCTAAACGAGTTTAAACTAAATTAAATTTTGTATTAATTATGGGGGGGGGGCGATGACCTGGCGAGAATATTTTTCTTTCCGTTTTTCCTTGTGTCGACATTATGTGCATGGACGTTTATTACCGTTTTGAAAAAAATAATGAATTAATCCGAATTTATTTTTGTCTTCAATTTCGATTGATTCTCTCTTTAATTCGCCTTAATGCACATCTCTCTTCTCTCGCTATAAAAACCCCTCGACTCCTTCATTTCAATTTGTGTCCGTAAGAGCTACTATCCTCTTCTTTTCGCCTCTCCCTCTCGTGTGGTCATTTCTTTTCTTTGTGCTTTGTCGTTGAGTTCAGAGAGTGGGCAAGTATTGAAAAGCACAATACTTGCAACAGTGCTTTTATCCTGGATACAACTTGACCACAGGGTATAGGCATCACTCATTCTTGAGGCGTACCGGTCAACTATTGTGTTAAGGACAGCGTGTTGAACACGTGACTCTGTCTTCTGTTTGCTGTCCATTGAGTGCTTATTTACCTTTCAGAAATTTTACTTCTAACCTCTTCACATCTTCTGTTTAGTGTTTTATTGTTACAAACAACACTTTTCTCATCATTGTTTTGGCGGCCATCTTTTCTCTCTCAATCAGCCAGCTAGCGCTAACAGAAAAAACCTAACCTCGATCTCTCAATCTTTTATCACGAGAATTTTGTTATGCGCACCACGTTTTGCGTATGGGCTAACATTTCGCATTATGGCCTCGCAAGTTCATTAAGTTACGTAGTTCTAGACAGCCGTCGTTTTGAACTACTTAGAAACCGCTCACTAACATTTTGCATTTTCCTAAAGCTTGGTCGGAGACATTGATGCTCAAACCTGAGTTTGAAGCTATTAATTTTTGTTTCACTAATGTTTGGGTTAGGGCTCGTGCTTTAGTCATGGACAGTCAACCAAGACATATCTTTTGGAAAAAAATTTGTTTGAATTATTTCCTAAACGAGTTTAAACTAAATTAAATTTTGTATTAATTATGGGGGCGTATGACTCGGCGAGAATATTTTTCTTCCGTTTTTCCTTGTGTCGACATTATGTGCATGGACGTTTTATTACCGTTTTGAAAAATAATGAATTAATCCAATTTATTTTTGTCTTCAATTCTGATTGATTCTCTCTTTAATTCGCTCTTAATGCACATCTCTCTCTTCTCGCTATAAAAACCCCTCGACTCCTTCATTTCAATTTGTGTCTGTAAGAGCTACTATCCTCTTCTTTTCTCTCTTCCCTCGTGGTGGTCATTTCTTTTCTTTGTGCTTTGTCGTTGAGTTCGTAAGAGGCAAGTATTGTAGTGCTAACAATACTTGCAACAGGCAGTTTTATCCTGGATACAACTTGACCACAGTGGTATAGGCATCACTCATTCTTGAGGCGTCTGGTCAATATTTGTGTTAAGGACGGCGTGTTGAACACGTGACTCGTCTTCTCTTTTGTGTCCATTGAGTGCTTATTTACCTTTCAGAAATTTTACTTCTAACCTCTTCACATCTTATGTTTAGTGTTTTATTGTTACGCTCGAAACACTTTTCTCATCATTGTTTTGCGGCCATCTTTTCTCTCTCAACTGCAAGAAATAGCGCTAAACAGGAGAAAAACCTTAACCCTCGATCTCTCTCAATCTTTTATCACGAGAATTTTGTTATGCGCACCACGTTTTGCGTATGGGCTAACATTTCGCATTATGGCCTCGCAAACCATTGGGATTTAGTAGTTAGACAGTGCTGTTTTGAACTACTTAGAAACCGCTCACTAACATTTTGCATTTTCCTAAGCTTGGCCGGAGACATTGATGCTCAAACTCGAGTTTGAAGCTATTAATTTTTGTTTCACTAATGTTTGGGTTAGGGCTCGTGCTTTAGTCATGGACAGGTCAACCAAGACATATCTTTTTGGAAAAATTTGTTTGAATTATTTCCTAAACGAGTTTAAACTAAATTAAATTTTGTATTAATTATGGGGGGCGTATGACCCGGCGAGAATATTTTTCTTTCCGTTTTTCCTTGTGTCGACATTATGTGCATGGACGTTTTATTACCGTTTTGAAAAATAATGAATTAATCCGAAATTTATTTTTGTCTTCAATTCTGATTGATTCTCTCTTTAATTCGCTCTTAATGCACATCTCTCTCTTCTCTTGCTATAAAAACCCCTCGACTCCTTCATTTCAATTTGTGTCCGGAAGAGCTACTATCCTCTTCTTTTCGTCTCTCTCCCTCTGTGTGGTCATTTCTTTTCTTTGTGCTTTCTTTGTTGAGTTCAGAGAGTGGGCAAGTATTGTAGTGCTAACAATACTTGCAACAAATGATTTTATCCTGGATACAACTTGACCACAGGGGTATAGGCATCACTCATTCTTGAGGCGTACCGGTCAACTATTGTGTTAAGGACAGCGTGTTGAACACGTGACTCTGTCTTCTGTTTGCTGTCCATTGAGTGCTTATTTACCTTTCAGAAATTTTACTTCTAACCTCTTCACATCTTATGTTTAGTGTTTTATTGTTACAGTCGCAACACTTTTCTCATCATTGTTTTGGCGGCCATCTTTTCTCTCTCAATCAGGCTAGCGCTAACGAGAGAAAAACCTTAACCCTCGATCTCTCTCAATCTTTTATCACGAATTTTGTTATGCGCACCACGTTTTGCGTATGGGCTAACATTTCGCATTATGGCCTCGCAAGTCATGTTAAATTCTGATAGTTCTAGACAGTGCTCGTTTTGAACTACTTAGAAACCGCTCACTAACATTTTGCATTTTCCCTAAAGCTTGGTCGAGACATTGATGCTCAAAACTTCGAGTTTGAAGCTATTAATTTTTGTTTCACTAATGTTTGGGTTAGGGCTCGTGCTTTAGTCATGGACAGTCAACCAAGACATATCTTTTGGAAAAAAATTTGTTTGAATTATTTCCTAAACGAGTTTAAACTAAATTAAATTTTGTATTAATTATGGGGGCGTATGACCTGGCGAGAATATTTTTCTTTCCGTTTTTTCCTTGTGTCGACATTATGTGCATGGACGTTTTATTACCGTTTTGAAAAAATAATGAATTAATCCGAATTTATTTTTGTCTTCAATTCTGATTGATTCTCTCTTTAATTCGCTCTTAATGCACATCTCTCTTCTCTGCTATAAAAACCCCTCGACTCCTTCATTTCAATTTGTGTCCAGAAGAGCTACTATCCTCTTCTTTTCGTCTCTCTCCCTCTGTGTGGTCATTTCTTTTCTTTGTGCTTTGCTGTTGAGTTCGTAAGAGTGGGCAAGTATTGTAGTGCTAACAATACTTGCAACAGTGATTTATCCTGGATACAACTTGACCACACGGTATAGGCATCACTCATTCTTGAGGCGTCTTCTGGTCAACTATTGTGTTAAGGACAGAAGTTGAACACGTGACTCGTCTTCCTTTTTGCTGTCCATTGAGTGCTTATTTACCTTTCGTAAATTTTACTTCTAACCTCTTCACATCTTATGTTTAGTGTTTTATTGTTACTGATCATAACACTTTTCTCATCATTGTTTTGGCGGCCATCTTTTCTCTCTCAACTGCGTGACTAGCGCTAACGAGAAAAACCTTAACCCTCGATCTCTCTCAATCTTTTATCACGAGAATTTTGTTATGCGCACCACGTTTTGCGTATGGGCTAACATTTCGCATTATGGCCTCATAAGTCTGTTAAGTTCTTTAGTTCTAAACAGGCCGTCGTTTTGAACTACTTAGAAACCGCTCACTAACATTTTGCATTTTCCCTAAAGCTTGTCGTGAGACATTGATGCTCAAAACTCGAGTTTGAAGCTATTAATTTTTGTTTCACTAATGTTTGGGTTAGGGCTCGTGCTTTAGTCATGGACAGGTCAACCAAGACATATCTTTTTGGAAAAAAATTTGTTTGAATTATTTCCTAAACGAGTTTAAACTAAATTAAATTTTGTATTAATTATGGGGGGGCGTATGACCTGGCGAGAATATTTTTCTTTCCGTTTTTCCTTGTGTCGACATTATGTGCATGGACGTTTTATTACCGTTTTGAACAGAATTTATTTTTGTCTTCAATTCTGATTGATTCTCTCTTTAATTCGCTCTTAATGCACATCTCTCTCTTCTCTGCTATAAAAACCCCTCGACTCCTTCATTTCAATTTGTGTCCAGAAGAGCTACTATCCTCTTCTTTTCGTCTCTCTCCCTCTGTGTGGTCATTTCTTTTCTTTGTGCTTTGCTGTTGAGTTCGTAAGAGTGGGCAAGTATTGTAGTGCTAACAATACTTGCAACAGGCAGTTTTATCCTGGATACAACTTGACCACAGGGTATAGGCATCACTCATTCTTGAGGCGTACCGGTCAACTATTGTGTTAAGGACAGCGTGTTGAACACGTGACTCGTCTTTCTTTGTCCATTGAGTGCTTATTTACCTTTCAGAAATTTTACTTCTAACCTCTTCACATCTTCTGTTTAGTGTTTTATTGTTACAGTCGCAACACTTTTCTCATCATTGTTTTGGCGGCCATCTTTTTCTCTCTCAATCGGAACTAGCGCTAACGGAGAAAAACCTTAACCCTCGATCTCTCTCGATCTTTTATCACGAGAATTTTGTTATGCGCACACGTTTTGCGTATGGGCTAACATTTCGCATTATGGCCTCGCAAGTCGTTAAATTCTGATGAGTTCTAGACAGCTGTCGTTTTGAACTACTTAGAAACCGCTCACTAACATTTTGCATTTTCCCTAAAGCTTGGTCGAGAGACATTGATGCTCGAAACCTCGAGTTTGAAGCTATTAATTTTTGTTTCACTAATGTTTGGGTTAGGGCTCGTGCTTTAGTCATGGACAGTCAACAAGACATATCTTTTGGAAAAAATTTGTTTGAATTATTTCCTAAAACGAGTTTAAACTAAATTAAATTTTGTATTAATTATGGGGGGGGGCGTATGACCTGGCGAGAATATTTTTCTTTCCGTTTTTCCTTGTGTCGACATTATGTGCATGGACGTTTTTTATTACCGTTTTGAAAAAATAATGAATTAATCCGAATTTATTTTTGTCTTCAATTCGATTGATTCTCTCTTTAATTCGCTTCTAATGCACATCTCTCTCTTCTCTATAAAAACCCCTCGACTCCTTCATTTCAATTTGTGTCCGAAAGAGCTACTATCCTCTTCTTTTCGTCTCTCTCTCTCTCGTGTGGTCATTTCTTTTCTTTGTGCTTTTTGTTGAGTTCGTAAGAGTGGGCAAGTATTGTAGTGCTAACAATACTTGCAACGGGCGGTTTTATCCTGGATACAACTTGACCACGGGGTATAGGCATCACTCATTCTTGAGGCGTACTTAGGTCAACTATTGTGTTAAGGACAGGCGTGTTGAACACGTGACTCGTCTTCATTTTGCTGTCCATTGAGTGCTTATTTACCTTTCGTAAATTTTACTTCTAACCTCTTGCATCTTATGTTTAGTGTTTTATTGTTACTGGTCGCAACACTTTTCTCATCATTGTTTTGGCGGCCATCTTTTCTCTCTCAATCGGCAGCTAGCGCTAACGGAGAAAAACCTTAACCCTCGATCTCTCAATCTTTTATCACGAGAATTTTGTTATGCGCACCACGTTTTGCGTATGGGCTAACATTTCGCATTATGGCCTCGCAAGTCGTTCAGTTACGTGAGTTCTAGACAGGCCGTCGTTTTGAACTACTTAGAAACCGCTCACTAACATTTTGCATTTTCCTAAAGCTTGGTCGAGACATTGATGCTCTGAAACTCGAGTTTGAAGCTATTAATTTTTGTTTCACTAATGTTTGGGTTAGGGCTCGTGCTTTAGTCATGGACAGGTCAACTAAGACATATCTTTTTGGAAAAAATTTGTTTGAATTATTTCCTAAACGAGTTTAAACTAAATTAAATTTTGTATTAATTATGGGGGGCGTATGACTGGCGAGAATATTTTTCTTTCCGTTTTTCCTTGTGTCGACATTATGTGCATGGACGTTTTATTACCGTTTTGAAAAATAATGAATTAATCCGAATTTATTTTTGTCTTCAATTACGATTGATTCTCTCTTTAATTCGCTCTTAATGCACATCTCTCTCTTCTCCGCTATAAAAACCCCTCGACTCCTTCATTTCAATTTGTGTCCCGGAAAGAGCTACTTTATCCTCTTCTTTTCGCTCTCTCCTCTGTGTGGTCATTTCTTTTCTTTGTGCTTTCTTTGTTGAGTTCGTAAGAGTGGGCAAGTATTGTAGTGCTAACAATACTTTATGACAGGCGATTTATCCACGGATACAACTTGACCACGGGGTATAGGCATCACTCATTCTTGAGGCGTCTGGGGTCAGCTATTGTGTTAAGGATAAATGTTGAACACGTGACTGCGTCTTCTTTCTTTGTCCATTGAGTGCTTATTTACCTTTGAGAAATTTTACTTCTAACCTCTTCACATCTTATCGTTTAGTGTTTTATTGTTACGGTCGCAACACTTTTCTCATCATTGTTTTGGCGGCCATCTTTTCTCTCTCAATCGGCCTAGCGCTATGAGAGAAAAACCTTAACCTCGATCTCTCTCAATCTTTTATCACGAGAATTTTGTTATGCGCACCCACGTTTTGCGTATGGGCTAACATTTCGCATTATGGCCTCGCAAGTACGGTTAAGTTACGATAGTTCTAGACGTGTCGTTTTGAACTACTTAGAAAACCGCTCACTAACATTTTGCATTTTCCCTAAAGCTTGGTCGAGACATTGATGCTCAAACTCGAGTTTGAAGCTATTAATTTTTGTTTCACTAATGTTTGGGTTAGGGCTCGTGCTTTAGTCATGGACGGAGTCAACAAGACATATCTTTTTGAAAAAAATTTGTTTGAATTATTTCCTAAACGAGTTTAAACTAAATTAAATTTTGTATTAATTATGGGGGCGTATGACTGGCGAGAATATTTTTCTTTAGTTTTCCTTGTGTCGACATTATGTGCATGGACGTTTTATTACAGTTTTTGAAAAATAATGAATTAATCCGAATTTATTTTTGTCTTCAATTCCGATTGATTCTCTCTTTAATTCGCTCTTAATGCACATCTCTCTCTTCTCCTATATAAAAACCCCTCGACTCCTTCATTTCAATTTGTGTCCCCGTAAGAGCTACTATCCTCTTTTCGTCTCTCCCTCTGTGTGGTCATTTCTTTTCTTTGTGCTTTGCTTTGTTGAGTTCGTAAGAGTGGGCAAGTATTGTAGTGCTAACAATACTTGACAACAGACCGATTTATCCCGGATACAACTTGACCACGGGTATAGGCATCACTCATTCTTGAGGCGTCTTACTAACTATTGTGTTAAGGACGTGTTGAACACGTGACTCGTCTTCTCGTTTCTTTGTCCATTGAGTGCTTATTTACCTTTCGGAAATTTTACTTCTAACCTCTTCACATCTTATGTTTAGTGTTTTATTATTCTGATCAGAACACTTTTCTCATCATTGTTTTGGCGGCCATCTTTTCTCTCTCAATCGGAAACTAGCGCTAACGAGAAAAACCTTAACCCTCGATCTCTCTCAATCTTTTATCACGAGAATTTTGTTATGCGCACCACGTTTTGCGTATGGGCTAACATTTCGCATTATGGCCTCGCAAGTATGTTAAGTTACGGTAGTTCTAGACAAGTACGTCGTTTTGAACTACTTAAACCGCTCACTAACATTTTGCATTTTCCCTAAAGCTTGGTCGAGACATTGATGCTACGAAACTCGAGTTTGAAGCTATTAATTTTTGTTTCACTAATGTTTGGGTTAGGGCTCGTGCTTTAGTCATGGATGTCAACCAAGACATATCTTTTGGAAAAAAATTTGTTTGAATTATTTCCTAAACGAGTTTAAACTAAATTAAATTTTGTATTAATTATGGGGGCGTATGACTTGGCGAGAATATTTTTCTTTCCGTTTTTCCTTGTGTCGACATTATGTGCATGGACGTTTTATTACCGTTTTGAAAAAATAATGAATTAATCCGAATTTATTTTTGTCTTCAATTACGATTGATTCTCTCTTTAATTCGCTCTTAATGCACATCTCTCTCTTCTCTCGCTATAAAAACCCTCGACTCCTTCATTTCAATTTGTGTCCGGAAGAGCTACTATCCTCTTCTTTTCGTCTCTCTCCTCTGTGTGGTCATTTCTTTTCTTTGTGCTTTGTCATTGAGTTCGTAAGAGTGGGCAAGTATTGTAGTGCTAACAATACTTGCAACAGCGATTTTATCCTGGATACAACTTGACCACGGGGTATAGGCATCACTCATTCTTGAGGCGTGCACCGGTCAACTATTGTGTTAAGGACGGCGTGTTGAACACGTGACTCACTCTTACATTTCTTGTCCATTGAGTGCTTATTTACCTTTCGAAATTTTGCTTCTAACCTCTTTCACATCTTACATTTAGTGTTTTATTGTTACGGTCGCAACACTTTTCTCATCATTGTTTTGGCGACCATCTTTTCTCTCTCAATCGGCGACTAGCGCTAACAGAGAAAAACCTTAACCCTCGATCTCTCTCAATCTTTTATCACGAAATTTTGTTATGCGCACCACGTTTTGCGTATGGGCTAACATTTCGCATTATGGCCTCGCAAGTCTGTTAAGTTACGGTAGTTCTAGACAGGTAGTCGTTTGAACTACTTAGAAACCGCTCACTAACATTTTGCATTTTCCTAAAGCTTGGTCGAGACATTGATGCTCTCTGAAACTCGAGTTTGAAGCTATTAATTTTTGTTTCACTAATGTTTGGGTTAGGGCTCGTGCTTTAGTCATGGACGGATGTCAACCAAGACATATCTTTTTGGAAAAAAATTTGTTTGAATTATTTCCTAAACGAGTTTAAACTAAATTAAATTTTGTATTAATTATGGGGGGGCGTATGACCCGGCGAGAATATTTTTCTTTAGTTTTTCCTTTATGTGTCGACATTATGTGCATGGACGTTTATTACCGTTTTGAAAAATAATGAATTAATCCGAATTTATTTTTGTCTTCAATTCGATTGATTCTCTCTTTAATTCGCTCTTAATGCACATCTCTCTCTTCTCTGCTATAAAAACCCCTCGACTCCTTCATTTCAATTTGTGTCCGGAAAGCTCTATCCTCTTCTTTTCGTCTCTCTCTCCGTGTGGTCATTTCTTTTCTTTTGTGCTTTGTTGTTGAGTTCGTAAGAGTGGGCAAGTATTGTAGTGCTAACAATACTTACAACAGCGATTTTATCCTGGATACAACTTGACCACGGGGGTATAGGCATCACTCATTCTTGAGGCGTACCGGTCAACTATTGTGTTAAGGACGGCGTGTTGAACACGTGACTCGTCTTCGTTTTTGTCCATTGAGTGCTTATTTACCTTTCGGAAATTTTACTTAACCTCTTCACATCTTACTCGCTTTAGTGTTTTATTGTTACGGTGTAACACTTTTCTCATCATTGTTTTGGCGGCCATCTTTTCTCTCTCAATCATTAGCGCTAACAGAGAAAAACCTTAACCCTCGATCTCTCTCAATCTTTTATCACGAGAATTTTGTTATGCGCACCACGTTTTGCGTATGGGCTAACATTTCGCATTATGGCCTCAGAAGTATTTAAGTTACGATAGTTCTAGACAGTAGTCGTTTTGAACTACTTAGAAACCGCTCACTAACATTTTTGCATTTTCCTAAAGCTTGGTCGGAGACATTGATGCTCAAACTCGAGTTTGAAGCTATTAATTTTTGTTTCACTAATGTTTGGGTTAGGGCTCGTGCTTTAGTCATGGAAGGTCCAACCAAGACATATCTTTTTGGAAAAAATTTGTTTGAATTATTTCCTAAACGAGTTTAAACTAAATTAAATTTTGTATTAATTATGGGGGCGTATGACTGGCGAGAATATTTTTTTCCGTTTTTCCTTGTGTCGACATTATGTGCATGGACGTTTTATTACCGTTTTGAAAAAATAATGAATTAATCCGAATTTATTTTTGTCTTCAATTCTGATTGATTCTCTCTTTTAATTCGCTCTTAATGCACATCTCTCTTTCTCTATAAAACCCCTCGACTCCTTCATTTCAATTTGTGTCCCGGAAGAGCTACTATCCTCTTCTTTTCGTCTCTCTCTCCTCTCGTGTGGTCATTTCTTTTCTTTGTGCTTTGCCGTTGAGTTCGTAAGAGTGGGCAAGTATTGTAGTGCTAACAATACTTGCAACGAATGGCGAGTTTTATCCTGGATACAACTTGACCACGGGTATAGGCATCACTCATTCTTGAGGCGTCTTAGGTCAACTATTGTGTTAAGGACAGCGTGTTGAACACGTGACTGTCTTGTTTGTTGTCCATTGAGTGCTTATTTACCTTTCGGAAATTTTTACTTCTAACCTCTTCACATCTTGTTTAGTGTTTTATTATTCACAGTCAACACTTTTCTCATCATTGTTTTGGCGGCCATCTTTTCTCTCAATCGCCACTAGCGCTAACGGAGAAAAACCTTAACCCTCGATCTCTCTCAATCTTTTATCACGGGAATTTTGTTATGCGCACCACGTTTTGCGTATGGGCTAACATTTCGCATTATGGCCTCGCAAGTCTGCGTTAAATTCCTGTAGTTCTAGACAGGTGAGTCGTTTTGAACTACTTAGAAACCGCTCACTAACATTTTGCATTTTCCCTAAAGCTTGGTGGGAGACATTGATGCTCAAACTCGAGTTTGAAGCTATTAATTTTTGTTTCACTAATGTTTGGGTTAGGGCTCGTGCTTTAGTCATGGACGGGTCAACCAAGACATATCTTTTTGGAAAAAAATTTGTTTGAATTATTTCTAAACGAGTTTAAACTAAATTAAATTTTGTATTAATTATGGGGGGCGTATGACTGGCGAGAATATTTTTCTTTCCGTTTTCCTTGTGTCGACATTATGTGCATGGACGTTTTATTACCGTTTTGAAAAATAATGAATTAATCCGAATTTATTTTTGTCTTCAATTACGATTGATTCTCTCTTTAATTCGCTCTTAATGCACATCTCTCTCTTCTCTGCTATAAAAACCCTCGACTCCTTCATTTCAATTTGTGTCCGTAGAGCTACTATCCTCTTCTTTTCGTCTCTCTCCTACCGTGTGGTCATTTCTTTTCTTTGTGCTTTCTTGTTGAGTTCGTAAGAGTGGGCAAGTATTGTAGTGCTAACAATACTTGCAACGAGAAGTTTTATCACTGGATACAACTTGACCACGGGGTATAGGCATCACTCATTCTTGAGGCGGCTCTTAGGTCCAACTATTGTGTTAAGGACGGCGTGTTGAACACGTGACTCGTGTCTTCTGTTTCTTTGTCCATTGAGTGCTTATTTACCTTTCGAAATTTTACTTCTAACCTCTTCACATCTTCTGTTTAGTGTTTTATTGTTACTGATCAGCAACACTTTTCTCATCATTGTTTTGGCGGCCATCTTTTCTCTCTCAATCGGCGACTAGCGCTAACGGAAAACCTTAACCTCGATCTCTCTCAATCTTTTATCACGAGAATTTTGTTATGCGCACCACGTTTTGCGTATGGGCTAACATTTCGCATTATGGCCTCGCAAGTCTGTTAAGTTACGGTAGTTCTAGACATGCGGGCATCGTTTTGAACTACTTAGAAACCGCTCACTAACATTTTGCATTTTCCCTAAAGCTTGTCGAGACATTGATGCTCAAACTCGAGTTTGAAGCTATTAATTTTTGTTTCACTAATGTTTGGGTTAGGGCTCGTGCTTTAGTCATGGATAAAATCAATCCAAGACATATCTTTTTGAAAAAATTTGTTTGAATTATTTCCTAAACGAGTTTAAACTAAATTAAATTTTGTATTAATTATGGGGGGGCGTATGACTGGCGAGAATATTTTTCTTTCCGTTTTTCCTTGTGTCGACATTATGTGCATGGACGTTTTATTACCGTTTTGAAAAATAATGAATTAATCCGAATTTATTTTTTGTCTTCAATTACGATTGATTCTCTCTTTAATTCGCTCTTAATGCATCTCTCTCTTCTCGCTGTATAAAAACCCTCGACTCCTTCATTTCAATTTGTGTCCCGAAAGAGCTACTATCCTCTTCTTTTCGTCTCTCTCCTCCTCCGTGGTCATTTCTTTTCTTTGTGCTTTGTTGAGTTCAGAGAGTGGGCAAGTATTGTAGTGTTAACAATACTTGCAACAGTGATTTATCTGAGATCAACTTGACCACAAGTATATGGCATCACTCATTCTTGAGGCGTACGTAGGTCAACTATTGTGTTAAGGACGGCGTGTTGAACACGTGACTCGCTTTGTTTGCTGTCCATTGAGTGCTTGTTTACCTTTCGAAATTTTACTTCTAACCTCTTCACATCTTCTTTTAGTGTTTTATTGTTCTGATCGTAACACTTTTCTCATCATTGTTTTGGTGACCATCTTTTCTCTCTCAATCGGCGGCTAGCGCTAATGAGAGAAAAACCTTAACCCTCGATCTCTCTCAATCTTTTATCACGAGAATTTTGTTATGCGCACCACGTTTTAGTATGGGCTAACATTTCGCATTATGGCCTCGCAAGTCTGTTAAGTTCAATGGTTCTAGACAGTATCGTTTTGAACTACTTAGAAACCGCTCACTAACATTTTGCATTTTCCTAAAGCTTGGTCGGAGACATTGATGCTGAAACTCCCGAGTTTGAAGCTATTAATTTTTGTTTCACTAATGTTTGGGTTAGGGCTCGTGCTTTAGTCATGGACATCAACCAAGACATATCTTTTTGGAAAAAATTTGTTTGAATTATTTCCTAAACGAGTTTAAACTAAATTAAATTTTGTATTAATTATGGGGGGGCGTATGACCTGGCGAGAATATTTTTCTTCCGTTTTCCTTGTGTCGACATTATGTGCATGGACGTTTTATTACCGTTTTGAAAAAAATAATGAATTAATCCGAATTTATTTTTGTCTTCAATTCTGATTGATTCTCTCTTTAATTCGCTCTTAATGCACATCTCTCTCTTCTCTGCTATAAAAACCCCTCGACTCCTTCATTTCAATTTGTGTCGGAGAAGAGCTACTATCCTCTTCTTTTCGTCTCTCTCCCTCTGTGTGGTCATTTCTTTTCTTTGTGCTTTGCTGTTGAGTTCGTAAGAGTGGGCAAGTATTGTAGTGCTAACAATACTTGCAACAGGCAGTTTTATCCTGGATACAACTTGACCACAGGGGTATAGGCATCACTCATTCTTGAGGCGTACCGGTCAACTATTGTGTTAAGGACAGCGTGTTGAACACGTGACTCTGTGTCTTGTTTCTTTGTCCATTGAGTGCTTATTTACCTTTCGAAATTTTACTTCTAACCTCTTCACATCTTCTGTTTAGTGTTTTATTATTCAGTCGCAACACTTTTCTCATCATTGTTTTGGCGGCCATCTTTTCTCTCTCAATCGAGCGGCTAGCGCTAACGGAGAAAAAAACCTTAACCCTCGATCTCTCTCAATCTTTTATCACGAGAATTTTGTTATACGCACCACGTTTTGCGTATGGGCTAACATTTCGCATTATGGCCTCGCAAGTCTGTTAAATTCTGATAGTTCTAGACGGTGCCGTCGTTTTGAACTACTTAAAACCGCTCACTAACATTTTGCATTTTCCCTAAAGCTTGGTCGAGACATTGATGCTCAGAAACTCGAGTTTGAAGCTATTAATTTTTGTTTCACTAATGTTTGGGTTAGGGCTCGTGCTTTAGTCATGGACAGGTCAACAAGACATATCTTTTTGGAAAAAATTTGTTTGAATTATTTCCTAAACGAGTTTAAACTAAATTAAATTTTGTATTAATTATGGGGGCGTATGACTGGCGAGAATATTTTTCTTTCCGTTTTTTCCTTGTGTCGACATTATGTGCATGGACGTTTTATTACCGTTTTGAAAAAATAATGAATTAATCCGAATTTATTTTTGTCTTCAATTCGATTGATTCTCTCTTTAATTCGCTCTTAATGCACATCTCTCTCTTCTCGCTATAAAAACCCCTCGACTCCTTCATTTCAATTTGTGTCCGAGAAGAGCTACTATCCTCTTCTTTCGTCTCTCTCCCTCTGTGTGGTCATTTCTTTTCTTTGTGCTTTGCTTGTTGAGTTCGTAAGAGTGGGCAAGTATTGTAGTGCTAACAATACTTGCAACGAGGCGATTTTATCCACGGATACAACTTGACCACAGGGTATAGGCATCACTCATTCTTGAGGCGTACCGGTCAACTATTGTGTTAAGGACAGCGTGTTGAACACGTGACTCTGTCTTCTGTTTGCTGTCCATTGAGTGCTTATTTACCTTTCAGAAATTTTACTTCTAACTTCTTCACATCTTCTCGTTTAGTGTTTTATTATTCTGATCGCAACACTTTTCTCATCATTGTTTTGGCGGCCATCTTTTCTCTCTCAATCGGCGGCTAGCGCTAACGAGAAAAACCTTAACCCTCGATCTCTCTCAATCTTTTATCACGAGAATTTTGTTATCGCACCACGTTTTGCGTATGGGCTAACATTTCGCATTATGGCCTCGCAAGTACTGTTAAGTTCGGTAGTTCTAGACGGTGCCGTCGTTTTGAACTACTTAGAAACCGCTCACTAACATTTTGCATTTTCCCTAAAGCTTGGTCAGAGACATTGATGCTCTGAAACTCGAGTTTGAAGCTATTAATTTTTGTTTCACTAATGTTTGGGTTAGGGCTCGTGCTTTAGTCATGGACAGGTCAACCAAGACATATCTTTTTGGAAAAAATTTGTTTGAATTATTTCCTAAACGAGTTTAAACTAAATTAAATTTTGTATTAATTATGGGGGGGGGCGTATGACCTGGCGAGAATATTTTTCTTTCCGTTTTTCCTTGTGTCGACATTATGTGCATGGACGTTTTATTACCGTTTTGAAAAAATAATGAATTAATCCGAATTTATTTTTGTCTTCAATTCGATTGATTCTCTCTTTAATTCGCTCTTAATGCACATCTCTCTCTTCTCCGCTATAAAAACCCTCGACTCCTTCATTTCAATTTGTGTCCGGAAGAGCTACTATCCTCTTCTTTTCGTCTCTCTCCCTCTGTGTGGTCATTTCTTTTCTTTGTGCTTTCTTTTGTTGAGTTCGTAAGAGTGGGCAAGTATTGTAGTGCTAACAATACTTGCAACAGCCGATTTTATCCACGGATACAACTTGACCACAGGAGTATAGGCATCACTCATTCTTGAGGCGTACCGGTCAACTATTGTGTTAAGGACAACGTGTTGAACACGTGACTACTGTCTTTCTGTTTGCTTTGTCCATTGAGTGCTTATTTACCTTTCGAGAAATTTTACTTCTAACCTCTTCACATCTTACATTAGTGTTTTATTATTCTGATCGCAACACTTTTCTCATCATTGTTTTGGCGGCCATCTTTTCTCTCTCAATCGGCTAAGCTAACGGAGAAAAACCTTAACCCTCGATCTCTCTCAATCTTTTATCACGAGAATTTTGTTATGCGCACCACGTTTTGCGTATGGGCTAACATTTCGCATTATGGCCTCGCAAGTACATTAAATTACTGATAGTTCTAGACAGTTCGTCGTTTTGAACTACTTAGAAACCGCTCACTAACATTTTGCATTTTCCCTAAAGCTTGGTCAGAGACATTGATGCTCTGAAACTCGAGTTTGAAGCTATTAATTTTTGTTTCACTAATGTTTGGGTTAGGGCTCGTGCTTTAGTCATGGACCAACCAAGACATATCTTTTTGGAAAAAATTTGTTTGAATTATTTCCTAAACGAGTTTAAACTAAATTAAATTTTGTATTAATTATGGGGGGGCGTATGACCTGGCGAGAATATTTTTCTTTCCGTTTTTCCTTGTGTCGACATTATGTGCATGGACGTTTTATTACCGTTTTGAAAAAATAATGAATTAATCCGAATTTATTTTTGTCTTCAATTCTGATTGATTCTCTCTTTAATTCGCTCTTAATGCACATCTCTCTCTTCTCTGCTATAAAAACCCCTCGACTCCTTCATTTCAATTTGTGTCCGAAGAGCTACTATCCTCTTCTTTTCGTCTCTCTCCTGTGTGGTCATTTCTTTTCTTTGTGCTTTGTTGTTGAGTTCGTAAGAGTGGGCAAGTATTGTAGTGCTAACAATACTTGCAACAGTGATTTTATCCACAGATACAACTTGACCACGGGGTATAGGCATCACTCATTCTTGAGGCGTACCGGTCAACTATTGTGTTAAGGACGGCGTGTTGAACACGTGACTCTTTGTCTTGTTTCTTTGTCCATTGAGTGCTTATTTACCTTTCGAAATTTTACTTCTAACCTCTTCACATCTTAATTTAGTGTTTTATTGTTCGGTCGCAACACTTTTCTCATCATTGTTTTGGCGGCCATCTTTTCTCTCTCAATCGGCAGCTAGCGCTAACGAGAGAAAAACCTTAACCCTCGATCTCTCTCAATCTTTTATCACGAGAATTTTGTTATGCGCACCACGTTTTGCGTATGGGCTAACATTTCGCATTATGGCCTCGCAAGTACTGTTAAGTTACGTAGTTCTAGACAGTAGTCGTTTTGAACTACTTAGAAACCGCTCACTAACATTTTGCATTTTCCCTAAAGCTTGGTCGGAGACATTGATGCTCCCTGAAACTCGAGTTTGAAAGCTATTAATTTTTGTTTCACTAATGTTTGGGTTAGGGCTCGTGCTTTAGTCATGGACCAGGTCAACAAGACATATCTTTTGGAAAAAAATTTGTTTGAATTATTTCCTAAACGAGTTTAAACTAAATTAAATTTTGTATTAATTATGGGGGCGTATGACACAGCGAGAATATTTTTCTTTCCGTTTTCCTTGTGTCGACATTATGTGCATGGACGTTTTATTACCGTTTTGAAAAAATAATGAATTAATCCGAATTTATTTTTGTCTTCAATTCACGATTGATTCTCTCTTTAATTCGCTCTTAATGCACATCTCTCTCTTCTCTGCTATAAAAACCCTCGACTCCTTCATTTCAATTTGTGTCCGGAAGAGCTACTATCCTCTTCTTTTCGTCTCTCTCCTACATGTGGTCATTTCTTTTCTTTGTGCTTTCTTTGTTGAGTTCGTAAGAGTGGGCAAGTATTGTAGTGCTAACAATACTTGCAACGAGGCGATTTTATCCTGGATACAACTTGACCACGGGGTATAGGCATCACTCATTCTTGAGGCGTACCGGTCAACTATTGTGTTAAGGACGGCGTGTTGAACACGTGACTCGTCTTGTTTCTTTGTCCATTGAGTGCTTATTTACCTTTCGAAATTTTACTTCTAACCTCTTCACATCTTACATTTTAGTGTTTTATTGTTACTGATCGTCAAACACTTTTCTCATCATTGTTTTGGCGGCCATCTTTTCTCTCTCAATCGGCGACTAGCGCTAACGGAGAAAAACCTTAACCCTCGATCTCTCTCAATCTTTTATCACGAGAATTTTGTTATGCGCACCACGTTTTGCGTATGGGCTAACATTTCGCATTATGGCCTCGCAAGTCATTTAAGTTACGGTAGTTCTAGACAGTGCCGTCGTTTTGAACTACTTAGAAACCGCTCACTAACATTTTGCATTTTCCCTAAAGCTTGGTCGGAGACATTGATGCTCTGAAACTCGAGTTTGAAGCTATTAATTTTTGTTTCACTAATGTTTGGGTTAGGGCTCGTGCTTTAGTCATGGACGAGTCAACCAAGACATATCTTTTTGGAAAAAAATTTGTTTGAATTATTTCTAAACGAGTTTAAACTAAATTAAATTTTGTATTAATTATGGGGGCGTATGACACTGGCGAGAATATTTTTCTTTCCGTTTTCCTTGTGTCGACATTATGTGCATGGACGTTTTATTACCGTTTTGAAAAAATAATGAATTAATCCGAATTTATTTTTGTCTTCAATTCTGATTGATTCTCTCTTTAATTCGCTCTTAATGCACATCTCTCTCTTCTCTGCTATAAAAACCCCTCGACTCCTTCATTTCAATTTGTGTCCCAGAAGAGCTACTATCCTCTTCTTTTCGTCTCTCTCCCTCTGTGTGGTCATTTCTTTTCTTTGTGCTTTGCTGTTGAGTTCGTAAGAGTGGGCAAGTATTGTAGTGCTAACAATACTTGCAACAGACAGCGATTTATCCTGGATACAACTTGACCACAGGGTATAGGCATCACTCATTCTTGAGGCGTGCCGGTCAACTATTGTGTTAAGGACGGCGTGTTGAACACGTGACTCTCTGTCTTGTTTGCTTTGTCCATTGAGTGCTTATTTACCTTTGGGAAATTTTACTTCTAACCTCTTCACATCTTAATTTAGTGTTTTATTGTTACGGTCGCAACACTTTTCTCATCATTGTTTTGGCGGCCATCTTTTCTCTCTCAATCAGACTAAGCTAGCGCTAGAGAAAAACCTTAACCCTCGATCTCTCTCAATCTTTTATCACGAGAATTTTGTTATGCGCACCACGTTTTGCGTATGGGCTAACATTTAACATTATGGCCTCGCAAAGTCTGTTTAAGTTACAGTAGTTCTAGACGGCCGTCGTTTTGAACTACTTAGAAACCGCTCACTAACATTTTGCATTTTCCCTAAAGCTTGGTCGGAGACATTGATGCTCGAAACTCGAGTTTGAAGCTATTAATTTTTGTTTCACTAATGTTTGGGTTAGGGCTCGTGCTTTAGTCATGGACAGGTCAACAAGACATATCTTTTTGGAAAAAAATTTGTTTGAATTATTTCCTAAACGAGTTTAAACTAAATTAAATTTTGTATTAATTATGGGGGGGCGTATGACACTGGCGAGAATATTTTTCTTTTCCGTTTTTCCTTGTGTCGACATTATGTGCATGGACGTTTTATTACCGTTTTGAAAAAATAATGAATTAATCCGAATTTATTTTTGTCTTCAATTGATTGATTCTCTCTTTAATTCGCTCTTAATGCACATCTCTCTCTTCTCTGCTATAAAAACCCCTCGACTCCTTCATTTCAATTTGTGTCCGGAGAGAGCTACTATCCTCTTCTTTTCGTCTCTCTCCCTACTGTGTGGTCATTTCTTTTCTTTGTGCTTTCTTTGTTGAGTTCGTAAGAGTGGGCAAGTATTGTAGTGCTAACAATACTTGCAACGGCGATTTTATCCTGGATACAACTTGACCACGGGGTATAGGCATCACTCATTCTTGAGGCGTACCGGTCAACTATTGTGTTAAGGACAGCGTGTTGAACACGTGACTCGTCTTCCACATTTGCTGTCCATTGAGTGCTTATTTACCTTTGAAATTTTACTTCTAACCTCTTCACATCTTCGTTTAGTGTTTTATTATTCTGATCGCAACACTTTTCTCATCATTGTTTTGGCGGCCATCTTTTCTCTCTCAATCGGCAGCTAGCGCTACGAGAGAAAAACCTTAACCCTCGATCTCTCTCAATCTTTTATCACGAGAATTTTGTTATGCGCACCACGTTTTGCGTATGGGCTAACATTTCGCATTATGGCCTCGCAAAAATGTTAAGTTACGGTAGTTCTAGACAGGCCGTCGTTTTGAACTACTTAGAAACCGCTCACTAACATTTTGCATTTTCCCTAAAGCTTGGTCGGAGACATTGATGCTCACGAAACTCGAGTTTGAAGCTATTAATTTTGTTTCACTAATGTTTGGGTTAGGGCTCGTGCTTTAGTCATGGACAGTCAACAAGACATATCTTTTTGGAAAAAAATTTGTTTGAATTATTTCCTAAACGAGTTTAAACTAAATTAAATTTTGTATTAATTATGGGGGGCGTATGACACTGGCGAGAATATTTTTCTTTCCGTTTTTTCCTTGTGTCGACATTATGTGCATGGACGTTTTATTACCGTTTTGAAAAAATAATGAATTAATCCGAATTTATTTTTGTCTTCAATTGATTGATTCTCTCTTTAATTCGCTCTTAATGCACATCTCTCTCTTCTCTGCTATAAAAACCCCTCGACTCCTTCATTTCAATTTGTGTCCAGAAGAGCTACTATCCTCTTCTTTTCGTCTCTCTCCCTCTGTGTGGTCATTTCTTTTCTTTGTGCTTTCTTTGTTGAGTTCGTAAGAGTGGGCAAGTATTGTAGTGCTAACAATACTTGCAACAGTGATTTTATCTGGATACAACTTGACCACGGGTATAGGCATCACTCATTCTTGAGGCGTCTTAGGTCAACTATTGTGTTAAGGACAGTGTTGAACACGTGACTCATCTTCTGTTTCTTTGTCCATTGAGTGCTTATTTACCTTTCGAAATTTTACTTCTAACCTCTTCACATCTTCTGTTTAGTGTTTTATTATTACGTCATAACACTTTTCTCATCATTGTTTTGGCGGCCATCTTTTCTCTCTCAATCGGCGCTAGCGCTAACGAGAAAAAACCTTAACCCTCGATCTCTCTCAATCTTTTATCACGAGAATTTTGTTATGCGCACCACGTTTTGCGTATGGGCTAACATTTCGCATTATGGCCTCGCAAGTCTGTTAAGTTACAGTAGTTCTAGACAGGCCGTCGTTTTGAACTACTTAGAAACCGCTCACTAACATTTTGCATTTTCCCTAAAGCTTGGTCAGAGACATTGATGCTCTGAAACTCGAGTTTGAAGCTATTAATTTTTGTTTCACTAATGTTTGGGTTAGGGCTCGTGCTTTAGTCATGGACAGGTCAAACAAGACATATCTTTTTGGAAAAAAATTTGTTTGAATTATTTCCTAAACGAGTTTAAACTAAATTAAATTTTGTATTAATTATGGGGGGGGCGTATGACCTGGCGAGAATATTTTTCTTTCCGTTTTTCCTTGTGTCGACATTATGTGCATGGACGTTTTATTACCGTTTTGAAAAAATAATGAATTAATCCGAATTTATTTTTGTCTTCAATTCTGATTGATTCTCTCTTTAATTCGCTCTTAATGCACATCTCTCTCTTCTCTGCTATAAAAACCCCTCGACTCCTTCATTTCAATTTGTGTCCAGAAGAGCTACTATCCTCTTCTTTTCGTCTCTCTCCCTATTGTGTGGTCATTTCTTTTCTTTGTGCTTTCTTTGTTGAGTTCGTAAGAGTGGGCAAGTATTGTAGTGCTAACAATACTTGCAACAGTGATTTTATCCTGGATACAACTTGACCACAGGGTATAGGCATCACTCATTCTTGAGGCGTACCGGTCAACTATTGTGTTAAGGACAGCGTGTTGAACACGTGACTCTGTCTTCTGTTTGCTGTCCATTGAGTGCTTATTTACCTTTCAGAAATTTTACTTCTAACCTCTTCACATCTTACATTTAGTGTTTTATTGTTACGATCGCAACACTTTTCTCATCATTGTTTTGGCGGCCATCTTTTCTCTCTCAATCGGCAGCTAGCGCTAACGAGAGAAAAACCTTAACCCTCGATCTCTCTCAATCTTTTATCACGAGAATTTTGTTATGCGCACCACGTTTTGCGTATGGGCTAACATTTCGCATTATGGCCTCATAAGTCTGTTAAGTTACGGTAGTTCTAGACAGTGCCGTCGTTTTGAACTACTTAGAAACCGCTCACTAACATTTTGCATTTTCCCTAAAGCTTGGTCGAGACATTGATGCTCTGAAACTCGAGTTTGAAGCTATTAATTTTTGTTTCACTAATGTTTGGGTTAGGGCTCGTGCTTTAGTCATGGACGGGTCAACCAAGACATATCTTTTTGGAAAAAAATTTGTTTGAATTATTTCCTAAACGAGTTTAAACTAAATTAAATTTTGTATTAATTATGGGGGGGGTGCGTATGACCTGGCGAGAATATTTTTCTTTCCGTTTTTCCTTGTGTCGACATTATGTGCATGGACGTTTTATTACCGTTTTGAAAAAATAATGAATTAATCCGAATTTATTTTTGTCTTCAATTCGATTGATTCTCTCTTTAATTCGCTCTTAATGCACATCTCTCTCTTCTCTGCTATAAAAACCCCTCGACTCCTTCATTTCAATTTGTGTCCAGAAGAGCTACTATCCTCTTCTTTTCGTCTCTCTCCCTCTGTGTGGTCATTTCTTTTCTTTGTGCTTTCTTTGTTGAGTTCGTAAGAGTGGGCAAGTATTGTAGTGCTAACAATACTTGCAACAGGAAGTTTTATCCTGGATACAACTTGACCACGGGGTATAGGCATCACTCATTCTTGAGGCGTACCGGTCAACTATTGTGTTAAGGACGGCGTGTTGAACACGTGACTCATCTTCATTTTCTTTGTCCATTGAGTGCTTATTTACCTTTCGAAATTTTACTTCTAACCTCTTCACATCTTACGTTTAGTGTTTTATTGTTACAGTCGCAACACTTTTCTCATCATTGTTTTGGCGGCCATCTTTTCTCTCTCAATCGGCCCCTAGCGCTAACGAGAGAAAAACCTTAACCCTCGATCTCTCTCAATCTTTTATCACGAGAATTTTGTTATGCGCACCACGTTTTGCGTATGGGCTAACATTTCGCATTATGGCCTCGCAAGTCTGTTAAGTTACGGTAGTTCTAGACAGGCCGTCGTTTTGAACTACTTAGAAACCGCTCACTAACATTTTGCATTTTCCCTAAAGCTTGGTCGAGAGACATTGATGCTCTGAAACTCGAGTTTGAAGCTATTAATTTTGTTTCACTAATGTTTGGGTTAGGGCTCGTGCTTTAGTCATGGACAGGTCAACCAAGACATATCTTTTTGGAAAAAAATTTGTTTGAATTATTTCCTAAACGAGTTTAAACTAAATTAAATTTTGTATTAATTATGGGGGCGTATGACCTGGCGAGAATATTTTTCTTTCCGTTTTTCCTTGTGTCGACATTATGTGCATGGACGTTTTATTACCGTTTTGAAAAAATAATGAATTAATCCGAATTTATTTTTGTCTTCAATTCTGATTGATTCTCTCTTTAATTCGCTCTTAATGCACATCTCTCTCTTCTCTGCTATAAAAACCCCTCGACTCCTTCATTTCAATTTGTGTCCAGAAGAGCTACTATCCTCTTCTTTTCGTCTCTCTCCCTCTGTGTGGTCATTTCTTTTCTTTGTGCTTTGTTGTTGAGTTCGTAAGAGTGGGCAAGTATTGTAGTGCTAACAATACTTGCAACAGGCAGTTTTATCCTGGATACAACTTGACCACAGGGTATAGGCATCACTCATTCTTGAGACGTACCGGTCAACTATTGTGTTAAGGACAGCGTGTTGAACACGTGACTCTGTCTTCTGTTTGCTGTCCATTGAGTGCTTATTTACCTTTCAGAAATTTTACTTCTAACCTCTTCACATCTTACATTTTAGTGTTTTATTATTCTGATCGCAACACTTTTCTCATCATTGTTTTGGCGGCCATCTTTTCTCTCTCAATCAGCACTAGCGCTAACAGAGAAAAACCTTAACCCTCGATCTCTCTCAATCTTTTATCACGAGAATTTTGTTATGCGCACCACGTTTTGCGTATGGGCTAACATTTCGCATTATGGCCTCGCAAGTCTGTTAAGTTACAGTAGTTCTAGACAGGCCGTCGTTTTGAACTACTTAGAAACCGCTCACTAACATTTTGCATTGTCCCTAAAGCTTGGTCAGAGACATTGATGCTCACGAAACTCGAGTTTGAAGCTATTAATTTTTGTTTCACTAATGTTTGGGTTAGGGCTCGTGCTTTAGTCATGGACAGGTCAACCAAGACATATCTTTTTGGAAAAAAATTTGTTTGAATTATTTCCTAAACGAGTTTAAACTAAATTAAATTTTGTATTAATTATGGGGGCGTATGACCTGGCGAGAATATTTTTCTTTCCGTTTTTCCTTGTGTCGACATTATGTGCATGGACGTTTTATTACCGTTTTGAAAAAATAATGAATTAATCCGAATTTATTTTTGTCTTCAATTCGATTGATTCTCTCTTTAATTCGCTCTTAATGCACATCTCTCTCTTCTCTGCTATAAAAACCCCTCGACTCCTTCATTTCAATTTGTGTCCAGAAGAGCTACTATCCTCTTCTTTTCGTCTCTCTCCCTACTGTGTGGTCATTTCTTTTCTTTGTGCTTTCTTTGTTGAGTTCGTAAGAGTGGGCAAGTATTGTAGTGCTAACAATACTTGCAACAGGCAGATTTTATCTGGATACAACTTGACCACGGGGTATAGGCATCACTCATTCTTGAGGCGTCCGGTCAACTATTGTGTTAAGGACGTGTTGAACACGTGACTCTACGTCTTCATTTTTGTCCATTGAGTGCTTATTTACCTTTCGAAATTTTACTTCTAACCTCTTCACATCTTACATTTTAGTGTTTTATTGTTACTGTCATAACACTTTTCTCATCATTGTTTTGGCGGCCATCTTTTCTCTCTCAATCAGCAGCTAGCGCTAACAGAGAAAAAACCTTAACCCTCGATCTCTCTCAATCTTTTATCACGAGAATTTTGTTATGCGCACCACGTTTTGCGTATGGGCTAACATTTCGCATTATGGCCTCGCAAGTGCTGTTAAGTTCGGTAGTTCTAGACAGGCCGTCGTTTTGAACTACTTAGAAACCGCTCACTAACATTTTGCATTTTCCCTAAAGCTTGGTCGAGACATTGATGCTCTGAAACTCGAGTTTGAAGCTATTAATTTTTGTTTCACTAATGTTTGGGTTAGGGCTCGTGCTTTAGTCATGGACGAGTCAACCAAGACATATCTTTTTGGAAAAAAATTTGTTTGAATTATTTCCTAAACGAGTTTAAACTAAATTAAATTTTGTATTAATTATGGGGGCGTATGACCTGGCGAGAATATTTTTCTTTCCGTTTTTCCTTGTGTCGACATTATGTGCATGGACGTTTTATTACCGTTTTGAAAAATAATGAATTAATCCGAATTTATTTTTGTCTTCAATTCTGATTGATTCTCTCTTTAATTCGCTCTTAATGCACATCTCTCTCTTCTACTTTATAAAAACCCCTCGACTCCTTCATTTCAATTTGTGTCCGAAGAGCTACTATCCTCTTCTTTTCGTCTCTCTCCCTCTGTGTGGTCATTTCTTTTCTTTGTGCTTTCTTTGTTGAGTTCGTAAGAGTGGGCAAGTATTGTAGTGCTAACAATACTTGCAACAGTGATTTTATCTGGATACAACTTGACCACGGGGTATAGGCATCACTCATTCTTGAGGCGTGCCGGTCAACTATTGTGTTAAGGACGCGTGTTGAACACGTGACTCATCTTGTTTCTTTGTCCATTGAGTGCTTATTTACCTTTCGAAATTTTACTTCTAACCTCTTCACATCTTACGTTTAGTGTTTTATTGTTACGGTCGCAACACTTTTCTCATCATTGTTTTGGCGGCCATCTTTTCTCTCTCAATCGGCACTAGCGCTAACGGAGAAAAACCTTAACCCTCGATCTCTCTCAATCTTTTATCACGAGAATTTTGTTATGCGCACCACGTTTTGCGTATGGGCTAACATTTCGCATTATGGCCTCGCAAGTACGTTAAGTTACGGTAGTTCTAGACAGGTAGTCGTTTTGAACTACTTAGAAACCGCTCACTAACATTTTGCATTTTCCCTAAAGCTTGGTCAGAGACATTGATGCTCTGAAACTCGAGTTTGAAGCTATTAATTTTTGTTTCACTAATGTTTGGGTTAGGGCTCGTGCTTTAGTCATGGACAGGTCAACCAAGACATATCTTTTTGGAAAAAAATTTGTTTGAATTATTTCCTAAACGAGTTTAAACTAAATTAAATTTTGTATTAATTATGGGGGCGTATGACCTGGCGAGAATATTTTTCTTTCCGTTTTTCCTTGTGTCGACATTATGTGCATGGACGTTTTATTACCGTTTTGAAAAAATAATGAATTAATCCGAATTTATTTTTGTCTTCAATTCTGATTGATTCTCTCTTTAATTCGCTCTTAATGCACATCTCTCTCTTCTCTGCTATAAAAACCCCTCGACTCCTTCATTTCAATTTGTGTCCAGGAAGAGCTACTATCCTCTTCTTTTCGTCTCTCTCCTCTGTGTGGTCATTTCTTTTCTTTGTGCTTTCTTTGTTGAGTTCGTAAGAGTGGGCAAGTATTGTAGTGCTAACAATACTTGCAACGAGCGATTTTATCCTGGATACAACTTGACCACGGGGTATAGGCATCACTCATTCTTGAGGCGTCCGGTCAACTATTGTGTTAAGGACAGCGTGTTGAACACGTGACTACGTCTTACATTTCTTTGTCCATTGAGTGCTTATTTACCTTTCGGAAATTTTACTTCTAACCTCTTCACATCTTACATTTAGTGTTTTATTATTACGGTCGCAACACTTTTCTCATCATTGTTTTGGCGGCCATCTTTTCTCTCTCAATCGGCAGCTAGCGCTAACGAGAGAAAAACCTTAACCCTCGATCTCTCTCAATCTTTTATCACGAGAATTTTGTTATGCGCACCACGTTTTGCGTATGGGCTAACATTTCGCATTATGGCCTCGCAAATCTGTTAAGTTCGGTAGTTCTAGACAGTAGTCGTTTTGAACTACTTAGAAACCGCTCACTAACATTTTGCATTTTCCCTAAAGCTTGGTCGAGACATTGATGCTCGAAACTCGAGTTTGAAGCTATTAATTTTGTTTCACTAATGTTTGGGTTAGGGCTCGTGCTTTAGTCATGGACAGGTCAGCAAGACATATCTTTTTGGAAAAAAATTTGTTTGAATTATTTCCTAAACGAGTTTAAACTAAATTAAATTTTGTATTAATTATGGGGGCGTATGACCTGGCGAGAATATTTTTCTTTCCGTTTTTCCTTGTGTCGACATTATGTGCATGGACGTTTTATTACCGTTTTGAAAAATAATGAATTAATCCGAATTTATTTTTGTCTTCAATTCGATTGATTCTCTCTTTAATTCGCTCTTAATGCACATCTCTCTCTTCTCTGCTATAAAAACCCCTCGACTCCTTCATTTCAATTTGTGTCCGGAAGAGCTACTATCCTCTTCTTTTCGTCTCTCTCCTCTGTGTGGTCATTTCTTTTCTTTGTGCTTTGCTTTGTTGAGTTCGTAAGAGTGGGCAAGTATTGTAGTGCTAACAATACTTGCAACAGTGATTTTATCCTGGATACAACTTGACCACGGGGTATAGGCATCACTCATTCTTGAGGCGTACCGGTCAACTATTGTGTTAAGGACGGCGTGTTGAACACGTGACTCGTCTTCTTTTGCTTTGTCCATTGAGTGCTTATTTACCTTTCGGAAATTTTACTTCTAACCTCTTCACATCTTGTTTAGTGTTTTATTGTTACTGATCGCAACACTTTTCTCATCATTGTTTTGGCGGCCATCTTTTCTCTCTCAATCGGCGACTAGCGCTAACGAGAGAAAAACCTTAACCCTCGATCTCTCTCAATCTTTTATCACGAGAATTTTGTTATGCGCACCACGTTTTGCGTATGGGCTAACATTTCGCATTATGGCCTCGCAAGTCTGTTAAGTTACTGATAGTTCTAGACAGGCCGTCGTTTTGAACTACTTAGAAACCGCTCACTAACATTTTGCATTTTCCCTAAAGCTTGGTCGGAGACATTGATGCTCGAAACTCGAGTTTGAAGCTATTAATTTTTGTTTCACTAATGTTTGGGTTAGGGCTCGTGCTTTAGTCATGGACGGGTCAACAAGACATATCTTTTTGGAAAAAAATTTGTTTGAATTATTTCCTAAACGAGTTTAAACTAAATTAAATTTTGTATTAATTATGGGGGCGTATGACCTGGCGAGAATATTTTTCTTTCCGTTTTTCCTTGTGTCGACATTATGTGCATGGACGTTTTATTACCGTTTTGAAAAAATAATGAATTAATCCGAATTTATTTTTGTCTTCAATTCGATTGATTCTCTCTTTAATTCGCTCTTAATGCACATCTCTCTCTTCTCTGCTATAAAAACCCCTCGACTCCTTCATTTCAATTTGTGTCCGGAAGAGCTACTATCCTCTTCTTTTCGTCTCTCTCCCTCTGTGTGGTCATTTCTTTTCTTTGTGCTTTCTTTGTTGAGTTCGTAAGAGTGGGCAAGTATTGTAGTGCTAACAATACTTGCAACAGGCGATTTTATCCTGGATACAACTTGACCACGGGGTATAGGCATCACTCATTCTTGAGGCGTCCGGTCAACTATTGTGTTAAGGACGGCGTGTTGAACACGTGACTCGTCTTCATTTGCTTTGTCCATTGAGTGCTTATTTACCTTTCAGAAATTTTACTTCTAACCTCTTCACATCTTCTGTTTAGTGTTTTATTGTTACAGTCGCAACACTTTTCTCATCATTGTTTTGGCGGC
The DNA here is from genome assembly GCA_023531295.1 of Papaver armeniacum. Classification (NCBI taxonomy): domain Eukaryota; kingdom Viridiplantae; phylum Streptophyta; class Magnoliopsida; order Ranunculales; family Papaveraceae; genus Papaver; species Papaver armeniacum. The sequence goes on along the minus strand of JAJJWW010016839.1, from coordinate 421,735 downwards.
CATCTTTTCTCTCTCAATCGGCGACTAGCGCTAACGAGAGAAAAACCTTAACCCTCGATCTCTCTCAATCTTTTATCACGAGAATTTTGTTATGCGCACCACGTTTTGCGTATGGGCTAACATTTCGCATTATGGCCTCGCAAGTCTGTTAAGTTACGGTAGTTCTAGACAGTGTAGTCGTTTTGAACTACTTAGAAACCGCTCACTAACATTTTGCATTTTCCCTAAAGCTTGGTCAGAGACATTGATGCTCTGAAACTCGAGTTTGAAGCTATTAATTTTTGTTTCACTAATGTTTGGGTTAGGGCTCGTGCTTTAGTCATGGACAGGTCAACCAAGACATATCTTTTTGGAAAAAAATTTGTTTGAATTATTTCCTAAACGAGTTTAAACTAAATTAAATTTTGTATTAATTATGGGGGGGCGTATGACCTGGCGAGAATATTTTTCTTTCCGTTTTCCTTGTGTCGACATTATGTGCATGGACGTTTTATTACCGTTTTGAAAAAATAATGAATTAATCCGAATTTATTTTTGTCTTCAATTCGATTGATTCTCTCTTTAATTCGCTCTTAATGCACATCTCTCTCTTCTCTGCTATAAAAACCCCTCGACTCCTTCATTTCAATTTGTGTCCAGAAGAGCTACTATCCTCTTCTTTTCGTCTCTCTCCCTCTGTGTGGTCATTTCTTTTCTTTGTGCTTTCTTTGTTGAGTTCGTAAGAGTGGGCAAGTATTGTAGTGCTAACAATACTTGCAACAGGCGGTTTTATCCTGGATACAACTTGACCACAGGGTATAGGCATCACTCATTCTTGAGGCGTGCCGGTCAACTATTGTGTTAAGGACAGCGTGTTGAACACGTGACTCTCTTCTTTTCTTTGTCCATTGAGTGCTTATTTACCTTTCGAAATTTTACTTCTAACCTCTTCACATCTTACTGTTTAGTGTTTTATTGTTACTGATCGCAACACTTTTCTCATCATTGTTTTGGCGGCCATCTTTTCTCTCTCAATCAGCAGCTAGCGCTAACAGAGAAAAACCTTAACCCTCGATCTCTCTCAATCTTTTATCACGAGAATTTTGTTATGCGCACCACGTTTTGCGTATGGGCTAACATTTCGCATTATGGCCTCGCAAGTCTGTTAAGTTACAGTAGTTCTAGACAGGCCGTCGTTTTGAACTACTTAGAAACCGCTCACTAACATTTTGCATTTTCCCTAAAGCTTGGTCAGAGACATTGATGCTCTGAAACTCGAGTTTGAAGCTATTAATTTTTGTTTCACTAATGTTTGGGTTAGGGCTCGTGCTTTAGTCATGGACAGGTCAACCAAGACATATCTTTTTGGAAAAAAATTTGTTTGAATTATTTCCTAAACGAGTTTAAACTAAATTAAATTTTGTATTAATTATGGGGGCGTATGACACAGGCGAGAATATTTTTCTTTCCGTTTTTCCTTGTGTCGACATTATGTGCATGGACGTTTTATTACCGTTTTGAAAAAATAATGAATTAATCCGAATTTATTTTTGTCTTCAATTCTGATTGATTCTCTCTTTAATTCGCTCTTAATGCACATCTCTCTCTTCTCTGCTATAAAAACCCCTCGACTCCTTCATTTCAATTTGTGTCCAGAAGAGCTACTATCCTCTTCTTTTCGTCTCTCTCCCTCTGTGTGGTCATTTCTTTTCTTTGTGCTTTCTTTGTTGAGTTCGTAAGAATGGGCAAGTATTGTAGTGCTAACAATACTTGCAACAGGCAGTTTTATCCTGGATACAACTTGACCACAGGGTATAGGCATCACTCATTCTTGAGGCGTACCGGTCAACTATTGTGTTAAGGACAGCGTGTTGAACACGTGACTCTGTCTTCTGTTTGCTGTCCATTGAGTGCTTATTTACCTTTCAGAAATTTTACTTCTAACCTCTTCACATCTTCTGTTTAGTGTTTTATTATTCTGATCGCAACACTTTTCTCATCATTGTTTTGGCGGCCATCTTTTCTCTCTCAATCAGCAGACTAGCGCTAACAGAGAAAAACCTTAACCCTCGATCTCTCTCAATCTTTTATCACGAGAATTTTGTTATGCGCACCACGTTTTGCGTATGGGCTAACATTTCGCATTATGGCCTCGCAAATCTGTTAAGTTACAGTAGTTCTAGACAGTAGTCGTTTTGAACTACTTAGAAACCGCTCACTAACATTTTGCATTTTCCTAAAGCTTGGTCGAGACATTGATGCTCACGAAACTCGAGTTTGAAGCTATTAATTTTTGTTTCACTAATGTTTGGGTTAGGGCTCGTGCTTTAGTCATGGACAGGTCAACCAAGACATATCTTTTTGGAAAAAAATTTGTTTGAATTATTTCCTAAACGAGTTTAAACTAAATTAAATTTTGTATTAATTATGGGGGCGTATGACCTGGCGAGAATATTTTTCTTTCCGTTTTTCCTTGTGTCGACATTATGTGCATGGACGTTTTATTACCGTTTTGAAAAAATAATGAATTAATCCGAATTTATTTTTGTCTTCAATTACGATTGATTCTCTCTTTAATTCGCTCTTAATGCACATCTCTCTCTTCTCTTTATAAAAACCCCTCGACTCCTTCATTTCAATTTGTGTCCGGAAGAGCTACTATCCTCTTCTTTTCGTCTCTCTCCCTACTGTGTGGTCATTTCTTTTCTTTGTGCTTTCTTTGTTGAGTTCGTAAGAGTGGGCAAGTATTGTAGTGCTAACAATACTTGCAACGAGGCAGATTTTATCCTGGATACAACTTGACCACGGGGTATAGGCATCACTCATTCTTGAGGCGTCTCATGGGTCAACTATTGTGTTAAGGACGGCGTGTTGAACACGTGACTCGTCTCTTGTTTGCTTTGTCCATTGAGTGCTTATTTACCTTTCAGAAATTTTACTTCTAACCTCTTCACATCTTCTTTTAGTGTTTTATTGTTACTGATCGCAACACTTTTCTCATCATTGTTTTGGCGGCCATCTTTTCTCTCTCAATCGGCTAAGCGCTAACGAGAGAAAAACCTTAACCCTCGATCTCTCTCAATCTTTTATCACGAGAATTTTGTTATGCGCACCACGTTTTGCGTATGGGCTAACATTTCGCATTATGGCCTCGCAAGTCTGTTAAGTTACAGTAGTTCTAGACAGGCCGTCGTTTTGAACTACTTAGAAACCGCTCACTAACATTTTGCATTTTCCCTAAAGCTTGGTCGGAGACATTGATGCTCGAAACTCGAGTTTGAAGCTATTAATTTTTGTTTCACTAATGTTTGGGTTAGGGCTCGTGCTTTAGTCATGGACAGTCAACCAAGACATATCTTTTTGGAAAAAAATTTGTTTGAATTATTTCCTAAACGAGTTTAAACTAAATTAAATTTTGTATTAATTATGGGGGGCGTATGACCTGGCGAGAATATTTTTCTTTCCGTTTTTCCTTGTGTCGACATTATGTGCATGGACGTTTTATTACCGTTTTGAAAAATAATGAATTAATCAATTTATTTTTGTCTTCAATTCGATTGATTCTCTCTTTAATTCGCTCTTAATGCACATCTCTCTCTTCTCTGCTATAAAAACCCCTCGACTCCTTCATTTCAATTTGTGTCCGGAAGAGCTACTATCCTCTTCTTTTCGTCTCTCTCCCTCTCTGTGTGGTCATTTCTTTTCTTTGTGCTTTCTTTGTTGAGTTCGTAAGAGTGGGCAAGTATTGTAGTGCTAACAATACTTGCAACAGGCGATTTTATCCTGGATACAACTTGACCACGGGGTATAGGCATCACTCATTCTTGAGGCGTCTTAGGTCAACTATTGTGTTAAGGACGGCGTGTTGAACACGTGACTCTGTCTTCATTTGCTGTCCATTGAGTGCTTATTTACCTTTCGAAATTTTACTTCTAACCTCTTCACATCTTCTGTTTAGTGTTTTATTGTTACTGATCGCAACACTTTTCTCATCATTGTTTTGGCGGCCATCTTTTCTCTCTCAATCGGACTAGCGCTAACGAGAGAAAAACCTTAACCCTCGATCTCTCTCAATCTTTTATCACGAGAATTTTGTTATGCGCACCACGTTTTGCGTATGGGCTAACATTTCGCATTATGGCCTCGCAAGTCTGTTAAGTTACAGTAGTTCTAGACAGGCAGTCGTTTTGAACTACTTAGAAACCGCTCACTAACATTTTGCATTTTCCCTAAAGCTTGGTCAGAGACATTGATGCTCTGAAACTCGAGTTTGAAGCTATTAATTTTTGTTTCACTAATGTTTGGGTTAGGGCTCGTGCTTTAGTCATGGACCAGTCAACAAGACATATCTTTTTGGAAAAAAATTTGTTTGAATTATTTCCTAAACGAGTTTAAACTAAATTAAATTTTGTATTAATTATGGGGGGGCGTATGACCTGGCGAGAATATTTTTCTTTCCGTTTTCCTTGTGTCGACATTATGTGCATGGACGTTTTATTACCGTTTTGAAAAAATAATGAATTAATCCGAATTTATTTTTGTCTTCAATTCGATTGATTCTCTCTTTAATTCGCTCTTAATGCACATCTCTCTCTTCAACTGCTATAAAAACCCCTCGACTCCTTCATTTCAATTTGTGTCCAGAAGAGCTACTATCCTCTTCTTTTCGTCTCTCTCCCTCTGTGTGGTCATTTCTTTTCTTTGTGCTTTGCTGTTGAGTTCGTAAGAGTGGGCAAGTATTGTAGTGCTAACAATACTTGCAACAGGCAGTTTTATCCTGGATACAACTTGACCACAGGGTATAGGCATCACTCATTCTTGAGGCGTACCGGTCAACTATTGTGTTAAGGACAGCGTGTTGAACACGTGACTCTGTCTTCTGTTTGCTGTCCATTGAGTGCTTATTTACCTTTCAGAAATTTTACTTCTAACCTCTTCACATCTTCTGTTTAGTGTTTTATTGTTACAGTCGCAACACTTTTCTCATCATTGTTTTGGCGGCCATCTTTTCTCTCTCAATCAGCAGCTAGCGCTAACAGAGAAAAACCTTAACCCTCGATCTCTCTCAATCTTTTATCACGAGAATTTTGTTATGCGCACCACGTTTTGCGTATGGGCTAACATTTCGCATTATGGCCTCGCAAGTCTGTATAAGTTACGGTAGTTCTAGACAGTGTGTCGTTTTGAACTACTTAGAAACCGCTCACTAACATTTTGCATTTTCCCTAAAGCTTGGTCAGAGACATTGATGCTCTGAAACTCGAGTTTGAAGCTATTAATTTTTGTTTCACTAATGTTTGGGTTAGGGCTCGTGCTTTAGTCATGGACAGGTCAACCAAGACATATCTTTTTGGAAAAAAATTTGTTTGAATTATTTCCTAAACGAGTTTAAACTAAATTAAATTTTGTATTAATTATGGGGGGGGGGGCGTATGACCTGGCGAGAATATTTTTCTTTCCGTTTTTCCTTGTGTCGACATTATGTGCATGGACGTTTTATTACCGTTTTGAAAAAATAATGAATTAATCCGAATTTATTTTTGTCTTCAATTCTGATTGATTCTCTCTTTAATTCGCTCTTAATGCACATCTCTCTCTTCTACTGCTATAAAAACCCCTCGACTCCTTCATTTCAATTTGTGTCCGGAAAAGAGCTACTATCCTCTTCTTTTCGTCTCTCTCCTCTGTGTGGTCATTTCTTTTCTTTGTGCTTTCTTTGTTGAGTTCGTAAGAGTGGGCAAGTATTGTAGTGCTAACAATACTTGCAACAGGAGATTTATCCTGGATACAACTTGACCACGGGGTATAGGCATCACTCATTCTTGAGGCGTACCGGTCAACTATTGTGTTAAGGACAGGCGTGTTGAACACGTGACTCATTACTTGTTTCTTTGTCCATTGAGTGCTTATTTACCTTTCGGAAATTTTACTTCTAACCTCTTCACATCTTCTGTTTAGTGTTTTATTGTTACAGATCGCAACACTTTTCTCATCATTGTTTTGGCGGCCATCTTTTCTCTCTCAATCAGCGACTAGCGCTAACGAGAGAAAAACCTTAACCCTCGATCTCTCTCAATCTTTTATCACGAGAATTTTGTTATGCGCACCACGTTTTGCGTATGGGCTAACATTTCGCATTATGGCCTCGCAAGTCTGTTAAGTTACGGTAGTTCTAGACAGTAGTCGTTTTGAACTACTTAGAAACCGCTCACTAACATTTTGCATTTTCCTAAAGCTTGGTCGGAGACATTGATGCTCTGAAACTCGAGTTTGAAGCTATTAATTTTTGTTTCACTAATGTTTGGGTTAGGGCTCGTGCTTTAGTCATGGACAGGTCAACCAAGACATATCTTTTTGGAAAAAAATTTGTTTGAATTATTTCCTAAACGAGTTTAAACTAAATTAAATTTTGTATTAATTATGGGGGCGTATGACACAGGCGAGAATATTTTTCTTTCCGTTTTTCCTTGTGTCGACATTATGTGCATGGACGTTTTATTACCGTTTTGAAAAAATAATGAATTAATCCGAATTTATTTTTGTCTTCAATTCGATTGATTCTCTCTTTAATTCGCTCTTAATGCACATCTCTCTCTTCTACGCTATAAAAACCCCTCGACTCCTTCATTTCAATTTGTGTCCGAGAAAGAGCTACTATCCTCTTCTTTTCGTCTCTCTCCCTCTGTGTGGTCATTTCTTTTCTTTGTGCTTTCTTTGTTGAGTTCGTAAGAGTGGGCAAGTATTGTAGTGCTAACAATACTTGCAGCAGAGCGATTTTATCCTGGATACAACTTGACCACGGGGTATAGGCATCACTCATTCTTGAGGCGTCTTAGGTCAACTATTGTGTTAAGGACGGCGTGTTGAACACGTGACTCATCTTCATTTGCTTTGTCCATTGAGTGCTTATTTACCTTTCGAAATTTTACTTCTAACCTCTTCACATCTTCTGTTTAGTGTTTTATTATTCTGAGTCGCAACACTTTTCTCATCATTGTTTTGGCGGCCATCTTTTCTCTCTCAATCGGCGGACTAGCGCTAACGAGAGAAAAACCTTAACCCTCGATCTCTCTCAATCTTTTATCACGAGAATTTTGTTATGCGCACCACGTTTTGCGTATGGGCTAACATTTCGCATTATGGCCTCGCAAGTCTGTTAAGTTACAGTAGTTCTAGACAGGCCGTCGTTTTGAACTACTTAGAAACCGCTCACTAACATTTTGCATTTTCCCTAAAGCTTGGTCAGAGACATTGATGCTCAAACTCGAGTTTGAAGCTATTAATTTTTGTTTCACTAATGTTTGGGTTAGGGCTCGTGCTTTAGTCATGGACAGGTCAACCAAGACATATCTTTTTGGAAAAAAATTTGTTTGAATTATTTCCTAAACGAGTTTAAACTAAATTAAATTTTGTATTAATTATGGGGGGGGCGTATGACCTGGCGAGAATATTTTTCTTTCCGTTTTTCCTTGTGTCGACATTATGTGCATGGACGTTTTATTACCGTTTTGAAAAAATAATGAATTAATCCGAATTTATTTTTGTCTTCAATTCGATTGATTCTCTCTTTAATTCGCTCTTAATGCACATCTCTCTCTTCTACTGCTATAAAAACCCCTCGACTCCTTCATTTCAATTTGTGTCCGGAAGAGCTACTATCCTCTTCTTTTCGTCTCTCTCCCTCTGTGTGGTCATTTCTTTTCTTTGTGCTTTCTTTGTTGAGTTCGTAAGAGTGGGCAAGTATTGTAGTGCTAACAATACTTGCAACAGGCGATTTTATCCTGGATACAACTTGACCACGGGGTATAGGCATCACTCATTCTTGAGGCGTCTTAGGTCAACTATTGTGTTAAGGACAGCGTGTTGAACACGTGACTGTCTTCTGTTTGCTGTCCATTGAGTGCTTATTTACCTTTCGAAATTTTACTTCTAACCTCTTCACATCTTGTTTAGTGTTTTATTATTCTGATCGCAACACTTTTCTCATCATTGTTTTGGCGGCCATCTTTTTCTCTCTCAATCGGCTAGCGCTAACAGAGAAAAACCTTAACCCTCGATCTCTCTCAATCTTTTATCACGAGAATTTTGTTATGCGCACCACGTTTTGCGTATGGGCTAACATTTCGCATTATGGCCTCGCAAGTCTGTTAAGTTACAGTAGTTCTAGACAGGCCGTCGTTTTGAACTACTTAGAAACCGCTCACTAACATTTTGCATTTTCCCTAAAGCTTGGTCAGAGACATTGATGCTCTGAAACTCGAGTTTGAAGCTATTAATTTTTGTTTCACTAATGTTTGGGTTAGGGCTCGTGCTTTAGTCATGGACAGGTCAACCAAGACATATCTTTTTGGAAAAAAATTTGTTTGAATTATTTCCTAAACGAGTTTAAACTAAATTAAATTTTGTATTAATTATGGGGGCGTATGACCTGGCGAGAATATTTTTCTTTCCGTTTTTCCTTGTGTCGACATTATGTGCATGGACGTTTTATTACCGTTTTGAAAAAATAATGAATTAATCCGAATTTATTTTTGTCTTCAATTCGATTGATTCTCTCTTTAATTCGCTCTTAATGCACATCTCTCTCTTCTCTGCTATAAAAACCCCTCGACTCCTTCATTTCAATTTGTGTCCGGAAGAGCTACTATCCTCTTCTTTTCGTCTCTCTCCCTCTCGTGTGGTCATTTCTTTTCTTTGTGCTTTCTTTGTTGAGTTCGTAAGAGTGGGCAAGTATTGTAGTGCTAACAATACTTGCAACAGTGATTTTATCCTGGATACAACTTGACCACGGGGGTATAGGCATCACTCATTCTTGAGGCGTACCGGTCAACTATTGTGTTAAGGACGACGTGTTGAACACGTGACTCATCTTCATTTCTTTGTCCATTGAGTGCTTATTTACCTTTCGAAATTTTACTTCTAACCTCTTCACATCTTCTTTTAGTGTTTTATTATTCTGATCGCAACACTTTTCTCATCATTGTTTTGGCGGCCATCTTTTCTCTCTCAATCGGCTAGCTAGCGCTAACGAGAGAAAAACCTTAACCCTCGATCTCTCTCAATCTTTTATCACGAGAATTTTGTTATGCGCACCACGTTTTGCGTATGGGCTAACATTTCGCATTATGGCCTCGCAAGTCTGTTAAGTTACAGTAGTTCTAGACAGGCCGTCGTTTTGAACTACTTAGAAACCGCTCACTAACATTTTGCATTTTCCCTAAAGCTTGGTCAGAGACATTGATGCTCTGACACTCGAGTTTGAAGCTATTAATTTTTGTTTCACTAATGTTTGGGTTAGGGCTCGTGCTTTAGTCATGGACAGGTCAACCAAGACATATCTTTTTGGAAAAAAATTTGTTTGAATTATTTCCTAAACGAGTTTAAACTAAATTAAATTTTGTATTAATTATGGGGGGGCGTATGACCTGGCGAGAATATTTTTCTTTCCGTTTTTCCTTGTGTCGACATTATGTGCATGGACGTTTTATTACCGTTTTGAAAAAATAATGAATTAATCCGAATTTATTTTTGTCTTCAATTCGATTGATTCTCTCTTTAATTCGCTCTTAATGCACATCTCTCTCTTCTCTGCTATAAAAACCCCTCGACTCCTTCATTTCAATTTGTGTCCCGGAAGAGCTACTATCCTCTTCTTTTCGTCTCTCTCCCTCTGTGTGGTCATTTCTTTTCTTTGTGCTTTCTTTGTTGAGTTCGTAAGAGTGGGCAAGTATTGTAGTGCTAACAATACTTGCAACGAGCGCGATTTTATCCTGGATACAACTTGACCACGGGGTATAGGCATCACTCATTCTTGAGGCGTCCGGTCAACTATTGTGTTAAGGACGGCGTGTTGAACACGTGACTCGTCTTCGTTTCGCTGTCCATTGAGTGCTTATTTACCTTTCAGAAATTTTACTTCTAACCTCTTCACATCTTCTGTTTAGTGTTTTATTGTTACAGTCGCAACACTTTTCTCATCATTGTTTTGGCGGCCATCTTTTCTCTCTCAATCAGCTAGCGCTAACAGAGAAAAACCTTAACCCTCGATCTCTCTCAATCTTTTATCACGAGAATTTTGTTATGCGCACCACGTTTTGCGTATGGGCTAACATTTCGCATTATGGCCTCGCAAGTCTGTTAAGTTACAGTAGTTCTAGACAGGCCGTCGTTTTGAACTACTTAGAAACCGCTCACTAACATTTTGCATTTTCCTAAAGCTTGGTCAGAGACATTGATGCTCGAAACTCGAGTTTGAAGCTATTAATTTTTGTTTCACTAATGTTTGGGTTAGGGCTCGTGCTTTAGTCATGGACAGGTCAACCAAGACATATCTTTTTGGAAAAAAATTTGTTTGAATTATTTCCTAAACGAGTTTAAACTAAATTAAATTTTGTATTAATTATGGGGGGGCGTATGACCTGGCGAGAATATTTTTCTTTCCGTTTTTCCTTGTGTCGACATTATGTGCATGGACGTTTTATTACCGTTTTGAAAAAATAATGAATTAATCCGAATTTATTTTTGTCTTCAATTCGATTGATTCTCTCTTTAATTCGCTCTTAATGCACATCTCTCTCTTCTCTGCTATAAAAACCCCTCGACTCCTTCATTTCAATTTGTGTCCAGAAGAGCTACTATCCTCTTCTTTTCGTCTCTCTCCCTACGTGTGGTCATTTCTTTTCTTTGTGCTTTGTTTGTTGAGTTCGTAAGAGTGGGCAAGTATTGTAGTGCTAACAATACTTGCAACAGTGATTTTATCTGGATACAACTTGACCACGGGTATAGGCATCACTCATTCTTGAGGCGTCCGGTCAACTATTGTGTTAAGGACGAGCGTGTTGAACACGTGACTCGTCTTCTGTTTGAGCTGTCCATTGAGTGCTTATTTACCTTTCGGAAATTTTACTTCTAACCTCTTCACATCTTACTCGTTTAGTGTTTTATTGTTACAGTCGCAACACTTTTCTCATCATTGTTTTGGCGGCCATCTTTTCTCTCTCAATCAGACACTAGCGCTAACGAGAGAAAAACCTTAACCCTCGATCTCTCTCAATCTTTTATCACGAGAATTTTGTTATGCGCACCACGTTTTGCGTATGGGCTAACATTTCGCATTATGGCCTCGCAAGTCTGTTAAGTTACAGTAGTTCTAGACAGGCCGTCGTTTTGAACTACTTAGAAACCGCTCACTAACATTTTGCATTTTCCCTAAAGCTTGGTCAGAGACATTGATGCTCAAACTCGAGTTTGAAGCTATTAATTTTTGTTTCACTAATGTTTGGGTTAGGGCTCGTGCTTTAGTCATGGACGGGTCAACCAAGACATATCTTTTTGGAAAAAAATTTGTTTGAATTATTTCCTAAACGAGTTTAAACTAAATTAAATTTTGTATTAATTATGGGGGCGTATGACCTGGCGAGAATATTTTTCTTTCCGTTTTTCCTTGTGTCGACATTATGTGCATGGACGTTTTATTACCGTTTTGAAAAATAATGAATTAATCCGAATTTATTTTTGTCTTCAATTCGATTGATTCTCTCTTTAATTCGCTCTTAATGCACATCTCTCTCTTCTACGCTATAAAAACCCCTCGACTCCTTCATTTCAATTTGTGTCCGGAGAGAGCTACTATCCTCTTCTTTTCGTCTCTCTCCCTCTGTGTGGTCATTTCTTTTCTTTGTGCTTTGCTGTTGAGTTCGTAAGAGTGGGCAAGTATTGTAGTGCTAACAATACTTGCAACAGTGCAGTTTTATCCTGGATACAACTTGACCACAGGGTATAGGCATCACTCATTCTTGAGGCGTACCGGTCAACTATTGTGTTAAGGACAGCGTGTTGAACACGTGACTCTGTCTTCTGTTTGCTGTCCATTGAGTGCTTATTTACCTTTCAGAAATTTTACTTCTAACCTCTTCACATCTTCTGTTTAGTGTTTTATTGTTACAGTCGCAACACTTTTCTCATCATTGTTTTGGCGGCCATCTTTTCTCTCTCAATCAGCTAGCGCTAACGAGAGAAAAACCTTAACCCTCGATCTCTCTCAATCTTTTATCACGAGAATTTTGTTATGCGCACCACGTTTTGCGTATGGGCTAACATTTCGCATTATGGCCTCGCAAGTCTCTGTTAAGTTCGTAGTTCTAGACAGGCCGTCGTTTTGAACTACTTAGAAACCGCTCACTAACATTTTGCATTTTCCCTAAAGCTTGGTCAGAGACATTGATGCTCTGAAACTCGAGTTTGAAGCTATTAATTTTTGTTTCACTAATGTTTGGGTTAGGGCTCGTGCTTTAGTCATGGACAGAGTCAACCAAGACATATCTTTTTGGAAAAAAATTTGTTTGAATTATTTCCTAAACGAGTTTAAACTAAATTAAATTTTGTATTAATTATGGGGGCGTATGACCTGGCGAGAATATTTTTCTTTCCGTTTTTCCTTGTGTCGACATTATGTGCATGGACGTTTTATTACCGTTTTGAAAAAATAATGAATTAATCCGAATTTATTTTTGTCTTCAATTCTGATTGATTCTCTCTTTAATTCGCTCTTAATGCACATCTCTCTCTTCTCTGCTATAAAAACCCCTCGACTCCTTCATTTCAATTTGTGTCCGGAGAAGAGCTACTATCCTCTTCTTTTCGTCTCTCTCCCTCGTGTGGTCATTTCTTTTCTTTGTGCTTTGTTTGTTGAGTTCGTAAGAGTGGGCAAGTATTGTAGTGCTAACAATACTTGCAATGTGCGATTTTATCCTGGATACAACTTGACCACGGGGTATAGGCATCACTCATTCTTGAGGCGTCTTAGGTCAACTATTGTGTTAAGGACAGCGTGTTGAACACGTGACTCTGTCTTCTGTTTGCTGTCCATTGAGTGCTTATTTACCTTTCAGAAATTTTACTTCTAACCTCTTCACATCTTCTGTTTAGTGTTTTATTGTTACAGTCGCAACACTTTTCTCATCATTGTTTTGGCGGCCATCTTTTCTCTCTCAATCAGGAAACTAGCGCTAACGAGAGAAAAACCTTAACCCTCGATCTCTCTCAATCTTTTATCACGAGAATTTTGTTATGCGCACCACGTTTTGCGTATGGGCTAACATTTCGCATTATGGCCTCGCAAGTCTGTTAAGTTACAGTAGTTCTAGACAGGCCGTCGTTTTGAACTACTTAGAAACCGCTCACTAACATTTTGCATTTTCCCTAAAGCTTGGTCAGAGACATTGATGCTCTGAAACTCGAGTTTGAAGCTATTAATTTTTGTTTCACTAATGTTTGGGTTAGGGCTCGTGCTTTAGTCATGGACAGTCAACCAAGACATATCTTTTTGGAAAAAATTTGTTTGAATTATTTCCTAAACGAGTTTAAACTAAATTAAATTTTGTATTAATTATGGGGGGGCATATGACCTGGCGAGAATATTTTTCTTTCCGTTTTTCCTTGTGTCGACATTATGTGCATGGACGTTTTATTACCGTTTTGAAAAAATAATGAATTAATCCGAATTTATTTTTGTCTTCAATTCTGATTGATTCTCTCTTTAATTCGCTCTTAATGCACATCTCTCTCTTCTCTGCTATAAAAACCCCTCGACTCCTTCATTTCAATTTGTGTCCGAGAAGAGCTACTATCCTCTTCTTTTCGTCTCTCTCCTCTCTGTGTGGTCATTTCTTTTCTTTGTGCTTTGTTTGTTGAGTTCGTAAGAGTGGGCAAGTATTGTAGTGCTAACAATACTTGCAACAGAGCGATTTTATCCTGGATACAACTTGACCACGGGTATAGGCATCACTCATTCTTGAGGCGTACCGGTCAACTATTGTGTTAAGGACAGCGTGTTGAACACGTGACTCTGTCTTCTGTTTGCTGTCCATTGAGTGCTTATTTACCTTTCAGAAATTTTACTTCTAACCTCTTCACATCTTCTGTGTTTAGTGTTTTATTGTTACGATCGCAACACTTTTCTCATCATTGTTTTGGCGGCCATCTTTTCTCTCTCAATCAAGACTAGCGCTAACGGAGAAAAACCTTAACCCTCGATCTCTCTCAATCTTTTATCACGAGAATTTTGTTATGCGCACCACGTTTTGCGTATGGGCTAACATTTCGCATTATGGCCTCGCAAGTCTCATTAAGTTACGTAGTTCTAGACAGTGATCGTTTTGAACTACTTAGAAACCGCTCACTAACATTTTGCATTTTCCTAAAGCTTGGTCGAGACATTGATGCTCTGAAACTCGAGTTTGAAGCTATTAATTTTTGTTTCACTAATGTTTGGGTTAGGGCTCGTGCTTTAGTCATGGACAGTCAACCAAGACATATCTTTTTGAAAAAAATATGTTTGAATTATTTCCTAAACGAGTTTAAACTAAATTAAATTTTGTATTAATTATGGGGGCGTATGACCTGGCGAGAATATTTTTCTTTCCGTTTTTCCTTGTGTCGACATTATGTGCATGGACGTTTTATTACCGTTTTGAAAAAATAATGAATTAATCCGAATTTATTTTTGTCTTCAATTCGATTGATTCTCTCTTTAATTCGCTCTTAATGCACATCTCTCTCTTCTCTGCTATAAAAACCCCTCGACTCCTTCATTTCAATTTGTGTCCGAAGAGCTACTATCCTCTTCTTTTCGTCTCTCTCCTCTCGTGTGGTCATTTCTTTTCTTTGTGCTTTGCTTGTTGAGTTCGTAAGAGTGGGCAAGTATTGTAGTGCTAACAATACTTGCAACAGCAGATTTTATCCTGGATACAACTTGACCACACGGGGTATAGGCATCACTCATTCTTGAGGCGTCTTGGTCAACTATTGTGTTAAGGACGGCGTGTTGAACACGTGACTCGTCTTCTGTTTGCTGTCCATTGAGTGCTTATTTACCTTTCAGAAATTTTACTTCTAACCTCTTCACATCTTCTGTTTAGTGTTTTATTGTTACAGTCGCAACACTTTTCTCATCATTGTTTTGGCGGCCATCTTTTCTCTCTCAATCAGCAGCTAGCGCTAACAGAGAAAAACCTTAACCCTCGATCTCTCTCAATCTTTTATCACGAGAATTTTGTTATGCGCACCACGTTTTGCGTATGGGCTAACATTTCGCATTATGGCCTCGCAAGTCTCGTTAAGTTACGTAGTTCTAGACAGGCCGTCGTTTTGAACTACTTAGAAACCGCTCACTAACATTTTGCATTTTCCCTAAAGCTTGGTCGAGACATTGATGCTCAAACTCGAGTTTGAAGCTATTAATTTTTGTTTCACTAATGTTTGGGTTAGGGCTCGTGC
This sequence comes from Papaver armeniacum, assembly GCA_023531295.1. Lineage (NCBI taxonomy): Eukaryota > Viridiplantae > Streptophyta > Magnoliopsida > Ranunculales > Papaveraceae > Papaver > Papaver armeniacum. The sequence goes on along the minus strand of JAJJWW010016839.1, from coordinate 406,480 downwards.
TTTAGTCATGGACAGGTCAACCAAGACATATCTTTTGGAAAAAAATTTGTTTGAATTATTTCCTAAACGAGTTTAAACTAAATTAAATTTTGTATTAATTATGGGGGGGGCGTATGACCTGGCGAGAATATTTTTCTTTCCGTTTTTCCTTGTGTCGACATTATGTGCATGGACGTTTTATTACCGTTTTGAAAAAATAATGAATTAATCCGAATTTATTTTTGTCTTCAATTCGATTGATTCTCTCTTTAATTCGCTCTTAATGCACATCTCTCTCTTCTACGCTATAAAAACCCCTCGACTCCTTCATTTCAATTTGTGTCCGAGAAGAGCTACTATCCTCTTCTTTTCGTCTCTCTCCTCTCGTGTGGTCATTTCTTTTCTTTGTGCTTTGTCTTTGTTGAGTTCGTAAGAGTGGGCAAGTATTGTAGTGCTAACAATACTTGCAACAGTGCGATTTTATCCTGGATACAACTTGACCACGGGGTATAGGCATCACTCATTCTTGAGGCGTACCGGTCCACTATTGTGTTAAGGACAACGTGTTGAACACGTGACTCGCTTCTGTTTCTTTGTCCATTGAGTGCTTATTTACCTTTCGTAAATTTTACTTCTAACCTCTTCACATCTTCTCGTTTAGTGTTTTATTGTTACAGTCGCAACACTTTTCTCATCATTGTTTTGGCGGCCATCTTTTCTCTCTCAATCAGCAGCTAGCGCTAACAGAGAAAAACCTTAACCCTCGATCTCTCTCAATCTTTTATCACGAGAATTTTGTTATGCGCACCACGTTTTGCGTATGGGCTAACATTTCGCATTATGGCCTCGCAAGTCTGTTAAGTTACAGTAGTTCTAGACAGGCCGTCGTTTTGAACTACTTAGAAACCGCTCACTAACATTTTGCATTTTCCCTAAAGCTTGGTCAGAGACATTGATGCTCTGAAACTCGAGTTTGAAGCTATTAATTTTTGTTTCACTAATGTTTGGGTTAGGGCTCGTGCTTTAGTCATGGACAGGTCAACCAAGACATATCTTTTTGGAAAAAAATTTGTTTGAATTATTTCCTAAACGAGTTTAAACTAAATTAAATTTTGTATTAATTATGGGGGGGCGTATGACCTGGCGAGAATATTTTTCTTTCCGTTTTTCCTTGTGTCGACATTATGTGCATGGACGTTTTATTACCGTTTTGAAAAAATAATGAATTAATCCGAATTTATTTTTGTCTTCAATTACGATTGATTCTCTCTTTAATTCGCTCTTAATGCACATCTCTCTCTTCTCTATAAAAACCCCTCGACTCCTTCATTTCAATTTGTGTCCGAAGAGCTACTATCCTCTTCTTTTCGTCTCTCCTCTCGTGTGGTCATTTCTTTTCTTTGTGCTTTGTTTGTTGAGTTCGTAAGAGTGGGCAAGTATTGTAGTGCTAACAATACTTGCAACATGTGATTTTATCCTGGATACAACTTGACCACGGGGGTATAGGCATCACTCATTCTTGAGGCGTACCGGTCAACTATTGTGTTAAGGACAGCGTGTTGAACACGTGACTCGTCTTCGTTTGCTGTCCATTGAGTGCTTATTTACCTTTCGTAAATTTTACTTCTAACCTCTTCACATCTTCTCGTTTAGTGTTTTATTGTTACAGTCGCAACACTTTTCTCATCATTGTTTTGGCGGCCATCTTTTCTCTCTCAATCAACTTAGCTAGCGCTAACGGAGAAAAACCTTAACCCTCGATCTCTCTCAATCTTTTATCACGAGAATTTTGTTATGCGCACCACGTTTTGCGTATGGGCTAACATTTCGCATTATGGCCTCGCAAGTCATATGTTACAGTAGTTCTAGACAGGCCGTCGTTTTGAACTACTTAGAAACCGCTCACTAACATTTTGCATTTTCCCTAAAGCTTGGTCAGAGACATTGATGCTCTGAAACTCGAGTTTGAAGCTATTAATTTTTGTTTCACTAATGTTTGGGTTAGGGCTCGTGCTTTAGTCATGGACAGGTCAACCAAGACATATCTTTTTGGAAAAAAATTTGTTTGAATTATTTCCTAAACGAGTTTAAACTAAATTAAATTTTGTATTAATTATGGGGGCGTATGACCTGGCGAGAATATTTTTCTTTCCGTTTTTCCTTGTGTCGACATTATGTGCATGGACGTTTTATTACCGTTTTGAAAAAATAATGAATTAATCCGAATTTATTTTTGTCTTCAATTCTGATTGATTCTCTCTTTAATTCGCTCTTAATGCACATCTCTCTCTTCTCTCGCTATAAAAACCCCTCGACTCCTTCATTTCAATTTGTGTCCGAAGAGCTACTATCCTCTTCTTTTCGTCTCTCTCCTCTCGTGTGGTCATTTCTTTTCTTTGTGCTTTGCTGTTGAGTTCGTAAGAGTGGGCAAGTATTGTAGTGCTAACAATACTTGCAACAGTGCATTTTATCCTGGATACAACTTGACCACAGGGGTATAGGCATCACTCATTCTTGAGGCGTACCGGTCAACTATTGTGTTAAGGACAGCGTGTTGAACACGTGACTTCGTCTTCCATCTTTGCTGTCCATTGAGTGCTTATTTACCTTTCGTAAATTTTACTTCTAACCTCTTCACATCTTCTTTTAGTGTTTTATTGTTACAGTCGCAACACTTTTCTCATCATTGTTTTGGCGGCCATCTTTTCTCTCTCAATCAACAGCTAGCGCTAACAGAGAAAAACCTTAACCCTCGATCTCTCTCAATCTTTTATCACGAGAATTTTGTTATGCGCACCACGTTTTGCGTATGGGCTAACATTTCGCATTATGGCCTCGCAAGTCTCTTTAAGTTACGTAGTTCTAGACAGGCCGTCGTTTTGAACTACTTAGAAACCGCTCACTAACATTTTGCATTTTCCCTAAAGCTTGGTCGAGACATTGATGCTCAAACTCGAGTTTGAAGCTATTAATTTTTGTTTCACTAATGTTTGGGTTAGGGCTCGTGCTTTAGTCATGGACATGTCAACCAAGACATATCTTTTTGGAAAAAAATTTGTTTGAATTATTTCCTAAACGAGTTTAAACTAAATTAAATTTTGTATTAATTATGGGGGGGGGCGTATGACCTGGCGAGAATATTTTTCTTTCCGTTTTTCCTTGTGTCGACATTATGTGCATGGACGTTTTATTACCGTTTTGAAAAAATAATGAATTAATCCGAATTTATTTTTGTCTTCAATTCTGATTGATTCTCTCTTTAATTCGCTCTTAATGCACATCTCTCTTTCTCTCGCTATAAAAACCCTCGACTCCTTCATTTCAATTTGTGTCCAGAAGAGCTACTATCCTCTTCTTTTCGTCTCTCTCCCTCTGTGTGGTCATTTCTTTTCTTTGTGCTTTGCTGTTGAGTTCGTAAGAGTGGGCAAGTATTGTAGTGCTAACAATACTTGCAACAGACAGTTTTATCCTGGATACAACTTGACCACAGGGGTATAGGCATCACTCATTCTTGAGGCGTACCGGTCAACTATTGTGTTAAGGACAGCGTGTTGAACACGTGACTCTGTCTTCTGTTTCTTTGTCCATTGAGTGCTTATTTACCTTTCGAAATTTTACTTCTAACCTCTTCACATCTTCTCGTTTAGTGTTTTATTGTTACAGTCGCAACACTTTTCTCATCATTGTTTTGGCGGCCATCTTTTCTCTCTCAATCAACTGCCAGCCTAGCGCTAACGAGAGAAAAACCTTAACCCTCGATCTCTCTCAATCTTTTATCACGAGAATTTTGTTATGCGCACCACGTTTTGCGTATGGGCTAACATTTCGCATTATGGCCTCGCAAGTCTGTTAAGTTACGTAGTTCTAGACAGGCCGTCGTTTTGAACTACTTAGAAACCGCTCACTAACATTTTGCATTTTCCCTAAAGCTTGGTCGAGACATTGATGCTCAAACTCGAGTTTGAAGCTATTAATTTTGTTTCACTAATGTTTGGGTTAGGGCTCGTGCTTTAGTCATGGACAGTCAACCAAGACATATCTTTTTGGAAAAAATTTGTTTGAATTATTTCCTAAACGAGTTTAAACTAAATTAAATTTTGTATTAATTATGGGGGCGTATGACCTGGCGAGAATATTTTTCTTTCCGTTTTTCCTTGTGTCGACATTATGTGCATGGACGTTTTATTACCGTTTTGAAAAAATAATGAATTAATCCGAATTTATTTTTGTCTTCAATTCGATTGATTCTCTCTTTAATTCGCTCTTAATGCACATCTCTCTCTTCTCTCGCTATAAAAACCCCTCGACTCCTTCATTTCAATTTGTGTCCGGAAAGAGCTACTATCCTCTTCTTTTCGTCTCTCTCCTCTCGTGTGGTCATTTCTTTTCTTTGTGCTTTGTGTTGAGTTCGTAAGAGTGGGCAAGTATTGTAGTGCTAACAATACTTGCAACAGTGCGCTTTATCCTGGATACAACTTGACCACAGGGTATAGGCATCACTCATTCTTGAGGCGTACCGGTCAACTATTGTGTTAAGGACAAATGTGTTGAACACGTGACTCATCTTCTTGTTTGTGTCCATTGAGTGCTTATTTACCTTTCGTAAATTTTACTTCTAACCTCTTCACATCTTCTCGTTTAGTGTTTTATTGTTACAATCGCAACACTTTTCTCATCATTGTTTTGGCGGCCATCTTTTCTCTCTCAATCGCAGCTAGCGCTAACAGAGAAAAACCTTAACCCTCGATCTCTCTCAATCTTTTATCACGAGAATTTTGTTATGCGCACCACGTTTTGCGTATGGGCTAACATTTCGCATTATGGCCTCGCAAGTCTGTTAAGTTACGTAGTTCTAGACAGCCGTCGTTTTGAACTACTTAGAAACCGCTCACTAACATTTTGCATTTTCCTAAAGCTTGGTCGAGACATTGATGCTCAAACTCGAGTTTGAAGCTATTAATTTTGTTTCACTAATGTTTGGGTTAGGGCTCGTGCTTTAGTCATGGACAGTGTCAACCAAGACATATCTTTTTGGAAAAAATTTGTTTGAATTATTTCCTAAACGAGTTTAAACTAAATTAAATTTTGTATTAATTATGGGGGGGCGTATGACTGGCGAATATATTTTCTTTCCGTTTTTCCTTGTGTCGACATTATGTGCATGGACGTTTTATTACCGTTTTGAAAAATAATGAATTAATCCGAATTTATTTTTGTCTTCAATTCGATTGATTCTCTCTTTAATTCGCTCTTAATGCACATCTCTCTCTCTCTCTCGCTATAAAAACCCCTCGACTCCTTCATTTCAATTTGTGTCCGTAAGAGCTACTATCCTCTTCTTTTCGTCTCTCTCCTCTCGTGTGGTCATTTCTTTTCTTTGTGCTTTGCTTTGTTGAGTTCGTAAGAGTGGGCAAGTATTGTAGTGCTAACAATACTTGCAACAGTGCAGTTTTATCCTGATACAACTTGACCACAGGTATAGGCATCACTCATTCTTGAGGCGTACCGGCCAACTATTGTGTTAAGGACAGCGTGTTGAACACGTGACTCTTTCTTCTTCTTGCTGTCCATTGAGTGCTTATTTACCTTTCGAAATTTTACTTCTAACCTCTTCACATCTTCTCGTTTAGTGTTTTATTGTTACAGTCGCAACACTTTTCTCATCATTGTTTTGGCGGCCATCTTTTCTCTCTCAATCAAGCTAGCGCTAACAGAGAAAAACCTTAACCCTCGATCTCTCTCAATCTTTTATCACGAGAATTTTGTTATGCGCACCACGTTTTGCGTATGGGCTAACATTTCGCATTATGGCCTCGCAAGTCTGTTAAGTTACGTAGTTCTAGACAGGCCGTCGTTTTGAACTACTTAGAAACCGCTCACTAACATTTTGCATTTTCCCTAAAGCTTGGTCGAGACATTGATGCTCAAACTCGAGTTTGAAGCTATTAATTTTTGTTTCACTAATGTTTGGGTTAGGGCTCGTGCTTTAGTCATGGACAGTCAACCAAGACATATCTTTTTGGAAAAAATTTGTTTGAATTATTTCCTAAACGAGTTTAAACTAAATTAAATTTTGTATTAATTATGGGGGGGGGCGTATGACCCGGCGAGAATATTTTTCTTTCCGTTTTTCCTTGTGTCGACATTATGTGCATGGACGTTTTATTACCGTTTTGAAAAATAATGAATTAATCCGAATTTATTTTTGTCTTCAATTCTGATTGATTCTCTCTTTAATTCGCTCTTAATGCACATCTCTCTCTTCTCTGCTATAAAAACCCCTCGACTCCTTCATTTCAATTTGTGTCCGTAAGAGCTACTATCCTCTTCTTTTCGTCTCTCTCCTCTCGTGTGGTCATTTCTTTTCTTTGTGCTTTGTTTGTTGAGTTCAAGAGTGGGCAAGTATTGTAGTGCTAACAATACTTGCAACAGCAGCTTTATCCTGGATACAACTTGACCACGGGTATATAGGCATCACTCATTCTTGAGGCGTACTGTCAACTATTGTGTTAAGGACAGCGTGTGAACACGTGACTCGTCTTCTGTTTGTCAGTCCATTGAGTGCTTATTTACCTTTCGTAAATTTTACTTCTAACCTCTTCACATCTTCTCGTTTAGTGTTTTATTGTTACAATCGCAACACTTTTCTCATCATTGTTTTGGCGGCCATCTTTTCTCTCTCAATCAGCAGCCTAGCGCTAACAGAAAAACCTTAACCCTCGATCTCTCTCAATCTTTTATCACGAGAATTTTGTTATGCGCACCACGTTTTGCGTATGGGCTAACATTTCGCATTATGGCCTCGCAAGTCTGGTGAGTTACGTAGTTCTAGACAGGCCGTCGTTTTGAACTACTTAGAAACCGCTCACTAACATTTTGCATTTTCCCTAAAGCTTGGTCGAGACATTGATGCTCAAACTCGAGTTTGAAGCTATTAATTTTTGTTTCACTAATGTTTGGGTTAGGGCTCGTGCTTTAGTCATGGACAGTGTCAACCAAGACATATCTTTTTGGAAAAAATTTGTTTGAATTATTTCCTAAACGAGTTTAAACTAAATTAAATTTTGTATTAATTATGGGGGCGTATGACCTGGCGAGAATATTTTTATTTCCGTTTTTCCTTGTGTCGACATTATGTGCATGGACGTTTTATTACCGTTTTGAAAAAAATAATGAATTAATCCGAATTTATTTTTGTCTTCAATTCTGATTGATTCTCTCTTTAATTCGCTCTTAATGCACATCTCTCTCTTCTCTGCTATAAAAACCCCTCGACTCCTTCATTTCAATTTGTGTCCGTAAGAGCTACTATCCTCTTCTTTTCGTCTCTCTCCTCTCTGTGTGGTCATTTCTTTTCTTTGTGCTTTGTCGTTGAGTTCGTAAGAGTGGGCAAGTATTGTAGTGCTAACAATACTTGCAACAGTGCGCTTTATCCCGGATACAACTTGACCACAGGGTATAGGCATCACTCATTCTTGAGGCGTACCGGTCAACTATTGTGTTAAGGACAAACGTGTTGAACACGTGACTCGTCTTCTTTGTTTGTCCATTGAGTGCTTATTTACCTTTCGTAAATTTTACTTCTAACCTCTTCACATCTTCTCGTTTAGTGTTTTATTGTTACAGTCGCAACACTTTTCTCATCATTGTTTTGGCGGCCATCTTTTCTCTCTCAATCAAGAGCTAGCGCTAACGAGAGAAAAACCTTAACCCTCGATCTCTCTCAATCTTTTATCACGAGAATTTTGTTATGCGCACCACGTTTTGCGTATGGGCTAACATTTCGCATTATGGCCTCGCAAGTTCTAAGTTACGTAGTTCTAGACAGGCCGTCGTTTTGAACTACTTAGAAACCGCTCACTAACATTTTGCATTTTCCCTAAAGCTTGGTCGAGACATTGATGCTCAAACTCGAGTTTGAAGCTATTAATTTTTGTTTCACTAATGTTTGGGTTAGGGCTCGTGCTTTAGTCATGGACAGTCAACCAAGACATATCTTTTTGGAAAAAATTTGTTTGAATTATTTCCTAAACGAGTTTAAACTAAATTAAATTTTGTATTAATTATGGGGGCGTATGACCTGGCGAGAATATTTTTCTTTCCGTTTTTCCTTGTGTCGACATTATGTGCATGGACGTTTTATTACCGTTTTGAAAAAATAATGAATTAATCCGAATTTATTTTTGTCTTCAATTCGATTGATTCTCTTTTAATTCGCTCTTAATGCACATCTCTCTCTTCTCTCGCTATAAAAACCCCTCGACTCCTTCATTTCAATTTGTGTCCGTAAGAGCTACTATCCTCTTCTTTTCGTCTCTCTCCTCTCGTGTGGTCATTTCTTTTCTTTGTGCTTTGTCATTGAGTTCGTAAGAGTGGGCAAGTATTGTAGTGCTAACAATACTTGCAACAGTGCTTTTATCCTCGGATACAACTTGACCACGGTGGTATAGGCATCACTCATTCTTGAGGCGTACTGGTCAACTATTGTGTTAAGGACAACGTGTTGAACACGTGACTCGTCTTCTGTTTGTCTGTCCATTGAGTGCTTATTTACCTTTCGTAAATTTTACTTCTAACCTCTTCACATCTTCTCGTTTAGTGTTTTATTGTTACGCCGCAACACTTTTCTCATCATTGTTTTGGCGGCCATCTTTTCTCTCTCAATCAAGCAGCTAGCGCTAACAGAGAAAAACCTTAACCCTCGATCTCTCTCAATCTTTTATCACGAGAATTTTGTTATGCGCACCACGTTTTGCGTATGGGCTAACATTTCGCATTATGGCCTCGCAAGTCTCGTTGGTTACGTAGTTCTAGACAGCCGTCGTTTTGAACTACTTAGAAACCGCTCACTAACATTTTGCATTTTCCCTAAAGCTTGGTCGAGACATTGATGCTCAAACTCGAGTTTGAAGCTATTAATTTTGTTTCACTAATGTTTGGGTTAGGGCTCGTGCTTTAGTCATGGACAGTCAACCAAGACATATCTTTTTGGAAAAAAATTTGTTTGAATTATTTCCTAAACGAGTTTAAACTAAATTAAATTTTGTATTAATTATGGGGGCGTATGACCTGGCGAGAATATTTTTCTTTCCGTTTTTCCTTGTGTCGACATTATGTGCATGGACGTTTTATTACCGTTTTGAAAAAATAATGAATTAATCCGAATGTATTTTTGTCTTCAATTCGATTGATTCTCTCTTTAATTCGCTCTTAATGCACATCTCTCTCTTCTCTCGCTATAAAAACCCCTCGACTCCTTCATTTCAATTTGTGTCCGTAAGAGCTACTATCCTCTTCTTTTCGTCTCTCTCCCCTCTCGTGGTCATTTCTTTTCTTTGTGCTTTGCTTGTTGAGTTCGTAAGAGTGGGCAAGTATTGTAGTGCTAACAATACTTGCACCAGACAGTTTTATCCTGGATACAACTTGACCACAGGGTATAGGCATCACTCATTCTTGAGGCGTACCGGTCAACTATTGTGTTAAGGACAGCGTGTTGAACACGTGACTCTGTCTTCTGTTTGCTGTCCATTGAGTGCTTATTTACCTTTCATAATTTTACTTCTAACCTCTTCACATCTTCTCGTTTAGTGTTTTATTGTTACATCGCAACACTTTTCTCATCATTGTTTTGGCGGCCATCTTTTCTCTCTCAATCAAGAAGCTAGCGCTAACAGAGAAAAACCTTAACCCTCGATCTCTCTCAATCTTTTATCACGAGAATTTTGTTATGCGCACCACGTTTTGCGTATGGGCTAACATTTCGCATTATGGCCTCGCAAGTTCTGTTGTTAAGTTACGTAGTTCTAGACAGTGCCGTCGTTTTGAACTACTTAGAAACCGCTCACTAACATTTTGCATTTTCCCTAAAGCTTGGTCGAGACATTGATGCTCAAACTCGAGTTTGAAGCTATTAATTTTTGTTTCACTAATGTTTGGGTTAGGGCTCGTGCTTTAGTCATGGACAGTCAACCAAGACATATCTTTTTGGAAAAAATTTGTTTGAATTATTTCCTAAACGAGTTTAAACTAAATTAAATTTTGTATTAATTATGGGGGGGCGTATGACCTGGCGAGAATATTTTTCTTTCCGTTTTTCCTTGTGTCGACATTATGTGCATGGACGTTTTATTACCGTTTTGAAAAAAATAATGAATTAATCCGAATTTATTTTTGTCTTCAATTCGATTGATTCTCTCTTTAATTCGCTCTTAATGCACATCTCTCTTTCTCTCGCTATAAAAACCCCTCGACTCCTTCATTTCAATTTGTGTCCGTAAGAGCTACTATCCTCTTCTTTTCGTCTCTCTCCTCTCGTGTGGTCATTTCTTTTCTTTGTGCTTTGCCGTTGAGTTCGTAAGAGTGGGCAAGTATTGTAGTGCTAACAATACTTGCAACAGGCAGTTTTATCCTGGATACAACTTGACCACAGGGTATAGGCATCACTCATTCTTGAGGCGTACCGGTCAACTATTGTGTTAAGGACAGCGTGTTGAACACGTGACTCTGTCTTCTGTTTGCTGTCCATTGAGTGCTTATTTACCTTTCGTAAATTTTACTTCTAACCTCTTCACATCTTCTCGTTTAGTGTTTTATTGTTACAGTGCAACACTTTTCTCATCATTGTTTTGGCGGCCATCTTTTCTCTCTCAATCAAAGAGCTAGCGCTAACAGAGAAAAACCTTAACCCTCGATCTCTCTCAATCTTTTATCACGAGAATTTTGTTATGCGCACCACGTTTTGCGTATGGGCTAACATTTCGCATTATGGCCTCGCAAGTCTTAAGTTACGTAGTTCTAGACAGGCCGTCGTTTTGAACTACTTAGAAACCGCTCACTAACATTTTGCATTTTCCCTAAAGCTTGGTCGAGACATTGATGCTCAAAACTCGAGTTTGAAGCTATTAATTTTTGTTTCACTAATGTTTGGGTTAGGGCTCGTGCTTTAGTCATGGACAGGTCAACCAAGACATATCTTTTTGGAAAAAAATTTGTTTGAATTATTTCCTAAACGAGTTTAAACTAAATTAAATTTTGTATTAATTATGGGGGGCGTATGACCTGGCGAGAATATTTTTCTTTCCGTTTTTCCTTGTGTCGACATTATGTGCATGGACGTTTTATTACCGTTTTGAAAAAATAATGAATTAATCCGAATTTATTTTTGTCTTCAATTCTGATTGATTCTCTCTTTAATTCGCTCTTAATGCACATCTCTCTCTCTCTCGCTATAAAACCCCTCGACTCCTTCATTTCAATTTGTGTCCGGAAGAGCTACTATCCTCTTCTTTTCGTCTCTCTCCTCTCGTGTGGTCATTTCTTTTCTTTGTGCTTTGTCGTTGAGTTCGTAAGAGTGGGCAAGTATTGTAGTGCTAACAATACTTGCAACAGACAGTTTTATCCTGGATACAACTTGACCACAGGGGTATAGGCATCACTCATTCTTGAGGCGTACCGGTCAACTATTGTGTTAAGGACAACGTGTTGAACACGTGACTCGTCTTCTCTTTGCTGTCCATTGAGTGCTTATTTACCTTTCGAAATTTTACTTCTAACCTCTTCACATCTTCTCGTTTAGTGTTTTATTGTTACAAAATCGCAACACTTTTCTCATCATTGTTTTGGCGGCCATCTTTTCTCTCAATCAAGAACAGCTAGCGCTAACGTAGAAAAACCTTAACCCTCGATCTCTCTCAATCTTTTATCACGAGAATTTTGTTATGCGCACCACGTTTTGCGTATGGGCTAACATTTCGCATTATGGCCTCGCAAGTCTCGTTTAAGTTACGTAGTTCTAGACAGTCCAGTCGTTTTGAACTACTTAGAAACCGCTCACTAACATTTTGCATTTTCCTAAAAGCTTGGTCGAGACATTGATGCTCAAACTCGAGTTTGAAGCTATTAATTTTTGTTTCACTAATGTTTGGGTTAGGGCTCGTGCTTTAGTCATGGACAGGTCAACCAAGACATATCTTTTTGGAAAAAAATTTGTTTGAATTATTTCCTAAACGAGTTTAAACTAAATTAAATTTTGTATTAATTATGGGGGCGTATGACCCGGCGAGAATATTTTTCTTTCCGTTTTTCCTTGTGTCGACATTATGTGCATGGACGTTTTATTACCGTTTTGAAAAATAATGAATTAATCCGAATTTATTTTTGTCTTCAATTCGATTGATTCTCTCTTTAATTCGCTCTTAATGCACATCTCTCTTCTCTCGCTATAAAAACCCCTCGACTCCTTCATTTCAATTTGTGTCCGTAAGAGCTACTATCCTCTTCTTTTCTCTCTCCCTCTCGTGTGGTCATTTCTTTTCTTTGTGCTTTGTCGTTGAGTTCGTAAGAGTGGGCAAGTATTGTAGTGCTAACAATACTTGCAACAGTGCAGTTTTATCCTGGATACAACTTGACCACAGGGTATAGGCATCACTCATTCTTGAGGCGTACGGGCCAACTATTGTGTTAAGGACAAATGTGTTGAACACGTGACTCGTCTCTCTGTTTGCTGTCCATTGAGTGCTTATTTACCTTTCGTAAATTTTACTTCTAACCTCTTCACATCTTCTCTTTAGTGTTTTATTGTTACGCCGCAACACTTTTCTCATCATTGTTTTGGCGGCCATCTTTTCTCTCTCAATCAAGAGCTAGCGCTAACAGAGAAAAACCTTAACCCTCGATCTCTCTCAATCTTTTATCACGAGAATTTTGTTATGCGCACCACGTTTTGCGTATGGGCTAACATTTCGCATTATGGCCTCGCAAGTCTGTTAAATTACGTAGTTCTAGACAGCCATCGTTTTGAACTACTTAGAAACCGCTCACTAACATTTTGCATTTTCCCTAAAGCTTGGTCGAGAGACATTGATGCTCCGAAACTCGAGTTTGAAGCTATTAATTTTTGTTTCACTAATGTTTGGGTTAGGGCTCGTGCTTTAGTCATGGACAGTCAACCAAGACATATCTTTTTGGAAAAAAATTTGTTTGAATTATTTCCTAAACGAGTTTAAACTAAATTAAATTTTGTATTAATTATGGGGGCGTATGACTCGGCGAGAATATTTTTCTTTCCGTTTTTCCTTGTGTCGACATTATGTGCATGGACGTTTTATTACCGTTTTGAAAAAATAATGAATTAATCCGAATTTATTTTTGTCTTCAATTCTGATTGATTCTCTCTTTAATTCGCTCTTAATGCACATCTCTCTCTTCTCGCTATAAAAACCCCTCGACTCCTTCATTTCAATTTGTGTCCAGTAAGAGCTACTATCCTCTTCTTTTCGTCTCTCTCCTCTCGTGTGGTCATTTCTTTTCTTTGTGCTTTGTCTGTTGAGTTCGTAGAGAGTGGGCAAGTATTGTAGTGCTAACAATACTTGCAACATGCATTTATCCTGGATACAACTTGACCACATGGGTATAGGCATCACTCATTCTTGAGGCGTACTTGGGTCAACTATTGTGTTAAGGACAGCGTGTTGAACACGTGACTCTGTCTCTGTTTGCTGTCCATTGAGTGCTTATTTACCTTTCAGAAATTTTACTTCTAACCTCTTCACATCTTCTGTTTAGTGTTTTATTGTTACAGTCGCAACACTTTTCTCATCATTGTTTTGGCGGCCATCTTTTCTCTCTCAATCAGCAGCTAGCGCTAACAGAGAAAAACCTTAACCCTCGATCTCTCTCAATCTTTTATCACGAGAATTTTGTTATGCGCACCACGTTTTGCGTATGGGCTAACATTTCGCATTATGGCCTCGCAAGTCCTTAAGTTACGTAGTTCTAGACAGTCCGTCGTTTTGAACTACTTAGAAACCGCTCACTAACATTTTGCATTTTCCCTAAAGCTTGGTCGAGACATTGATGCTCAAACTCGAGTTTGAAGCTATTAATTTTTGTTTCACTAATGTTTGGGTTAGGGCTCGTGCTTTAGTCATGGATGTCAACCAAGACATATCTTTTTGGAAAAAAATTTGTTTGAATTATTTCCTAAACGAGTTTAAACTAAATTAAATTTTGTATTAATTATGGGGGCGTATGACCCGGCGAGAATATTTTTCTTTCCGTTTTTCCTTGTGTCGACATTATGTGCATGGACGTTTTATTACCGTTTTGAAAAATAATGAATTAATCCGAATTTATTTTTGTCTTCAATTCGATTGATTCTCTCTTTAATTCGCTCTTAATGCACATCTCTCTTCTCTCGCTATAAAAACCCCTCGACTCCTTCATTTCAATTTGTGTCCGTAAGAGCTACTATCCTCTTCTTTTCGTCTCTCTCCTCTGTGTGGTCATTTCTTTTCTTTGTGCTTTGCTGTTGAGTTCGTAAGAGTGGGCAAGTATTGTAGTGCTAACAATACTTGCAACAGGCAGTTTTATCCTGGATACAACTTGACCACAGTGGTATAGGCATCACTCATTCTTGAGGCGTACCGGTCAACTATTGTGTTAAGGACAAATGTTGAACACGTGACTCGTTTTCTACTGTTTGTCGTCCATTGAGTGCTTATTTACCTTTCAGAAATTTTACTTCTAACCTCTTCACATCTTCTCGTTTAGTGTTTTATTGTTACAGTCGCAACACTTTTCTCATCATTGTTTTGGCGGCCATCTTTTCTCTCTCAATCAGCAGCTAGCGCTAACAGAGAAAAACCTTAACCCTCGATCTCTCTCAATCTTTTATCACGAGAATTTTGTTATGCGCACCACGTTTTGCGTATGGGCTAACATTTCGCATTATGGCCTCGCAAGTCTGTTAAGTTACGTAGTTCTAGACAGTGCCGTCGTTTTGAACTACTTAGAAACCGCTCACTAACATTTTGCATTTTCCCTAAAGCTTGGTCGAGACATTGATGCTCAAACTCGAGTTTGAAGCTATTAATTTTGTTTCACTAATGTTTGGGTTAGGGCTCGTGCTTTAGTCATGGACAGGTCAACCAAGACATATCTTTTTGGAAAAAAATTTGTTTGAATTATTTCCTAAACGAGTTTAAACTAAATTAAATTTTGTATTAATTATGGGGGGGGGGGGGGGGGGGCGTATGACCTGGCGAGAATATTTTTCTTTCCGTTTTTCCTTGTGTCGACATTATGTGCATGGACGTTTTATTACCGTTTTGAAAAAATAATGAATTAATCCGAATTTATTTTTGTCTTCAATTACGATTGATTCTCTCTTTAATTCGCTCTTAATGCACATCTCTCTCTTCTCGCTATAAAAACCCCTCGACTCCTTCATTTCAATTTGTGTCCGGAAGAGCTACTATCCTCTTCTTTCGTCTCTCTCCTCTCGTGTGGTCATTTCTTTTCTTTGTGCTTTGCTTTGTTGAGTTCGTAAGAGTGGGCAAGTATTGTAGTGCTAACAATACTTGCAACAGTGCGCTTTATCCTGGATACAACTTGACCACAGGGTATAGGCATCACTCATTCTTGAGGCGTACCGGTCAACTATTGTGTTAAGGACAGCGTGTTGAACACGTGACTCGTCTTCTTCTCGTTTGTCTGTCCATTGAGTGCTTATTTACCTTTCGTAAATTTTACTTCTAACCTCTTCACATCTTCTCGTTTAGTGTTTTATTGTTACAAATCGCAACACTTTTCTCATCATTGTTTTGGCGGCCATCTTTTCTCTCTCAATCAAGCTAGCGCTAACAGAGAAAAACCTTAACCCTCGATCTCTCTCAATCTTTTATCACGAGAATTTTGTTATGCGCACCACGTTTTGCGTATGGGCTAACATTTCGCATTATGGCCTCGCAAAGTCTCTGTTACGTAGTTCTAGACAGTGCCGTCGTTTTGAACTACTTAGAAACCGCTCACTAACATTTTGCATTTTCCCTAAAGCTTGGTCGAGACATTGATGCTCAAACTCGAGTTTGAAGCTATTAATTTTTGTTTCACTAATGTTTGGGTTAGGGCTCGTGCTTTAGTCATGGACAAAGTCAACCAAGACATATCTTTTTGGAAAAAATTTGTTTGAATTATTTCCTAAACGAGTTTAAACTAAATTAAATTTTGTATTAATTATGGGGGGGGGCGTATGACCCGGCGAGAATATTTTTCTTTCCGTTTTTCCTTGTGTCGACATTATGTGCATGGACGTTTTATTACCGTTTTGAAAAATAATGAATTAATCCGAATTTATTTTTGTCTTCAATTCGATTGATTCTCTCTTTAATTCGCTCTTAATGCACATCTCTCTTCTCTCGCTATAAAAACCCCTCGACTCCTTCATTTCAATTTGTGTCCGGAAGAGCTACTATCCTCTTCTTTTCGTCTCTCTCCCTCTGTGTGGTCATTTCTTTTCTTTGTGCTTTGTCGTTGAGTTCGTAAGAGTGGGCAAGTATTGTAGTGCTAACAATACTTGCAACAGTGCGCTTTATCCTGGATACAACTTGACCACAGGGGTATAGGCATCACTCATTCTTGAGGCGTACCGGTCAACTATTGTGTTAAGGACAGCGTGTTGAACACGTGACTCGTCTTCTCGTTTGTCATCCATTGAGTGCTTATTTACCTTTCGAAATTTTACTTCTAACCTCTTCACATCTTCTCGTTTAGTGTTTTATTGTTACAAATCGCAACACTTTTCTCATCATTGTTTTGGCGGCCATCTTTTCTCTCTCAATCTGCCAGACTAGCGCTAACAGAGAAAAACCTTAACCCTCGATCTCTCTCAATCTTTTATCACGAGAATTTTGTTATGCGCACCACGTTTTGCGTATGGGCTAACATTTCGCATTATGGCCTCGCAAGTCCGTTAAGTTACGTAGTTCTAGACAGCCGTCGTTTTGAACTACTTAGAAACCGCTCACTAACATTTTGCATTTTCCCTAAAGCTTGGTCGAGACATTGATGCTCGAAACTCGAGTTTGAAGCTATTAATTTTTGTTTCACTAATGTTTGGGTTAGGGCTCGTGCTTTAGTCATGGACAGGTCAACCAAGACATATCTTTTTGGAAAAAAATTTGTTTGAATTATTTCCTAAACGAGTTTAAACTAAATTAAATTTTGTATTAATTATGGGGGGGGGCGTATGACCTGGCGAGAATATTTTTCTTTCCGTTTTTTCCTTGTGTCGACATTATGTGCATGGACGTTTTATTACCGTTTTGAAAAAATAATGAATTAATCCGAATTTATTTTTGTCTTCAATTCTGATTGATTCTCTCTTTAATTCGCTCTTAATGCACATCTCTCTCTCTCGCTATAAAAACCCCTCGACTCCTTCATTTCAATTTGTGTCCGAAGAGCTACTATCCTCTTCTTTTCGTCTCTCCCTCTCGTGTGGTCATTTCTTTTCTTTGTGCTTTGTCTGTTGAGTTCAGAGAGTGGGCAAGTATTGTAGTGCTAACAATACTTGCAACAGGCAGTTTTATCCTGGATACAACTTGACCACAGGGTATAGGCATCACTCATTCTTGAGGCGTACCGGTCAACTATTGTGTTAAGGACAGCGTGTTGAACACGTGACTCTGTCTTCTGTTTGCTGTCCATTGAGTGCTTATTTACCTTTCAGAAATTTTACTTCTAACCTCTTCACATCTTCTGGTTTAGTGTTTTATTGTTACAAATCGCAACACTTTTCTCATCATTGTTTTGGCGGCCATCTTTTCTCTCTCAATCAGCAGCTAGCGCTAACGAGAGAAAAACCTTAACCCTCGATCTCTCTCAATCTTTTATCACGAGAATTTTGTTATGCGCACCACGTTTTGCGTATGGGCTAACATTTCGCATTATGGCCTCGCAAGTCCGTTAAGTTACGTAGTTCTAGACAGCCGTCGTTTTGAACTACTTAGAAACCGCTCACTAACATTTTGCATTTTCCTAAAGCTTGGTCGAGACATTGATGCTCAAACTCGAGTTTGAAGCTATTAATTTTTGTTTCACTAATGTTTGGGTTAGGGCTCGTGCTTTAGTCATGGACAGTCAACCAAGACATATCTTTTTGGAAAAAAATTTGTTTGAATTATTTCCTAAACGAGTTTAAACTAAATTAAATTTTGTATTAATTATGGGGGGGCGTATGACCTGGGCGAGAATATTTTTCTTTCCGTTTTTCCTTGTGTCGACATTATGTGCATGGACGTTTTATTACCGTTTTGAAAAAATAATGAATTAATCCGAATTTATTTTTGTCTTCAATTTCGATTGATTCTCTCTTTAATTCGCTCTTAATGCACATCTCTCTCTCTCTGCTATAAAAACCCCTCGACTCCTTCATTTCAATTTGTGTCCCGGAAGAGCTACTATCCTCTTCTTTTCGTCTCTCCTCTCTGTGTGGTCATTTCTTTTCTTTGTGCTTTGTCAGTTGAGTTCGAAGAGTGGGCAAGTATTGTAGTGCTAACAATACTTGCAACAGACAGTTTTATCCTGGATACAACTTAACACAGGGGTATAGGCATCACTCATTCTTGAGGCGTACCGGTCAACTATTGTGTTAAGGACAGCGTGTTGAACACGTGACTCGTCTTCTCGTTTGTCGTCCATTGAGTGCTTATTTACCTTTCGTAAATTTTACTTCTAACCTCTTCACATCTTCTCGTTTAGTGTTTTATTGTTACAATGTAACACTTTTCTCATCATTGTTTTGGCGGCCATCTTTTCTCTCTCAATCAGCAGAAATAGCGCTAACAGAGAAAAACCTTAACCCTCGATCTCTCTCAATCTTTTATCACGAGAATTTTGTTATGCGCACCACGTTTTGCGTATGGGCTAACATTTCGCATTATGGCCTCGCAAGTCTGTTAAGTTACGTAGTTCTAGACAGGCCGTCGTTTTGAACTACTTAGAAACCGCTCACTAACATTTTGCATTTTCCCTAAAGCTTGGTCGAGACATTGATGCTCAAACTCGAGTTTGAAGCTATTAATTTTTGTTTCACTAATGTTTGGGTTAGGGGCTCGTGCTTTAGTCATGGACAGGTCAACCAAGACATATCTTTTTGGAAAAAAATTTGTTTGAATTATTTCCTAAACGAGTTTAAACTAAATTAAATTTTGTATTAATTATGGGGGGCGTATGACCGGGCGAGAATATTTTTCTTTCCGTTTTTCCTTGTGTCGACATTATGTGCATGGACGTTTTA
The DNA here is from genome assembly GCA_023531295.1 of Papaver armeniacum. Taxonomy (NCBI): domain Eukaryota; kingdom Viridiplantae; phylum Streptophyta; class Magnoliopsida; order Ranunculales; family Papaveraceae; genus Papaver; species Papaver armeniacum. The sequence goes on along the minus strand of JAJJWW010016839.1, from coordinate 387,423 downwards.
TTACCGTTTTGAAAAAATAATGAATTAATCCGAATTTATTTTTGTCTTCAATTCGATTGATTCTCTTTTAATTCGCTCTTAATGCACATCTCTCTCTTCTCTCGCTATAAAAACCCCTCGACTCCTTCATTTCAATTTGTGTCCGTAAGAGCTACTATCCTCTTCTTTTCGTCTCTCTCCCTCTCGTGTGGTCATTTCTTTTCTTTGTGCTTTGCCGTTGAGTTCGAAGAGTGGGGCAAGTATTGTAGTGCTAACAATACTTGCAACAGTGCGCTTTTATCCTGGATACAACTTGACCACGGGGTATAGGCATCACTCATTCTTGAGGCGTACCGGTCAACTATTGTGTTAAGGACAAATAATGTTGAACACGTGACTCATCTGTTTTCTGTCCATTGAGTGCTTATTTACCTTTCGTAAATTTTACTTCTAACCTCTTCACATCTTCTCGTTTAGTGTTTTATTGTTACAGTCGCAACACTTTTCTCATCATTGTTTTGGCGGCCATCTTTTCTCTCTCAATCAAGAGCTAGCGCTAACAGAGAAAAACCTTAACCCTCGATCTCTCTCAATCTTTTATCACGAGAATTTTGTTATGCGCACCACGTTTTGCGTATGGGCTAACATTTCGCATTATGGCCTCGCAAGTCTGTTAAGTTACGTAGTTCTAGACAGGCCGTCGTTTTGAACTACTTAGAAACCGCTCACTAACATTTTGCATTTTCCCTAAAGCTTGGTCGAGACATTGATGCTCAAACTCGAGTTTGAAGCTATTAATTTTTGTTTCACTAATGTTTGGGTTAGGGCTCGTGCTTTAGTCATGGACAGTCAACCAAGACATATCTTTTTGGAAAAAATTTGTTTGAATTATTTCCTAAACGAGTTTAAACTAAATTAAATTTTGTATTAATTATGGGGGGCGTATGACCCGGCGAGAATATTTTTCTTTCCGTTTTTCCTTGTGTCGACATTATGTGCATGGACGTTTTATTACCGTTTTGAAAAAAATGAATTAATCCGAATTTATTTTTGTCTTCAATTCCGATTGATTCTCTCTTTAATTCGCTCTTAATGCACATCTCTCTCTTCTCTCGCTATAAAAACCCCTCGACTCCTTCATTTCAATTTGTGTCCGTAAGAGCTACTATCCTCTTCTTTTCGTCTCTCTCCTCTCGTGTGGTCATTTCTTTTCTTTGTGCTTTGTTTATTGAGTTCGTAAGAGTGGGCAAGTATTGTAGTGCTAACAATACTTGCAACAGTGCGCTTTATCCTGGATACAACTTGACCACAGTGGTATAGGCATCACTCATTCTTGAGGCGTACCGGTCAACTATTGTGTTAAGGACAAAGTGTTGAACACGTGACTCATCTTCTTTTGCTGTCCATTGAGTGCTTATTTACCTTTCGTAAATTTTACTTCTAACCTCTTCACATCTTCTCGTTTAGTGTTTTATTGTTACAAATGCAACACTTTTCTCATCATTGTTTTGGCGGCCATCTTTTCTCTCTCAATCGGCAGAAATTAGCGCTAACAGAGAAAAACCTTAACCCTCGATCTCTCTCAATCTTTTATCACGAGAATTTTGTTATGCGCACCACGTTTTGCGTATGGGCTAACATTTCGCATTATGGCCTCGCAAGTTCTGTAAGTTACGGTGAGTTCTAGACAGCCGTCGTTTTGAACTACTTAGAAACCGCTCACTAACATTTTGCATTTTCCCCTAAAGCTTGGTCGAGACATTGATGCTCGAAACTCGAGTTTGAAGCTATTAATTTTTGTTTCACTAATGTTTGGGTTAGGGCTCGTGCTTTAGTCATGGACAGGTCAACCAAGACATATCTTTTTGGAAAAAATTTGTTTGAATTATTTCCTAAACGAGTTTAAACTAAATTAAATTTTGTATTAATTATGGGGGGGCGTATGACCTGGCGAGAATATTTTTCTTTCCGTTTTTCCTTGTGTCGACATTATGTGCATGGACGTTTTATTACCGTTTTGAAAAAATAATGAATTAATCCGAATTTATTTTTGTCTTCAATTCGATTGATTCTCTCTTTAATTCGCTCTTAATGCACATCTCTCTCTTCTCTCGCTATAAAAACCCCTCGACTCCTTCATTTCAATTTGTGTCCGGAAGAGCTACTATCCTCTTCTTTTCGTCTCTCTCCTCTCGTGTGGTCATTTCTTTTCTTTGTGCTTTGTTTGTTGAGTTCGTAGAGTGGGCAAGTATTGTAGTGCTAACAATACTTGCAACATGCGCTTTTATCCTGGATACAACTTGACCACGGGTATAGGCATCACTCATTCTTGAGGCGTACTCGGTCAACTATTGTGTTAAGGACATGCGTGTTGAACACGTGACTCGTCTTCCGTTTGTCATTCCATTGAGTGCTTATTTACCTTTCGTAAATTTTACTTCTAACCTCTTCACATCTTCTCGTTTAGTGTTTTATTGTTACGGTAACACTTTTCTCATCATTGTTTTGGCGGCCATCTTTTCTCTCTCAATCAAGCAGCTAGCGCTAACAGAGAAAAAACCTTAACCCTCGATCTCTCTCAATCTTTTATCACGAATTTTGTTATGCGCACCACGTTTTGCGTATGGGCTAACATTTCGCATTATGGCCTCGCAAGTCATGTTAAGTTACGTAGTTCTAGACATGTGCCGTCGTTTTGAACTACTTAGAAACCGCTCACTAACATTTTGCATTTTCCTAAAGCTTGGTCGAGACATTGATGCTCCGAAACTCGAGTTTGAAGCTATTAATTTTTGTTTCACTAATGTTTGGGTTAGGGCTCGTGCTTTAGTCATGGACAGGTCAACCAAGACATATCTTTTTGGAAAAAATTTGTTTGAATTATTTCCTAAACGAGTTTAAACTAAATTAAATTTTGTATTAATTATGGGGGGGGGTATGACCTGGCGAGAATATTTTTCTTTCCGTTTTTCCTTGTGTCGACATTATGTGCATGGACGTTTTATTACCGTTTTGAAAAAATAATGAATTAATCCGAATTTATTTTTGTCTTCAATTCTGATTGATTCTCTCTTTAATTCGCTCTTAATGCACATCTCTCTCTTCTCTCGCTATAAAAACCCCTCGACTCCTTCATTTCAATTTGTGTCCGTAAGAGCTACTATCCTCTTCTTTCGTCTCTCTCCCTCTCGTGTGGTCATTTCTTTTCTTTGTGCTTTGTCGTTGAGTTCGTAAGAGTGGGCAAGTATTGTAGTGCTAACAATACTTGCAACAGTGCTTTATCCTGGATACAACTTGACCACGGGGTATAGGCATCACTCATTCTTGAGGCGTACTGGTCAACTATTGTGTTAAGGACAGCGTGTTGAACACGTGACTCGTCTCTCGTTTGCTGTCCATTGAGTGCTTATTTACCTTTCGTAAATTTTACTTCTAACCTCTTCACATCTTCTCGTTTAGTGTTTTATTGTTACTGTCGCAACACTTTTCTCATCATTGTTTTGGCGGCCATCTTTTCTCTCTCAATCTGGCTAGCGCTAACAGAGAAAAAACCTTAACCCTCGATCTCTCTCAATCTTTTATCACGAAATTTTGTTATGCGCACCACGTTTTGCGTATGGGCTAACATTTCGCATTATGGCCTCGCAAGTCTCATTGAGATTCTTACGAGTTCTAGACAGTCATCGTTTTGAACTACTTAGAAACCGCTCACTAACATTTTGCATTTTCCCTAAAGCTTGGTCGAGACATTGATGCTCAAACTCGAGTTTGAAGCTATTAATTTTTGTTTCACTAATGTTTGGGTTAGGGCTCGTGCTTTAGTCATGGACAGGTCAACCAAGACATATCTTTTTGGAAAAAATTTGTTTGAATTATTTCCTAAACGAGTTTAAACTAAATTAAATTTTGTATTAATTATGGGGGCGTATGACCTGGCGAGAATATTTTTCTTTCCGTTTTTCCTTGTGTCGACATTATGTGCATGGACGTTTTATTACCGTTTTGAAAAAATAATGAATTAATCCGAATTTATTTTTGTCTTCAATTCTGATTGATTCTCTCTTTAATTCGCTCTTAATGCACATCTCTCTCTTCTCTGCTATAAAAACCCCTCGACTCCTTCATTTCAATTTGTGTCCGAAGAGCTACTATCCTCTTCTTTTCGTCTCTCTCCCTCTCGTGTGGTCATTTCTTTTCTTTGTGCTTTGGTCGTTGAGTTCAGAGAGTGGGCAAGTATTGTAGTGCTAACAATACTTGCAACAGTGCAGTTTTATCCTGGATACAACTTGACCACAGGGGTATAGGCATCACTCATTCTTGAGGCGTGCTGGTCAACTATTGTGTTAAGGACAACGTGTTGAACACGTGACTCAATTTCTCTGTTTGTCGTCCATTGAGTGCTTATTTACCTTTCGAAATTTTACTTCTAACCTCTTCACATCTTCTCGTTTAGTGTTTTATTGTTACAGTCGCAACACTTTTCTCATCATTGTTTTGGCGGCCATCTTTTCTCTCTCAATCAATGCAGCTAGCGCTAACAGAGAAAAACCTTAACCCTCGATCTCTCTCAATCTTTTATCACGAGAATTTTGTTATGCGCACCACGTTTTGCGTATGGGCTAACATTTCGCATTATGGCCTCGCAAGTCTTAAGTTACGAGTAGTTCTAGACAGGCCGTCGTTTTGAACTACTTAGAAACCGCTCACTAACATTTTGCATTTTCCTAAAGCTTGGTCGAGACATTGATGCTCAAACTCGAGTTTGAAGCTATTAATTTTTGTTTCACTAATGTTTGGGTTAGGGCTCGTGCTTTAGTCATGGACAAAGTCAACCAAGACATATCTTTTGGAAAAAAATTTGTTTGAATTATTTCCTAAACGAGTTTAAACTAAATTAAATTTTGTATTAATTATGGGGGGCGTATGACCCGGCGAGAATATTTTTCTTTCCGTTTTTCCTTGTGTCGACATTATGTGCATGGACGTTTTATTACCGTTTTGAAAAATAATGAATTAATCCGAATTTATTTTTGTCTTCAATTCGATTGATTCTCTCTTTAATTCGCTCTTAATGCACATCTCTCTTTCTCTCGCTATAAAAACCCCTCGACTCCTTCATTTCAATTTGTGTCCGTAAGAGCTACTATCCTCTTCTTTTCGTCTCTCTCCCCTCGTGTGGTCATTTCTTTTCTTTGTGCTTTGCCGTTGAGTTCGTAAGAGTGGGCAAGTATTGTAGTGCTAACAATACTTGCAACAGTGCGCTTTATCCTGGATACAACTTGACCACACCGTGGTATAGGCATCACTCATTCTTGAGGCGTACCGGTCAACTATTGTGTTAAGGACAGCGTGTTGAACACGTGACTCGTCTTCTCCGTTTTGTCGTCCATTGAGTGCTTATTTACCTTTCGTAAATTTTACTTCTAACCTCTTCACATCTTCTTTTAGTGTTTTATTGTTACAACTGTCCGCAACACTTTTCTCATCATTGTTTTGGCGGCCATCTTTTCTCTCTCAATCGAGAAATAGCGCTAACAGAGAAAAACCTTAACCCTCGATCTCTCTCAATCTTTTATCACGAGAATTTTGTTATGCGCACCACGTTTTGCGTATGGGCTAACATTTCGCATTATGGCCTCGCAAGTCATTAAGTTACGTAGTTCTAGATGTGCCGTCGTTTTGAACTACTTAGAAACCGCTCACTAACATTTTGCATTTTCCTAAAGCTTGGTCGAGACATTGATGCTCTCAAACTCGAGTTTGAAGCTATTAATTTTTGTTTCACTAATGTTTGGGTTAGGGCTCGTGCTTTAGTCATGGACAGTCAACCAAGACATATCTTTTTGGAAAAAAATTTGTTTGAATTATTTCCTAAACGAGTTTAAACTAAATTAAATTTTGTATTAATTATGGGGGGCGTATGACCTGGCGAGAATATTTTTCTTTCCGTTTTTCCTTGTGTCGACATTATGTGCATGGACGTTTTATTACCGTTTTGAAAAAAATGAATTAATCCGAATTTATTTTTGTCTTCAATTCGATTGATTCTCTCTTTAATTCGCTCTTAATGCACATCTCTCTTCTTCTCGCTATAAAAACCCCTCGACTCCTTCATTTCAATTTGTGTCCGGAAGAGCTACTATCCTCTTCTTTTCGTCTCTCTCCCCTCGTGTGGTCATTTCTTTTCTTTGTGCTTTGTCGTTGAGTTCGTAAGAGTGGGCAAGTATTGTAGTGCTAACAATACTTGCAACAGTGCTTTATCCTCGGATACAACTTGACCACGGGGTATAGGCATCACTCATTCTTGAGGCGTACCGGTCAACTATTGTGTTAAGGACAACGTGTTGAACACGTGACTCGTCTTCTCTGCTTGTCATCCATTGAGTGCTTATTTACCTTTCAGAAATTTTACTTCTAACCTCTTCACATCTTCTCGTTTAGTGTTTTATTGTTACAGTCGCAACACTTTTCTCATCATTGTTTTGGCGGCCATCTTTTCTCTCTCAATCAAGCAATTAGCGCTAACAGAGAAAAACCTTAACCCGATCTCTCTCAATCTTTTATCACGAAATTTTGTTATGCGCACCACGTTTTGCGTATGGGCTAACATTTCGCATTATGGCCTCGCAAGTCTCATTAAGTTACGTAGTTCTAGACAGTGCCGTCGTTTTGAACTACTTAGAAACCGCTCACTAACATTTTGCATTTTCCCTAAAGCTTGGTCGAGACATTGATGCTCAAACTCGAGTTTGAAGCTATTAATTTTTGTTTCACTAATGTTTGGGTTAGGGCTCGTGCTTTAGTCATGGACAGGTCAACCAAGACATATTTTTTGGAAAAAAATTTGTTTGAATTATTTCCTAAACGAGTTTAAACTAAATTAAATTTTGTATTAATTATGGGGGGGCGTATGACCTGGCGAGAATATTTTTCTTTCCGTTTTTCCTTGTGTCGACATTATGTGCATGGACGTTTTATTACCGTTTTGAAAAAATAATGAATTAATCCGAATTTATTTTTGTCTTCAATTCGATTGATTCTCTCTTTAATTCGCTCTTAATGCACATCTCTCTCTTCTCTCGCTATAAAAACCCCTCGACTCCTTCATTTCAATTTGTGTCCGTAAGAGCTACTATCCTCTTCTTTTCGTCTCTCTCCTCTCGTGGTCATTTCTTTTCTTTGTGCTTTGTTGTTGAGTTCGTAAGAGTGGGCAAGTATTGTAGTGCTAACAATACTTGCAACATGCAAATTTTATCCTGGGATACAACTTGACCACAGTGGTATAGGCATCACTCATTCTTGAGGCGTACTGGTCAACTATTGTGTTAAGGACAACAATTTGAACACGTGACTCGTCTTCTGTTTGCTGTCCATTGAGTGCTTATTTACCTTTCGTAAATTTTACTTCTAACCTCTTCACATCTTCTCGTTTAGTGTTTTATTGTTACAAATGCAACACTTTTCTCATCATTGTTTTGGCGGCCATCTTTTCTCTCTCAATCAAGAACTAGCGCTAACAGAGAAAAACCTTAACCCTCGATCTCTCTCAATCTTTTATCACGAGAATTTTGTTATGCGCACCACGTTTTGCGTATGGGCTAACATTTCGCATTATGGCCTCGCAAATCGTTAAGTTACGTAGTTCTAGACAGCCGTTGTTTTGAACTACTTAGAAACCGCTCACTAACATTTTGCATTTTCCTAAAGCTTGGTCGAGACATTGATGCTCAAACTCGAGTTTGAAGCTATTAATTTTTGTTTCACTAATGTTTGGGTTAGGGCTCGTGCTTTAGTCATGGACAGTCAACCAAGACATATCTTTTTGGAAAAAATTTGTTTGAATTATTTCCTAAACGAGTTTAAACTAAATTAAATTTTGTATTAATTATGGGGGGGCGTATGACCTGGCGAGAATATTTTTCTTTCCGTTTTTCCTTGTGTCGACATTATGTGCATGGACGTTTTATTACCGTTTTGAAAAAATAATGAATTAATCCGAATTTATTTTTGTCTTCAATTCTGATTGATTCTCTCTTTAATTCGCTCTTAATGCACATCTCTCTTCTCTCGCTATAAAAACCCTCGACTCCTTCATTTCAATTTGTGTCCGTAAGAGCTACTATCCTCTTCTTTTCGTCTCTCTCCTCTCGTGTGGTCATTTCTTTTCTTTGTGCTTTGTCATGAGTTCGTAAGAGTGGGCAAGTATTGTAGTGCTAACAATACTTGCAACAGCGCTTTATCCTGGATACAACTTGACCACAAGGTATAGGCATCACTCATTCTTGAGGCGTACCGGTCAACTATTGTGTTAAGGACAATGTGTTGAACACGTGACTCATCTTCTTTTGCTGTCCATTGAGTGCTTATTTACCTTTCGAAATTTTACTTCTAACCTCTTCACATCTTCTCGTTTAGTGTTTTATTGTTACAATGCAACACTTTTCTCATCATTGTTTTGGCGGCCATCTTTTCTCTCTCAATCAAGAACTAGCGCTAACAGAGAAAAACCTTAACCCTCGATCTCTCTCAATCTTTTATCACGAGAATTTTGTTATGCGCACCACGTTTTGCGTATGGGCTAACATTTCGCATTATGGCCTCGCAAGTCTGTTAAGTTACGTAGTTCTAGACAGTCGTCGTTTTGAACTACTTAGAAACCGCTCACTAACATTTTGCATTTTCCCTAAAGCTTGGTCGAGACATTGATGCTCAAACTCGAGTTTGAAGCTATTAATTTTTGTTTCACTAATGTTTGGGTTAGGGCTCGTGCTTTAGTCATGGACAGGTCAACCAAGACATATCTTTTTGGAAAAAATTTGTTTGAATTATTTCCTAAACGAGTTTAAACTAAATTAAATTTTGTATTAATTATGGGGGCGATGACCTGGCGAGAATATTTTTCTTTCCGTTTTTCCTTGTGTCGACATTATGTGCATGGACGTTTTATTACCGTTTTGAAAAATAATGAATTAATCCGAATTTATTTTTGTCTTCAATTCGATTGATTCTCTCTTTAATTCGCTCTTAATGCACATCTCTCTCTTCTCTCTATAAAAACCCCTCGACTCCTTCATTTCAATTTGTGTCCGTAAGAGCTACTATCCTCTTCTTTTCGTCTCTCTCCTCTCGTGTGGTCATTTCTTTTCTTTGTGCTTTGTCATTGAGTTCAGAGAGTGGGCAAGTATTGTAGTGCTAACAATACTTGCAACAGGCAGTTTTATCCTGGATACAACTTGACCACATGGTATAGGCATCACTCATTCTTGAGGCGTACCGGTCAACTATTGTGTTAAGGACAACGTGTTGAACACGTGACTCGTCTTCTCGTTTGTCATTGAGTGCTTATTTACCTTTCGTAAATTTTACTTCTAACCTCTTCACATCTTCTCGTTTAGTGTTTTATTGTTATAAATCGCAACACTTTTCTCATCATTGTTTTGGCGGCCATCTTTTCTCTCTCAATCAAGAAACTAGCGCTAACAGAGAAAAACCTTAACCCTCGATCTCTCTCAATCTTTTATCACGAGAATTTTGTTATGCGCACCACGTTTTGCGATGGGCTAACATTTCGCATTATGGCCTCGCAAGTCTGTTTAAGTTGGCGTAGTTCTAGACAGTAGTCGTTTTGAACTACTTAGAAACCGCTCACTAACATTTTGCATTTTCCTAAAGCTTGGTCGAGACATTGATGCTCAAACTCGAGTTTGAAGCTATTAATTTTTGTTTCACTAATGTTTGGGTTAGGGGTCGTGGCTTTAGTCATGGACAGTCAACCAAGACATATCTTTTTGGAAAAAAATTTGTTTGAATTATTTCCTAAACGAGTTTAAACTAAATTAAATTTTGTATTAATTATGGGGGGCGTATGACCCGGCGAGAATATTTTCTTTCCGTTTTTCCTTGTGTCGACATTATGTGCATGGACGTTTTATTACCGCTTTTGAAAATAATGAATTAATCCGAATTTATTTTTGTCTTCAATTCTGATTGATTCTCTCTTTAATTCGCTCTTAATGCACATCTCTCTCTTCTCTCGCTATAAAAACCCTCGACTCCTTCATTTCAATTTGTGTCCGTAAGAGCTACTATCCTCTTCTTTTCGTCTCTCCCTCTCGTGTGGTCATTTCTTTTCTTTGTGCTTTGCCGTTGAGTTCGTAAGAGTGGGCAAGTATTGTAGTGCTAACAATACTTGCAACAGTGCTTTATCCTCGGATACAACTTGACCACGGTGGTATAGGCATCACTCATTCTTGAGGCGTACCGGTCAACTATTGTGTTAAGGACAAATGCGTGTTGAACACGTGACTCTCTTCTGTTTGTCATCCATTGAGTGCTTATTTACCTTTCGTAAATTTTACTTAACCTCTTCACATCTTCTCGTTTAGTGTTTTATTGTTACAAATCGCAACACTTTTCTCATCATTGTTTTGGCGGCCATCTTTTCTCTCTCAATCAAGCCTAGCGCTAACAGAGAAAAACCTTAACCCTCGATCTCTCTCAATCTTTTATCACGAGAATTTTGTTATGCGCACCACGTTTTGCGTATGGGCTAACATTTCGCATTATGGCCTCGCAAGTCTCGTTAAGTTACGTAGTTCTAGACAGCCGTCGTTTTGAACTACTTAGAAACCGCTCACTAACATTTTGCATTTTCCTAAAGCTTGGTCGAGACATTGATGCTCAAACTCGAGCTTGAAGCTATTATTTTTGTTTCACTAATGTTTGGGTTAGGGCTCGTGCTTTAGTCATGGACAGGTCAACCAAGACATATCTTTTTGGAAAAAAATTTGTTTGAATTATTTCCTAAACGAGTTTAAACTAAATTAAATTTTGTATTAATTATGGGGGGGGCGTATGACCTGGCGAGAATATTTTTCTTTCCGTTTTTCCTTGTGTCGACATTATGTGCATGGACGTTTTATTACCGTTTTGAAAAATAATGAATTAATCCGAATTTATTTTTGTCTTCAATTTGATTGATTCTCTTTTAATTCGCTCTTAATGCACATCTCTCTTCTTCTCGCTATAAAAACCCCTCGACTCCTTCATTTCAATTTGTGTCCAAGAGCTACTATCCTCTTCTTTTCGCTCTCTCTCCTCTCGTGTGGTCATTTCTTTTCTTTGTGCTTTGTCGTTGAGTTCAGAGAGTGGGCAAGTATTGTAGTGCTAACAATACTTGCAAACAGTGCGATTTATCCTGGATACAACTTGACCACAGTGGTATAGGCATCACTCATTCTTGAGGCGTACCGGTCAACTATTGTGTTAAGGACAGCGTGTTGAACACGTGACTCGTCTTCTCGTTTGCTGTCCATTGAGTGCTTATTTACCTTTCGTAAATTTTACTTCTAACCTCTTCACATCTTCTCGTTTAGTGTTTTATTGTTACAACAACACTTTTCTCATCATTGTTTTGGCGGCCATCTTTTTCTCTCAATCAAGAGCTAGCGCTAACAGAGAAAAACCTTAACCCTCGATCTCTCTCAATCTTTTATCACGAGAATTTTGTTATGCGCACCACGTTTTGCGTATGGGCTAACATTTCGCATTATGGCCTCGCAAGTCATTAAGTTCTGTAGTTCTAGACAGGCCTGCGTTTTGAACTACTTAGAAACCGCTCACTAACATTTTGCATTTTCCCTAAAGCTTGGTCAGAGACATTGATGCTCTGACACTCGAGTTTGAAGCTATTAATTTTTGTTTCACTAATGTTTGGGTTAGGGCTCGTGCTTTAGTCATGGACAGTCAACTAAGACATATCTTTTGGAAAAAATTTGTTTGAATTATTTCCTAAACGAGTTTAAACTAAATTAAATTTTGTATTAATTATGGGGGGGGGGGGGGGGGCGATGACCAAGCGAGAATATTTTTCTTTCCGTTTTTCCTTGTGTCGACATTATGTGCATGGACGTTTTATTACCGTTTTGAAAATAATGAATTAATCCGAATTTATTTTTGTCTTCAATTCCGATTGATTCTCTCTTTAATTCGCTCTAATGCACATCTCTCTCTTTTCTCTCGCTATAAAACCCTCGACTCCTTCATTTCAATTTGTGTCCGTAAGAGCTACTATCCTCTTCTTTTCGTCTCTCTCCCTCTCGTGTGGTCATTTCTTTTCTTTGTGCTTTTGTCATTGAGTTCGTAGAGTGGGCAAGTATTGTAGTGCTAACAATACTTGCAACAGGCAGCTTTATCCGATACAACTTGACCACAGGTTATAGGCATCACTCATTCTTGAGGCGTACCGGTCAACTATTGTGTTAAGGACAACGTGTTGAACACGTGACTCGTTTCTCGTTTGTCATCCATTGAGTGCTTATTTACCTTTCGTAAATTTTACTTCTAACCTCTTCACATCTTCTCGTTTAGTGTTTTATTGTTACAAATCGCAACACTTTTCTCATCATTGTTTTGGCGGCCATCTTTTCTCTCTCAATCAAGAACTAGCGCTAACAGAGAAAAACCTTAACCCTCGATCTCTCTCAATCTTTTATCACGAGAATTTTGTTATGCGCACCACGTTTTGCGTATGGGCTAACATTTCGCATTATGGCCTCGCAAGTCTGTTAAGTTACGTAGTTCTAGACAGCTCGTTTTGAACTACTTAGAAACCGCTCACTAACATTTTGCATTTTCCTAAAGCTTGGTCGAGACATTGATGCTCAAACTCGAGTTTGAAGCTATTAATTTTTGTTTCACTAATGTTTGGGTTAGGGCTCGTGGCTTTAGTCATGGACAGTGTCAACTAAGACATATCTTTTTGGAAAAAATTTGTTTGAATTATTTCCTAAACGAGTTTAAACTAAATTAAATTTTGTATTAATTATGGGGGGCGATGACCCGGCGAGAATATTTTTCTTTCCGTTTTTTCCTTGTGTCGACATTATGTGCATGGACGTTTTATTACCGTTTTGAAAAATAATGAATTAATCCGAATTTATTTTTGTCTTCAATTCTCGATTGATTCTCTCTTTAATTCGCTCTTAATGCACATCTCTCTCTTCTCTCGCTATAAAAACCCCTCGACTCCTTCATTTCAATTTGTGTCCGTAAGAGCTACTATCCTCTTCTTTTCGTCTCTCTCCTCTCGTGTGGTCATTTCTTTTCTTTGTGCTTTGTCGTTGAGTTCGTAAAGAGTGGGCAAGTATTGTAGTGCTAATAATACTTGCAACAGTGCGGTTTATCCTGGATACAACTTGACCACAGGGTATAGGCATCACTCATTCTTGAGGCGTCCGGCCAACTATTGTGTTAAGGACAAATGTGTTGAACACGTGACTCGTCTTCTGCTTTGTCGTCCATTGAGTGCTTATTTACCTTTCGTAAATTTTACTTCTAACCTCTTCACATCTTCTCGTTTAGTGTTTTATTGTTACAATATGTAACACTTTTCTCATCATTGTTTTGGCGGCCATCTTTTCTCTCAATCACAGCCTAGCGCTAACAGAGAAAAACCTTAACCCTCGATCTCTCAATCTTTTATCACGAAATTTTGTTATGCGCACCACGTTTTGCGTATGGGCTAACATTTCGCATTATGGCCTCGCAAGTTCATTATTCTAAGTAGTTCTAGACAGGCCGTCGTTTTGAACTACTTAGAAACCGCTCACTAACATTTTGCATTTTCCCTAAAGCTTGGTCGAGACATTGATGCTCAAACTCGAGTTTGAAGCTATTAATTTTTGTTTCACTAATGTTTGGGTTAGGGCTCGTGCTTTAGTCATGGACAGGTCAACCAAGACATATCTTTTTGGAAAAAATTTGTTTGAATTATTTCCTAAACGAGTTTAAACTAAATTAAATTTTGTATTAATTATGGGGGGCGTATGACCCCGGCGAGAATATTTTTCTTTCCGTTTTTCCTTGTGTCGACATTATGTGCATGGACGTTTTATTACCGTTTTGAAAAATAATGAATTAATCCGAATTTATTTTTGTCTTCAATTCGATTGATTCTCTCTTTAATTCGCTCTTAATGCACATCTCTCTTTCTCTCGCTATAAAAAACCCCTCGACTCCTTCATTTCAATTTGTGTCCCGGAAGAGCTACTATCCTCTTCTTTTCGTCTCTCTCCTCTCGTGTGGTCATTTCTTTTCTTTGTGCTTTGTCATTGAGTTCAGAGAGTGGGCAAGTATTGTAGTGCTAACAATACTTGCAAATGTGCGCTTTTATCCTGGATACAACTTGACCACAAGGTATAGGCATCACTCATTCTTGAGGCGTACCGGCCAACTATTGTGTTAAGGACAAACGTGTTGAACACGTGACTCTTTTCTCCGTTTGTCAGTCCATTGAGTGCTTATTTACCTTTCGTAAATTTTACTTCTAACCTCTTCACATCTTCTCGTTTAGTGTTTTATTGTTACAAATGCAACACTTTTCTCATCATTGTTTTGGCGGCCATCTTTTTCTCTCTCAACTGAAATAGCGCTAACAGAGAAAAACCTTAACCCTCGATCTCTCTCAATCTTTTATCACGAGAATTTTGTTATGCGCACCACGTTTTGCGTATGGGCTAACATTTCGCATTATGGCCTCGCAAGTTGTTATGTTACGTGGTTCTAGACAGCCGTCGTTTTGAACTACTTAGAAACCGCTCACTAACATTTTGCATTTTCCCTAAAGCTTGGTCGAGACATTGATGCTCAAACTCGAGTTTGAAGCTATTAATTTTTGTTTCACTAATGTTTGGGTTAGGGCTCGTGCTTTAGTCATGGACATGTGTCAACCAAGACATATCTTTTTGGAAAAAATTTGTTTGAATTATTTCCTAAACGAGTTTAAACTAAATTAAATTTTGTATTAATTATGGGGGGCGTATGACCCGGCGAGAATATTTTTCTTTCCGTTTTTCCTTGTGTCGACATTATGTGCATGGACGTTTTATTACCGTTTTGAAAAAATAATGAATTAATCCGAATTTATTTTTGTCTTCAATTCCCGATTGATTCTCTCTTTAATTTGCTCTTAATGCACATCTCTCTCTTCTCTCGCTATAAAAACCCCTCGACTCCTTCATTTCAATTTGTGTCTGAAGAGCTACTATCCTCTTCTTTTCGTCTCTCTCCCTCTCGTGTGGTCATTTCTTTTCTTTGTGCTTTGTTTGTTGAGTTCGTAAGAGTGGGCAAGTATTGTAGTGCTAACAATACTTGCAACAGCGCTTTATCCCGGATACAACTTGACCACAGTGGTATAGGCATCACTCATTCTTGAGGCGTACTGGCCAACTATTGTGTTAAGGACAACCAGTGTTGAACACGTGACTGTCTTCTCTTTGCTGTCCATTGAGTGCTTATTTACCTTTAAATTTTACTTCTAACCTCTTCACATCTTCGTTTAGTGTTTTATTGTTACAACGCAACACTTTTCTCATCATTGTTTTGCGGCCATCTTTTCTCTCTCAATCAAGAAACTAGCGCTAACAGAGAAAAACCTTAACCCTCGATCTCTCTCAATCTTTTATCACGAGAATTTTGTTATGCGCACCACGTTTTGCGTATGGGCTAACATTTCACATTATGGCCTCGCAAGTTCATTAAATTCGTAGTTCTAGACAGTCAGTCGTTTTGAACTACTTAGAAACCGCTCACTAACATTTTGCATTTTCCCTAAAGCTTGGTCGTAGACATTGATGCTCTCCGAAACTCGAGTTTGAAGCTATTAATTTTTGTTTCACTAATGTTTGGGTTAGGGCTCGTGCTTTAGTCATGACAAAGTCAACCAAGACATATCTTTTTGGAAAAATTTGTTTGAATTATTTCCTAAACGAGTTTAAACTAAATTAAATTTTGTATTAATTATGGGGGCGTATGACCTGGCGAGAATATTTTTCTTTCCGTTTTTCCTTGTGTCGACATTATGTGCATGGACGTTTTATTACCGTTTTGAAAAATAATGAATTAATCCGAATTTATTTTTGTCTTCAATTCCGATTGATTCTCTCTTTAATTCGCTCTTAATGCACATCTCTCTTTCTCTCGCTATAAAAACCCTCGACTCCTTCATTTCAATTTGTGTCTTCAAGAGCTACTATCCTCTTCTTTCGTCTCTCTCCTCTCTACGTGGTCATTTCTTTTCTTTGTGCTTTGTCTGTTGAGTTCGTAAGAGTGGGCAAGTATTGTAGTGCTAACAATACTTGCAACAGTGCTTTATCCTCGGATACAACTTGACCACAGTGGTATAGGCATCACTCATTCTTGAGGCGTACCGGTCAACTATTGTGTTAAGGACAACCGTGTTGAACACGTGACTCGTCTTCTGCTTTGTCTGTCCATTGAGTGCTTATTTACCTTTCGTAAATTTTACTTCTAACCTCTTCACATCTTCTCGTTTAGTGTTTTATTGTTACAGTCGCAACACTTTTCTCATCATTGTTTTGGCGGCCATCTTTTTCTCTCAATGCAAGCTAGCGCTAACGAGAGAAAAAAACCTTAACCCTCGATCTCTCTCAATCTTTTATCACGAGAATTTTGTTATGCGCACCACGTTTTGCGTATGGGCTAACATTTCGCATTATGGCCTCGCAAGTCCCCCAAGTTACGTAGTTCTAGACAAAGGCCGTCGTTTTGAACTACTTAGAAACCGCCACTAACATTTTGCATTTTCCCTAAAGCTTGGTCGAGACATTGATGCTCAAACTCGAGTTTGAAGCTATTAATTTTGTTTCACTAATGTTTGGGTTAGGGCTCGTGCTTTAGTCATGGATGTGTCAACTAAGACATATCTTTTTGGAAAAAAATTTGTTTGAATTATTTCCTAAACGAGTTTAAACTAAATTAAATTTTGTATTAATTATGGGGGCGTATGACCCGGCGAGAATATTTTTCTTTCCGTTTTTCCTTGTGTCGACATTATGTGCATGGACGTTTTATTACCGTTTTGAAAAATAATGAATTAATCCGAATTTATTTTTGTCTTCAATTCGATTGATTCTCTCTTTAATTCGCTCTTAATGCACATCTCTCTTCTTTTGCTATAAAAACCCTGCGACTCCTTCATTTCAATTTGTGTCCGTAAGAGCTACTATCCTCTTCTTTTCGTCTCTCTCCCTCTGTGTGGTCATTTCTTTTCTTTGTGCTTTGTCAGTTGAGTTCAGAAGAGTGGGCAAGTATTGTAGTGCTAACAATACTTTGCAACAGTGCTTTTATCCCGGATACAACTTGACCACAGGTGGTATAGGCATCACTCATTCTTGAGGCGTACGTCAACTATTGTGTTAAGGACAGCGTGTTGAACACGTGACTCTTGCCTTCCTCGTTTGTCATCCATTGAGTGCTTATTTACCTTTCGTAAATTTTACTTCTAACCTCTTCACATCTTCTCGTTTAGTGTTTTATTGTTACAAATGTAACACTTTTCTCATCATTGTTTTGGCGGCCATCTTTTTCTCTCTCAATCAAGAAAAGCGCTAACAGAAAAAACCTTAACCCTCAATCTCTCTCAATCTTTTATCACGAGAATTTTGTTATGCGCACCACGTTTTGCGTATGGGCTAACATTTCGCATTATGGCCTCAAGTCTCTAAGGTTACGGTAGTTCTAGACAGGCCGCTGTTTTGAACTACTTAGAAACCGCTCACTAACATTTTGCATTTTCCTAAAGCTTGGTCGACATTGATGCTCAAACTCGAGTTTGAAGCTATTAATTTTTGTTTCACTAATGTTTGGGTTAGGGCTCGTGCTTTAGTCATGGACAGGTCAACCAAGACATATCTTTTGGAAAAAAATTTGTTTGAATTATTTCTAAACGAGTTTAAACTAAATTAAATTTTGTATTAATTATGGGGGGCGTATGACCCGGCGAGAATATTTTTCTTTCCGTTTTTCCTTGTGTCGACATTATGTGCATGGACGTTTTATTACCGTTTTGAAAAATAATGAATTAATCCGAATTTATTTTTGTCTTCAATTCCGATTGATTCTCTCTTTAATTCGCTCTTAATGCACATCTCTCTCTTCTCTGCTATAAAAACCCTCGACTCCTTCATTTCAATTTGTGTCCGTAAGAGCTACTATCCTCTTCTTTTCGTCTCTCTCCTCTCGTGTGGTCATTTCTTTTTTGTGCTTTGTCAAGCTGAGTTCGTAAGAGTGGGCAAGTATTGTAGTGCTAACAATACTTGCAACAGTGCGCTTTATCCTGGATACAACTTGACCACAGGGTATAGGCATCACTCATTCTTGAGGCGTGCATCGTCAACTATTGTGTTAAGGACAACGTGTTGAACACGTGACTCGTTCTTCTCGTTTGTCCATTGAGTGCTTATTTACCTTTCAGAAATTTTACTTAACCTCTTCACATCTTCTCATGTTTAGTGTTTTATTGTTATTTACGTCGCAACACTTTTCTCATCATTGTTTTGGCGGCCATCTTTTCTCTCTCAATCGAAGAAATAGCGCTAACGAGAGAAAACCTTAACCTCGATCTCTCTCAATCTTTTATCACGAGAATTTTGTTATGCGCACCACGTTTTGCGATGGGCTAACATTTCGCATTATGGCCTCACAAGTCTGTTAAGTTACGGTAGTTCTGACAGCCGTCGTTTTGAACTACTTAGAAACCGCCACTAACATTTTGCATTTCCCTAAAGCTTGGTCGAGACATTGATGCTCAAACTCGAGTTTGAAGCTATTAATTTTTGTTTCACTAATGTTTGGGTTAGGGCTCGTGCTTTAGTCATGGACAGTCAACCAAGACATATCTTTTTGGAAAAAATTTGTTTGAATTATTTCCTAAACGAGTTTAAACTAAATTAAATTTTGTATTAATAAGGGGGGGCGATGACCCGGCGAATATTTTTCTTTCCGTTTTTCCTTGTGTCGACATTATGTGCATGGACGTTTTATTACCGTTTTGAAAAAATAATGAATTAATCCGAATTTATTTTTGTCTTCAATTCTCGATTGATTCTCTCTTTAATTCGCTCTTAATGCACATCTCTTCTTCTCGCTATAAAACCCCTCGACTCCTTCATTTCAATTTGTGTCCAGAAGAGCTACTATCCTCTTCTTTTCGTCTCTCTCCCTCTGTGTGGTCATTTCTTTTCTTTGTGCTTTGCTGTTGAGTTCGTAAGAGTGGGCAAGTATTGTAGTGCTAACAATACTTGCAACAGGCAGTTTTATCCTGGATACAACTTGACCACAGGGTATAGGCATCACTCATTCTTGAGGCGTACCGGTCAACTAATGTTTGGGTTAGGGCTCGTGCTTTAGTCATGGACAGTCAACCAAGACATATCTTTTTGGAAAAAAATTTGTTTGAATTATTTCCTAAACGAGTTTAAACTAAATTAAATTTTGTATTAATTATGGGGGGCATATGACCTGGCGAGAATATTTTTCTTTCCGTTTTTCTTTGTGTCGACATTTTGTGCATGGACGTTTTATTACCGTTTTGAAAAAATAATGAATTAATCCGAATTTATTTTTGTCTTCAATTCGATTGATTCTCTCTTTAATTCGCTCTTAATGCACATCTCTCTCTTCCTCTCGCTATAAAAACCCCTCGACTCCTTCATTTCAATTTGTGTCCGGAAGAGCTACTATCCTCTTCTTTTCGTCTCTCTCCCTCGTGTGGTCATTTCTTTTCTTTGTGCTTCTTTGTTGAGTTCGTAAGAGTGGGCAAGTTGTAGTGCTAACAATACTTGCAACGGTGATTTATCCTGGATACAACTTGACCACGGTGGTATAGGCATCACTCATTCTTGAGGCGTGCTTGGTCAACTATTGTGTTAAGGACAAGGCGTGTTGAACACGTGACTCGTTTCTCTCTGTTTGCCGTCCATTGAGTGCTTATTTACCTTTCGGAAATTTTACTTCTAACCTCTTCACATCTTCTCGTTTAGTGTTTTATTGTTACAACTGCAACACTTTTCTCATCATTGTTTTGGCGGCCATCTTTTCTCTCAATCAAGCAGCTAGCGCTAACAGAGAAAACCTTAACCCTCGATCTCTCTCAATCTTTTATCACGAGAATTTTGTTATGCGCACCACGTTTTGCGTATGGGCTAACATTTCGCATTATGGCCTCGCAAGTCCATAAGTTACGTAGTTCTAGACAGCCGTCGTTTTGAACTACTTAGAAACCGCCACTAACATTTTGCATTTTTCCTAAAGCTTGGTCGAGACATTGATGCTCGAAACTCGAGTTTGAAGCTATTAATTTTTGTTTCACTAATTTTTGGGTTAGGGCTCATGCTTTAGTCATGGATGTGTCAACCAAGACATATCTTTTTGGAAAAAAATTTGTTTGAATTATTTCCTAAACGAGTTTAAACTAAATTAAATTTTGTATTAATTATGGGGGCGTATGACCCAGCGAGAATATTTTTCTTTCCGTTTTTCCTTGTGTCGACATTATGTGCATGGACGTTTTATTACCGTTTTGAAAAATAATGAATTAATCCGAATTTATTTTTGTCTTCAATTCGATTGATTCTCTCTTTAATTCGCTCTTAATGCACATCTCTCTTCTCTCTGCTATAAAAACCCCCTCGACTCCTTCATTTCAATTTGTGTCCGTAAGAGCTACTATCCTTTTCTTTTCGCTCTCTCTCCTCTCGTGTGGTCATTTCTTTTCTTTGTGCTTTGCTTGTAGTTCAGTAGAGTGGGCAAGTATTGTAGTGCTAACAATACTTGCAACAGCGATTTATCCTGGATACAACTTGACCACAGGGTATAGGCATCACTCATTCTTGAGGCGTACTTAGGTCAACTATTGTGTTAAGGACAACGTGTTGAACACGTGACTTTCTTCTCGTTTGTCGTCCATTGAGTGCTTATTTACCTTTCGTAAATTTTACTTCTAACCTCTTCACATCTTCTCGTTTAGTGTTTTATGGTTACAAATCGCAACACTTTTCTCATCATTGTTTTGGCGGCCATCTTTTCTCTCTCAATCGCCAGTTTAGCGCTAACAGAGAAAACCTTAACCCTCGATCTCTCTCAATCTTTTATCACGAGAATTTTGTTATGCGCACCACGTTTTGCGTATGGAGCTAACATTTCGCATTATGGCCTCGCAAGTCCGTTAAGTTACGGTAGTTCTAGACAGTGCCGTCGTTTGCACTACTTAGAAACCGCTCACTAACATTTTGCATTTTCCCTAAAGCTTGGTCGAGACATTGATGCTCAAACTCGAGTTTGAAGCTATTAATTTTTGTTTCACTAATGTTTGGGTTAGGGCTCGTGCTTTAGTCATGGACGGGTCAACCAAGACATATCTTTTTGGAAAAAAATTTGTTTGAATTATTTCCTAAACGAGTTTAAACTAAATTAAATTTTGTATTAATTATGGGGGCGTATGACTGGCGAGAATATTTTTCTTTTCCGTTTTTCCTTGTGTCGACATTATGTGCATGGACGTTTTATTACTGCTTTTTGAAAAATAATGAATTAATCCGAATTTATTTTTGTCTTCAATTACGATTGATTCTCTCTTTAATTCGCTCTAATGCACATCTCTCTTCTCTCGCTATAAAAACCCCTCTACTCCTTCATTTCAATTTGTGTCCGCAGAGCTACTATCCTCTTCTTTTTCGTCTCTCTCCCCTCTCGTGTGGTCATTTCTTTTCTTTGTGCTTTGCTTTGTTGAGTTCGTAAGAGTGGGCAAGTATTGTAGTGCTAACAATACTTGCAAAGTGCGCTTTATCCTCGATACAACTTGACCACGGTGGTATAGGCATCACTCATTCTTGAGGCGTACTCGGCCAACTATTGTGTTAAGGACAGCGTGTTGAACACGTGACTCCTTCTTTCGCTTGTGTCCATTGAGTGCTTATTTACCTTTCGTAAATTTTACTTCTAACCTCTTCACATCTTCTTGTTTAGTGTTTTATTGTTACAAATAACACTTTTCTCATCATTGTTTTGGCGGCCATTTTTTCTCTCACAACCAGCCAGCTAGCGCTACGAGTAGAAAAACCTTAACCCTCGATCTCTCTCAATCTTTTATCACGAGAATTTTGTTATGCGCACCACGTTTGCGTATGGGCTAACATTTCGCATTATGGCCTCGCAAGTCTCGTAAGTTACGCAGTTCTAGACAGTGCCGTCGTTTTTGAACTACTTAAAACCGCTCACTAACATTTTGCATTTTCCTAAAGCTTGGTCGAGACATTGATGCTCCGAAACTCGAGTTTGCTATTAATTTTGTTTCACTAATGTTTGGGTTAGGGCTCGTGCTTTAGTCATGGACAGTCAACCAAGACATATCTTTTTGGAAAAAAATTTGTTTGAATTATTTCCTAAACGAGTTTAAACTAAATTAAATTTTGTATTAATTATGGGGGCGTATGACCTGGCGAGAATATTTTTCTTTCCGTTTTTCCTTGTGTCGACATTATGTGCATGGACGTTTTATTACCGTTTTGAAAAAATAATGAATTAATCCGAATTTATTTTTGTCTTCAATTTCGATTGATTCTCTCTTTAATTCGCTCTTAATGCACATCTCTCTTCTCTCGCTATAAAACCCCTCGACTCCTTCATTTCAATTTGTGTCCGGAAGAGCTACTATCCTCTTCTTTTCGTCTCTCTCCCTCTGTGTGGTCATTTCTTTTCTTTGTGCTTTTGTCATGTTGAGTTCGTAAGAGTGGGAAAGTATTGTAGTGCTAACAATACTTGCAACAGGCAGTTTTATCCTGGATACAACTTGACCACAGGGTATAGGCATCACTCATTCTTGAGGCGTACCGGTCAACTAATGTTTGGGTTAGGGCTCGTGCTTTAGTCATGGACAGGTCAACCAAGACATATCTTTTTGGAAAAAAATTTGTTTGAATTATTTCCTAAACGAGTTTAAACTAAATTAAATTTTGTATTAATTATGGGGGAGGTATGACTGGCGAGAACATTTTTTCTTTCCGTTTTTCCTTGTGTCGACATTATGTGCATGGACGTTTTATTACCGTTTTGAAAAAATAATGAATTAATCCGAATTTATTTTTGTCTTCAATTAGATTGATTCTCTCTTTAATTCGCTCTTAATGCACATCTCTCTCTTCTCGCTATAAAAACCCCTCGACTCCTTCATTTCAATTTGTGTCCAAGAGCTACTATCCTCTTCTTTTCGTCTCTCCTCTCGTGTGGTCATTTCTTTTCTTTGTGCTTTGCTGTTGAGTTCGTAGAGTGGGCAAGTATTGTAGTGCTAACAATACTTGCAACGGTGATTTATCCTGGATACAACTTGACCACGGGGTATAGGCATCACTCATTCTTGAGGCGTACCGGTCAACTATTGTGTTAAGGACAGTAAATGTTGAACACGTGACTCTGTCTTCATTTCTTTGTCCATTGAGTGCTTATTTACCTTTAAAATTTTACTTCTAACCTCTTCACATCTTCTGTTTAGTGTTTTATTGTTACAGTCGTAACACTTTTCTCATCATTGTTTTGGCGGCCATCTTTTCTCTCTCAATCAAAGAGAATAGCGCTAACAAGAGAAAAACCTTAACCCTCGATCTCTCTCAATCTTTTATCACGAGAATTTTGTTATGCGCACCACGTTTTGCGTATGGGCTAACATTTCGCATTATGGCCTCGCAAGTCCGTTAAGTTACGTAGGTTCTGATGTGCCGTCGCTTTGAACTACTTAGAAACCGCTCACTAACATTTTGCATTTTCCTAAAGCTTGGTCGTAGACATTGATGCTCAAACTCGAGTTTGAAGCTATTAATTTTTGTTTCACTAATGTTTGGGTTAGGGCTCGTGCTTTAGTCATGGACAAAGTCAACCAAGACATATCTTTTTGGAAAAAAATTTGTTTGAATTATTTCCTAAACGAGTTTAAACTAAATTAAATTTTGTATTAATTATGGGGGCGTATGACCGGGCGAGAATATTTTTCTTTCCGTTTTCCTTGTGTCGACATTATGTGCATGGACGTTTTATTACCGTTTTGAAAAAATAATGAATTAATCCGAATTTATTTTTGTCTTCAATTCCGATTGATTCTCTCTTTAATTCGCTCTTAATGCACATCTCTCTCTCTCGCTATAAAACCCCCTCGACTCCTTCATTTCAATTTGTGTCCATAAGAGCTACTATCCTCTTCTTTTCGTCTCTCCCTCTGTGTGGTCATTTCTTTTCTTTGTGCTTTGCTGTTGAGTTCGTAAGAGTGGGCAAGTATTGTAGTGCTAACAATACTTGCAACAGGCAGTTTTATCCTGGATACAACTTGACCACAGGGTATAGGCATCACTCATTCTTGAGGCGTCTTTGGTCCAACTATTGTGTTAAGGACAAATGTGTTGAACACGTGACTCGCTTCTTGTTTGTTGTCCATTGAGTGCTTATTTACCTTTCGTAAATTTTACTTCTAACCTCTTCACATCTTCTTCGTTTAGTGTTTTATATTACTGATGCAACACTTTTCTCATCATTGTTTTGGCGGCCATCTTTTCTCTCTCAATCTGCCATTAAGCGCTAACGTAGAGAAAACCTTAACCCTCGATCTCTCTCAATCTTTTATCACGAATTTTGTTATGCGCACCACGTTTTGCGTATGGGCTAACATTTCGCATTATGGCCTCGCAAGTCGTTGGTTCGTAGTTCTAGACAGGGCCGTCGTTTTGAACTACTTAGAAACCGCTCACTAACATTTTGCATTTTCCCTAAAGCTTGGTCGGAGACATTGATGCTCAAACTCGAGTTTGAAGCTATTAATTTTGTTTCATTAATGTTTGGGTTAGGGCTCGTGCTTTAGTCATGGACAGGTCAACCAAGACATATCTTTTTGGAAAAAAATTTGTTTGAATTATTTCCTAAACGAGTTTAAACTAAATTAAATTTTGTATTAATTATGGGGGCGTATGACCCGGCGAGAATATTTTTCTTCCGTTTTCCTTGTGTCGACATTATGTGCATGGACGTTTTATTACCGTTTTGAAAAATAATGAATTAATCCGAATTTATTTTTGTCTTCAATTACGATTGATTCTCTCTTTAATTCGCTCTTAATGCACATCTCTCTTCTTCTCGCTATAAAAACCCCTCGACTCCTTCATTTCAATTTGTGTCCAAGAGCTACTATCCTCTTCTTTTTCGTCTCTCTCTCCTCTGTGGTCATTTCTTTTCTTTGTGCTTTCTTTGAGTTCGTAAGAGTGGGCAAGTATTGTAGTGCTAACAATACTTGCAACGAGCGATTTATCCTGGATACAAC
Organism: Papaver armeniacum; assembly: GCA_023531295.1. Classification (NCBI taxonomy): domain Eukaryota; kingdom Viridiplantae; phylum Streptophyta; class Magnoliopsida; order Ranunculales; family Papaveraceae; genus Papaver; species Papaver armeniacum. The sequence continues at coordinate 362,288 of JAJJWW010016839.1, read as the reverse complement.
TTGACCACGGGGTATAGGCATCACTCATTCTTGAGGCGTGCTTGGTCAACTATTGTGTTAAGGACAGCGTGTTGAACACGTGACTCCGTCTTCTGTTTGCTGTCCATTGAGTGCTTATTTACCTTTCGAAATTTTACTTCTAACCTCTTCACATCTTCTCGTTTAGTGTTTTATTGTTATTGCCGCAACACTTTTCTCATCATTGTTTTGGCGGCCATCTTTTCTCTCTCAATCAAGCACTAGCGCTAACAGAGAAAAACCTTAACCCTCGATCTCTCTCAATCTTTTTATCACGAGAATTTTGTTATGCGCACCACGTTTTGCGTATGGGCTAACATTTCGCATTATGGCCTCGCAAGTCTCGTTAATTTACGTAGTTCTGAGACAGTGCCGTTTTGAACTACTTAGAAACCGCTCACTAACATTTTGCATTTTCCTAAAGCTTGGTCGAGACATTGATGCTTTCTGAAACTCGAGTTTGAAGCTATTAATTTTTGTTTCAACTAATGTTTGGGTTAGGGCTCGTGCTTTAGTCATGGACGGGTCAACCAAGACATATCTTTTTGGAAAAATTTGTTTGAATTATTTCTAAACGAGTTTAAACTAAATTAAATTTTGTATTAATTATGGGGGCGTATGACCTGGCGAAATATTTTCTTTCCGTTTTTCCTTGTGTCGACATTATGTGCATGGACGTTTTATTACCGTTTTGAAAAAATAATGAATTAATCCGAATTTATTTTTGTCTTCAATTCGATTGATTCTCTCTTTAATTCGCTCTTAATGCACATCTCTCTTCTCTCGCTATAAAAACCCCTCGACTCCTTCATTTCAATTTGTGTCCGAAGAGCTACTATCCTCTTCTTTTCGTCTCTCTCTCTCGTGGGTCATTTCTTTTCTTTGTGCTTTTCTTTGTTGAGTTCGTAAGAGTGGGCAAGTATTGTAGTGCTAACAATACTTGCAAATGTGCGCTTTATCCTGGATACAACTTGACCACGGGGTATAGGCATCACTCATTCTTGAGGCGTACCGGTCAACTATTGTGTTAAGGACAGGCGTGTTGAACACGTGACTCATTTTCTTGTTTCTCGTCCATTGAGTGCTTATTTACCTTTCGGAAATTTTACTTCTAACCTCTTCACATCTTCTGTTTAGTGTTTTATTGTTACAGCCGCAACACTTTTCTCATCATTGTTTTGGCGGCCATCTTTTCTCTCTCAATCGGCCATAGCGCTAACAGAGAAAAACCTTAACCCTCGATCTCTCTCAATCTTTTATCACGAGAATTTTGTTATGCGCACCACGTTTTGCGTATGGGCTAACATTTCGCATTATGGCCTCGCAAGTCTGGTAAGTTACGATTAGTTCTAGACAGTCGTCGTTTTGAACTACTTAGAAACCGCTCACTAACATTTTGCATTTTCCTCTAAAGCTTGGTCGAGAGACATTGATGCTCAAACTCGAGTTTGAAGCTATTAATTTTTGTTTCACTAATGTTTGGGTTAGGGCTCGTGCTTTAGTCATGGACAGGTCAACCAAGACATATCTTTTTGGAAAAAAATTTGTTTGAATTATTTCCTAAACGAGTTTAAACTAAATTAAATTTTGTATTAATTATGGGGGCGTATGACTCTGGCGAGAATATTTTTCTTTAGTTTTTCCTTGTGTCGACATTATGTGCATGGACGTTTATTACCGTTTTGAAAAAATAATGAATTAATCCGAATTTATTTTTGTCTTCAATTTCGATTGATTCTCTCTTTAATTCGCTCTTAATGCACATCTCTCTCTCTACTGCTATAAAAACCCCTCGACTCCTTCATTTCAATTTGTGTCCCAGAAGAGCTACTATCCTCTTCTTTTCGTCTCTCCCTCTCAGTGTGGTCATTTCTTTTCTTTGTGCTTTGCTTGTTGAGTTCGTAAGAGTAGGCAAGTATTGTAGTGCAAACAATACTTGCAACAGCGATTTTATCTCGGATACAACTTGACCACAGTGGTATAGGCATCACTCATTCTTGAGGCGTAATTTGGTCAACTATTGTGTTAAGGACGAGCGTGTTGAACACGTGACTCTGTCTTGCTTTCTTTGTCCATTGAGTGCTTATTTACCTTTCGTAAATTTTACTTCTAACCTCTTCACATCTTCTCGTTTAGTGTTTTATTGTTCTGATCGCAACACTTTTCTCATCATTGTTTTGGCGGCCATCTTTTCTCTCTCAACTGCCAGCTAGCGCTAACAGAGAAAACCTTAACCCTCGATCTCTCTCAATCTTTTATCACGAGAATTTTGTTATGCGCACCACGTTTTGCGTATGGGCTAACATTTCGCATTATGGCCTCGCAAGTCTGTTAAGTTACAGTAGTTCTAGACAGGCCGTCGTTTTGAACTACTTAGAAACCGCTCACTAACATTTTGCATTTTCCCTAAAGCTTGGTCAGAGACATTGATGCTCTGAAACTCGAGTTTGAAGCTATTAATTTTGTTTCACTAATGTTTGGGTTAGGGCTCGTGCTTTAGTCATGGACAGAGCCAACCAAGACATATCTTTTTGGAAAAAAATTTGTTTGAATTATTTCCTAAACGAGTTTAAACTAAATTAAATTTTGTATTAATTATGGGGGGGGTATGACCTGGCGAGAATATTTTTCTTTCCGTTTTTCCTTGTGTCGACATTATATGCATGGACGTTTTATTACCGTTTTGAAAAAATAATGAATTAATCCGAATTTATTTTTGTCTTCAATTCGATTGATTCTCTCTTTAATTCGCTCTTAATGCACATCTCTTCTTCTATAAAAACCCCTCGACTCCTTCATTTCAATTTGTGTCCCGGAAGAGCTACTATCCTCTTTTTTCGTCTCTCCCTCTCGTGTGGTCATTTCTTTTCTTTGTGCTTTGCTTTGTTGAGTTCGTAAGAGTGGGCAAGTATTGTAGTGCTAACAATACTTGCAACGGGCGATTTTATCCCGGATACAACTTGACCCACCAGGGGTATAGGCATCACTCATTCTTGAGGCGTCTTGGTCAACTATTGTGTTAAGGACAGCGTGTTGAACACGTGACTCGTCTTCATTGTCTGTCCATTGAGTGCTTATTTACCTTTCGGAAATTTTACTTCTAACCTCTTCACATCTTCTCTTGTTTAGTGTTTTATTGTTACAGTCGCAACACTTTTCTCATCATTGTTTTGGCGGCCATCTTTTCTCTCTCAATCAAGAGCTAACGCTAATGAGAAAAACCTTAACCTCGATCTCTCTCAATCTTTTATCACGAGAATTTTGTTATGCGCACCACGTTTTGCGTATGGGCTAACATTTCGCATTATGGCCTCGCAAGTCATTAAGTTACGGTGAGTTCTAGACAGTGATCGTTTTGAACTACTTAGAAACCGCTCACTAACATTTTGCATTTTCCTAAAGCTTGGTCGGAGACATTGATGCTCAAACTCGAGTTTGAAGCTATTAATTTTTGTTTCACTAATGTTTGGGTTAGGACTCGTGCTTTAGTCATGGACAGGTCAACAAGACATATCTTTTTGGAAAAAAATTTGTTTGAATTATTTCCTAAACGAGTTTAAACTAAATTAAATTTTGTATTAATTATGGGGGCGTATGACCCGGCGAGAATATTTTTCTTTCCGTTTTTCCTTGTGTCGACATTATGTGCATGGACGTTTTATTACCGTTTTGAAAAAAATAATGAATTAATCCGAATTTATTTTTGTCTTCAATTACGATTGATTCTCTCTTTAATTCGCTCTTAATGCACATCTCTCTTTCTCTCGCTATAAAACCCCTCGACTCCTTCATTTCAATTTGTGTCCAAGAGCTACTATCCTCTTCTTTTCGTCTCTCTCCTCTGTGGTCATTTCTTTTCTTTTGTGCTTTGTCGTTGAGTTCGTAAGAGTGGGCAAGTATTGTAGTGCTAACAATACTTGCAACAGTGCTTTTATCCTGGATACAACTTGACCACGTGGTATAGGCATCACTCATTCTTGAGGCGTCCGGTCAACTATTGTGTTAAGGACAACGTGTTGAACACGTGACTCGTCTTCTATTTGTCATCCATTGAGTGCTTATTTACCTTTGGAAATTTTACTTCTAACCTCTTCACATCTTCTCGTTTAGTGTTTTATTGTTACAATCATAACACTTTTCTCATCATTGTTTTGGCGGCCATCTTTTCTCTCAATCAAGAATAGCGCTAACAGAGAAAACCTTAACCTCGATCTCTCTCAATCTTTTATCACGAGAATTTTGTTATGCGCACCACGTTTTGCGTATGGGCTAACATTTCGCATTATGGCCTCGCAAGTCTATTAAGTTACGATAGTTCTAGATGTGCATGTCGTTTTGAACTACTTAGAAACCGCTCACTAACATTTTGCATTTTCCTAAAGCTTGGTCGAGACATTGATGCTCTGAAACTCGAGTTTGAAGCTATTAATTTTTGTTTCACTAATGTTTGGGTTAGGGCTCGTGGCTTTAGTCATGGACAGGTCAACCAAGACATATCTTTTTGGAAAAAATTTGTTTGAATTATTTCCTAAACGAGTTTAAACTAAATTAAATTTTGTATTAATTATGGGGGCGTATGACCCTGGCGAGAATATTTTTCTTCCGTTTTCCTTGTATCGACATTATGTGCATGGACGTTTTATTACGTTTTGAAAAAATAATGAATTAATCCGAATTTATTTTTGTCTTCAATTCGATTGATTCTCTCTTTAATTCGCTCTTAATGCACATCTCTCTTCTCTCGCTATAAAAACCCCTCGACTCCTTCATTTCAATTTGTGTCCCGTAAGAGCTACTATCCTCTTCTTTTCGTCTCTCCTCCCGTAGGTCATTTCTTTTCTTTGTGCTTTTGTCATTGAGTTCGTAGAGTGGGCAAGTATTGTAGTGCTAACAATACTTGCAACGAGCAGCTTTATCCCGGATACAACTTGACCACGGGGTATAGGCATCACTCATTCTTGAGGCGTACCGGTCAACTATTGTGTTAAGGACAAATGTTGAACACGTGACTCATCTTCTTGTTTCTTATCCATTGAGTGCTTATTTACCTTTCTAAATTTTACTTCTAACCTCTTCACATCTTCTGTTTAGTGTTTTATTGTTCAGATGCAACACTTTTCTCATCATTGTTTTGGCGGCCATCTTTTCTCTCTCAATCATGCTAGCGCTAACGAGAAAAACCTTAACCTCGATCTCTCTCAATCTTTTATCACGAATTTTGTTATGCGCACCACGTTTTAAGTATGGGCTAACATTTCGCATTATGGCCTCGCAAGTCTGGTAAGTTACGTAGTTCTAGACAGCCGTCGTTTTGAACTACTTAGAAACCGCTCACTAACATTTTGCATTTTCCTAAAGCTTGGTCGAGACATTGATGCTCACGAAACTCGAGTTTGAAGCTATTAATTTTTGTTTCACTAATGTTTGGGTTAGGGCTCGTGCTTTAGTCATGGACAGGTCAACCAAGACATATCTTTTTGGAAAAAAATTTGTTTGAATTATTTCCTAAACGAGTTTAAACTAAATTAAATTTTGTATTAATTATGGGGGCGTATGACCCAGCGAGAATATTTTTCTTTCCGTTTTTCCTTGTGTCGACATTATGTGCATGGACGTTTTATTACCGTTTTGAAAAAATAATGAATTAATCCGAATTTATTTTTGTCTTCAATTTCGATTGATTCTCTCTTTAATTCGCTCTTAATGCATCATCTCTCTTCTCTCGCTATAAAAACCCCTCGACTCCTTCATTTCAATTTGTGTCCCGGAAGAGCTACTATCCTCTTCTTTTTGTCTCTCTCCCTCTCGTGTGGTCATTTCTTTTCTTTGTGCTTTGTTTGTTGAGTTCGTAAGAGGGGCAAGTATTGTAGTGCTAACAATACTTGCAACAGTGCTTTATCCTGGATACAACTTGACCACGGGGTATAGGCATCACTCATTCTTGAGGCGTGCCGGTCAACTATTGTGTTAAGGACAACGTGTTGAACACGTGACTCGTCTTTCCGTTTGCTTGTCCATTGAGTGCTTATTTACCTTTTCGTAAATTTTACTTCTAACCTCTTCACATCTTCTTTTAGTGTTTTATTGTTACAAATGCAACACTTTTCTCATCATTGTTTTGGCGGCCATCTTTTCTCTCTCAACTCGGCGACTAACGCTAACGAGAAAAACCTTAACCCTCGATCTCTCTCAATCTTTTATCACGAGAATTTTGTTATGCGCACCACGTTTTGCGTATGGGCTAACATTTCGCATTATGGCCTCGCAAGTCCATGTTAAGTTACGGTAGTTCTGACACGGGACGTCGTTTTGAACTACTTAGAAACCGCTCACTAACATTTTGCATTTTCCTAAAGCTTGGTCAGACATTGATGCTCAAACTCGAGTTTGAAGCTATTAATTTTTGTTTCACTAATGTTTGGGTTAGGACTCGTGCTTTAGTCATGGACAGTCAACCAAGACATATCTTTTTGGAAAAAAATTTGTTTGAATTATTTCCTAAACGAGTTTAAACTAAATTAAATTTTGTATTAATTATGGGGGGGCGTATGACTGGCGAGAATATTTTTCTTTCCGTTTTTCCTTGTGTCGACATTATGTGCATGGACGTTTTATTACCGTTTTGAAAAATAATGAATTAATCCGAATTTATTTTTGTCTTCAATTTCGATTGATTCTCTCTTTAATTCGCTCTTAATGCACATCTCTCTCTCTCTGCTATAAAAACCCCTCGACTCCTTCATTTCAATTTGTGTCCGTAAGAGCTACTATCCTCTTCTTTTCGTCTCTCCCTCGCGTGTGGTCATTTCTTTTCTTTGTGCTTTGTTTGTTGAGTTCGTAAGAGTGGGCAAGTATTGTAGTGCTAACAATACTTGCAATGTGCGCTTTTATCCTGGATACAACTTGACCACGGGGTATAGGCATCACTCATTCTTGAGGCGTCTTAGGTCAACTATTGTGTTAAGGACAACGTGTTGAACACGTGACTCTGTCTTCTATTTGTTTGTCCATTGAGTGCTTATTTACCTTTCGGAAATTTTACTTCTAACCTCTTCACATCTTCTCTGTTTAGTGTTTTATTGTTACAAATCGCAACACTTTTCTCATCATTGTTTTGGCGGCCATCTTTTCTCTCTCAATCGGCTAGCGCTAACAGAAAAACCTTAACCCTCGATCTCTCTCAATCTTTTATCACGAGAATTTTGTTATGCGCACCACGTTTTGCGTATGGGCTAACATTTCGCATTATGGCCTCGCAAGTCTGTTAAGTTACGGTAGTTCTAGACAGGTGTGCCGTCGTTTTGAACTACTTAGAAACCGCTCACTAACATTTTGCATTTTCCCTAAAGCTTGGTCGAGACATTGATGCTGCGAAACTCGAGTTTGAAGCTATTAATTTTTGTTTCACTAATGTTTGGGTTAGGGCTCGTGCTTTAGTCATGGACAGGTCAACCAAGACATATCTTTTTGGAAAAAATTTGTTTGAATTATTTCCTAAACGAGTTTAAACTAAATTAAATTTTGTATTAATTATGGGGGCGTATGACCGGCGAGAATATTTTTCTTTCGTTTTCCTTGTGTCGACATTATGTGCATGGACGTTTTATTACCGTTTTGAAAAAAATAATGAATTAATCCGAATTTATTTTTGTCTTCAATTCGATTGATTCTCTCTTTAATTCGCTCTTAATGCACATCTCTCTTCTGCGCTATAAAAACCCTCGACTCCTTCATTTCAATTTGTGTCCGTAAGAGCTACTATCCTCTTCTTTTCGTCTCTCTCCCTCTGTGTGGTCATTTCTTTTCTTTGTGCTTTGTGTTGAGTTCGTAAGAGTGGGCAAGTATTGTAGTGCTAACAATACTTGCAATGTGCGCTTTATCCTGGATACAACTTGACCACGGGTATAGGCATCACTCATTCTTGAGGCGTACCGGTCAACTATTGTGTTAAGGACAGCGTGTTGAACACGTGACTCATCTTCTCTGTTTGCTTTGTCCATTGAGTGCTTATTTACCTTTCGGAAATTTTACTTCTAACCTCTTCACATCTTCTGTTTAGTGTTTTATTGTTACGATCGCAACACTTTTCTCATCATTGTTTTGGCGGCCATCTTTTCTCTCAATCGATGGCGGCTAGCGCTAACTGAGAGAAAAACCTTAACCCTCGATCTCTCTCAATCTTTTATCACGAGAATTTTGTTATGCGCACCACGTTTTGCGTATGGGCTAACATTTCGCATTATGGCCTCGCAAGTCTGTTGGAGTTCGATAGTTCTAGACAGTGTCGTTTTGAACTACTTAGAAACCGCTCACTAACATTTTGCATTTTCCCTAAAGCTTGGTCGAGACATTGATGCTCTGAAACTCGAGTTTGAAGCTATTAATTTTTGTTTCACTAATGTTTGGGTTAGGGCTCGTGCTTTAGTCATGGACAGGTCAACCAAGACATATCTTTTTGGAAAAAAATTTGTTTGAATTATTTCCTAAACGAGTTTAAACTAAATTAAATTTTGTATTAATTATGGGGGCGTATGACTGGCGAGAATATTTTTCTTTCCGTTTTTTCCTTGTGTCGACATTATGTGCATGGACGTTTTATTACCGTTTTGAAAAAATAATGAATTAATCCTAATTTATTTTTGTCTTCAATTCGATTGATTCTCTCTTTAATTCGCTCTTAATGCACATCTCTCTCTTCTCTGCTATAAAAACCCTCGACTCCTTCATTTCAATTTGTGTCCGGAAGAGCTACTATCCTCTTCTTTTCGTCTCTCCTCCTCGTGTGGTCATTTCTTTTCTTTGTGCTTTCTTGCTGAGTTCGTAAAGTGGGCAAGTATTGTAGTGCTAACAATACTTGCAACAGTGATTTATCCTGGATACAACTTGACCACGGGGTATAGGCATCACTCATTCTTGAGGGCGTCTTGGGTCAACTATTGTGTTAAGGACAGCGTGTTGAACATGTGACTCGTCTTCGTTTCTTTGTCCATTGAGTGCTTATTTACCTTTCGGAAATTTTACTTCTAACCTCTTCACATCTTCTCTGTTTAGTGTTTTATTGTTACAGTCGCAACACTTTTCTCATCATTGTTTTGGCGGCCATCTTTTCTCTCTCAATCGGCAGCTAGCGCTAACAGAGAAAAACCTTAACCCTCGATCTCTCTCAATCTTTTATCACGAAATTTTGTTATGCGCACCACGTTTTTGCGTATGGGCTAACATTTCGCATTATGGCCTCGCAAGTCTGGTAGAGTTACGGTAGTTCTAGACAGGCCGTCGTTTTGAACTACTTAGAAACCGCTCACTAACATTTTGCATTTTCCCTAAAGCTTGGTCAGAGACATTGATGCTCTGAAACTCGAGTTTGAAGCTATTAATTTTAATCACCAAGATAGAGAAGCTAACTTTAACTTTGTAGCCGATGCTCTTGCTAAAGGGGCTGCTAGTAGACAATTTAGCTAGAGGGTGTTTGGTTTAATTTCCTCCTAAGACATTTTGCATGAACTTCAAGCTGGCAGTCGGGGTGGTGTTCTTATGGTCGACTTGTTAGGCTAGTTTTGTCTTGCCGTTTCGGCACCTCAAAAAAATAAAATAAAATTGAATTCAGTTGTTGGAATCAACCTTACAAAGACTGACAACTTAAGACAATTTCTAAACAGAAATACAAGATGGGGGAGCTATAGATACTAATCCCCAGAGCTCCTGTTTTTCCTTCCTGATAATACAGCTTTTTCTAGCACACACTTTCCTACGTTTACCAACTAATATTGAGGGAGCTTCTCTAGCTCTTTTATTGTGTGCCACCACCTCTCTTGTCGTTGGATCTTGCGACGAGTGAATCTCTGTGCAATGACTGAATCTCTGGGCAATAATAGGCCTGACATCATCTGCACAAGCCAGCCTCTCTAAGAAAGGTAGTAATGCAGAGAGCTCTTCATCTTGTTGATCAGAGTACCAACTTTCAATCGGAATTCCGTTATCTTTTTGCCATCGGAAATTTGTAGGACGATTATCAACCAAGATAATCTTGGCAAGATCGACCCCGAAAATAGTAAGATCCTTGACTTTGCCGTCGACATGAAATACAACGGAATCGAGATAGTAGCGTCCAACAATAAACTTGCGTTGAGGGTCAAGGAAATCAAGTACTGTATCTGCATAAACTTTACTACTTGCAGTGAAGATGACTAGATTAAACAACTCGGAGACCCTTGCCAAGAACTTGTGAACATACGGCCTCAATTTGACACAATAAGTGCGATCTCTTGTAGTAAATGACAAATCACACGTCTCGTCAACAACGAATGGTCCACTGTGTACCACAGTGTGTACTAGGGTTTCATCTAAATCCAAAACCAGCAGCTTCTTTTCCTGGATTTCTCGGTAGGCTAGAAATAGAAATACAACTACTTTCGGTGTGAAGCGGTTCACCATTGGAGTCCCCTGCTGCTGCTTGGAGATTCAACATCCTTGCTGCTTTCTTTCTTTCTTCTGCGTTTTATTATCTTTCAATTTCCTTTGCGCTGTGAAGTATTATTTATAAGGTATAAGTCAAGTTTAGCACTTTCCTAATCCTTATTCCAACCTTTATTCAAACCTTTTTCCAAATTCTGATAAGTTTCGGTTTAGCGCTTTCCTTTCTTTCTTCTGAGTCCCGCGGTTTTGCAGAGAGAACTGAAGAAAAGTAGATATCACTATCAGAATTTAAAGCTTAAAAGGAGGTTTTGCAGAGAGAACTGAGAATAGATTATATGGTATGGCCAGGGAGGGTTGAGTTTATATATATATAGCTCTATGCGCTCGTGATATGCTCGGAAAAGGAAACTGGTTTCTATTTGGAAAGGAATTAGCCCTTAGCCTGTATATATTCTTCAGTTTCTATTTCCAGTTTCCAGTTTCGGGTTTTTGATTTTATGCCGTTCCGGTGAGCTCCGATTCTGAAGAACAAGAATTTAATCCATGTCCTGACTATGATGTTGCAAAGATAGTATGACTTCATCCTCAAACCAAAGAAGAACAAGATTGATTGCCTTTAGGTTTCTGCCAAAAAAAAATATCACGAGAACCAGCAAGGATACCAGTGGTATCTTAAATTGCCGTACAATGCCCTGTGTTTGACAATCTCAAAGTGAACCTGGCCTCCTTTGCAGAAGAAGAAATAAGGAGAAAACAGACAACAGGACCAACATGATTAGTAGTTTTTTGCCCTTGTTTTCATTTCCTGTAACAATATGTCAGAGGCTTGTCAATATTGTAGTTTGTTTATCTAACTATATCAGGAAATTCATTTCCTTTTCTGGTGAAGTAAGAAATGTGCAACTGTTTCCGTATTTGGTCATTTTGCTTTTCTGGTATGTAACTTTAGTCCAGTACAGAATTGTATCAATTGGGTTCTAACCAGTAAGGCTATTCAAAGCAGTAGTGAAAGCTGGGTTTCTAGCTAGTTATGCTACTCCTAGATATTATTACATAAGTGCAAAGCTGAACCAGCACCATACTAGCTGACTGGTCTCTCTCTTATCTCAGACCTTTTATTCGCACTCATTAACTTCTTAAACTTAAGCCAATCTCAAAAAACAAAAACAACAATCAATCTGGTAATAATTTCATCCAAGTAAGAAAAAGAAAGAAAAAAACAATCCTGAAAGTACTACTTCATTGAGGCTTTACTGTAGCTGGGACTGTACTGGATGTTGATGAAATTCATGACTTTCCAAATACATATATGAAACTTCTCTTCCTAGACATTTTAATTCAACCTAAGTGAGATATGAAATGTTGCTGGACGCTGTTGCTGTAGGAAAAGACAAAAAAACATTTATAGATTGGATTTTGAAAACTGCAGTTCACTCACCAACAAATTAGTATTACCTTGCGGCAGGTGTCACAGATAGATGTAATATATATTTCGTAATCGGCAGAACCTCATTCGCATAATCAATCTACTTTACGCAGTACCTGGAATTACACTAACAAACATACTGCCATCAAAAACAGCTGTAGTGCTATTTGTTGGATATTTAGGTTGATTGTATGAATGGATTGGTATGAATTTGATGTGAATTTCACTTGAATGGAGGTGAGGGCATAAGCTTCTCTCTACCTCTTCTACTCAATTTTTCATTCATTTGATTACATTCTCTTTCTTCATCTTTTTCTTTATATACTAGGCTTACATAAGACCTAATACCAAAGCATATGGAATACTCATATCCACTAACTTACTTACTACTACTTGTTGTCTTACACTTCTATTACACTTTGATGAACATTGCATTAACTAACAATCTCCTCCTTAATGTGATGTTCCACAACTCCTAGTAATTCTCGAAAATTTTGAAACTTGCCTTTGGGAAGTGCTTTGGTGAATATGTCCGCCAATTGGTCTTCCGTCTTGCAATACTTGAGTTCCATCTCACCATCTTCAACCACTTCTCGAATGAAATGGTACTTGAGTTTGATATGCCTTGCTCTACAATGTCACAAAAAATTACGGATTTGTTGTCACAAAAAATTACGGATTTGTTGTCACAAAAAATTACGGTGCTTTCTTCTTGCTTCTCTTGAATATCTTCCAAAATTCTTCTTAGCCATACAACATGAGACGTAGCTATTGATGCCGAAATGTACTCCGCTTCCGCCGTGGATAGAGCTACGGTTTCTTGCTTCTTTGATGCCCATGTAAATATACCCGAACCAAGAGAAAAAAGCATACCCCGATGTACTCTTCATGTCATCGATACATCCTCCCAAGTCGCTATCACAATAGCCAACTAATTTGACATCCAAATTTCTAGAATACATGATTCCAAAATCAATTATTCCTTGTATGTACCTCAACAACCTCTTTGCCGCGCCAAGATGTAGATGACTAGGTGAACTCATGAACCTAGAAAGCATACTTGAAGCAAACATGATGTCGGGTCTTGTATGTGTAAGGTACAAAAAGTTTCCAATAAGACCTCTATAGTAAGTCTCATCAACTTTTCTTCCTCCATCATCTTTCTTGAGTTTCTCATTCACTACAAGTGGTGTAGATGTGGGGTTACAACCAAGCATACCAAATTCTTCAACACCTTTTCGGCATACTTGCTTTGTGAAATGAACACTCCATCTTCACTTTGATGAACTTCTATACCAAGGAAGTATTTGAGCAAACCCATGTCACTCATTTCATATTTCATCATCATTTCTCTCTTGAATTGCTCAATCATATGAGCATCATTACCCGTAATGATAAGATCATCAATATACAAGGCAACGATGAGAATAGACGTACCTTTTTTCTTCACATATAGTGTAGGCTCACTCTTGCTTTTTTTGAAGTTTTGCCTTTTGAAGTATCCATCTATCTCACTATACCAAGCTCTTGGTGCTTGCTTTAGGCCATACAAAGCTTTCTTCAACTTGTATACCTTATCTTCTTCACCTTCGACCACAAAACCTTGTGGTTTTTCTACATATACTTCTTTGTATCTACAATCTTTCTCCAAATGTCCATATTTCTTGCAATTGCGACATTGGGGTTTTCTTTTGTTCCAACAATTCTTCTCCCAGTGACCATTCTTCTTGAAAAAATTGCATCTTGGTACTTGTTGAGAATCACTTTTTGTGTAGTTGTTGGAGTTAGCTCCTCCTTTCTTCCATTTTTCCTTTCCTTTGAAGTTTAATGTTGATTCACTCTTGTACTCATTTTTCTTCATGGCTGAATTTTTGAATCCAAGTTGAGTTTTGATGAAATGCACTCTCAATTGGCAATAAGTGGAGTGGCTCCATGATAGACACATTTTTGTGTCTAATTTGATCTCAATACTATATATTGTTGGCACTCGATTTTGTACTTATTATGGTGTTTTATGTGTGTGTAGGTATTTTTGTGGAATAAACATTTTTGGAAAATTCGGCTCGAAAAATTATGCGGAGCACCCCCGGAGGACATTTTCTATGCAGACTCTTACTTTGGATAAGGGGCACCTCAATTTATAAGGGGCACCTCAGTTGGACACTGTTATTCGCACCGCAACTGTTGGATAAGGGGCAACCCTTTTTTCTTCATTTGAATTCGTTTTTGGCGGAAAAAAAAAATTCTCAAATGGCAGATTCTTGGTTCGAGCTTTGGGGATGTTTTAGAGCGACTCAATGGCTGAAACTTCTTGGGATGGTTTGATTTGGCTTAACAGACTTGGTGTATGTATTTGGTTCGACTGAATTTGGTTATATAATTCAAACGAACCGAACAGAGCAACACGTACACGAGAGAAGTTTTTCACGGGTTTGCATGAGTTTTGGAGAATTGGAACGTGTTTTCTGCATGTTTGTTGACTCGAGCAACAAACAGGAGCGTGTTAGAATTAAATACGGAGAGTTTTCATCCAACAGACGCGTGATGGAGTTGAGAATGAAAATTATTCCCGTGAAAGGAAGAAGAGAATAAACGGAGTTAATGAAGATATTTTGGAGTTATTAGGCGTGATTTCTTTGTCCTGTTGGGTATAAAAGAGGAGTAGGGGATGCGTACAAGAGATAGAGAGAGTTGGGGAGAGTTGGGACGAGAACAGAGGCGAGAATCGAGTTGCAGAGAAAACTCTTCTGCTGCTGCATGGGAAGAACACGAAGAACATAAGACCCACATGCAACAATCGTTCCTGCTACAGTGATAACGACTCACAGCTGAGGGTCGTAGTTCGGAGACAGTCTTAAAGCAACAGTAACAGTGACATTTACTATTTATCGTACACTGTAACAGTGGTTTGTAACGCTTCTCATGCGTTGCAAATTCCTGGTTTATTTGATATCTCTCATTTTCATCATTTGTAAGCACCTTTGAGCAATAAAATCATATTTTGAGTGTGTTTCCAACATGATGAGCTAGACCCCCATCACTGAGACACCGGAGGAAGCTATTTTGCACCCATGTGGTAATTCTATTTAATTCCTTTATGACTATTTGCACTATTATAATTGATTTATGATTTTTCTTGATTATTTGTGAATTCGTTAGATGTCGCATGCTTAGTCTTAGGTAATTTAGATGCGTCATGCTTGTGAATTACATATAATTCTTTATAAAATCTACCTTGGCAAAGAATCAGAGTCGATGTTTGTTATTTTATGAGCTTTAATTGTCCGGAATTAATATATGAACCGCATGAATGTGAGAATTGGTGGAATCCCGAGTCCCAATAACTCTCTTCATCTTGTGACATAAATTGTAGATTTTCTCTATTTTTATTATTTTTCTTTATTAAATCCTAAAATCAATTTCAACAAGTCCGAGTGAACGACAACTCTACTTACCACTAAAAACATTCGATCAATTTTTGGCGCCGCCGACGCGGACTTGTGTATAGATTTGTTTTTAGGTTTTTATTTTTATTTTTATTATTTTTGTTCCTTTTTACGCGTTTTGGTATTCTCTGTTTGCTTTCAGACTTGGTGCGGAGCTTATGAAAAAGAGAAAGTGCTGAAAAGAAAAGCAAAGCCAAAAAAAAGGAAAGAAAAGAGAGATCCGAACGGAGTGAAGAAGAAAATTTTGTATATAATGTTATTTTTTTTTTTTTTTCTTAGAAACTGTAATTAGGTAATTATTTTTGTAAATTTTTTTTGGACTTTTTAATTTTTGGACTTTTGGACATTATTATTTTTAAAACCCTAAGGAAGGGTTAGTTTAAATATAAACTGCACAAGGAAGGACGACAGTTACGATAATGTCTCGGCCCCTCGGGTTCGTACACTGACATAAGAGTCAGTGGCCCGAGTCGACTTCAACGGTTCATCCCCCGTCCGGAACGGGAGGTAAGAATTCTAAACACCCACGAATCCCCGTCGGCGGGTTTCTTTGGATGATTTTGTATGCATATATGTTGAGGTCTTGAATACGGTTGCTTTAATTTCCTAGTAAAGGGAAAGGACTGGCCATACAAGATAAGGGTTCGGATTTCATCACCGTTCTCTTCTTGTCCGCCTTAGGAAAACTAAATCAAACGCGAACCTAAGCTTAAAATACTGACTAGAACGAGACCGATAGGGTAACGAGCTTAATAGGGAAAGTCATTCGAAAAATATTGGTTACTCTTTAAGCATACTTGAAGTTCATGATGGTTTCGTAAGTTGAATGCGTGATCGCGCCGCCTTGTAATGCGGTGAGGCCTTGGGTATCAAAGCTCCACGCAGCCTTCCCTCGCCTCTATTCAACTTACTTAAACTCGATTGATTCCAGAGGGTTTGCTCAGATTGTAACGAATTCCCTTTCGAAGGATTAGAAGCTGGTCTAGAAACAATCTAAGTGGAGCCATCATGCTTTTTGTTTGCTAGAAATCAGTAGGTTTGTTATGGTCGAGTCAGCCTTGTTTGTGTTTGTGTAGAATTCCCTCGCAGTTAGGATGTCAAACTGGTATTATAGCATCCAATACAATGATTATCCAACTGAACAATATGGACATTACTCTTTTTATGACCATAGTGTGAATAGTGGTTGGGAACACCAATCTTTTGAAAGTTATGGGTCATACTATGGTGAGCCCAATTACTATCCACACGAGCATCGGTCATTCGAGCAAGAAGATTATAGTACTAGTTCTTAGTATTTACAGGCTGCAATCGAACTTTTGAAAACTAGTCCCTATTATGATCATTCTGAACCTGTTCATCCTTTAGAAGAGTCTCTCAAACAATTAACTGAGAATACAAATAGGTTTGTGTTAGAAATGGATAAACAAAATGCAGCTATGAGTGAACCTTCTATACACGAAACCAAAAGGGAATCATGTGAGTCGAGTCACGAAACCATAAGGAAGTCATGTGATTCGATTCAAAAGCTTTTGTTAGAGGCCCAGAACAGAACTGCTCGAAATAATCTTAGTGTTTCCAATAGTACCCTTGAAAATGAGGATAATTATTTGCATAATCAAGATGATGAGGTTAAAATTGGTGACACTAATTTAGATGAGGTTCAACCATTTTCATGTTATTATAATGATGATTATGATGAGGATAGTGTTGATGAAGAATTTGAAATAAATAGGCATAGTGATCAGGAATTTGTTACCCTAATTGAGCTTTATAACGATAATATTATTTCTTGTTCAAGTCCAAATAATTTTAATAATTATTCACCTATTCAAAAGGACGAGGATTTGACTAGAGATACCCCCGTTTTGGACGATGTAGTATTGCCTTATGATTACGAAGCCAATAATAGTTTAGAGGAGCGGGTTTATCCTGAGAATATTATTTTCGAGTCTAGCGATTTAGAAACATTAGTCTTAGACAAAGAAGATGAACTTGTAGAGATGAGTGAGGATAAACCTGACTTAGAAGAATCAATTGACCATTTTCAGGAATCAGATGACCTTGAAATTAGGGAAGTTGTGACTAGTCTTTCTAGAGACACTGAAAACTCTAAGTTTGGGGGTGATTATCATTCTCCATGTGCTTTAACTCTTAGAAAGGTCCCTAACTTGAGACTTGACATATGTGCCTCAACCATTTTAAAAGATCATCTTCATACACTTTTTCCTGAACCTAGTTGTGTCCATAAAGAAGTTCAATTGTTAGAAACCCATCCTCTGGTTGATGTGGTTAACCCAGGCTACGATACCTCGATTGACTTTATTTTCCCACCAAAAAAATTTTCTCCAATTGTGGGAACTTATGAAATTCAAATGTGTCAAATATTAAGTTTTAAGACTAGACCTAATTACTTTAGGAGATTAGGGTCGACACATTTGTTTAAGGAAGATCACCACTCTCTTTGTGGTCAGCTGTGTGAGTCAAGTCTGATTGACTTAGAGGATCCCCAGTGATTCAGGTTATTGTTATGTGCTTCTAAGTTCTTAATTGAGTATTTCCAGACTCTAGAACCTGATCTTCAGGATCCTACCTTTGAGGAAATCCAACCAATGAAAGCTTTTTATCTAGACCCTTTTATAGAGCCTGAACCCGAACCACAACCAGATGTAGTTGTCTTAAACAAAAAAATAGATAAGGATGTGTTGGATATCTTCCCCAGTGCTTGTCATCTCCTCTTCTTGTGGTTAGCACTTTTTGATCCAGATGACCCGCAGTTATTCCGACTGTTGCTATATGATTCTTCGAGGTGACTAATGCTTTCCAATGTCTGGCTGAAGCAACACTTCTTGGGAGGTAATCCATGCTCTTGCAACACGGTAATATTTTTCCTTAACTCTTTTCTTCAAGTGGTAACAGTTTCTCATTGTTCATGCTTTTAATTTCATATTTAGAACATTGAGGACAATGTTAGATTTAAGTTTAGGGGTATGGGAAAAGCTTTTTAGTTGCAATAAATAAACTCCAGAGACTAGAAATTATGCGTATTAAGGTTGGCACTAACTAATCTAAGTGGATGGGAACATATTGGTTGTAGGAGTTGAGGAACCAATCTGATTAGATGGAAACATCTAGAAGAGTCTATTCATAAAAGCACAGATCTCAGGTGTTAGAAAAGAAAACATGGTAGTTTCGCCATATCCTCGTGATGGAAACATCGAAAGAATCCTGATCACTTTTTTTTTTTCTTTTTACCATTGCTAGGGTGAAATAGAATGGCTGAGATACAAAAAAAAAAAAGAGAAACCATACCACCGACAGCCCTAATAAATACAATAAAGTCGACCACCGATACCCTTGTATATGCCAAATTGAGTTGACCTAGAGTTAGGATTATCGACCACCGGTTCCCTTGTATATGCCGGTGTGTTGATATTAGTCCGGACCAATCTCACCATTAGGATAGGTTCACCTTAGTCAACATCATCCACGTTTTTCTCTTCTTAATCTATCCATGTGATTGGTTGACTCCGGTTAATGATGTCCAGAAACTATCTGAGTAGAGCTCTGTCACTTTATATGAATTATAATATGCTTGAGTGCAAACTCGTGTACAACAATTGGAATTTCGCATCAGGGTACTTCCTCCTATACTCAATGATTGTATTCCAACCAAGGAGATTCTTTAGTGCTTTAGATAGTTAGGGTCTGGAGTAAAGGTTTTGTGGGTACACCTCTGGTAAACCCTCCGGAGACAACACTCCGCCGCTATGGCCACCTAGCGGTTTAACGGCTTGTTAAACGTGCTAAGTGTAGTCATTTTATTTTCTAGAATAAATTTGCTCGAGGACTAGCAAATAATAAGTTTGGGGGTATTTGATAGATGGCACTCGATTTTGTACTTATTATGGTGTTTTAAGTGTGTGTAGGTATTTTTTGGGAATAAACATTTTTGGAAAATTCGGCTCGAAAAATTATGCGGAGCACCCCCGGAGGACATTTGCTATGCGGCCTCTTACTTTGGATAAGGGACACCTCAATTTATAAGGGGAACCTCAGTTGTACACTTCTATTCATACCCCAAAATTGTTGGATAAGGGGCAACCCTTTCTTCTTCATTTGAATTCGTTTTTGGCGAAAAAAAAAAATTCTCAAATGGCAGATTCTTGGTTCGAGCTTTGGGGATGTTTTAGAGCGACTCAATGGCTGAAACTTCTTGGGATGGTTTGATTTGGCTTAACAGACTTGGTGTATGTATCTGGTTCGACTAAATTTGGCTATATAATTCAAACGAATTGAACAGAGAAACACGTACACGAGAGAAGTTTTTCACGGGTTTGCATGAGTTTTGGAGAATAGGAACGTGTTTTCTGCATGTTTGTTGACTCGAGCAACAAACAAGAGCGTGTTAGAATTAAATACGGAGAGTTTTCATCCAACCGACGCGTGATGGAGTTGAGAATGGAAATTATTCCCGTGAAAGGAAGAAGAGAATAAATGGAGTTAATGAAGATATTTTGGAGTTATTACGCGTGATTTCTTTGTCCTGTTGGGTATAAAAGAGGAGTAGGGGATGCGTACAAGAGATAGAGAGAGTTTGGGGAGAGTTGAGATGAGAACAGAGGCGAGCATCGAGTTGCAGAGAAAACTCTTCTGCTGCTGCATGGGAAGAACACGAAGAACATAAGACCCACATGCAACAGTCGTTCCTGCTATAGTGATAACGACTCACAGCTGAGGGTCGTAGTTCGGAGACAGTCTTAAAGCAACAGTAACAGTGACATTTACCATTTATCGTACACTGTAATAGTGATTTCCAACGCTTCTCATGCGTTGCAAATTCCTGGTTTATTTGATATCTCTCCTTTTCATCATTTGTAAGCGCCTTTGAGCAATAAAATCATATTTTGAGCGTGTTTCCAACATGATGAGCTAGACCCCATCACTTTGAGACAACGGAGGAAGCTATTTTGCACCCATGTGGTAGTTCTATTTAATTCCTTTATGACTATTTGCACTATTATAATTGATTTATGATTTTTCTTGATTATTTGTGAATTCGTTAGATGTCGCATGCTTAGTCTTAGGTACTTTAGATGCGTCATGCTTGTGAATTACATATAATTCTTTATAAAATCTACCTTGGCAAAGAATTAGAGTCGATGTTTGTTATTTTATGAGCTTTAATTGTCCGGAATTAATAGATGAACCGCATGAATGTGAGAATTGGTGGAATACCGAGTCCCAGTAACTCTCTTCATCTTGTGACATAAATTGTATATTTTCTCTATTTTTATTATTATTATTATTTTTCTTTATTAAATCCTAAAATCAATTTCAACAAGTCCGAGTGAACGACAACTCTACTTACCACTAAAAAAATTCGATCACTCCACAGTCCACACCTTATATATTAAGATTGATCTAGGTTAAGGAGTTAGTTATGTGGGACTATTTTATTGTTTCTCCAACATGCTCCCCCTCCACGTGTAGGGGGAAGATTAAGACACTACAACGTGGACCTCTGTACGGGTGGACGGGAAACCCTTTGGGTCTACTTCTCATTCCACTCTCATACGGGCCTAGCTTTGATACCAATTGTTGGATATTTAGGTTGATTGTATGAATGGATTGGTATGAATTTGATATGAATTTCACTTGTATAGAGGTGAGGGCATAAGCTCCTCTCTACCTCTTCTACTCAAGTTTTCATTCATTTGATTACATTCTCTTTCTTCATCATTTTGTTTATATACTAGGCTTACATAAGACCTAATACCAAAGCATGTGGAATATTGTCTTACACTTCTATTACACTTTGATGAACATTGCATTAACTAACACTATTGAAGTTGTGGCTAGAGACCATAACAGAAGATTCAATGGATGCTCAACAGGCTTCTTACAAAGTGAGACAAATGTCAAATTGCAGAAGATCTTAGTTTCCTCCATGGTGGGCAGTTGGCTATAGATATCCAGTCGCAGAGGCGTATTATTTAAGGGGACGCTGAATCTATTGTTGTGGACTGGAAAACCACTCGATTCCGGATGAGATAGGAAAGCTGGCTTAATTGATTCCTTCTATTGAGTTCAACTTCGTCAAGCGCACATGTAATGATGCAACTCATTCCCTTGCTCAATTTGCTCTTTCCAACCATAATTCTGATAAAGAATCCCCCCATCGAAGATGCTGATGTAGCTCCTTAATTTTCCCGTGTCTTTCAGCATAAAAAAAGGCCATAAAAACACATACTGCCATAATTACATACCCACAATTCACTACCAAATGCAGAGTACCAAAAACATCAGCAAGCAAATACCAAGAAAAATAAACCAGGCTGAAGCTCTGGCGACTTCGAAAGCTACAAGTCTATATAGCATGGGCTAGGGAGATGCTTCTTGTTAGTGTGAAATCATACAATGCGACAACAACATAGTGCTTAAATCTATATCAAAAAAGTCAAAAGCAAACTAGATGAGAACATATGAGAATAATTTATTTGTAACAAAAGTTTATCCAGAAAACATATGTGCATAAACGTCAGAAAATGTTTATCCAGTTAGAGATTTGTAACAAAAGTTTTTTATATATAAATATAGGTTCGAACTAATAAACAAAGCTTAACCAGTAACAACCATGATTGAATAAAAAGTAAAAAAAACAACTGAATGATACAACACCTAGTGAAACATGCATATAACTTAATCAGCAAAAACGAAGTATTCGTTGCCTTTTGATTGGCTATATGAAATGAAGAATCCCCCAACTGTTTTTGGTTCTTGCAGGCTCCAAATGTGCCCGATTCCTTTCTTCACAACTAGTATAACACGTACGCGCGATGCGCCTACCTTTCCATTTCAAGACCATGCAGGTTTCATGAACTAATTTTAACACTTTCGCCGATGGAAGCCATGGACACACTTGGATCAACACCAGTACACCACCAATTGTTTAGTGATTCCCAACATAATCACATTCAACAAAATTTTTCCGATACATTCCCACATACAAACTATAGTCGGGCATTATCCCCAAAAATCTGAATTTGATAATATCTAATGGTATAAAAATGTTAAACAAAAACCAATAGATAATATCCATACGCCATTTCCAAATGCTAACCGACTAAAGATCATTTAACAATACATCATTCTATAATTAGGCACTTCCAAATTCTGAGCTCATAAGAAAAAATAATCCCTTTTTATTTTAGGGCCATGACTTCTCACTCACCCTTTCTTTCTCCATCATAAAGAGCCCCACTACTTAGTCTCATCTCACCTATTGTGGCTAGCTAATGAAGCAATCTCAAGTCATCGATTATACTTACAGTGTGATGCTCATCCTTTTCTCGCTACTGCCATAACACTTGCATATAATCATATTTGGCTTGAATAAACTCAAGTTTATGACAAATTAGCAAAAATAAAAAGAACAATTAGTCATCCTATGATACTTTTAGCTTCCCTAAAATCACATTGCAGCTCTCTGCAATCATACTAATGTTTGGTTAGCATGAAATTAGCAAGAAACCAAGACAAAATTAACAATTGAATATCGTTACTCAAGCATTTTTGCAAACAGATAGAGTTCAATAAAATAATTTTAACTAACGACGCTGCATGAATCGTCTACTAATGTTCATCAAAACCACGGAAGCAAATTACAATATGAATACATCCGGAGCGATTTCATCAAAAAAATGGATTGAATTTAACATACCTGGTGATTTGTGTAAGCTCGAATCAGCTTCAGAATCACAGCATTGTTCTTCCTTCCTTAACAAATTTACCTGATATAATTTCTAACACCGAATACTACTTTTGAAGATAATAATTGGTGTAGATTTAGGGCTGTGCAATGTGATTGATGGGTTTATATACAAATGGATACGGGGAGTGTAAAGTAACTTCGAGAGAAGAAGAAGATTTGATTTTGATAATGTGATTTTGACATTGAGTTTCATCCAACTAATGAAATTGAGGAATCAGCTTCAGAATCACTTCGTTCCGTTCTTCGTAACGATACAAATTTGGGTGACATAATTTGTTCTTCTATGAAAAAATTTGAGTTGAATTCTATGATCAGATGGAAAATAATTTGAGAAGCATCAGCTTGATTTGCTGAGTTCTTCGTTTTCTGTTCGATGTGTTTTTGAAGAGGCAAACAGAAAATGCCCATCGATTTGATGAAAGTAACGAAAAACTGAAGAAGATGAAGGCAGAGGAAAATAAATACGGAAGGGCATGTTAGTCAGTTCATGTGAAACCGGAGAAAACCCCTCTTTTCTTTATATTAGTATAAGATTGAATCCAGAACGCATGAGTCAGATCTTTTAGCTCGTTTCTACAGTAAAATGTGCGCAAAGATAAATCACATTGTATTCACCGAGCATTCTTCAAAATAGAAACATACATGTTCTAGATACAATCATCTTCCAAAAGTATGCTTCAAAATACAAAGCTCAAAATAAACATGTTCAAACCATTAAACACTCCTTCATTCTTTCATTTAATCACCCATGTCAACGTAATCCGACATCGGGTCCAAAGCATTCCACAAGTTCATGCCGTACTCGTACTGGTTTGTCCATTCCTTAGTGAACTCTCCACAGTTTCCATATCCCACCCGTGGCAAAGGACAATCATCAGTTATCTTCAAGCCTATGTAATGGTTCATGTTGACATGTGCCATTACAATTCTTCTTTTCTTTAGCGCCGGCTCACACCTAGTTCTTGAGGGTACATACGTACAAGAGCCTCCGAGGAACCCTTTGCTGAATACATGAAAGACACAAGTGAATGTGTCTGCTAAAAGTTGTGCACCAAAAGGCATTTGCATCCAAAACTTATAACCGGTCGTCTTCGACCCCTTTCGCCATTTCACATTGGAAACCACCTCCTTGAACTTAATTTCTTTCTCCTTGCATGATAAATCTCTTGGAGATATCGATCCATTCTGGAAGCAACTTTCATTCACCCCAAATCCCACAGGAGACGCTGAGCAAGAGTTCGGAGACTTGGAGATTGGAAAGTACATCAACGAAAAATACCAGAAAATGAATTGTGTAGGAAGACAAATATTGGTTTCTAACTTGTGACCGGCGGCCCGTAAGAGCTTGGGGGTAGAAGAAGAGCCAATAAAACAAAAACCACCAGGGCGTCCGACAACTAAAATGTCATTTAGAAAAACTGTGAACGAAGACAAGAGATGCACAAGAGACCCAGGTCGCCATGAGTATGTCCAGGCGGAATATAATGAGTATGAGAAGTCTTTCATTACCAATAACAGGGTTGGCCAAAAAAGCAAGTAGTCACCCAAAGTCATATACAAGCGAAAGAAAAGGAGGACATGGATGTTGTTGAGTATACGGTAGGTACCCAGCAAAGCCAAACTAGCGAAATGGTGACGATAAGAGGAATAAAGGGTAATCCGCGCACCCCTAGAGATTCCCAAGGAAGACCACATCGTGTTGCTTACACTTTGTATAAAGAGTATACCGATCAACTTCCTTACGTCATCTTGGATCACCTTATATCCACCGACGACGTTTACGGCGATAGCAATTGTGGTGACCATGTTGCAACGAAACAATTAGGGAATTTCGATGAAGCGGACAAACTAAAACTCACCCAAATCGAATATGCAAGAAAAAAATGGCCGCTAAACTCATTGAGGACAAGCCTTTCAATGATCATGCAAGGAGTTGGATGCTATCATTTCGGAGAACTAGTAAGTTGGTAAAGTAGGTTTTGTGGGTATATATATCTCTAGTAAACCCTCACGAGACCATAACTCGTCCACTAGGGACACCTAGGGGTTGAAAGGCTTGTTATACATGCTAAGTGTGATCGTAGCCTCGACGACACGGAGTTGTATGTATATTTTAGAATTATTTTGTTTGATTTGCTCGAGGACTAGCAAAGTCTAAGTGTGGGGGAATTTGATAGGTGTCATAAACACCTTCATTTATATCTATATTTTATGCTTACTTTGTTATGTTTTCTTGTAAATTATGTATCTTATGTTTTCTTTTGAGTTTATTAGGTGCATTGGAGTCATTCGACGCAAAAGAAGGAGAAATAATTCATTTGGAACATAAAGGACATGAAAGAACTAGGTTGTGCAAGAAAGAGGCGATGAAAGAACTGTCGGTTTCCCAAAACTGATAGCTAAGAACGAAAGAACAGGCAGTCAGTGACAGGCCAAATGGTCACTAGGTGGCCCATATCCAATTGCTGAACGCCCATAGTAATTTCATTACACCAGCTCTAAAATTCAGATGAAAATGATCTCTCAATCATTTCTTCTAAAATTCAGAGAAGCCATGGCGCTGCTGTAAGAGAGGAATCGAGAGAGATAAGAGCAGATCTGGTTTGTGTGAGAGAAGAAAGATGAGTGATTGATGCTGGTGATTTCAACTGAGTTAAACAAAGTGGAGATGACAGAGACTGTTAGAGTGATAAAGAACATTGATGCCATGAGACTGATTAGGAAGAAATGGAGTTCGAGATGCAGTTTCTGGTGGGTTATGATGCACTTGAGCAGATGTTATTGATGGTGAATTTGGGTTTTTAACAGAAATTGAAGATGGTCTGTGATTGAGAAGCATTGGTGGATGAAATGAGTTTGAGTCGCTGCTGTTAGTTCCTAGAAGAAGAGTGATTTGTTGTGCTGTTTCAATGGGTTATGGTGGCCGTTCTTGAAGGGGTTTAGAGCTTCAATTAGAGACTGTCATGAGTTTGTTGTTGGTGTTATCTCAGTGAAGTTGGTACTGCAGCTGTAAAAATCAATTAAGAGATCTTTGTTGGTGAGATGTTGCGGCTTGGTTGGAATCGATGAAGGCAACTGAAGCTGGTGGTCCTGAGTTGGAGACTTACAAGGGCTGTAATTTCTGAGAGTAATTTGGGATTAGAAGATCTGAAGCTTCAGATATGGGTCTTGAGCAACTGGTGTTGGTGGATTGCAAATGGTAGCTGTGATTGGTAAGTTATAGGGGTTTGTGTTGGCTGGAGATGGATGCCATGAAGACAGTAATGACGATTGAAGTTGCAAGGAACTGAATTGATACTGGTAGTTGCATTTGAGCAAGAACAACACAGGGTATGAGTTCTTTCTTTGTCGAGATCTCATAGGGGTTGAACTCAAGAATGGTTGCGTCTCGTGGTGCTTGTGTATCTTTGGAATTATAGGGAAGTTGGTTTGGCTGCTGCTGGGAAGTTTAGTCAAGAGTATGGAGATGGAATTGCATCTGCAATGAAGTGTTGTTGCTGCTGTTGTGCTGTGACAGTGAGACATGAGGTGAGTAACTGAGCAAAATGTGCAATTGGTGTTGAATGAGCAGATGGGTTCTTGAGTTGGTAGGTGGTCTGCAGCGGAGTGATGCAGTGGTGAGATGAACTAACAAGAGCTAAAGGCAAGCTGTAATTGCAGTTCACTGAAGCTTAGTGAGCAACTGGTACAACTAAAGATGCAAGTGCAGTGACAATGGATATGAAGCTGTATAGGAAATAACAGGAATAGAAGGGTGATCTTGGTGTTGTATGCAGCTGAAGAGAAGGATGAATTGAAGCTTTTGCAGTTGATTTATAGATGAAAGCAGCATGAGCTGAGTTGCACGCATGTGTAACTGCAAGTTGAAGTGATTTTGTTGGTCTAAGAAGAGAATGGAAGTGCTGCAATAGATGTATGTTTAGGTTGAATGAATGAGATGGAATTGTGCAGGGAAATTAGCCTGAGACGTCCGGAAATCAACAAGGAAACAAAGGGAACTCTACTGAAATTCCATTATGCCGAGTTCACTCAGTGATCCGATCCGACTCAGCTGACCCGGTTCGACTCGGATGGATTTGGACCTGTTTTGATTGGGTTTCACTTGTGGACTGTTTTGAGGACTGATTTTTAGCAGAAGGATGTGACCTGAATTTGGATTTAGAAATAGACTAAAGCAGAGTATATAAAAGGGATCTGCTTTATCATATCTTTACTTCTACTTTTGTTCTAGGGTTTAGAAACATGAAACTTCTTTTTATTCTTGTGATGAACTCTTTTAACATGAGTACTTAATCTTATCATTGGTTATGGATTAGTTGGATTTCCAAACATGATTTTTTGTTCAATAAATTAGTTTTGTCTCCATGCTTTATCGTTTATGATTCACTATTGATATTGTTTTATGATTTGAATACTTGTTTGATCGAGTCGCGAATCGGTTGATTTTGTGTTCATCTCCATTGCTAGATTAGGATTTATTATACACAAAAGTGATAGATTCCTGATTACAAGTAGCATAATTGTGATTATTGCTTGTAGTGATACATCCTAGTAGTCACATGTGAGTCATAACCTTTGTTAAATCGGATTAGTGCTTTTACACATTCGATTGCTTTGATTGGCCTGATTTCATAGAACTTAATGCATCTAGGGAATTAAACTTGATTAGTGCTTTTACACGTTAGGTTGTTCTCTTAGGTAGAATTCGTATTCGCATCTTTTAATGTGTTTGTTGATGACAACAGGAAATTAGCGGGATATTCTTGCGATCAAGGTATTCTAGGGCTTTCGATAAAGTTGAGATTAAAATATCAATTCTAGTTATTGTGTCGTAAACATGTTTGTGATTGAAGACGAAATCCTTAACCAATATCTTCACATATTTGCGTGCTTGCTTTACATTGTTTGCTTTTAGTTTAATTTCCTTTACATAAAATCAGAAAAATCTCCCCTTTGTTTATATAAGAAATCGAAACATATTGACAACCAAGACCTCTCTGTGGGAACGATCCTTTCTTGCCCTTGCTATATTTTATATTTTGAGTAGTGAGAAAGTAATTTATTTTTGACGATACGACAAAATCATTGTGTGATTTATATCGTCGTAGTTGTGTTATTCCCCATTGTCTTTTATTGCTTGTGTAGTTTTTCGTATTGCTCATAGCGGCTCGGATTTGTAAGTCTCCCCCAACAAAAGCTTGGTCAGAGACATTGATGCTCAGAAACTCGAGTTTGAAGCTATTAATTTTAATCACCAAGATAGATAAGCTAACTTTAACTTTGTAGCCGATGCCCTTGCTAAAGTGGCTTCTAGTAGACAATTAGCTAGAGGGTGTTTGGTATAATTAGCTCCTCAAGACATTTTGCAAGAACTTCAAGCTAACACCCGGGGTTGTTCTTATGGTCGACTTGTTTGTTAGTTTTGTCTTGCCGTTTCGGCACCTCATAAAAAAAAACAAAAAAAATTAAAAAGAAAAGAAAATTGAATTCAATTGTTGGAATCAACCTTCATGTCAGCAGTTACATTTCTGATTCCCTAAGGTATCTGCCAGTTGGTGTTATTGAGAATATTAGCTGATAATCACGTTTTGAGATCCAATCCAGCATGGTAATCTCGTCCATATGAGATATTCCAACAACCTCAGCACAGGCTTATAGCCTTATCATTCTTGGTAATTTCATTTTTTCCTGCAACAAACTCACATTAATTATCTTGCAACTTCAACAACAGCTACTGAACTTCCAATACCAGTAGCTTCATCCACATTGACAATGATTTGAGTTGCTCTCATTTTCCGCCTTAAAAGAGATACTGATTGACAGTTGTTGAAAATGAGAGTAAAACTTTAAGGCCATTGTTTATAATTTCATTGATGCAGATCCTTGCCTTTTCAAACATGGTAGAATTTCGAGTTTTCCACAAAATCTACAAAGTACACCAGTCAAAGTTTAAAACACAACTCGATCACTTTATTAGTCCAACCTCATGAATCATGATTGTCAATGGTTCAGAGTGAAATGACTGCAATAGTTGAATCTGGTAGAGCTTTGATTTTATTACATCCATGAATCTGGTAGAGCTTTGTAATGACATTATATGTACACCCCAAAGATGTTACATCCATACTGAAACAGCTGAATCTGGTAGAGCTTGACATAGAGAATCGTAAATATAATGTCATTACATATACTTCCAGCCTTGCACCTTCAAATGTAGAGCCGTGACTCCTTTGTGGGGCTAACTTTTTAAGTATGGCTGATAAGTTGTTCAACCTTTGATTTTATTTC
The DNA here is from genome assembly GCA_023531295.1 of Papaver armeniacum. NCBI lineage: Eukaryota > Viridiplantae > Streptophyta > Magnoliopsida > Ranunculales > Papaveraceae > Papaver > Papaver armeniacum. Next base: position 332,920 of record JAJJWW010016839.1, on the reverse strand, counting down.
TCCAACTTTCTTACCATATATGTACGTTTTAGCTAAATCTATGTATGATAAATTGAATTAATTGGGACTAGATATAGTCAGCCGATCTTTACCAGAATCTTTAAGGAAATCTTTGTGGAATTTGAATATTTCAGAAAGAATTAAGTTTTTTTTTATGGAAATGTTTACAAAATGCGCTGCCAACTAATGCTAAGCTCTTTGGAAAAGTGAAAGATGCAGTGCCTCAACGTACCATGTGTAAAGTCGAAATAGAAACAACTAAACACGTTTTATTTCATTGTTCTTATGCTAAGGAAATTTGGGACTCTTCCCCTAATCAAGTTTATTTATCCTTAGATACGTCAAGCACGATATTAGATCTCTGTAAAAGTTGGATGGCTAACCCCAAGGATAAATATATCCATAGAATTACTTCTTACTAAAAAATGGTTCATCTGGGAAGAAAAATGTGATAGGATGTTTGAAAGTTGTGACTACTCGTTTTCCCGTAGTCTACGTAATGTATACAACTAAGAGAATCGGATACTAAGTAGTATTGATGCCTCTGTTGAACTGATAATGCTAAGTAATATGAGATACTCAAGATCGCAATAATAACAAAGAACTCAAATATAATGTAAAAGAAACTAAGTTATCATGAGACACAAGAGATTACGTGGTTCGACTTTAGTCTACGTCCACGGGGTAATGAGTGATTGTTTGTATTATGTTATGATGGTTACAAAGATCTTAAATGCTTCCCAAAGTAATAGAGAGAACTCAAGTTGAAGTCATACTTAAGTTCTAAACATTAAAGAGGTATAAGCTTAAGACTAGATATTCTCTCCTAGATATTGAATGCCCTTTGTTTGTTGGTGAGGCTTGGTATTTATAACCCCTTCTGCTCCAGGTATATCTTTGCTCCCTCCAGATCCATTATTTCTTGATATACCTTCCGCATTGATGGTACCTTTGTTCGCCGCGTGCTTTCTCCAGTCGAACTCTGCCACCTCAGCTGACCCACGTTCCTTCGGGAACTTCCCAACCTTAGTACAAAGTTGTACCTTTGTTCACCTCTCGGTCTCCGCCAATCGTGTTCACACATCGTCTCTACACGTGCCTTGATTATGCGTGTAGATAAGAGATTTGTGCATTTAATGCTGATTAGATATGTCATCTACCTTTGTCCCTTCGCCAGCTGCCTCCCCATACACTAGGTTTTTACTCTTCTCATCTTAGCCGTCGAGGCATCCTTTCTTGGGACGAGATAAAGTAGATCTACGAAGGTATCTTCTGTCATTCGGATTCCTCTGTATAGCGAGGGCAACACAATTATCTTGCATGCGGACACTAAGATCGTGACACGTGCTCCGCGGAATATTGGTATTCACAGTTTGCCCCTTTTCTTTCATATTCTACCGTTTGGTAGTATTGGAAGAAAACTTCCGTTACGCCGCCATTTTTGCACGTACCGATTGGGTGGTCCTACATTTCCTTTCATGCAATAACTTCCCCTTGAATTTCGGGACATCCAAATTTTTGGATTCTCCAGCCGCCTATAAGAAGAGAATAAAGAGAAGGAATTTTCATTAACTCATTTTCTTCCCATCGAACCGTCGCTCTCTTTCTCTTTCACAGAGGTTTCCCCCTGCTGTCAACTGCTACTCTTGTTTTTGGTTCGCCAAGGCTCTGGTTCAATCGTTCGATTATCACATACAAGTAAGTGATACTCTGCTTCTTCTCTTCTCTTTTGGATTTTTATTTTTGGGATCGTTCTTTCTTCGACTTTGTTTAACTCCCTTTGATTGCCATTGATTTTGTTGGATGACTGCATGCGTCATTTGAAACTTTCATTGTGTTCTCCATGTTGTATGAGAGTTTGGGTCTGTCTTCATTTCGTATTTTGATGTTGAACCAGCCATGCTCGTTCTTTGTCTGCAACTTTATCCATGGTGGTGAATGACCTTTGATTTTGCCTTATGATGCGTTTAAACCGTTCCCTTTGGTTGGTTTAGTAAAACCCATGCCCAAAGTATACTTTTTTTCCCCTAATTTGCTTTTGATTTGACTGTAATTCCAATCCGCCATTGCTGATGAGCCATTCTTCCTGTTGGTGTTAGGAATCATGAGACTTCAAAAGAAGCCTACGCGTAAGGGGCAAAGAACCTCTTCATCTGCTGATCCACCTCCGCGATGGATCATCCTGATGCTACGCCATTTCCACCCCCTGAGGATACTGAGGTGCCTGCTGGTACTGAGATGGTTGTGGTACCTGAGGATGCTGTGGACCTAGAGGTAGAAGAAGTTGTTGTTGAGGATCTTCCACCTCCTCCTCCTCATTATGAACTGCAAAGGCTGACACTTCGTGACAAAGATAGATATGCTCACTTGTCTTTAGCTGAGATCACCAAGTCTTTTCGTCTCCATAAGTTTGAAATCTCCTTTGTCAATGGTCCTGATGTTCTCACCGAGTCCCTTATCCGGGATTTTCCTTACGATGAGAATAACCTTTTGGTTAGTGTTGGCCAATTGGCCGCAGGTATGCTCCTCCCTTTGTCCAGTAGAAAGGATCCCTTCTAGTATGACGTTCTGTTTACCAGGGATGACCCAGCGCATAAGACTCAGGTCCGGAGGGTTATGCAATACACTGGTAACTTTTGGCGTGCCCTTCGTGAGTGCTGGTATTGTAGCAAGGGTAAGACTACTCTGGAGTCTTATGACCCCTTTGCTGAGGGAAGGTCTAAGGAGGAGGATTATACACCTGCCAACTACAATGCTACATATGCAGATGTTATTCAGAAAACTAATCTTCTTCCTTGGAGTGTTGGTCCACGCCGTATTCATGTTACTTCTCGGCAAATTAGGGAAGGTAACAGTCTTCGTCTGCTGGAGGAGATTAAGGGTGCACACGGTACGGTTCGGCTCGGTTCTTGCCGAGGCCGAGCAATTGCCTCCCTAGCCTCGGTTCCAAAATTTTGGACCGATACATGTACATTTTACCTCGATTCCGGTACCATTCGGTACACGTATGGTACCAGGTACGGTTCCGGACCAATCGGTACCACCCCCAAATCAGTCTCAACACCAAACTCTCTACCCCTACTGGAAAGTTACTCTCCACTAGAAATGGATCTCTTTTTGTAAGGAAAGCTTCAGAAGTAATTGGTCAGAATGGGGTCGTAGTAAATGAGAAGAAAATGGATGTAAAAAATCCAATCATTGTGATAGACAATTATGATAGTTTCACATACAATCTTTACCAGTATATGGGAGAGATGGGTTGTGCTATTGAAGTCTACGAAACGATGAAATCACCGTAGAGAAACGAAAAGAGAAATCCGAGAGGGATACTCATATCTCCTGGACCAGTACACCTCAAGATTCAGAATCTCCTTGCAAACTGTTCTTGAGCTTGGACCTATTGTGCCTCTGTTTGGGGTTTGTATGGGATTGCAATGCATCGGGGAAGCTTATGGTGGAAAGATTATCCGATGGTTAAATTATTAAAGATTATACCATCCCTAGATCTAACGGCTATCAGTAGTCTACTACCCCTAAATCCAATGGTTATAATTATTCGGTACATTCGGTTCGGGACGGTACGGGATTAGGGCAGGACCGTGTACCAGACTGCTCAGCCCCGGTTCCTATTTTTTGGACCGGTACTTATACCCCATTCCTCGGTTCGGTACAAAATCAGGTACGGTTCCACCGGTTCCGGGACGGTCCGCCGGTCCGGCTCGGTTCATGTGCACCCTTAGAGGAGATTGATAAGACTGGGTTGATTATTATCCCTTACTCTGCTAAGCTCTTCTTGTCAAAGGCTGACCGCATTCATCTTGATCATGATGACCACTGGGCGCGTACTCCCCTTCGTGTGGTGGGTCCTTGGGCCTACGGTTTTACCACCACAAATCCCCATGCTCCTCGTGCACCTTTCTCTCTTCCTGAGAAGTATGATGGATATCAGCCTTGGGTTTTCAACCCTGCTGCTCCTCATGAGGTAACCTTTTTTTATATTTGATGGCCTTTGGTATAATGTCTTTGTTTGATATTCTGATGGTTTTTTTTATAGTCTGCCCCTTTTTCTTCTGCTGGAACTGCCTCGGGCTCTGCTGGTAACTCCGTGGCTACTAGGACTAGGAAGAGGAAGGTTTCGGTTGAAACAAATACGCCAACACCTGCGGAGGTAAGGATTATTGCCATACCTTTGTGTTCGTAGGTTCCTTAGTATCTTGCCCCTGATCCTTAGCTGGCGCATGTGTTTTTCCACAGTCTTCCAAGAGAAAGGGTAAGTTGAAGGCTATTATTGATCTTGAGGCATTGGATGAGGATCCAAAGGCTAGACAGGAGGTGCCGGATGATGAAGACATGAAGGACATTGAGGATACTGGCCTCAGCCCTCATTTGGATGATATTGAGGAAGATTTTTCCAAGGACAACCCTAGTCCCATTCGTGCTGGCTCGGTGGAGGGTGAGAATCTCCTAGCTGGTGGTGATGCTTAGTTGGTCAACCCTGTTAGTGTTCAAGCTCTAGCTCATACTTTGTCTTCAAAGGTGCCTTCGCTTTCTGCTCCTGGTGGAGCATTGCCTGTTGTCTCAGCTGCTACTGAGCCTGTTGTTGTAGCTTCCAAGAGTCTTCCTTCATCTCCTGCTACTTCACTTCAATCAAGTGGTTCTTTTGCTAAGGTTGTTACCCCATTGGTGAGGGTTAGCAGTTCGGACTCTCAGCCGAAGAAGAAGGTTGTGATTTAACTGGCCAGCTTCTCCTTCAATGCTACGCCGACCTCATTAGGGAGCGCTCAGTATGTTTCTACTGCTCCTGTTAGCAAAGCTGTTGGACCTCCGCCTTCGTCACTAGATTGGACCGTATTGGGCAATCTTCCTTCTGCTGGTGATATGGACTTAGGTGGTGCTCAAGCTTTTTCTTCGGTTCCCAGCTCATCCACCATGTCGTCTCTTCGTCGTGGTGAGGGTTCAGCAGTCGTGCCCCATGTTCGCTCTCAAGCGACTGAAGGGGTTGTTGCTGAGTCTAGCAAGGGTAAGCTGCCTGAGAACTTGAGCCTTGGTAGTTCTGATGATGCCATCCTTGAAGCCATTCTGCGGGATTCGAGGGGTCCTTTTTCTGCTGAGGTCGATCGTCATCATCTGGATAGCTCTTTTGAAGTAGCTTCGTAGTTGGACGTGCTGTCTGCCCAATATCGTGCGGCTAAGGATCTATTCTTCGACCCGGATTGCCTTCGATCTAGCCAAAGCTTTGGTGAAATCCGAAGGGGTAGCATCCAAGAGATGGAGGCTTTTATGGACACCTACACTGATTTCCTTCCTCGCCTCTCAGCGTTCTCAGTAAGTGATTCTTACCTTACCGTTTTGCCTTTTGCTTGGATTCTTCATCCACTCTTATAATACTCCTTTGTTTGCATCTTTGCAAGCAGATAGATGTTGGCTTTACCTTATTCAAATTATATAGGGCTACGTGTACTCACTCGAGTGCTCTGCTGGAGTGTGCTTGTCAAGAATATGCCCTTGTTAGCACACAACAACCTTCGTCCAGTGATGCTGCTTCTGTTGCTAGGGTATCTTCGTTGGAGGATGATTTGAGGAAGACTCAAAGGTCTCTCGGAGGCTTGTTTGTTGGCTCTCGAGAGAGCTAACAATCTTTGCTAAAGTTACCGAGGAAGGGCGTAAAAAGGCGCGATTCCGCTCCGCTCGCCGAGTCCTCCAAATCCATAGGTTCGTTTCTTCTTTCCCTTAGCTTTGTTTTCGTTCTTGTTTGGCTGCATAGTCCTAATACAACCTTCGCCTGCCAGATGGTAGCTCTAGTGAGCTTAGATGTCTCCGGGATCAAGTAGCCAAGTTAACCTCCAATGTTCGGTATTATCAGAAGAAGTCTGATAGGTTGATGAACGTAACTGTTCATAGTGAGGCCCAACTTTCCCTTGAGTCTGCTTATAATGCTGATTTAGTGAAGCAGATGGCTTTGCTTTGTAAAGAATGTGATGAAGCCCTTAATTGGAAGGATAGTCTCATTTTAAAGCAAAAAGAGGATATTGCCTTAGTTGAGAAACACCTCTTAGCCCAAGAAATCATCCGCAAAAAATATCATGCGGATTTTGAAGACGCTTGTGCTTCATTAGATAAGGTTACTACAGAGCGTAACGTTTTATCTTCTGAGGTTTGTTCTCTTAAGAAAAGACTTGTCGAGGCAGACTCCACGTCATCTTCCATGTCTCATGCGTCCTTAGTTAAGAATTTGGGAGAGTTAGAGAATGTTTACCAAGTTTTATCCTCTGAGAATGCTTCGCTCCGGATTGACGTTGATGACCTCTGAACTGAACGTGATACCCTCGTGGAGGATCTCGAGGCCGCGGAGGTGGACCTTGTTGAGGCTCAGCATATTTTAGAAGAATCCCTTAGCCATGCAGGAGGTAGCTTAGGGTCCTCATATTCCAGTATCATCCTTTGTGTCTTTTACTGTTTCTTCTTATTACTTACACCCTTTGTACTTCGCAGTTCTCCAAGAGCAGTTGGTGGGCGCAAATGCCAAGATTAACCGTCTTGAGGGTCAAATATCTTCGTTGGAGATATCTCGCCAATTCGATGCTGCTGCTAAGTTTAAGGCTGAGGCACTTCATCAAGCTAATGATCAACTCAGTGCTCAGGTGAGGGAACTCAGTCAGAAATCTGCCTCTGATTTGGCGGCTCAGGCCTCCCAAATGAAGATTCAGTTTGAGAAGTCGACCATTGATTATATTAACGACGCCTTTGCGGAAGCTGAACATCAGGCTGAAGGGGTATTTTTTCCTCGTCTTCCTTACCCATGATCATGTCGTGTCCAGTCTGTTTTAACTGAACTCTTTGTTGTATTATGCCCCCAGCTGAGGGGCCTTTGTATCGTCTCCTTCCCTTGAAACAATGCTTTGTGGTGGTTTGAACCTTTGTTATCTGAAATTTTTAAGACATGTTAGTCATATTTTGGTGACATTATTATCGTACCTTTATTATTGCATGAATATTTTGTTTGTAGACGTATTGTGTCTAGTTGGTTGCACATTCAAGTCATCACAAGGTGCTAAGGTATGTTTAACCTTGGGTGGAACATTCATCGTCCTACCTAAGTATCCTTTGGCCAGAAGGTACCGTGGTGGCGAGGGCTCCTACGTGGGCAATAGTTTTCCTGTAACCTTACGCGTTCAGCGCGAGGGCTGATTTACTGCGACAAGGTATCTCTATATGGGATATCTTACTTTCTCTTATTGCCTCATGAATGGAGTTATCACTCCGAGGATCCGAGTATTGACATATGCGCAGTTATGTCTTGCCTTGTCTCATCGTCAATACTGACGGAGGGTGCCTATTCTAACCCAATTTATACTTAATCAAAAATATACTTTCTCTTAGCAAAAGGTTTCTTTCATTGATTAGTAAGGTTTATAATACCTTTGGTCAGGGATAGAATATGGTGGGTTATTGCCCATTCCCTTCTTCTCCTGAGTAATCACCATTCTCTTACGGGTAGTACTTCTTTAGGTACATTGCTTTCCAAGGGTGTTGCAATACTTCACCTTTGAGGTTACTTAGGTAGTATGACCCTTTCCGGCGATGTCATGTATGATGTAGGGCATGTCCCATGTTGGAGCTAACTTGACCCACTCCTTGTTTTTGATATGGTGGTATTTGACGTAGCACGTATTCTTCGACCACAAATTTTCTAGGGATAACCCGTTTGTTGTATTCACGAGTTAGCCTTCGTTGATAGTTCACCATCTTTTGCAAAGCCACTTCCCGCCTTTCTTCAAGATCATCGAGCTTTCCTAGCATTAGGTCCGTTGTTAGGTTTTTCTCTAAGCCTCCTTTTTTGTCGTTGGAAGTATTATCTCCGTTGGGATGACCGCTGACTCCGTAGGTTAGCAAGATCAAGGTTTCTCCCGTTGCCGCCCTTCTTGTAGTTCGGCAGGCCCATAGGACGTTTTGCAGTTGTTCGCACCATCTTTTCTTGTATGCTCTCAGCTTTTTCTTCAAGATCATCGTTATTGTTTTGTTAGTCGCCTTCCCTTGTCCATTGCTCTTAGGGTATATAGGAGTGAACTTGTTTTTCTGAATGTTGAAAGTATCAAACAACATATCTATGCTTTTTCCTTGCAACTTCTTGCCATTGTCAGAGACTATGGCGGATGGTATCCCGAACCTGCATATGATTTTCTCAAACAAGAACTTAAAGACATCTGTGTCCCTAATTCTTGCTAAAGCCTTAGCTTCCGCCCATTTGGTGAAGTAATCCATAGCCACAATAAGGTATTCTCTATTCGAGGTTCCCTTTATCAAGGGTCTGACAATGTCAACCCCCCATTTGACAAATGGCCAAGGGCTGATAACTGAGTTGAGCTCCGTTGCTGGTGCTTTAATCTTCTTGGCAAAGCGTTGGCATCTCTCACAGTGCTTAGCCAGGTTCTTTGAATCTTCTTCCATGCTTAGCCAGTAGTATCCTTGCATTTTGGTTTTGATCGCCAAGGACCTTCTTCCGCTATGGTTTCCAGCTTCTCCGCTGTGTATATCATGTAGTATTTTTCTACCTTCGGTTCGTGAGAGGCACCGCATTAGAGGCCCAAGAAATGACCTTCTATATAGTACTCTATCACGAAGGCTGTACATTGCTGCTTTTGATTCGAGCTTTCGAGCCTCTTTGACGTATGCTGGTAAGGTACCTTTGTCGAGATATTGGTGAATTGGAGTCCTCCAATCATCTACCGCCCCATCTTCGATGTCTTCGTCTGACATAGGTTAGTGTTTTTCAGACTCTTTGACTTCGTTATCTGGTTCTTCTTCGTCTTTTTTTTTTCTCAGCTTCTCTCATGGCCAAAGTCTCATCGCTCCCGATATTGGTCCTTCTATCGAACGATCGTATATCCTTCCAATTTGCACGGAGGTGGTATTTTTGTCCCTTAGCATTGAAGATATGAATGCTAAGGCATCTCGTGTCTGTTATCTTTTTGACAGACGTGTCTGAAGGTAACGTTGCGATCTTTGACACATGCTCATGTGCTAAATTTAGGTACGGAGATAGTACCGGATCCAAAGTTTGATATTTGAGCTCGATTTGCCTAATGACTAACTGTGAGTCACTAGTTAAACGAACATCTGATAAGCCTAGCTCCCGTGCCGCGTAGACCATGTATGACGCCTCGTGATACGTGATATTATTAGTGTATTGTTCGAATTCTAACTTTGAACGCATAGATGAGTCGGTCTCCAGTAGGGGTTGTTATTACAATCCCTATGCATGCGCCTTCTCCGTTGGAGAATCCATCTACGAATATCTCCCACCTTCGTGAATTCTGAGGTTCCAAGAGATCCTCTGGTTCTTGCTTTTCTTCCTCCATTCCTGGGATGTCATCAATCTCTGCTTCGTCGTTGAGAGGTAGATCTGCTATAAAGTCTTCTAAGATTTGCGATTTCTCAGCCTTCCTTGTTTCAAAGATTATATGAAAGTGCTTGATCATGGCATTCCATTTTTCCACCCTTCCAATTTTCTCCGCGCTGTCGAGGATTTGACTTATCTGAGCCTTTTTAAAGACTCAGATGGTATGTGCGTCAAAATATATCCTTAGTTTTTGTGTTGCCACTACTAAGGAATATATAAGCTGCTCCACCTTGGTATAATTACGCTCCGCTGAACTGAGTGTTTTGCTGATGTAGTATATGGGCTTTTCTCCTTGTTCTTGGTCTCGTACTAGGACTGCGCTCACAGCGTAGCTTGTTGCAGCTAACTACAAGGTAAGGATTTCACCTGGCTCCGGCATCTGTAGGATGGGTACCGAAGTCAAATATTCCTTGATTTTTTGGAAAGATTGCTCGCACTCCGTGGTCCAAATGAACCTGCTTCCTTTCCTTAGTGTATCGAAAAATGCCTTGCATTTATCTGATGACCTTGCTATGAATCTTCCCATGGAAGGTAAGATTCCATTTAGCTTTTGTACTGCTTTTAGTGTTTGTGGAGATGGCATTTCCATTATCGCTCTGACCCTTTCGGGGTCCACTTCTATTCCTCTCTTAGTTACCAAGTATCCCAAGAATTTTCCTAAGGTTACTCCGAATATGCATTTCTCCGGGTTCACCTTCATGTGGAAACTTCTCATGGTTTCGAATATTTCCTTTAAGTCTGAAAAGTGGTTTTTTGCTTCTTTGCTTTTGACAAGCATATCTTCCACGTAGACCTCTAGTATCTTGCCTATCCACGGCTTGAAGATTTTGTCTACCAATCGCTGGTATGTTGCCCCCGCGTTCTTTAGTCCAAAAAGCATCCTTGTTGTTGATGGTGGATTTTCGTTCAAGGTTGAGTTTGTAAAAAACCAGAAAAATCATGCGCTGACATCTTGTAAAAGATAAAGCCATTTATAAGTGTTGGATACTCCCTCACTTAATTCAAATTGTATTTCACTGTACTCATTATCGGTGTGGCATGACGGTAGTGTTACTCTTACTGAGAATAACACGAACCTCCAAGCACTATAATGAATCATTATCGGTGTGGCATGACGATCGAGTGTTACTCTTACGAGTAACACGAACCTCCAAACACTATAATGAAACCATGTACGAAATACCCGTCTCAGTCGGTGTGTTATACTAGCCCGAGCCCTCTCGGTGTGTTATACTAGCCCGATTGAGCCCCTCTCGGTGTGTTATACTAGCCCGATTGAGCATCCGGACTTGACCGTATCGAGTCTCGGATATGATTCGATCGCAGTCATCCAACTCCACAAGCATGATTGGATGACCACGGATCAATTCCATCACCCTAAGCATGGTATGGAATACCCACGGCCTTAGCTTGCCGGATATGATCGATCGCGATCATCCAACTCCGCAAGCATGATTGGATGACCACAGATCAATTCCATCACCCTAAGCATGGTATGGAATACACACGGCCTTAGCTTGCCGTATGATCGATCGCGATCATCCAACTCCGCAAGCATGATTGGATGACCACGGATCAATTCCATCACCCCAGCGGTATGGAATACACACAACCCGCATGGTCGACCATTGGCCTTAAGCTTGCCAAGAAACCGTCCATACCAAGCATTATGGACGGAAAACCTAAATTAGGGTTTGCGGCATATTACATGTGCCGCAAAAACGGTCTCAACCATCCATCTTCGCAGCATAGATGGACGGTGTAGATGTAGACTCAAAGGGCCCGGAGCATGTCGACACAATCACCATGTGACCGCCACACACATGACCAATCGGTCGAAACCAACCATGATTGGTTACAACGAATTCGTCTCGCTTTGAAGAGTGTGGTCGCACGGCTTTGAAAGTCAAAATTAGGGTTTCAAGCCATCGCGCGCGTCCATCTTCTCCGGCACGAATGGAGGGTCACAGATTAGATTAAGCAGGTCCGGTTATACCAGGCATGACCACCGTGGGCCCATCTACCTCCTCATGCGGTCGGCCAAGGCACATCATTCCCGGCCAACCCAAACGCACGCCCAAACTCGTGCGGTTACACCTCCCAAATCCTAAACCGATCTCGACCGCTCAACTTCACCGGATGATTTGAATGGCTTAGATCACGTTTTCATGGGATAATCGGGTATAGGTGTGAACACCAACCTACCACCTACACGGTGGTATGATCGACCAAGACCGACCAAGATGGGTCGTCTTGGGGCGCGCGCCAAACTTGGGATGACACGCGGTTACCAATTCCCTTGCGGTAAGAGATTTCTGCAAAACCGATCTCAACCACTCCTCTTTGCCGGGTCAAATTGAGTGGCCCAGATCCAGCGCTTTCATGAGGGAACGGAATACGGGCGCCTACACCATCATGCGTCAACACGCATGTATGGTCGGTCCTCTCTAAAATCCTTCCCATGCTTGGTTTCGACCAAGCCAAGAGTGATGCTTGCACACCTCTTCAAAAAACCCCAATATTCATTAACGGTCGCGAGATGAGTGTCTCAAAGACCATCTCATCCGTCCAACTTCACCAGCATGGTTATACAACCCTGGTCAGGAGTTATTTGGTTAGTGAGGCGTCATTACCCATCACTTTACCACACCACAATGCGGTACCCGCATAAAATACACACGATACTTCACAAGTATCGACTTTCTGAATAACGCAGTTATTCAATTCAGCATTACATGCTATCTTTCGTGGATCCACGATTCACATTCCGACATCAATCATGTCACAAATCGGGGATACATACGGGGTATTGGTCTCGGTTTACTGCGTGCGGCGTAACGCGCCATCACAAGAACGTGTTAGGAAGTCATGGACGGTTAGTGATGATGGGAGAAGTGGGCAAGACTGGTCGTGTGGCACCAACACACATCTCCACTATTCCATCACTCCACTTCCTCCACTTCCCACGAGAGACGTGAATGAGGCTCAATGACTTGTATAAATAGATTTTCCTCTCTATTCATCAACAACGGAGAAAAACACAAGTTCAGGGAAACAACACAAAGTGTCAAGACGAATCGTATTCAAAAACCAAGTGTTGATACCGTCACATTCAACCATTTTCTGTTACAAGTCATAGCAAGCCAACACCTTCACAATCTCAACACCTTCTTCGCTTCCCTCCCTAAGATCAACCCCATCTCCTTCACTTTGTGACCGAAACAAGTCTGAAACGGCCATTTATTGGTTTAGGCCGGACTTGCACACATTGATCTCTCGAATCTACAAGCACTCACCGCGCGATTGCATTTGTTGAAGGTTTAGATTCATTCCTCATCCACACCCCAAATTACCAAATTCTGCAGGAGTAGTTTTCACCCATCAACAATTGGCGACCACAGTGGGAGATTAATCTCTCGGTTACAAAAGTCGAATTCTCGAATTTTTTAGTCTCACGATGTATCCTCACTCGGAATCTACGGGGGGGTTCGAGATATCATGGGAAGCATAGCTAGAATGTTGGAGGATGTCTTGGCAAATCAAGTCGGTATCACCGGAAGGCGAGAGCGAGACATTTCGCCTTTTGAATGATATGGCGGCACAATTACAAGAAGCATCGACGGAGGCATCCACTCGGGCAATGCGGAGAATCTTTAACCAGGAGTCACATCTTTACCTAAGTGGAGAAGCAAAAAGGGCGCGCAACTGCAGGAGACCCGGGGAAGATGAACAACATGGTCCGGTCAACAATGATGCAACTCCACGGGAGAGGAGACTTATCCAGAATGCTACGATGTCTCGCCAGGATAAAGAAGGGGAACTGCAGCCTATGGAGCCTTGCCGGAGGATTTATACCTCAAAGCTCTTGCCGAAGCCCGAAGACTGTCCAATCGCGTCGGCCTTCCAACCAACCAAGAAACGCTTGAGAAAGGAGAAATCAATCAAGAAATGCCTGAATACGAGAGGATGGGAGCGTTCAATCCGGTCACTCAGCGGTGACATTACGACACCTTCCACATCCTCTACCTAGGCAAGCGATCCGCAGATATGATGACACTCACAAGTCTTCCAACTTCATCTCCTGTTCCACATCAAAGCCACGCAGAGACATTGCAACGCCCGCTAACGCAGGAAAAGCTAGACTCAAGGTACTTACATTTCCCCTTCCCAATGAAGAAGATTCTGGAGCTGCTGGAGACGTGGGTGCGAAATGGAGAGGTGGAGCTACCCCCGGTATGGCGTCCGCCTACTGATCAGAAGTAATGGACCCGAGGTACTTGTCATTACCACGGTTCCTTCATCACCCCACCCCAGTGAATGCAACGCTTTGAAGAGCATTGTTCAGGAGAAGCTTGGTTCAGAGAGATAGCTTGCAGAGGATTTTCTTAGAGAGACTACTCCGGTTTGATATAAGTGAGGCTTCAAAAAGCAAGTAAGTTCTACTCAACAATTTTACAAGAAAGATAGTTTAGAATTCACTGGGGACTTAGCATCCCACACGTGGAGAAAGAGGCTCAGTAATCAAACACCATGTTTGTTTCATTCATGCTTTCCTTTCACACAACGTTTGCAACTTCATGTGACATGTGCAATCATTCATGACCAAGATGCAAATTTCATTTAAAATAACCTCTTTCAGAAAAAATCATTCACCAAACTATCTCAAAATGAACCAATTCAATTACATATTAATTCAAAACCGGTAGTCAAAGGAATCCTCACTATCACTCAAAAACAAGAGCATCTAAAAAGAAAAGTAGGTAGCTACGATCCTTCAAGGAAAGTCCTTCAGCAGCAACTCGTCCTTCTGGGCAAGAGAGACTTTCATCCTTTGAAGTACAACCTGCTTCAGCTTCAATTCCTTAGGCAACTTTTCAACCTCTTCTTCTGGCGAGTAACACGGTATACGAAGGGGCTCGGTCCTATAATTTACGGAGCTACCGTGGTCAATACACCTTATGCGGCCGTCACTTCTACCACCGGTGCCGGCGTAGCGAGGAGATGTTCCGGTGAGTGTAACACCTCCCGTCACCAGAGTCAAAGCAGCCGCAAATCCCGACAACTCCTCAAGCGTAACGCCTCCGGTAGTCACCCCGAGCAACAACTTTCACTCCCGCATCAGGACGAGGAGCCGGAGGGACGAGAGGAGGACCACCATCCATTACCATTTCAGACTTGATGGAGAAGCGGGAAGTTCTTGCTAAGACTCAAACGGATATGGCCGCAACTCAGAAAGAGGTATTTCAGCCGCGCGGACCTACGTGGACCTGATCAAATGAGCGACACCAGATATGAACGGTCTGTCATGGAGATTCCTACACTGGGGCCGATCCTCACACGATCCTCCCCGAGTCAACGGATTTACTACGAACCGAGAGACCGGTGGATTAGGAAGCGGCATCTCTAGTGGAAAGCTTGTGTGAACTCTTGCGCCTCTCAAAGAATCAACGTGCGAGAGATGTTTCCTGTAATTAATAAAATAGCTCGGACGTACACACCGACTCCTTCACGTCCGTAAGTCTTAAGCGCATCGAAAACACCAGTAAATAATGTTACATTTACGAGAAGACGACATGATGGCGAAAAAAGATCACGACCAGCCCTACATGTTACCGCACACATCAAGGGTTCGAGTTCGGGGAGGGCCCTCGTCGACACAGAGCATCTTCCAATGTGATTTCTCTCAAGACTCTCGGGACGGCCAAGGTTAGCCCATGCAAGATTGTGCGTCATCCCACCACAATGACGGACTTCGAAGGAAACCGGACCAAGCACATACGGTGAAGCTTCAACCCATACTCACACCAAAAGGGGACGCACTTTCGAAGCAAGACGTGATTAGAAGGGGAAGATAATATACCGCGTCGTTGTTAGAAATTAGCGGAGAGACCGACACCCGGTCTCCGCCCAATGGAATGCTCCAAAAGCGATTCTCCTCTACTGAACATCAACATGTTAGTAGATGCAACTAGCGGACACGTCATGTTCTCCTCCATGGATGGATGTAGCGGCTACAACCAGATAAGGATGTACGAGCGTGACGCAAGGGCATATATCTCACCAACGAAGCGATACAACCTTCACCTTACATAGCGGTTCCTCAACGGCAAGGGAAAACCACCGAGATACAATATCCTGCGTGTCCGCCAACTCCAACTCCGGTGCCACATGTACGACTCCCGCAATGATGCAACAACGTTCGAGATATTCCATACCGGCTCGACAAAACCACTATAAACAAACCATGTAAACCACGCTTGGGGACTGAGGCTCGGCATGAAGTTCCTTCACCGTCAGTCAAGGACTTCTTCAACACGAGAAAGATGGTCTGTCAAGAATCATGGAATTCGCAAGGGTAAATCGAACTGGAGAGGAAGCCACTTCAACTCTCCCTCCCGCGAAGGCGCTTCAATAGTCTATTCAAGAGATGCCTCAATGCTCTCTCCGGGACCCCTGTTCGCTTCGGAATCCTGCTTCAACACTCTCTCCAGGATCTACCTCAACGTTCGCACCAGAAACCACTTTAACATCCTCTCGAGTCATTTTAACACTCAAGCTACATCAATAATCTGCACTCTAAGTTATCTTTGATGTACTCATTGCTTAAACGTACGTCTCATCCATCCTTCATGAGGACCCAAAATGGAGCATGAATAACCCTAAAGTCGATATGAGGTGGGTTATCCGGTGGAACGAATATTTTCATAGTTGAAAGGGCGCGGTGAACAGCTCATCATCAACGTTCGGCATATCTTTGAAGCTATCAACACTTCCTGACTTGACACCAGCATTATCTCCAGAAGACATCTCAACAGGGATTCTTTCTACCGCAATGAAATAAAAGACAGGAGTTAGAGCTTGTATGAAAGCATATGAGAAGTGTCGCCACACACCACAAGACACAACTCACACAATGGCCAGTCCAAACATCATTCAAGTCTGGTATTGATCAAGCATAACTCAAGTTTTCAAGTCTGGTATTGATTTCAAGTCCTGTACAAGTTTCGATCATTGATTTCAAGTCTCAATTTTTAAGTACGGTACAAGCCTCAAGTCAAAGCTCAAGTCAAAGGCTGGTATTGCTCAAGTCGCAAAGGCTGGTGTTAATCACGACATAAGGCTGGTATAATAGGCGCACACAAAGGGCCGGTTTCGATC
Source organism: Papaver armeniacum (assembly GCA_023531295.1). Taxonomy (NCBI): domain Eukaryota; kingdom Viridiplantae; phylum Streptophyta; class Magnoliopsida; order Ranunculales; family Papaveraceae; genus Papaver; species Papaver armeniacum. The sequence continues at coordinate 316,362 of JAJJWW010016839.1, read as the reverse complement.
GAAGCACATGGGCTGACGTTTGAAGCATGTACACAGTAGACCCACTTTCAACCGAAGCGACACAACAAGCCCACGTTCGATCAAGCGGGCGCAGTAACCCCACGAACGAAGCAGGCGCAACATCGATCGATTAGGCACATCCCCACGATTGAACGAAGCGGCGCAATAGCCCCTCGACCGAAGCGAGTCATAGCAAGGTCGATCGAAGCTATGCAAGACCGACATTATGCTAGGGGAACACTTTTACGGACGTCTCTTGAACGTGACATGCTCGAAGGACGGGACGACCCGTCTCTCCTGGTAACATCTAACATTGTCTCATAAGTTTTATCTTTAATCTGTCACCATCTCATGCCTACCACACAATAGTGTAACCATTATGTGCTAGGCGGGGACTTAATGTTGATGGTGGATTTTCGTTCAAGGTTGAGTTTGTAAAAAACCAGAAAAATCATGCGCTGACATCTTGTAAAAGATAAAGCCATTTATAAGTGTTGGATACTCCCTCACTTAATTCAGCCTTGTATTTCCTGTACTCATTATCGGTGTGGCATGACGTAGTGTTACTCTTACGAGAATAACACGAACCTCCAAGCACTATAATGAATCATTATCGATGTGGCATGACGACTGAGTGTTACTCTTACTAAGTAACACGAACCTCCAAACACTATAATGAAACCATGTACGAAATACCCGTACAGGCTGATTCTCGGTGTGTTATACTAGCCCGAGCCCTCTCGGTGTGTTATACTAGCCCGATTGAGCCCCTCTCGGTGTGTTATACTAGCCCGATTGAGCATCCGGACTTGACTGTATCAGTCTCCGGATATGATCTGATCGCAGTCATCCAACTCCACAAGCATGATTGGATGACCACGGATCAATTCCATCACCCTAAGCATGGTATGGAATACCCACGGCCTTAGCTTGCCAGATATGATCTGATCGCAGTCATCCAACTCCGCAAGCATGATTGGATGACCACGATCAATTCCATCACCCTAAGCATGGTATGGAATACACACGACCTTAGCTTGCCGATATGATCGATCGCAGTCATCCAACTCCGCAAGCATGATTGGATGACCACAGATCAATTCCATCACCCCAAGCAGGTATGGAATACACACGGCCGACCCCGCATGGTCGACCATTGGCCTTCGCTTGCCAAGAAACCGTCCATACCAAGCATTATGGACGGAAAACCCTAAATTAGGGTTTGCGGCATATTACATGTGCCGCAAAACGGTCTCAACCATCCATCTTCGCAGGCATAGTTGGACGGTGTAGATGTAGACTCAAAGGGCCCGGAGCATGTCGACACAATCACCATGTGACCGCCTACACACATGACCAATCGGTCGAAACCAACCATGATTGGTTACAACGAATTCGTCACACTTTGAAAGAGTGTGGTCGCACGGCTTTGAAAGTCAAAATTAGGGTTTCAAGCCATCGCGCGCGTCCATCTTCTCCGGCACACGAATGGAGGGTCACAGATTAGATTAAGCAGGTCCGGTTATACCAGCATGACCACCGTGGGCCCATCTACCTCCTCACGCGGTCGGCCAAGGCACATCATTCCCGGCCAACCCAAAACGCACGCCCAAACTCGTGCGGTTACACCTCCCAAATCCTAAACTGATCTCGACCGCTCAACTTCACCGGATGATTTGAATGGCTTAGATCACGTTTTCATGGGATAATCGAGTATAGGTGTGAACACCAACCTACCACCTACACGGTGGTATGATCGACCAAGACCGACCAAGATGGGTCGTCTTGGGGCGCGCGCCCAAACTTGGGATGACACGCGGTTACCAATTCCCTTGCGGTAAGAGATTTCTGCCGCAAACCGATCTCAACCACTCCTCTTTGCCGGTCAAATTGAGTGGCCCAGATCGCGCTTTCATGAGGGAACGGAATACAGGCGCCTACACCATCATGCGTCAACACGCATGTATGGTCGGTCCTCTCTAAAATCCTTCCCATGCTTGGTTTCGACCAAGCTGAAGAGTGATGCTTGCACACCTCTTCAAAAAACCCCAATATTCATTAACGGTCGCAGATGAGTGTCTCAAAGACCATCTCATCCGTCCAACTTCACCAGCATGGTTATACAACCCTGGTCAGGAGTTATTTGGTTAGTGAGGCGTCATTACCCATCACTTTACCACACCACAATGCGGTACCCGCATAAAATACACACGATACTTCACAAGTATCGACTTTCTGAATAACGCAGTTATTCAATTCAGCATTACATGCTATCTTTCGTGGATCCACGATTCACATTCCAGACATCAATCATGTCACAAACTGGGGGATACATACTGGGGTATTGGTCTGGCGGTTTACAGCGTGCGGCGTGCAACGCGCCATCACAAGAACGTGTTAGGAAGTCATGGACGGTTAGTGATGATGGGAGAAGTGGGCAAGACTGGTCGTGTGGCACCAACACACATCTCCACTATTCCATCACTCCACTTCCTCCACTTCCCACGAGAGACGTGAATGAGGCTCAATGACTTGTATAAATAGATTTTCCTCTCTATTCATCAACGACGGAGAAAAAACCAGAGGGAAACAACACAAGTCAAGACGAGACAGAAAAACCAAGTGTTGATACCGTCACATTCAACCATTTTCTGTTACAAGTCATAGCAAGCCAACACCTTCACAATCTCAACACCTTCTTCGCTTCCCTCCCTAAGATCAACCCCATCTCCTTCACTTTGTGACCGAAACAAGTCCTGGAACGGCCATTTATTGGTTTAGGCCGGACTTGCACTGTTGATCTCTCGAATCTACAAGCACTCACCGCCTTGATGCATTTGTTGAAGGTTTAGATTCATTCCTCATCCGCACCCCAAATTACCAAATTCTGCGGGAGTAGTTTTCACCCATCAACAATTGGCGACCACAAATGGGAGATTAATCTCTCGGTTACATAAAATCGAATTCTCGAATTTTTCGGTTTCATCTCACGATGTATCCTCACTCGGAATCCGCGGGGGGTTCGAGATATCATGGGAAGCATAGCTAGAATGCTTGGAGGATGTCTTGGCAAATCAAGTCGGTATCACCCCGGAAGGCGGAGCGAGACATTTCGCCTTTTGAATGATATGGCGGCACAATTACAAGAAGCATCGACAGAGGCATCCACTCGGGCAATGCGCGAATCTTTAACCAGGAGTCACATCTTTACCCAGAGAAGCAAAAGGGCGCGCAACCGCAGGAGACCCGGGAAGATGAACAACATGGTCCGGTCAACAATGGAGACCCGATGCAACTCCACGGAGAGGAGACTTATCCAGAATGCTACGATGTCTGCCAGATAAAGAAGGGGAACCTGCAGCCTATGGAGCCTTGCCAGAGGATTTATACCTCAAAGCTCTTGCCGAAGCCCGGAAGACTGTCCAATCCGCGTCGGCCTTCCAACCAACTGAAGAAACGCTTGAGAAAGGAGAAATCAATCAGGAAATGCCCGAATACAGAGGATGGGAGCGTTCAATCCGGTCACTCAGCGGTGACATTACGACACCTTCCACATCCCTCTACCTAGGCAAGCGATCCGCAGATATGATGACACTCACAAGTCTTCCAACTTCATCTCCTGTTCCACATCAAAGCCACGCAGACATTGCAACGCCCGCTAACGCAGGAAAAGCTAGACTCAAGGTACTTACATTTCCCCTTCCCAATGAAGAAGATTCTGGAGCTGCTGGAGACGTGGGTGCGAAATGGAGAGGTGGAGCTACCCCCGGTATGGCGTCCGCCTACTGATCAAGAAGTAATGGACCCAAGGTACTGTCATTACCACCGGTTCCTTCATCACCCCACCAGTGAATGCAACGCTTTGAAGCGCATTGTTCAGGAGAAGCTTGGTTCAGAGAGATAGCTTGCAGAGGATTTTCTTAGAGAGACTACTCCGGTTTGATATAAGTGAGGCTTCAAAAGCAAGTAAGTTCTACTCAACAATTTTACAAGAAAGATAGTTTAGAATTCACTTTGGGGACTTAGCATCCCACACGTGGAGAAAGAGGCTCGATAATCAAACACCATGTTTGTTTCATTCATGCTTTCCTTTCACACAACGTTTGCAACTTCATGTGACATGTGCAATCATTCATGACCAAGATGCAAATTTCATTTAAAATAACCTCTTTCGAAAAAAATCATTCACCAAACTATCTCAAAATGAACCAATTCAATTACCTATTAATTCAAAACCGGTAGTCAAAGGAATCCTCACTATCACTCAAAAACAAGAGCATCTAAAAAGAAAAGTAGGTAGCTACGATCCTTGAAGGAAAGTCCTTCAAAGAACAACTCGTCCTTCCAGGCAAGAGAGACTTTCATCCTTTGAAGTACAACTGCTTGACTTCAATTCCTTAGGCAACTTTTCAACCTCTTCTTCCTGCGAGTAACACACGGTATACGAAGGGGCTCCGTCCTATAATTTCTGGAGCTACCGTGGTCAATACACCTTATGCGGCCGTCACTTCTACCACCGGTGCCGGCGTAGCGGGAGATGTTCCGGTGAGTGTAACACCTCCGTCACCGAGTCGGAAGCGGCCGCAAATCCCGACAACTCCTCAAGCGTAACGCCTCCGGTAGTCACCGGGCAACAACTTTCACTCCCGCATCGGGACGAGGAGCCGGAGGGACGAGAGGAGGACCACTATCCATTACCATTTCAGACTTGATGGAGAAGCAGGAAGTTCTTGCTAAGACTCAAACGGATATGGCCGCAACTCAGAAAGAGGTATTTCAGCCGCGCGGACCTACGTGGACCCGATCAAATGAGCGACATCGAGATATGAACGGTCCTGTCATGGAGATTCCTACACTGGGACTGATCCTCACAACGATCCTCCCAGTCCAACAGATTACTACGAACCCGAGAGACCGGTGGATTAGGAAGCGGCATCTCTAGTGGAAAGCTTGTGTGAACTCTTGCGCCTCTCAAAGAATCAACGTGCGAGATGTTTCTGTAATTAATAAAATAGCTACGGACGTACACACCCGACTCCTTCACGTCCGAAAGTCTTAAGCGCATCGAAAACACACTGTAAATAATGTCACATTTACGAAAGACGACATGATGGCGAGAAAAAGATCACGACCGGCCCTACATGTTACCGCACACATCAAGGGTTCGAGTTCGGGAGGGCCCTCGTCGACACGGGAGCATCTTCCAATGTGATTTCTCTCAAGACTCTCGGGACGGCCAAGGTTAGCCCATGCAAGATTGTGCGTCATCCCACCACAATGACGGACTTGAAGGAAACCAGACCAGCACATACGGTGAAGCTTCAACCCATACTCACACCAAAAGGGGACGCACTTTCGAAGCAAGACGTGATTAGAAGGGGAAGATAATATACCGGCGTCATTTGTTAGAAATTAGCGGGAGAGACCGACACCCGGTCTCCGCCCAATGGAATGCTCCAAAAGCGATTCTCCTCTCTGAACATCGACATGTTAGTAGATGCAACCAGCGGACACGGCATGTTCTCCTCCATGGATGGATGTAGCGGCTACAACCGGATAAGGATGTACGAGCGTGACGCAAGGGCATATATCTCACCAACAGGCGATACAACCTTCAGCTTACGTAGCGGTTCCCAAGCGGCAAGGGGAAAACCACCGAGATACAATATCCTGCGTGTCCGCCAACTCCAACTCCGACCGTGCCACATGTACGACTCCCGCAATGATGCAACAACATTCGAGATATTCCATACCAGGCTCGACAAAAACCACTACGAACAAACCATGTAAACCACGCTTGGGGATCGAGGCTCGGCATGAAGTTCCTTCACCGTCGATCAAGGACTTTTTCAACACGAGAAAGATGGTCTGTCAAGAATCATGGAATTCGCAAGGGTAAATCGAACCGGAGAGGAAGCCACTTCAACTCTCCCTCCCGTGAAGGCTGCTTCAATAGTCTATTCAAGAGATGCCTCAATGCTCTCTCCGGGACCCTGTTCGCCGAATCCTGCTTCAACACTCTCTCCGGGATCTACCTCAACGTTCGCACCAGAAACCACTTTAACATCCTCTCGAGTCATTTTAACACTCAAGCTACATCAATAATCTGCACTCTAAGTTATCTTTGATGTACTCATTGCTTAAACGTACGTCTCATCCATCCTTCATGAGGACCCAGCGGAGCATGAATAACCCTAAAGTCGATATGAGGTGGGTTATCCGGTGGAACGAATATTTTCATAGTTGAAAGGGCGCGGTGAACAGCTCATCATCAACGTTCGGCATATCTTTGAAGCTATCAACACTTCCTGACTTGACACCAGCATTATCTCCAGAAGACATCTCAACAGGGATTCTTTCTACCGCAATGAAATAAAAGACAGGAGTTAGAACTTGTATGAAAGCATATGAGAAGTGTCGCCACACACCACAAGACACAACTCACACAATGGCCAGTCCAAACATCATTCAAGTCGGTATTGATCAAGCATAACTCAAGTTTTCAAGTCCCGGTATTGATTTCAAGTCCGGTACAAGTTTCCTCAAGTCCAGTACAATTTTTAAGTACGGTACAAGCCTCAAGTCTGGTATTGTTCAAGTCAAAAGGCTGGTATTGCTCAAGTCGCAAAGGCTGGTGTTAATCACGACATAAGGCTGGTATAATAGGCGCACACAGCGGGGCCGGTTTCAGTCGAAGCACATGGCTGACGTTTGAAGCATGTACACAGTAGACCCACTTTCAACCGAAGCAGACACAACAAGCCCACGTTCGATCAAGCGGGCGCAGATAACCCCACGAACGAAGCGGGCGCAACGATCGGTCGATTAGGCACATCCCCACGATTGAACGAAACGGCGCAATAGCCCCTCGACCAAGAAGCGAGTCATAGCAAGGTCGATCGAAGCATCACAAGACCGACATTATGCTAGGGGAACACTTTTACGGACGTCTCTTGAACGTGACATGCTCGAAGGGCGGGACGACCCGTCTCTCCAGGTAACATCTAACATTGTCTCATAAGTTTTATCTTTAAGCTTGTCACCATCTCATGCCTACCACACAATAGTGTAACCATTATGTGCTAGGCGAGGGACTTAATGTTGATGGTGGATTTTCGTTCAAGGTTGAGTTTGTAAAAACCCGGAAAAATCATGCGGCATCTTGTAAAAGATAAAGCCATTTATAAGTGTTGGATACTCCCTCACTTAATTCAGCCTTGTATTTCACGTACTCATTATCGGTGTGGCATGACGACCGAGTGTTACTCTTACAGAATAACACGAACCTCCAAGCACTATAATGAATCATTATCGATGTGGCATGACGGCCCGAGTGTTACTCTTACGAGTAACACGAACCTCCAAACACTATAATGAAACCATGTACGAAAATACCCACGGGCCGATTCTCGGTGTGTTATACTAGCCCAAGCCCTCTCGGTGTGTTATACTAGCCCGATTGAGCCCTCTCGGTGTGTTATACTAGCCGATTGAGCATCCTCTCTTGGCTGTATCGGTCTCGGATATGATCTGATCGCAGTCATCCAACTCCACAAGCATGATTGGATGACCACGGATCAATTCCATCACCCTAAGCATGGTATGGAATACCCACGGCCTTAGCTTGCGAGATATGATCGATCGCGGTCATCCAACTCCACAAGCATGATTGGATGACCACAGATCAATTCCATCACCCTAAGCATGGTATGGAATACACACGGCCTTAGCTTGCGGATATGATCGATCGCGATCATCCAACTCCACAAGCATGATTGGATGACCACAGATCAATTCCATCACCCCAAGCAGGTATGGAATACACACACCGACCCCGCATGGTCGACCATTGGCCTTCGCTTGCCAAGAAACCGTCCATACCAAGCATTATGGACGGAAAACCCTAAATTAGGGTTTGCGGCATATTACATGTGCCGCAAAACGGTCTCAACCATCCATCTTCGCAGGCATAGATGGACGGTGTAGATGTAGACTCAAAGGGCCCAGAGCATGTCGACACAATCACCATGTGACCGCCTACACACATGACCAATCGGTCGAAACCAACCATGATTGGTTACAACGAATTCGTCCGCCTGAAAGAGTGTGGTCGCACGGCTTTGAAAGTCAAAATTAGGGTTTCAAGCCATCGCGCGCGTCCATCTTCTCCGGCACGAATGGAGGGTCACAGATTAGATTAAGCAGGTCCGGTTATACCAGCATGACCACCGTGGGACCATCTACCTCCTCACGCGGTCGGCCAAGGCACATCATTCCCGGCCAACCCAAAACGCACGCCCAAACTCGTGCGGTTACACCTCCCAAATCCTAAACGATCTCGACCGCTCAACTTCACCGGATGATTTGAATGGCTTAGATCACGTTTTCATGGGATAATCAGGTATAGGTGTGAACACCAACCTACCACCTACACGGTGGTATGATCGACCAAGACCGACCAAGATGGGTCGTCTTGGGGCGCGCGCCCAAACTTGGGATGACACGCGGTTACCAATTCCTTTGCGGTAAGAGATTTCTGCCGCAAACCGATCTCAACCACTCCTCTTTGCCGGTCAAATTGAGTGGCCCAGATCGCGCTTTCATGAGGGAACGGAATACAGGCGCCTACACCATCATGCCGTCAACACGCATGTATGGTCGGTCCTCTCTAAAATCCTTCCCATGCTTGGTTTCGACCAAGCTGAAGAGTGATGCTTGCACACCTCTTCAAAAACCCCAATATTCATTAACGGTCGCAGATGAGTGTCTCAAAGACCATCTCATCCGTCCAACTTCACCCAAAGATGGTTATACAACCACAGTCGGGAGTTATTTGGTTAGTGAGGCGTCATTACCCATCACTTTACCACACCACAATGCGGTACCCGCATAAAATACACACGATACTTCACAAGTATCGACTTTACGAATAACGCGATTATTCAATTCAAGCATTACATGCTATCTTTCGTGGATCCACGATTCACATTCAGGACATCAATCATGTCACAAACGGGGGATACATACTTTGGGTATTGGTCTGGCGGTTTACGGCGTGCGGCGTGCAACGCGCCATCACAAGAACGTGTTAGGAAGTCATGGACGGTCAGTGATGATGGGAGAAGTGGGCAAGACTGGTCGTGTGGCACCAACACACATCTCCACTATTCCATCACTCCACTTCCTCCACTTCCCACGAGAGACGTGAATGAGGCTCAATGACTTGTATAAATAGATTTTCCTCTCTATTCATCAACGACGGAGAAAAAACCAGAGGGAAACAACACAAGTCAAGACGAGACAGAAAAACCAAGTGTTGATACCAATCACATTCAACCATTTTACGGCAAGTCATAGCAAGCCAACACCTTCACAATCTCAACACCTTCTTCGCTTCCCTCCCTAAGATCAACCCCATCTCCTTCACTTTGTGACCAGAAACAAGTGCTGGAACGGCCATTTCTTGGTTTAGGCCGGACTTGCACTGATTGATCTCTCGAATCTACAAGCACTCACCGCGCAGTGCATTTGTTGAAGGTTTAGATTCATTCCTCATCCACACCCCAAATTACCAAATTCTGCGGGGAGTAGTTTTCACCCATCAACACTTGTATAACAATCAAGCCTCGTGGGGTAAAGAACGCAGTATGCTCCTGGTCTTCTTCTGCAAGGGAGATTTGGTTGTAACCTGAGTATCCATCCATGAAGGATAGCCTTTGGTGACCTTCGGTTGCATTGACTAGCTGGTGAATGTTTGGCAGCGGGTAGCTGTCTTTGGGGCACGCTTTTTTGAGATTGCTAAAGTCGATGCAAATGCGTACGCCTCCGTTTTTCTTGGGCACAATCACCATGTTATATATCCACGTTGGATATTTGACTTCTCGTATGAACCCTACGGTTAGTAGCTTTGTAACTCCTTCTCTACCGCTTCTTGGTAGATATCTCGCTTCTTAGGCTGTTGTCGGCCAAGTTACTACTCGAGTGGTAAAGGTTCCAGAAAGGGTTCGGCAAGCCCTGAAAAAAATAGTGTTATTTAATGCGTGTCTTTTACTGGAATGCTCAAGGCTTGGCTAAGGATGGTGCAAGGGCCAAGTTGGAGGAGCTTTATCACTTGCATAGTCTGATGTAATTTGTATTGCGGAACCGCGGGTTTTTGCAACACACGTTTTGTTAGGAAGATGAAATTATTTGATTTCATTGAGGATGTTATCACAAATGAAGCTAGCGGAGAGAAGGGTAATATTTGGGTCTTGTGGAGAAATACCTTAGCTAGGCCGAATGTTCTTTCTTCTTCAAAGCAAGCCATTAATCTAGATTTTGCTGGAGATTTAATTGCCGCAGTTGATAGGTGTAGAATACACCGTATTTACTATCTAGTAGTTACGCTTTCTTTGCTATTTTTCTTGTGAATTATGTACTTTACGTGTGCTTTTGAGTTTTTAGGTACCACGAGTCGCGAGGACGAAAAGATGGAGAAATCACCCAATTGGAGGCGAAAAGAGCAAAGTGTCATTTCACATGCTATTGGGAACCGAGACCAAGGTTAAGGGGCAACTCTATTGGGAGGAGAAATAAAAAGGCCGAGTTGAGGTTAAGGGGTGACCATCTCGTTATAGGGCACCTGCGGGGTATCTAATGAGTGGGGTGTGATTATCGACTCCTGCTTCCTACACCCTAAATCGAGAAATCTCAAAATCATTCTCAATTGAATCGAAATGGAGCCCAGAGAGAGAGAAGTAAATTTGAGAGTTGCGCTAGCAGAGAAATAGATCAAATCGAGTGACAAGGTAGGAATTGGTGGTTGTTCATATGAATCTGTGAAGTTAAGGAGATGTTGACGGTTTCTGGTGGTGCTAGAATTAATGGAAATTAGGGCTTGTGATGTTTGAAGATGAATTTACAGAGAGAAGAATCGAGAGATGAATGGAGAAACTTTGTCACTTTATTCTTTGCTACAAATTGAGATGGCGAATTTGGGTTTGAGTCTCGTGGATTAAGAGTGAATCGAACAAGGGTTGAGCGATGGCAAATTACAGGGATCGAAGCAAACATGGAAGTTAGGGTTTCTTTAAATGAGGTTTGACCGGGAAATCTTTGCTGAGATAAAGAGGAATTGAAGATGGATTCGATTGAAGCGGTTTTGTGAAGAATCATGGTGAATTAAGACTTGGTTTGTCTTAAGATTGAGTTTCTGTTGGTGATTGTGGAATTGCAGTGGTGAAATGGCTTGACAGAGTGCATTGAATTGCAGGTGCGAGAACAAGAGGAGAATGCGGTCGATTGCTGCCATATGAGCAAGTTCGGTGGAGCACTGTGAAGCAATAGTAGATGGGAATTGAATGGTGAGCTTCCTGTAGGTATTTGCCGAGTGAGATGACTAATCTTTGGTTGTGTGCGGTGATGGTTTGAGGGCTTGAGGTGATCTTTGGTCTAGAAAGTTCTTGTCGGTCTTTGTTGAGTTTCATGAGCAAGTGTGTACTTTTATGAAGGAGGCAGCTTCAAATTGAGAGAGTTTAAGAAATGGAAAAGTGAGGTTGAACGAGGCATAATGGAGACGAATTTGGTCTTTGTGGTTCGAGAAGCAGAGAAGTTGCAGCACTGGTGGTTTTGAAGCTACAACAATTGAGAAACTGGAACTATTTGGCAGCTGATGGTTTGAGTGGTTGTATTTGCAGCTACAAATACCAGAAGGTGCTGCATATGAATGTGGTGCTGTGGATTAAGGGATTGTGGCGTTTGAGCAGTGAACTCGGTGATGAAAGAGGCATTGGAGCGGATGGTACTTATGCATTTGAGTACGAGTTGGCGAGTGTTGTGCTTAGCGGTGAATTGTCAGGTATAGGTGCGGTGGAGTTGCGGTGATCTTTGTAGATGGGCTGCGATTCGGGTTGTTTTGTCTTGGCTTGAGAGGCTGAATGTATGAGATAATGGATGTGCGAGGCAATGAACGCACTTTTGGTTGCAGTTTGTGGTGAGTGTCTTTGAAATCTTTGTGAAGAAATCTTGCGGGGTGATAGCCATCATGGGCGGGAGAGATGCGGGGAAGGCATGGCCAACTTGGCCGAGACTATTTTGGCCTGTGCACAGTGGCCTGGCTAGGACCAGTCAGCCGAGTTAGCTAGCTGACTCGGTTCTGACTCAGTGACTTAGACCTTGACCCGGTCAACTGTTAGGACCGTTAGTCAACCGTTATATATAACGAGAATCTAAACGGAATATTCCATGGACTGAGAAGAATTTTCAGGTGGTCGGCGGCGATTTTTCCGGCCGCAATCCTAGTTTTCCGGCGAGCGTTTTTGGGACGGAATTTCTACACGGGTTTCTCTTTCTTGTGGGCCGGGTGAATTTCCAACTAATGGACTTTGAAGACAAAACCTAGTTTTGAAAGGAGAAAAAGACTACAAAAGGGAAGACTTCTACAATGTTTTAAAGACCACGTTTTATTATCTTTTCTCTACATTATTCTAGGGTTTAGAAACATGAAGTCTTTTCTCTTTCTTCTTGTGATGAACTCCTTGAATATGAACTACCTAATTATCTTTTGGTTATGGAATAGTTGGATTTCACAAAGCATGATTCTTTGATTCAATATATTAGTTTTGTCTCATATTTATCGTTTACAATTCTACTGAAAAATATAGTTGTATGATTTGAATGTTTGTTTGTCGAGTCTAGAATCGGTTGAACTTTGTTTTCCACATCTATTGCTAGTTTAGGGTTTTTATACGTAAAAGTGATAATCCTTGAATACAAGTAGCAAAATATGATTATAGTTTGTAGTGATATATTCTTATGATCATATGTGAATCGTAACCTTTGTTAAATTGAATTAGTGCGCTTTCCACGTTCAATTGCTTTGATTAGCCTGATTTCATAGAACTTAACCCATCTAGGAATTAAACTTGATTAGTGCTTTTACACGTTTGGTTGTTCCTTTAGGTAGAATTCATATTCGCATCTTTTAATGTGTTTGTTGATGACATGAGGAGATTTGCGGGATATACTTGCGATCAAGGTATTCTAGGGCATTTGATAAAAGTTGAGATTAAATATCAATTCTAGTTATTGTGAAAAGCATGTTAGTGAATGAAAACGAAATCCTTAACCAATATCTCTTCTATCTTATTTGTTTACTTTTCTTTATTTGCTTTTATTTTATTTTAGTTTATAAAATCACAAAACTACCGGTGTTATTTATAGGGAACTGAAACAATTTGACAACCTAGACCTCTCTGTGGGATCGATCCTTTCTTGCCCTTGCTATATTTATATTTTGAGTAGTAAGAAAGTGTAAATTATATTTGTGTCGCTACGACAACCGGTCAAATTTTGGCGCCGTTGCTTGGGAGGCAGCGGTTGTCAATTGTTTTTGGTTTCTTATTTTTGTATTTAGTTTTGTTTTCTTTTTTTCTATTTTTGGTTTCTTACCTTGGTTTGAGAATCTTATTTCAGGTGCTTATTTCGATGGACGGAGCATATTGGAACAATGGATACGGTTTTCAACAACCTCAACAATACATGACAACTACCAATTCCATGGGTATAATCAAAACCAATTCATTGGTTATGACCAATATTCCATGGAACCTTGTGGTTTTCTCATACAATCAACCTTATGGTGAGTATGTGTGTGAACAACAACAAGGATGGGAGGATTCTTATGCTCTTTTGAACAAAAAGTCTCTAAATTTTAAAGACCAAGTTTCCAACTTTTTCGAAAGAGCTCATAGTTTCAAAAAATTAAAGAGACATCCACCCATTCAAAGGGAATATAATTGGCCTAAGAACTTCGTGAAAAGTATGACTTTTTCTTTGTCGAATGAGACATTGATCAAATGGAACAATTTTCAGATATGGATAATTCTAATGTTCATATGGTTTGTGATGAATATTTGATCGATGCTAATGTTGAAAAGGCCAATCCTTGGGCACTTTTGTTGATAATTGTGTAGTTAACTCAACTCTTGATCTTAATAATGATCATTCACCTATTCAAAAGGATGAGTTAGAGATTAGCAACACTAAATTCAGCGAGGACCCATCTTATGTTGACTATGATAGTGACGGTGATTATGATATATTGTTTGAAACAACTCATGGTGACATCTCCGGAGGTTACGGTAGTCTTTTTGGGATCAAGATGAAGATGAAGAGGAATATGTCGACACTTGTGTAGATTACTCAAGCATTGATCTTAATAATGATCAAGAGCCTATTCAAAGGGTGGAGCTTGAGGATGATGCATTTATGAGTGTTCTAAAAAGGTTTCTTATAATAAAATTTGGATCCGCAAAAGAGTATGTGCCTTACAACAAAGAGGAGTATGTTGAGAATGAGACCGTTATGACCAATATTGTGGAAGACCCAATTGAGCTTGCAAATGATTGTAATGATGATGTTTATGTCGAAACTTTGGTTCGGGCAGAAACGGACGAAGAATGGTTGCAAGGTTTGATAGAGGACCATGATATACAAGAGGTGAATAATTCACTTGAGTTTTTCAAGGATGAAGAGGATTCCGTGATACAAGAGATTGTGAAAGGTTTATCTAACCCTTTGCCTATTATTTCTTCTCCTTTACCTCTTATTGGTTTGAATGTATGTGCTTCGAGAATATTGTTGAATGACTTTGTTTCTCGTTTTCCGCCATTAGAGAAACTTGATTCTCATACTATGCAGGTTATGGAACAAGAAACCGTGGAAGTACCCGACTCATATATTCTTTATACACTTCCATGTGTGGACAAGAATAAGTGTGGGGGAAGCTTTTATCGGTTCATAGCTTCACTTTTGTTTTATATTACTAATATTTGTGTGAAGCTAGTGTTTACAAAACAGGTTCTATGGAAGGATCCCCAACTTTTCCGATTATTGGTGTATGGGGAATGAATCTTACAAGAAGCTAAGTCGGGTCATTCGACTTTAAAACAAGCGCTTAGTGGGAGGCAACCCACCGGTTTTGTATCTCTTATCCTTTTGCTTTTTATTTTTTGTTTCGTTTATTTATTTTTTTTACTGTTTTCATATCATATTTGCATCCCTATGTTTAATTTCATTGAGTCCGGAATCTATCTTAGAAGAGAATTATGACGAATACCTTTTCGTCAGAAAATTTCAGACTGCGCGTAGTTCATTCCAGAGACCATAACTGTCAGACCTTTTATCAAAACACTGTGAAATTTTGACACTGTGTAGAAAACACGTAGGTGAACAACTTTTGTGAAATGGAGTTTTTCCAAATTCCTTACCAATTTGCACAGTTTTTGCGTTTTATCTGCTGTTACGTCAGAATTCAGAACTTTCGGTTTTACACATTGAGGACAATGTGAAGTTTAAGTGTGGGGAGCATTTATATGTTTGTATGTTTATTTGTTTTTTGAACTTCTAGAACTTGTGCCTTTACACCATTAGTGGATGGAACCATTTTGAATGCAGGAGTTGAGGAACCAATTAACTAAAAGGGAAGAATATAGCTCGAAATCACAAATTAACATGATAGTTGTTACCATATCTCGGAATATCACCATATCGCATGCTATTTTTATTTTTCCATATTTATCTATTGTTCTCTAAGTGCTTTGGTGGGTCACTAAACATCGACGTGTTATTACCGCTAGGATGAAATAGAGTGGTTGAGTTACATGAAAAAAAAAAAAAAAAAAAAAAAATATATGACAAAAAAAATTGAAAAAGAAAAAAAGAGACCGACCAATTAGACCAAAACGGAATAAAAAGACAATTGGGAATAGCAGTATGTGTGAAACGTAGTCCCCGTCTCCGTCGCCTAAACAAGCGTGGAATGCGGGATCCAAGGCAACTATCATGTACTTGTCGACAAGAAGCATGCGCTTGGATCCAAAAGATCTAATCATGCCGTCTAAAAAAAAAAGAAATTGGATCCAGTTTGATCCAATCATATAAAAAAAAAAAAAAAAAAATTATTATTGTGTTGAATAAAGTCACTTTTGGTTCCCTTGTATATGCCAATTGATTTAATGTAGCATTCAAAGACGAAGTAGCTCAATCCAATAGGATTAGGTTCATCTTAGCAAGTGACCTTCGAACAGATATGGGAAACATCGAACACTTGTGAATATTCGCCAACATCTACATCTATATCCATCTTCTTAATCTTTTCATTGTGATTGTGGTTTGTTAGTTTCCGAATATTGTGGCTTGTTCGACTATCTAATTAGAGTTTATTTACTAATAATTGAATTGAATTTGCAAGGTACCTCCTCCTGTAGTCATTTTGGATTCGTTCATTGATTTGTCACAAATAGACGGAGTTTGAAATATAGGTTTTGTAGGTATATCTCTAGTAAACCTTCACGAGACTATAACTCGTCCACTAGGGACACCTAGGGGTTTAAAGGCTTGTTATTTATGTTAAAAGTGACCGTAGCCTCGACGACACGGAGTTGTTGTATTTTATTGTTTTGTTTGATTTGCTCGAGGACTAGCAAAGTCTAAGTGTGGGGGAATCGATAGGTGTAGAATACACCGTATTTAATATCTAGTATTTATGCTTTCTTTGCTATTTTTCTTGTGAATTATGTATCTTATGTGTGCTTTTGAGTTTTTAGGTGCTATGGAGTCATTTGGAGCGAAAGAAGGGAAATAGCTACAAAAGTGAAGTCACAAGTGGAGAAAGCCAAAGACCAATTGGAACTCGTTCAAATGCAAGATTTCTACTTTTCATTGTGTAGAGGACGAGAAGATGAAGACAATGGCGAAAGAACTGAGTCATTCGAGTTCGTATGAAGAAGTTATGGGCAAAACAAGGACTCATAAGCAAAGGGCAAGAGTGTCATTTCACATGTGCTATCCGGGAACCTAGACAAAGCTTAAGGGGAAACTCTATTTGGGAGGAGAAAGGTTAAAAAAGAACACTAAATGCAGGCCAGCTAATGGTTAAGGGGTGACCATCTGTTATAGGGCACCTAATGGGGTATCTAATGAGTGGGGTGTGATTATCGACTCCTACTTCCTACACCCTAAATCTCAAAATCTCAAAATCATTCTCAATTGAATCAGAAATGGAACCGAGAGAGAGAGAGAAGTAAATTTGAGAGTTGTTGCTGACCGAGAAGTAGATCAAATCGAGTGACAAGGTAGGAATTGGTGGTTGTTCATATGAATCTGTGAAGTTAAGGAGATGTTGACGGTTTCTGGTGGTGCTAGAATTAATGGAAATTAGGGCTTGTGATGTTTGAAGATGAATTTACAGAGAGAAGAATCAGAGATGAATGGAGAAACTTTGTCACTGTTGCTGCTACAAATTGAGATGGCGAATTTGGGTTTGAGTCTCGTGGATTAAGAGTGAATCGAACAAGGGTTCAGAGCAGCAAGGCAAATTACAGGGGATCGAAGCAAACATGGAAGTTAGGGTTTCTTTGAGCTGAGGTTTGACTGGAAATGTCACAGATAAAGAGGAATTGAAGATGGGTTCGATTGAAGCGCTTTGTGAAGAATCGTGGTGAATTAAGACTTGGTTTGTCTTAAGATCGAGTTTCTGTTGGTGATTGTGGAATTGCAGTGGTGAAATGGCTTGACAGAGTGCATTGAATTGCAGGTGCAGAACAAGAGGAGAATGCAGCCGATTGCTGCCATATGAGCAAGTTCTGGTGGAGCCTGTGAAGCAATATTAGATGGGAATTGAATGGTGAGCTTCCTGTGGTCACAAAAGGAGATGACTAATGTCTGTTGTGTGCAGTGATGGTTTGAGGGCTTGAGGTGATGCTGGTCTAGAAAGTTCTTGTCAGTGCTGTTGAGTTTCATGGGCAAGTGTGTACTGAGATGAAGGAGGCAGCTTCAAATTGAGAGAGTTTAAGAAATGGAAAAGCTGGGGTTGAACTGAGCTGTAATGGAGACGAATTTGGTGCTGTGGTTCGAGAAGCAGAGAAGTTGCGGACCGGGTGGTTTTGAAGCTACAACAATTGAGAAACTGGAACTATTTGGCAGCCGATGGTTTGAGTGGTTGTATTTGCAAAGTAAAATACCAGTAAAGTGCCGTTTCATATGAATGTGGTCTGTGGATTAAGGGATTGTGGCGTTTGAGCAGTGAACTCAGTGATGAAGGAGCTGTTGGAGCAGATGGTACTTATGCATTTGAGTACAGAGTTGGCAGGTGTTATGCTTAGCAGCTGAATTGTCTGGGTATAGGCTGCAGTGGAGTTGCAGCTGATGTTGTAGATGGGCTGCAGTTCAGGCTGTTTTGTCTTGGCTTGAGAGGCTGAATGTATGAGATAATGGATGTGCAGGCAATGAACTGGCACTTTTGGTTGCCAGAGCTGTGACTGAGTGTGCTGAAATGCTGTGAAGAAATCTTGCAGGGTGATAGCCATCATGGCTGGGAGAGATGCAGGGAAGGCATGGCCAACTTGGCCGTGACTATTTTGGCCTGTGCAAAGTGGCCTGGCTAGGACCAGTCAGCCGAGTTAGCTAGCTGACTCGGTTCTGACTCAGTGACTTAGACCTTGACCCTATTCAACTCGTTAAGGACCGTTAGTCAACCGTTATATATAACATAATCTAAACGGAATATTCCATGGATCGAGAAGAATTTTCAGGTGGTCGGCGGCGATTTTTCCGGCCGATTTCCGGCCGCAATCCCAGTTTTCCGGCGAGCGTTTTTGGGACGGAATTTCTACACGGGTTTCTCTTTCTTGTGGGCCGGGTGAATTTCCAACTAATGGACTTTGAAGACAAAACCTAGTTTTGAAATGAGAAAAAGACTACAAAAGGGAAGACTTCTACAATGTTTTAAAGACCACGTTTTATTATCTTTTCTCTACATTATTCTAGGGTTTAGAAACATGAAGTCTTTTCTCTTTCTTCTTGTGATGAACTCCTTGAATATGAGTACCTAATTATCTTTTGGTTATGGAATAGTTGGATTTCACAAAGCATGATTCTTTGATTCAATATATTAGTTTTGTCTCATATTTATCGTTTACAATTCTCTGAAAATATAGTTGTATGATTTGAATGCTAGTTTGATCGAGTCGCGAATCGGTTGAGTTTGTTTTCACATCTATTGCTAGTTTAGGGTTTATTATACGTAAAAGTGATAATCCTTGAATACAAGTAGCAAAATATGATTATAGTTTGTAGTGATATATTCTTATGATCATATGTGAATCGTAACCTTTGTTAAATTGAATTAGTGCGCTCTCCACGTTCAATTGCTTTGATCGGCCTGATTTCATAGAACTTAACGCATCTAGGGAATTAAACTTGATTAGTGCTTTTACACGTTAGGTTGTTCCTTTAGGTAGAATTCATATTCGCATCTTTTAATGTGTTTGTTGATGACATGAGGAGATTTTATGGATATACTTGCGATCAAGGTATTCTAGGGCATTTGATAAAAGTTGAGATTAAATATCAATTCTAGTTATTGTGAAAAGCATGTTAGTGAATGAAAACGAAATCCTTAACCAATATCTCTTCTATCTTATTTGTTTACTTTTCTTTATTTGCTTTTATTTTATTTTAGTTTATAAAATCACAAAACTACCTGTTATTTATAGGGAACTCAAACAATTTGACAACCTAGACCTCTCTCCGTGGGATCGATCCTTTCTTGCCCTTGCTATATTTATATTGAGTAGTAAGAAAGTGTAAATTATATTTGTGTCGGCTGACAACCGGTCAGCAGTTCATGCTTCTTATGATCCAGTAACACGACAAAGACTTTGGCGTCAACTAGGCTTGGGTTTTATATCTATTCCATGGTTGTGTTGGGGGATTTTAATTGTGTTTTGCGTATGGATGAGAAGAAAGGTGGCAAGCCGATAAAAGAAGTTTATATGAATGAGTTTCGAAGTTGGATTTCTGATAATGGTTTGGTTGAAGCTGATGCTCTTGGAAAGAAATATACGTAGACAAATTGTCGGAGTGGTATTCACAGGATCGTTTCTGAACATGATAGGGCGATTTTAGATGATGCTTGGTATGACAAATATCCAAATTGGAGGTGTAAGGCATTGCCAAGGGTTTGCTCGGATCATTCCCCTTTATTTGGCTAAGCTTTTGAGAATCCTAGGCCGAAGAGGGTTCCTTTCCGAATTCAAAAAATGTGGCTCTCGCATCCAGGTTTCTTGAGTTTTGTGGAGGAAAATTGGAGATTAAGGCTTGATGGTGCTCCTCCTTTTGTATTTACTTCAAAATTGAAGCGATTGAGTGAGGCTTTGAAAATTTGGAACAGAACTGTTTATGGTGACGTTCAGTTTCGTTTGAATCAAGATGAACTAAGACTTGAGTCGGAGAATGATCTTCTTGATCAAAATCCGAGAAGTGAATATCAATTTTTGAAGGTGGCGGATGCTAAGAAAGTTGCGGAGGACGTACGCATTGAATTGGCTACCATGCTTAAACAAAAATCGAGAGAGTCTTGGTTGGAGGACGGAGATCAAAATACTCGATTTTTTTCATAATAGCATTCGCATGAGGAGAAGCCACAACACTATATCCGAATTGAAGATTTCTACTAACTCTACTTTGCTTTTGCAGGATGATATAAAAAACTATATTTTGGATCATTACCAAGCAAAGTTCAATGGTGGAGAAGTCAATATTGAGCCAAGCTTATTTGATTATGCGCATGAAAGTATTTCAGCATCTGAGAGTGCCTTCATGGATGCTATTCCATCTTTGGAGGAAGTGAAAGACGCTGTGTTTGATTTGGGCGCGGATTCTGCTCCTGGTCCTGACGGCTTTACAGGTTCCTTTTATAGATTTTGTTGGAACATTATTTCTAGAGATCTTTTTAATGCTATTGCAAACTGTTGGGCGATGCGGAAAATTCCAAAATGCATTAATTCTAGTTTTATTGTTCTAATACCAAAAAATAATAAGTCTGATGCTATCAAAGATTATAGACCAATTGGTTTAAGCAATTTCTTCTTCAAGATCATTACAAAGATTCTGGCTACAAGGCTTGGAACGGTGCTTAACAAATTGATTTCTAAAGAGCAAGTTGCGTTTATGAAAGGAAGAAATATTCACGAGAATATAGCATTGGCGTCTGAATTGATCAATGAGATCAACACTAAAAGAAACTTTGGGAATATCGGCCTCAAGTTGGATATTGCCCAAGCTTTTGATACGGTCAGTTGGGAGTTCGTAATGGAAGTGTTTCGCCAATATGGATTTTCCGAGAACTGGTGTAAGTGGCTTCTCAACATCCTTAATTCTGTGAGGATTTCTATTATGGTTAATGGTTGTCCTGAAGGTTTTTTCAGTATCAGTAGAGGGTTGCGTCAAGGTGATCCACTTTCACCTTTGATCTTTGTGCTTATTGAAGACGTTTGAAGTCGCAATCTCTCAAAACTGTTTGCTACCCGAAGTATGGATCATATGGTGAGTAAAAAGGGTGTAGCTCCTACGCACCTTCTCTTTGCGGATGATATTCTTATTTTCTGCAGGGGCAACTTGCATAGTTTTCAAAATTTGAAGAATATGCTTGGCATTTATCAACGTGCTTCTGGCCAATACGTGAGTTATGCCAAAAGCAAGTTTTATTACGGAGGTGATAGAAAATCTCGTTCCATTGCTATTGCTAATTTTATGGGAATGGAAAGGGATTTATTCCCGGATAAATATTCAATTGAAACTTGGTATTGTACGACATATTCATGTTCGCCAGGTAGTGGAGAAGATCATGGACAAGCTGGCGGGTTGGAAGGGTAAGCTTTTATCTTTTCAAGCTAGATTGGTTTGATTAAATCGGTTATTTCAGGTCATGTGCTACATTCCATGGCTGTTTACAAATGGCCATGTACAGTCATTAAGCAAGTTGAGAGGGCCATTAGGAATTTTCAATGGTCTGGCGATGCTGAAAAACATAAGTATTTTACGGTCCTTTATGATGATTTGTGTTGTTCGAAGCGTGAAGGTGGTCTTGGCCTTAAGAAATTGAATGATGTAAATAAGGCCATGCTTATGAAGCTTTGGGTTTCTATTCGCGACTCAAACAAGACTTGGGCCAGGTTTTTGAGGGCGAAATACTTCAAATTAAATGGCAATTTGATTGATTATAAACTGGGTTCTTCGGTTTTTCCAGGAATCAGATTGGTTCATAATTTTGTGCAACGGCACACTCGCTCAATTATAGGTAATATGGTGATTTTTCGATTGCATAGAGGCTTGGCATCACTTCCAAAGGCCCTAATGATTTTAAGGCCAAAGTAAGTGATATTATTGTTAATGGTGCTTGGGTTATCCCTTTGAAGACAAGAGAGTTGATGTTGCGCTGCCATATTGATGTTGGTAATTTACCTATTATTGCTGGTGGTGAGGATTACAAAATTTGGGACCTTGATATCAAGGGAGTTTTTTCTGTCAAATCGGCTAAGGCTGCAATTAAAGCTCCAACGGAGATTGTGCATGCGGCGGTTCTTTTCACGAGACAGGTTGTGCATCCTACTTTGAGTGTGCAATTCTGGAAGGTTTGGAAGAAGCAATGTTGCGCTTCTGAAGACAACATCACTAAGAAGACAGGCAGGGAGATGCCGTCTGTGTGTCGCCTGTGTAGAGTTAGTTGTGAAGATATTTTAGCCATATCACTTGGCATTGTAGAATTGCTAAGCGAATTTGGGCTTGGGCGGCCGGAATTTTTAATCTGCAAGCAAAAGAAGATCTTGTGGCATCTTATAAGGCTGCAAAGGGGCGCAGCAGGATGGTGAAAGATATGTGGCTTGTTGCAAATCTTGCAATAGTTACAGAATCATGGAAAATGCGCAACAAGGCTTATGTTGATGATATGCGAGTTCGATGGCTTGGATTTAAAGGGAGAGTTTATCAGGTTATACGTGATTACTCTATTAGATTAAAGGGCCATATGTATAACAACATGGAGGATTGGCGCATTTTGGAGTTCTTTAGAGTTAAGCATAGATCATGCAAGAACTCGACTCCTCTTGAAATTATTTGGACGCCGCCAAATATTGGAGAGATAATGATCTGTTGTGATGGTGCATCACGTGGAAACCTAGGCCAAGCTGGTTCTGGTGTTACTTTTCGAGATTCAAATTCGGCAGTCCTTGGCGTTCTTTGTATTGGCCTTGGCTGGCAAACCAACTATTATGCGGAAGTTTGTGCGGTTATTTATGGTGCCATGGTTGCCAAAAGGTGGAATGTTGCAAATCTTTGTGTTAGGTCGGACTCTATGAGTTGCATTCTAGCTCTTTAGAAGGGTGAATTACCATGGCAGCTGATGTAGAAGTGGAAAATGGCGAGAAGTTTCTATACAAATATACGCTATGTTGACAGTTATAGAGAAGTTAATTTTTCTGCAGATGCTTCGGCTAAGCAAGCATGTTTGTTGGCCGAGGATGATTATGAGTTTTATGAGGGTAGGTCAGGTTTTACTCTTTCTGTAGAATGGCCTGGAGAGGTGTATTTCGTTTCAATTAGGTCTTTTTGGCGTGTAGCCTAACGTCTAGACGCAAGTTTGACCTCAGCCCTGTACATTTTCGCTTTTTACTTTTTAATATATTGTTGACCGAGTAAAAAAAAAAGTCTGCTACCTTACAGATGCGTTGTTTGAATGGTGGTATTTCTGGTTTGATCCGAAGGTGGTGGGAGACCAAATTCGGGTCAATTCGTAGTCCCTTAGTAGCCTTTGTAGTTGCATCTCCTCATCTTCTTCAAGTAAGGTTCCGATGTTGATCATTTTTGGCTCTGCTTCTGTGCCGATGTTGATCTTCTTTGTTGGTTCCACTGGTGAGAGAGTTTGTTTCTGAGGATGTTGAGGAGTGCTTTTCTGTAATTGTCATTTGGCAGAGACGTTCGCCTTTGGGGTGGCGGAGGTGCTTGTCTCTGGAACTGAAATGGCTTCGGGTACTGAGAAGGCTCCGTTCTTCACTTCTTTGGCTTTTTCTTTCGTCTTTTTCTCTCGTGATGTTGAGCGACAGCTCTTTCTTCGTTGAGTCTGACCTCTGGTAGATTGCATAGTCTCGCGTCTTGCTGATCACCTTTGATTTCCATTTCACCCATGGGCGTAGGAAATCGAAGGTACTGATGATATGTCGAAGATGTTCCTCGTAATTTATGGGCCCATAGTCTGCCCATGATTACATTGTAGGGAGAAGGTGATCATGTTGATGTATTTGCCGTCCTGAGGTAATTCTACCCTTTTCTTCGGGGCCACCTCAGTTTCAGCTGGCCGTATTTGTACTTACTCCATGAATTTGCCTTCGTCTATGAATCTCTGAATCACGTTCAGCAGATGGTAGCATGTGTTAGTTATATGCCCGTAGTACTGGTGGTACGCATAGTATTCCTTGGCCTCCTTCGTTTTGTCTGGTTGCTTCCCCCTAGTATTAGGGTAAGGAAAGCCCGACTTTTCTCCTTCCTTGCTTAGAATGTGGGAGAATGTGGTATTTAGCTTTGTGTAGATCTTATCTACGAACTCATCTCTTCCTTTTCCTCTGCCTTTGCCATCTTCGTATTTTGATCTTTTGTCTCGAGAGCTGGTTCCGCCCCCGGTCTCGTTTTGCCTCTTAGGTATCTACGAATTGGTTCGTTGCAGACCTGTTGTTGTTTTTTTCTTGTGCCCTGGGGTTGTCCTTCTGGATTTCTTCGAGTCTGATGTAGCGGTCTTGGACAACCCTGAGCTCTCTTTCGGAATCGAGGGCTCTGTTGTGAAGCTCTACGAAGATAACTGAGTTTCTATCAAGTCCGTAATTATAGCAATTAATGCTAATTTCTGGATTGACTTTTCCGATTGCTTGGCATGTCTTCTGCCACCTATCTGTGTACTGCATAAATGTTTCGCGGGGTCCGATAGCTAAAGCAAATAGCCTATCTAACCCTGCCTTTGTTGATTTGTTGTACATGTATGTCTCCAAGAACACCGTAGACAATTGCTCAAAAGAGTCAATTGAGTTTGCTGGTAAATTTTCATACCAGGCCAATGTTGATCACGTCAAGCTTGCAGGGAAGTACTTACAAAGTACTACCTCATCTCTTTCCCAATGGGCAAGGACACGAGTGTAATACCGTAGGTGGGATGCGGGATCTGAGGTATCGTTGTATGCCTGGAACGTAGGTACCGGGTATTTCGGGGGGATGGGTTCCCTAAAAATGAGAAAAGACAATGGAGATGTGGTTGCCTCTTGTAGCAACTCTTCTAGTCTTGCACCTGCGTGGCCAGTTTTTAGGCCTTGTATCTCCTTTCGCATTTTCTCCATTTGCTCCATAACCATGTTCACATTGTGAGCATCTTTGGAAAGTGCCCCATCGTAGTAGGGCTGAGCGGGTTTGTATGTTGGATCCGTCTTATCTGGATCATGGCGTGTTCTCCCGGCTCCCCGCTATGTTAGCCTTTGGTGGGTTGAGATCCACCCTTCGTCTTCCTGAGATAGCTCCGTTATTACGCCTCTTTAGCGAAGGGTGAGTTTGGGAACCTTCGATTTGTATGTCTAGCATATCCTTTAGTTTCTGGTTTTCCTGGGTCATCTCGTGCATTGCATCATCATGCTCCTTGTTACAGAGTAACAAAGATGCTACTTGTGCTGCCATTTGTTCTTCGTTGTGGATTCCACTACCCTGATGGGTGCTGTCGGCCGGATCCTCAGAGTTATCCGCTTCTCTTCTATAACTGGTGCGTCTGGATCTATCTGGATTGAAGTTAGGTTTCCCAACCCTCGTCCCGTAAGAACTAAGGTTCTGGGTAACCTTGTGTTTGCCGCAGGTGGCTTTGTAATGGCGGGATGCTATGGTAATGACATGCCGTAAAGTGGTTGATCTCCCGATGTTTGTCCCATCCCTTCAGAAGGAATACGTGATTTGTTAGCAATCGTTCTTCTTGTTATCTCACTTTGGCCGTCATCTGCTTCAGTTCTTTGGTTTGCTTGAGACGGCTTTTGAGATCTTCCTCATGTAACTACTGGTCGTGAGCTTATTGGTACATCACTTGGTTTCTGCATGCCTTCGGCCTTTGTTATCCTGCGGTCCCAGAAAAAAAACGATAGAAATGTGCTACTTGGGTGCCTTCGTCAAAAGTAGACGGATAAGCAGCTTTTTTCAGAAAAGGGACTGAAATGACGTTTTGAAAGACGGGTATTAATTTTTTATGACACCCTTGGGAGGAAAAACCTTAAACGTTGAAAACCAATTGGAAAAGGTTTGCAGATATTCCAAAAAGCAAGGTTACTAAATGCTTTAGAAAATCATTTTTCCTTAAAATCTCACTGAGATTCCTCTGTAGTCAGAGGTACTTAGATCTAAAGAATGCTTTGTTGAAAAAGGTTGTTTTAGTACAAAACAAAAGTTTTAACGTTTTGTGAGAGTGTTTTTTGTGAAAACTTTGCAGACCTATGAGATTGCTAGTCTTTAGAGGCTATGAACCCAAAGAACTTGCGAAAACAATGGATGAACCAATCACTAGGAAATGAGATCCATCGCTGTTTAACTCAGATCTCTTCGTTAAAGAAGATGCGTACGTAGAAAAAATGACTAAATATAAAAACTCAAGATGGTGAGCAAAACTTTCTAGCGCCAAATTGTGATTACTTGTTTTCTCGTAGTCTACGTAATGTATACAGCTCAGTGAATCGGATATTAAGTAGTATTGATACCTATGTTGAACTGATAATGCTAAGTAATATGAGATACTCAAGATCGCAATAATAACAAAGAACTCAAATATAATGTAAAAGCAACTAAGTTATCATGAGACACAAGAGATTACGTAGTTCGACTTTAGTCTACGTCCACGGGGTAATGAGTGATTGTTTTGTATTATGTTATGATGGTTACAAAGATCTTAAATGCTTCCCAAAGTAATAGAGAGAACTCAAGTTGAAGTCATACTTAAGTTCTAAACATTAAAGAGGTATAAGCTTAAGACTAGATCTTCTCTCCTAGATATTGAATGCCATTTGTTTGTTGGTGAGGCTTGGTATTTATAACCCCTTCTGCTCCAGGTATATCTTTGCTCCCTCCAGGTCCATCGTTTCTTGATATACCTTCCGCATCGATGGTACCTTAGTTCGCCGCGTGCTTGCTCCAGCCAAAATCTTCCACCTCAGCTGACCCACGTTCCTTCGGGAACTTACGAACCATAGTACAGGTTGTACCTTAATTCACCGCCAGTCTCTGTCAATCGGGTTCTGCCACATTGTCTCTCTCCATGTTCCTTGATTATGCGTGTATATAAGAGATTTGTGCATTTAATGCTGATTAGATATGTCATCTACCTTTGTCCCTTCGCCAGCTGCCTCCCCATGGACTAGGCTTTTACTCTTCTCATCTTAGCCGTCGAGGCATCCTTTCTTGGGACGAGATAAAGTAGATCTACGAAGGTATCTTCTGTCACTCAGATTCCTCTGTATAGCGAGGGCTACACAATTATCTTGCATGCGGCCACTAAGATCGTGACACGTGCTCCGCAGAATATTGGTATTCACAAAAGTAAAACTAAATCCGCTAGCAGTCTAGCTTTAGAAATTCAGAGACACATAGAATTTGGTCTACAAGGAAACGAAAAACTATCAAACCTAAGAGGATGCAAAATACGAAACAAACTCAAATATGGAAGGCTCCTCGTAAAGATACTCTAAATATAAATGTGGATACAGCATGGATTTCAGAACCGTTACCATCCAGTTATGCTTTAATTTTAAGAAATGGTGCAGGAAATTGTGAAGAAGGAAGCAAGTTCAGATCCACAAGAAGCAGAGGCTCTAAGAGTGTTGCATGCGGCAATTTGGGCCAAGGAGAAGAAAATTCAAAGTTTTAGCATTGAAGGGGACTGCGAAAGTATTTTCAACTACTTTCATGGGCATAACTCAGATATCTTTTGGCGCGCTAAATCTTGTCTCGATGAGGCAAACAGGATAACTCAAACTTGTAACAACTTTTTGGGTTTTCATTTTGTTCCTAGATTAGGAAATCAAGTTGCGGATGTCTTAGCCAAGTTTGTTAGGCCTTTAAACTCAATAGTAGAATAGGAAACATCCCCCCCCTCCCTTGTAGCTTAAAACAACTTTTAATTGATAAATATAATATTGGGAACTCTCAACATCCCAGATTAGATGGATCTACCTATTGTAATTGCGACTCAATTTGATTCTTATAGTTATTTTAATGAAACGCCTTATTTTTAAAAAAAAAAAATAAAGCCAAAAACAAAATTACCCAAGGATCCTAAGGTCTCGGACCCTTTAGAGAAAATAAAGCGCAGACAAGACCTCTAAATATCTAAAAATTAAAAGAATAACTCCCATTAAAATTAAGCATTATCTTCACACGAACTTCAAGCATCATATAGATTACTAGCATTAAACTGGGTTTATGTGGCTGAAAGGAGCACGAAATTTACTACTCTTCGATGTATTACCATCAATTGTTGTTGTAGCCTTCTTCATATTTTATTTGCCCAATTCAAGACTCTTTGAGCTTCGTCCTCCGCAATGGGTCAAATGCACTATCTATGCTGGAAGAGTTTAATGTAGACACCACTGGAATATAATTTACAATCGTTGATCGATGCTAAGGTGGGTGGTCCGGATTGGTGTAACTTACCTCTTTTAAGTTATGGACTATTTGGAATGGAAGGAATAAATTAATCCACCAATATGAGAAGTTTGTAGTTTTGGAAACTCTGATTGTGGCCATGAAGAAAGGCCAGAAAGGAACATAATAGTCAAAGAAGGCAGTTGTTGATTGGATGGTAGTTTCTAAAGCCTAATTTCTTGATTTTAACACCGATGGTTCTTCCGATAATGGTGTTAGTGTAGGTTTTGGAGGGGTGGTCAAAAGAGATGATAGGGTTTTCGTGGCATATTCATCTAAATGGGAACAACATGGCTGAGGTGTGTGCTATTAGAGATGATCCATTTTTAGGAATAAGCCCGTCAAAAGACCCTATACCCAAGTCTGCATACAAGAGATATTGTCCTAGTAATTCTAGAAGTAGTTTCCTAATCCTAGAATCATACCTGTTTTTACAAGATTACAAACATATGGCAGTTTTCCCTTTACAGGGAGACTAATATTTTGAAGTAACTCAACCTATAAATAAGGTGCAGTTTAGTACCTGTAGGCAGGGGGAGAAACTAGAAATTACTAGAAAATACTAGTAAGAAAATTCTAGAGCAAACGAAGAACAAGGGTACATCTTCTAGGGAAGAAAACAACTTAAAGAAAAACATTGTATTGTCTTTCAAAAACAAGCAAGCAATATGTTAGTTCTTTTTATTCAACTTGTATATCTATTCTCTATCTATTATATCGGGGTCTGGAAACTGATCAGTGGTATCATGCAAGAAGTTAAGTAAGCAACGTTTCCGGCGATGAATGAAGGGGCTTCGATCCAAGGGTAACGAGGTATTACCGTTAGATCCTGATATGGAGAACATCTGTTTCATCATTATCATTACCCAATCCGCAAAATTACATTATAGAGAAATTGGAGGAAAATATGAAAACTATGAAGAAACATATGGCTAAACTAATGGAGATGATAAAAGGATTACAACAAACACAACAAGAAACAAACAGTTCCAAGTCAAATATGGAAGAACATCCAGAGTTCATAGATGATTCGACATTCAAAGTGGGGAAAGAATCGAAATCGTTTTCTGACAACGGAGATTTAGATCAAGAGGAGTTAGATGGATGGCTCAAGTATTTGAAGGTTTATTTCAGCACCAAGGGATTTACTGAAGAGCAGCAGGTAAGTTTCGCTAGACTAAGACTTGATAGACATGCCCTAATTTGGTGGAAGGCGTATACGTCAGGTTTGGCCCTTAGCAATGAAGCACCAGTTACTACTTGGAAGCAATTCACAACTGTTATCCAAAATCAGTTTTACCCAATTGGTTATAAAGAACGATTGCGTGAATAATGGAAATTCTTGCGACAAGTGAAAGGGCAGAATGTCCAAGAATACACTACTGGATTTCGAAAGAAAGTTATAGCCTTAAACGTGAATATGAGAGATTTCGAGACTATTGAGAAATATAAAGGAGGTTGATAGGTGTCTTAAACACCTTGATTTAATATCTATTGGTTATGCTTTCTTTGCTATTTTTCTTGGAAGTTATGTATTTTACATTTGTTTTTGAGTTATTAGGTACTTTGGAGTCATATGAAGCAAAAGAAGAGAAATAGAGGCGCATGACATCACTTAACAACATTTGGTGTTGATGGCCTGGAGCATAAAAGGATGTTAGTTTACAAACATGGCGAAAACCAACAAGTACCAAGGGAATCCCAAATGTTTCTGCAGATTACTAGGGTGAACCAAGTTTACAAAGGAAATGAGAAATTACTAGGGGGAAGCCCACTGTTCCATGAAGCATTGCTATGTGCAGTCACTAAGAAACTGTTGAAGGCATATAAGAGGATTACTAAGGGCTACCACCTTCATTTTATAAACCTAAACGTGACCAACAATAGTCCAGTTCTCGAGCTAGTCCTCCTCTCACTGCAGTTCTCGAGCTAGTCCTCCTCTCATTGCAGCCAAGGTTCCTGCCAGACCACTCACTTGTGATTGCGTGCCAAGGGTTTGGGTCAGTTTTCGAAGCCGCAATGGAGAAGGAAACTCGGGTTAGGAACCGAAGACCAAGAAGAATGAGAAGACCACTGGCCACTGCCGAGTAGACAACATAAAAGAAATTCAAGCTGATGTTGTTGATTCAGCCATAGAAGTGATTGATGTTGTTAATTGATGAGTATCTCAAAGCTCAAGTGATTTGGTAAGTCGAGTTTGCTGGCAAGGTTTTAGACTGGAATCTGGACAGAGTTCTGTTGCCAGAAATAATAAATAAGTTGATGTTGCTGCCATTGATCCTTGCTGACGAACTGTGAGATTTATGAATACTGATTGTATGTGATTGAATGGGTTTTGTATAAATCGTAGGGAAGGAGTTGTGGAATGGTTTTAGAATAAAAAACAATGCATATCGGTAGTACCAGCAAAATATACAGAACATGTTCGGGGAAAGGTCTGAAAGATCAAGTTCAGTTTGCGACCAAGTCTTGTTGTTCACTGAACATAGGTTCATGCCGACAAACATCTTCTCCCTTAAAGGCCTTGAAAAATAAAGCTCTCACATTAAACGGTGATAAAACCCTTGATTCCTACTGGCCGAAAAGGCCTTTTCTAATGCAGAAGTTATGGTGAGGATACTTGGCATAACTCTATTGGTTGTAATAATTAAAATTTGGTTCAAATTTGGTTACATCAAATACTTAATTGTTTGTTAGTAACGGTGTAAACAAAAAAAGTATGTGGACAATACTTATGTCAGAATTTTGAGCTTAAATAATTTTATTACAGCGCGTTTACACCAAAACTTAATTGTACATTACTAACACCGTCAAAGGTAGACAATACTTGCAATATCAAAATCGTTAAATAAAGAAAGAAAAACCTCTTTGCTTCATATTCAATTAAGGAAATCCATTCGATTAAGTAAATCATGTTACAAAGTAATTAAGGAAATCCATTTAATTAAGAAAACTTAATTAAGAAAACCCTGTTACAAACGAAATTGGTATACTTACATTAAACGGTGATAAAACCCTTGATTCCTACTGGCTGAAATAGGCCTTGACAAATAAATCTCTCACATTAAACGGTGATGAAACCCTTGATTCCTATTGGCCGAAATAGGCCTTTTCTAATGCAGAAGTTATGGTGAGGACACTTGGCATAACTCTATTGGTTGTAATAATTAAAATTTGGTTACATCAAATACTTAACTGTTTTTTAGTAACGGTGTAAACAAAAAAAGTAGGTGGACAATAATTGTGTCAGAATTTGAGCTTAAATAATTTTATTACACTGCGTTTACACCAAAACTTAATTGTACATTACTAACACCGTCAAAGGTAGACAATACTTGCAATAATTTTCTCCCTTAAAGGCCTTGAAAAATAAAGCTCTCACATTAAACGGTGATGAAACCCTTGATTCCTACTGGCCGAAAAGGCCTTTTCTAATGCATAAGTTATGGTGAGGACACTTGGCATAACTCTATTGGTTGTAATAATTAAAATTTGGTTCAAATTTGGTTACATCAAATACTTAACTATTTGTTAGTAACGGTGTAAACAAAAAAAGTAGGAATTTGAGCTTAAATAATTTTATTACAACGCGTTTACACCAAAACTTGACTGTATATTACTAACACCGTCAAAGGTAGACAATACTTGCAACATCAAAATCGTTAAAGAAAAAAAACGAAAAACTCTTTGCTTCCTATTCAATTAAGGAAATCCATTCGATTAAGGAAATCATGTTACAAAGTAATTAAGGAAATCCATTTAATTAAGAAAACCCTGTTACAAACGAAATTGGTATACTTACGTCAACTTTATTTCTCCCCAGTTCAGTTCACGACTAGTCTCTTTCTCACTGATCAAGAGCTGCAGCACAGAAGATTGGATCGGTACCAATCTGTTGAGTTCATGTATTTAAATGTAGCCTATTATTGGGGCGTCACATTCCAATAGTGGGGCTTCATCTAATATGACAAAAATGGGTCACCCATAATTAATTTCAAAAACCCCATATCTTAATATTTTCATAATAGCTAAACAACCCTCATTTAGTTAATATTAATAATTTAATTATAGGTGATGATTGAATTAATGAATCTACTTAATGAAAAACTAAATCAAAGCGTGAAAAGCTAAATCAAATTAAGTGTATTAGTTTTGGTGGGAAGAAAAAGTAGAGGAAAAAATATTTTTTTTGGGATCTCTTTCCAAAACCCTAGAATTTGATTCAACCAAACTAAAAGAAATCAATGACTCAATAATTAGATATACCTTTAACTTAGCTCTAATGTAGTTTTTATTGCTCAAAATGGGTGAAAGAGCATAAAAACATTAGAATTTTATAGATTTTTAGAGCATAAAAACATTAGAATTTTAGGTTCTTCCTCCATATTCAACCGTAAGACCAACTTACGGTTAGCTGATGATGACCTTCTAACCATAACTAATTAAAATTGGGGAAAATACGGTTTAGTCCAAAAGTCAGTCCAAAAGTACGGTTTAATCCAGACCGAGTCAACTAGGTATAAATCAGTCCAAAATATGGAAAAGTACACTAATAACCCTTATCATTTACAATTTAGTCCAAATATTTACAGTTTAGTCCATAATGACTTATGATGATGTCAGCAATTTTAATTAACAAAAAAATAATTAAAAACCAATTTATCTTTTGAACTGTTTGTCCAAAATTCACAAACTTTATATATTCGGAAAGCTCTTTTCGAGCTCGCAAAAAAGAGTACCCATATGACCATATAATTTATTTATTTTTAAATATCTTAGTTTACACTGGTGTAAGACATATACACATCTTCAAAATTCCATAAAATCCAAAGACAAGACAAGGTGCACCGGTTTGTACACCACATACAACTCCACCTAAGCACCATTAACAAGCATGATATTCAAATCTAACACAAGCCACTTTTTCTGTTGAGCAATATCCTTCCTCTCAATAACCTTGAATGTACCGTACACATGCAATGCAATCCCAACGGAGCCACTGTAAAAGCATTACAAAAAGGATCCCCACCCAGATTAAGCACATGGCTGATTGTTTAAGATAAAGATAACTTAGTGAGACTAATGCGAATGCGCATTAAAAAGACCAAAGTAAGGCATGATCAGTTCAACAATCACAACGAGACTAGTAATTTGAGACCACTACATCAAAAATCCACGTTGAGACTAATAATTTCCAGAATGTTTATGTATCAGGAAACTGTTTTAAATCAAGGTCTTTCACTTTTCATGGGATATTTTCCAGCCCAACATTTTGACATCGTGTTTCTTAATTATAACTAGTGTGACTTGTTTTTCGGACGTTATCTTATATTTGAATTTATCATTTTAGAAGATCTGTCATTTGTGCCAGATGCAACCAATAACAACATGAATTCTAAAAGAGCATAGATACAAATAAGAACTCCACTTCATGCTCAGGATAAATGGTAGTTCGTATGCACTGTCTGAATAAACATAATTAATAAAAAAGGCCAGTGCAAGAACTACTCACAGTAGTCACATCCATTTATTTTGTATGTCTCCCACTGAAGCGCACATCTGTTCTGAGATGGGTTCTGCCTTGCTTAGCGCTTGCTTTTCCTTTTCCTAGATAAAAAAAAGTCCCCCCATGTATTTCATGAGACGATTAAGAAATATCAATGCACCGTTTTAAATATATTCAATCGCAGCTTAACAAAGTATTTTGAAAACTTCTCAAACATTATTATCGGTGTAGGAAAATCGTACAAACTCCACAGATGTCTGCGCGTAAATGTTAAGATCCATCCGAAGTAGAAAGCAAATATGTACACTGGTACATATTATAGGTACACCAATATGTACACTTGTACTCTAGGTGCACCAATATGTACACTTGCAATACAGGTGCACCAATATGCACACTTATAGAAGGATGGAAACTTAATTTCCAAGAGACACTGTCAAGCTAAATCGGCAACTCTAAAAACCATGCACTGCTAGAATAACGCATCCTTTACTTCATTTCAAAGATCACTTGGCTTACACGGTATCATTCTTCTAAGCATTATGTAAGACTGAACTAAGATTAGACCAAGGAGACCAGCATATTAGAATTATGAAACATACCTCTCTTTGTCAGTGAGGATATACATTCAAGTCAGGTTAGACTTGGAAGGTCACCAATTCTTTGGCACATTTGCTGTCAAACAAAAGTGGAAACAGATTAGAACAAGATTAGAATTGGATACCAAAATAACCTAACAATATAAAGACATATCAAATTATAATTCATACAATTACTACATATCATATTGTAATTCCTGTAAAGCGGTTAATAAGCTTATGGAATGTTTAAAGAAATATGAAATATAAGATATTAGAAGTTCGGGTTAAACTTGTAACAAAATAATGTCAACTGCATTTTCTAAAATCTTAAAAAACTAACAACTACTCCATGAAAATCGAAATTAGAAACTGTCAAACTAATTCAAAGGAAAGGGCAAGGTGGGAGATCTCAGAATCAAACAAAATCCAAACAAAACGACTTTATAGCTCCATAACCTAGATAAGTCACACGAATTCTAAACCAGGAACCACGTGTTTAGTACCCCAGGCCACACAATATCCTAACGATCAAAAGGTGTACAATTATGTGCACATTAACGAACGGGTGTACAACTATGTACACATTAAAAATCAATATGTGTACAATTATGTACACATTAAGAATCACATGTGTACAACTATGCACACATTAACAATTTATAACAAAATGTAATAACATCAGCTTAATATTTCATGCTGCCATTACTGAAATTTGTAAACAAACTTGTATACATTACGCATAACATAAAATACTTGAAGAACTCAAATAAGCTCATAACATGAATTACTATCTGACTGGTAATAAAATCTAGAAATACTCAAATACTATGATAATTAATCGTAACTTTAACTATAACTGGTGTACAAGCATATACACCTCATATAACAAACACAAAAAAAAGTGCACTTTTATGTGCACCGCGTATAACGGGTGTACAAGAAAATACACCTAATATGTGGAAAGGAAAATTCTTCAAATGCTTACGCCCCTCACCCATTCTGGGCGCAGACTGAACGTAATTATTTAGGGCATTCTCTGAATTCGTAATTGAGGTACATACTCAAAAAGAGATTATGTACCTCAATAGTTGATATGAGATCAACCATAAATGGACAACTATCAAGCCAATGGATGTTGATTCATGGAGGTCATAAAAATGCACAGATCAACATATAGTATTGCTATGATGTTATACTATATTTTCACAACCAGATGCATGAGGTGACAATGAAAAGATTACCATGTGATGCATGCCTAAGACAATATATCCAAGATCATAGCATGGGATATCATAAAACAACTAATTACATATGCAAACAAGAAAGAAAGCACAACTATGATAATCCTTCCCAACTAACAACACTTCTTCAGAGATTTAAATTAATTCTTAACCGCAAGGACTTGGTTCATGCTGACTTTCCTTGTTTCTTTCTTTAAATTATGCAAGGAGAATAACATATTATTCCTAATTAAAGACTCATTCAATTTCAATATATAAGTCTGAGTAATATGCAAACACCCTTTAGCCGGTGCATCAGGGTATAATACAGTTTCCGCACCATTAATAATCAACGTGTGTACAAATATGTACACGTTAAAAATTAATAGGTGTACAACCATGTACACGCTAAGAATCTATATGTGTACAACCATGTACACATTAATAATTCAAAAAAAATGTGTAAGAAAAGAAGCTAGGCATGACAGTAACTAGCCTTTCATCTTCATCGACCGCTTGTTCCCCTTTTTCCACGTGATCATAATGGATATTAAGGACCGTACCAACTCAAAATTCACCTTAAATATTTGAGTTCATGTGCAAAATTGGACTTACTTAAATTGATATTTCGCATGTATTAGCAAACAATGTGAACACAAAACATATATGACAGAATATTGTTGTAACCGGTCGTAAAATAGGCTTACCTTGAAGATAAAAGCTTGTGGTTGTACATTCCTCGGATCTCCATCCCTATCAATCACGTCAAATGTGATCATTATGAACTTTTGTTGTTGACTGTAGTGAGATCCCACTATCCACTTGAATACCATGCACTAGTTTACTATGAGAAGTAGGTAGCTAGTTAAAGGTCATCTCCATTCATTTTAATCTTTTTTAGTTCCCTATTGTACGTAGCATCAAAATTTAATAGTTAAATAGTTTCATATGGTACATAGTATCAGAACCGATGGTTCATGTGATCTCCTAACAATAAAAAATTGACCTTCTCACTATGCCTACTCCAAGTTGCTACCTGTAAGCATTACCATTACTGTTTCCAGTCGCAAGAATTCATGACTTAAATCATAGATGCATCTACTACATTACAACGATTTAATTCAAGAAAACAAATCCAAAATGTAAGTAGGAGGACTTAAATCACTAATGCATAACGAAGATGAAAAACCTTAATAATCTCTTGATACTCTGGATTGAGGAACGGTGAAAGTGACAGAAGGAGAAAATGAATTACCTCTCGCAGTGCAAATCTTGAGAAAACCCTACTTCAACCTCGTTTTACAGTAGAAATCTCGTGAAATTCCTTTTCCAAATCTTGTTTCCACTAAGAATCCTATGGAAGTCTTCCTTCAATTATTGTTTCCAGTAGAAATCTTGTAAAAACCATTCTTCGGTTCTCCTTTTCAGTAGCAATCTTGTGAAATTACTTCTTTAATTATTGTTTTCAGTGGAAATCTTGTAAGAATCCTTCTTTAATTCTTGTTTTCAGTAGAAATCTTATGAAAAATCGTTCATCGAAAGAGAAAATATGATATGATCTTAACCTAGATCCTAAGAAACTGAGGAAGAAAGCATAAAAAATGACACCGAGTACAAAACTCTGTTGAAGAACAACGATGTTAAATCGCCCCTGGCTCTGTCTCTCTCCAAAATAAAAATCTAAGATCTAGAAATTGAACACAGAAACATGAAAAGGATAATTAGGGTAATAAGAAAAAATTGCATTTTAAAATCAATCAATTTTGGACTAACTCGTACAAGTTTGGTCTAAACAGTTGGACGCGGGGTTTTTTTGGACTTGAGAGTACTAGGCCTCAGATGGGTGGACTAAAGCATCTTAAGCTCAGTAACTTTGGGACTAAACGTCAATTTCTACTTAAAATTGGGAAAACAAATAATAAATTAGTTACGGTTGGTATTTTGTTTCTCAGAGTCAAACGTAAACAACTTACGGTTGGTAGTTTGTTTCCCTAAATCAACCGTAAGAGTTAGGGTGGATATTTTGACTTCTCTTAGCCACACGTAACTCAAAGTTTAAACTAATCCTATAACATCTCCTTAAATTACGAATTGCCGCATTAAATAGGCGTCGAAATCTAACCCCGGACTAAATGCACGATTGTTTAGAATTGAGGGGATATCTAATACGCGAATCTTGGCATCAAGAACCAGTTAAGTGGATTACAATTGAACGGGGTATTTGGTTTACAATTTGACAACTGCATTTAGCTTTAAGCTTTCCCATCCAACGATGGAAAGCAACTTGATTCCTTGAAAATCTCTTTTCATCTAATATTGCAACCGATTTTGGACTTAATCCTTAAGTATAGCATGAAATCCATGTAATTAGTCAAATCTTAGTAAGATCTTGGGGATCAAAAACTTAGCATAGGAAAACACCATAGCATACTAATTTATTCGGTTAGCTATGTGTAAATCAAAACCAAGAGGTAAGTATCTACGGTCAACCACAGGAATATTTACGGTTGGGTTGTTGAGGGTCGAACCCAACCGTAAAATTTTTACTAACTATAATTCTAAAAAATTTGAAACTGTGTCCCGATTTTATCTTGGTTTATGATTGAGTCGTTGATTATCAATTTTCGATGGGTTGTTTTGATCACCATCACTGTTATTGATTAGCAAAAGAGATGGAAAAAAAACTGATTTTGATTTTGATTTTGATTTTAGTTTCCTTTATTGATAAAATGAAAGAGCAATTTAGACTTTTTTAGTGTCTTTAGCACACCCCCTAACCAACTAAATAGACATTAGTATCATGGGTGAAGCCCCTCTATTGGAATGTGACGCCCCAATAATAGCTTTCATTTAAATACGTTTATGTGATGACAATTCATGCATAAACATCAAAGATATATATTTTTTTTCGCTTTAGGATTTAGCTTCAATCATGAATACTCTTACTTCCATCGATTGCGGATGATTAACAAAGCCGAATGAAGAGATTAGTAGGCATATGAAGAGATTGCGGATGATTAATATCATGAAGGATGTGTTGGCCTTTGCATTCAGACACAATTTATGTTTTTGGTTTTTAATGTTCTCCGTCACAAGCAAATACAAACCCTTATTCTCTTTTCCTCCGATCTGCTTTTTTATTTTTTTGATCGCACCGATCTGTTTAGTTCATGTATTTAATAACGTTTTTGTAATTGTCTGATGATCAGGTGTATTAACGTGTCAGTACCAGTTCCTTTGCCATTTTCTCATTCTCTGGAGCAGAGGCATCTTTTGCATATGACCTCGAATTTCTGAAAGGAGCTTTCTTCCTGTCTTGCTGTTTCATATGTCTATTGACTTCGAGATATTTCTTTTGCTACTTTTGTCAAAAAGTATTAAATCACTACTCTAAATTTTCCCTGATTTCTCTCTCGAATGTACATATATGTGGTTACAGTCACATATTTTCCAATTTGTAGAGCTCTTGTTGAACCAAATAAAACGACAACGGTAATCAATCTGTTGAGATTATTAGTCCCACATGGTTGGGTTATTTAAGATCCGGCGGTTTATAATCTATTAGGGCATCTCCACTCATTGCCAATTGGTTTTGAGTTGGATGCCCGTTTTCTAATTTAATATCAAAGAAGGCTATTTGTGTCGAGTCAGTTGACCCGCTGAGGCTACGCGTGAGGGGGGCGTGTTGAGATTATTAGTCCCATATGGTTGGGTTATTTAAGATCCTGCGGTTTATAATCTATTAGGGACTCTCCACTCATTGTCAATTAATTTTGAGTCGGATGCCCGTAAACAATCAAATATCACAAGTACTCCCACAACAATAAACGGTCAGCTTAAATAGGCCTTGAAAAATTACATATTGCAGTTGGTAGACATAAGTTTTTATCTCTTTTTTTTTTTTTTTTTGGTTATAAGCTTTTTTTAATTGTTTTTAAACTGATAGGATCCAGATATTACAATGATACTACTGATAATGAGCGGCAGAACTCCCCGAGAGACAAGATTGGCCATGGATCCCATGTTGCATCCATTGCTGCTGGCACCTTTGTTGCCGGTGCATCCTGGATGTATTTGACAACGCCATAGGAGATGGTGTCGATGTGCTGTCATTGTTTCTTGGAACCTCAGCTTTCATGAGGCCGGATTTATCCTCCAACCCCATTGTAAATAATAGGCGCATGTCGTCTACTGTAAAGCACTGCTCCAAGGATATTAGTTGTTGCAAGCTTTAGAAATTTGTGTTTCCTAACAGCCATTCAATCCCAATTTGAAATAGATTATGCAGCCGCCATAAAAAGTGAGAGAGCTTTTGCAGACCGTTATTCTCGTCGGAAATGGTGAACATCAACAAGACTATAGATAAGGATGGCTTTGTGTCTCAAACAAGAAGACGATCAAGATCCAGCGAGTGCAAATTGCTCAAGAATTACCAAGAAAATGCAAGGTTGAGACCGGATGTAACAGTGAGAAAGGGGAAAAATGTGAAGGTGGAAAGAAAAATTATTGGTGCTTCCATGGGTAGAAAAGGTAAGAGTGATGTGATTCATGTTGCGGTCTGGTCAGGAAATAAAAGAATATTTTGTTGGCTTAGTTTTAGGGCTGGAATCAAGTTAGCTCGTCTACTAAAGATGGAGGCAAATGGTGGTGATCGGAATCTTTCTAAATGGAATTTTTAGAGAAAATGAAGACTGGATGTTAGCTGTTAGAGAGAAAATATTTTTGGAGAATTCATACGTCTCAAGTTTCTCACAATAAGGCATATCCTAGGATACTTTATTTTTTCCGCTTGCATAACAATGGTGGTGGGTGGTGGGATACATGGGTTCTTTTGGAGGACTTATTGTCTAGTATTTCTCGGCAGAAAGAAAGGAAAGTGAGGGAAGCGATTCCAGTTAAGCCAATTTCAAATGCTTGGGGTGATTCAAATCGAAAAGACTATTCTCAGCTTATTAAAGATCAAACTCAGCTACCTTTGATTAAATCTTTTCCTGATAAGGGTATACACTCTCTTTGGCATAGAACTCTTGTTGTGGAAATTGCATCAACAGACGTTGATTTTGATCGGAAAGATGTGGGAAAATGGGTAATGGCTAAGTTTGGTTGGAATATTGGTCTTGAACTTCAACCTATAGATGAATTTAGAGCAGTTTTTACAGTAAACAATTCCACTGATTTCTCTAGAGTCGGAAAATTTGGAAAATGGAGAGTCGAAGATGTTGATATTCGTATATTCCCCTGGTTCGCTGGTATAAATGCTATCCACAAACCAAACTTGATCAACATTAAGAAACAATGGATTGGTGTAAAAGGAGTTCCTTTTAATATGTGGGATTTCAATACTTTCAAAACTATTGGTGATAAATTTGGGGGTTTGATTGACATTAGTGCTGAATCGTCAATGACAACAGATTTATCGGAAATAATGGTTCTTGTCCGTGGCCCTGTTAGCAATGGCATTTGGTGCGAGGAGTTAACCATTGGTAATACAGGAGTGTGGGCTGAGATTAGGCTAATTGGTGAGGTGTTGGAGCCATCTAGACAGCATATGAAGCCTGTCTACATCACAATTGATACAATGGAGCCTCCACCGGGATTTTTCTGGCGACGAAAACCATCTTCGATGATCAGC
This sequence comes from Papaver armeniacum, assembly GCA_023531295.1. Classification (NCBI taxonomy): domain Eukaryota; kingdom Viridiplantae; phylum Streptophyta; class Magnoliopsida; order Ranunculales; family Papaveraceae; genus Papaver; species Papaver armeniacum. Next base: position 274,896 of record JAJJWW010016839.1, on the reverse strand, counting down.
AACTAAGAAGAAGGTGATTCTCTACGTGGCAGTAAATCAAGGGTGGAACAAATCCAACGGCACTCTGATCACGTGTCTGGAAAAGGGGGACATGGTCAACCTTGTGGGTCCGGGAAAGAAGTAGTGTGGCCAAGTACCACAGAGACGCGTGTTCAAAGTAATTTGAACTTGAATTCTTCTAATTTGAATTCTGATGGACAAAAGACGGATACTGTGTGTCGCGGTACAAATGGGTCTAACTCAAAGCAAATATTAGAAGGTATTGGGCCCCTAGTTAGCAATTCGGAGTACGGGTAGTAGTTCGGAACGGTATACGTCCGAGAATTATACGGATTCGGATAGGTCCGACTCGGTCAAAAATCCGGTCAACGGTTCGTTGTTCGGATAATAGTTCGGAACGGCATACGTACATGCATATTCGTTTTATAAATGTGAGTTCGGCACTTAAAATTCGGCTTACATATATGATACATTGATAAGTATTATGAGCTTATTACGTGACTAATTTTATTTGTATATGATTTATAAGATGGAAAAACAACATTTTAGCGTGATTATTTAACAAGAAGTAAACAATTTAATCACATAAATGTATTATAAAACGAGTTTATAGACTTTTAAACAAAAATCAGTACTGGTTAAACAACTACCAATAGAAACTTTTAACTGAATAATTGTACTTAAATATAAAGTATATACAAAATCAAACAAAAACCAATCAAGAGAACTCTTGTCAAAGAGTTACCTATGGGAGTTCTAGTTCGGAAATATCATTCGGATTCTGGTCAATCGGATACGTTCGCAAATCATTCGTGAGGTCCATATAATCCGAAACTAGGTTCTAATTCAAATAGTTCGGAAGTATCATTCGATTCCTCGGTTCGGATACGTTAGTAATCATTCGGGAATGATTCGAGAATTACTAACTAGGATTGGGCCTTGTGGTGTGGTCAAGCCCACCAATCTCAAAGACAGGAGGTAAGCCAATTAACTCTAGTATTACTCCTCTTTTTCCCCGCTCCCGGTGCTCATTTATCTAGCTCGGTGGGAATGGATTCCTCTTCCTTGAGAAGCTTAAGAAAAAAATTGAAATCAAAAATTTCTAAAGAAACTCCAATGTCTAGTTCCATCCATGGTGCTGACCCTAATGGTGGAAATGTTAGTGAGGATGAGGTTAACAAGGAGACTCAACTTTTGCCATCAGGAGAGACTAACAATAATATTAATTCACTGAGGTCGATTTGAAGACAATGATGATGCAAAGATCTCATACTAGTGGTGGTGCAAGGAGCAATGATAATGCACCTGTTGATAGTCCTAATGTGGAGTTTCTTCTCAACAAACTCAAAGACTCTGGAAATCCCTCCGGAATCGTTTTCACAAAAAGAGAACTCTCATTTGTTACGAGTTCTATTTTGGCTCATGCACCGGCTTTTAACGATGAGTTTGGGAGGGGAGAAAATGAAGGAAATTGATTGCTCTTGGTCTTTTGGTGTGCTTGTGTTGGGTTGTTGTTTATTAATAATGTTTAAATTAGTATCTTGGAATGTTAATGGTCTCGGTGATATGGAAAAACGATCGAAGTTAAAAAACCTTGTGAAACGGTGGAAGCCTACTATTCTTATGATTCAAGAGACTAAGCTTAGTTCTTGTAATGACAAGATTGTGCGTCAATGTTGGGGTGCGACTCCGTGTAGGTGGATTGCATTAAATTCTTATGGAAGATCGGGCGGAATTTTGTTGATTTGGAATTCGGATATGATTGAAGTTGACGATTTTCTTGAAGGTATTTTTACTATAAGAATTTCTTGTCGTAATTTGGAGGATAACTTCCGTTGGGTCTTGATTGGTGTCTATGGTCCTTGCAATGTGAACGAAAAAATAAGATTTCGTATGGAGTTAGCCACCTTGCATGGTTATTGGAATGGAATGCCTTTGTGTTTCAGTGGAGACTTCAATGAAATAAGATACATGGTGGAAAGAAGGGGTTGTCGTAGAGCTTCGAATTCAATGAAATTCTTCGATGATCTATGTAATGAGTTGGGCCTTATCAAATTGCCTATATCCGGTGCAAAATATACTTGGAGTAGACCACCCAACAAGAAGAGCAAAATTGACCGTTTTCTTTTCTCGTCGGAATGGGAAGATCATTTTCCAAATATCAACTTCAAGCGACTTGCAAGACCTTTCTCGGATCATTTTCCCATTGAGTTATGCTCAATGAACTCGGATTGGGGTGCTTGCCCTTTTCGATTTCAATTAGCTTGGCTTGAAGGAACTAACATAATTTCTTTAATGAAAGAATGGTGGGAATCTTTTTCTTTTGTAGGGACGGATGGTGAATGTTTTTCAAAGAAATTACATGCTTTGAAAGAGAAATTGAAGGTATGGAATCGAGACGTCTTTGGGAACATTGAAAGGGCAATTGACTTGGCACTTACCAAGGTGAAGGAGTTAGGTGAACTAGACGATGAAAGGGGTCTTAGCGAAGGTGAAGAAGACATGCTTGTGACGGCTAAAGTGGAGTTTGATGTGGCTCATCGTTGTCAAAGCATAATGTTGCGGCAAAAGTCAAGAGTTGGATACTTTCGATATGGAGATAGAAATACCAAACATTTTCATCGAGTAGTGAGGGGTCATAGAGCTTCTAACAACATTAATAACCTTCGTATCAATGGTCGGTGGACCGGAAATAAAGAAGAAATCAAGTTGGGTATTGCAAATCATTTTGAGTTAGCATTTAAAGAAAATTCAAACAATCGGCCAAGAATCAAAAATATGTGTCTAAAGCGTATTGATGAGAATGCAAGTATATGGTTGGAAAGATCGTTTAATGAAGAAGAAGTTAAGAATGCACTTAAAGATTTGGGAATTGATCGTGCCCCGGGTCCGGATGGATTTCCTATGAAGTTCTTTCTTATTTGTTGGGATTTTCTAAAAGAAGATTAAATGAAGGTCTTTGAAGAATTTCATGACCATAATATTCTTCACTCATCTTTGAAAAACAATTTTATTGCGCTCATCCCTAAGAAGGCGGGTGTAGAAGAAGTAAAAGACTTTCGGCCTATTAGTCTTATTGGGAGTGTGTACAAAATCATTTCAAAAGTCTTGGCGGAGCGTTTAAAGGTATACCTTCCTACTCTAATCTCAACAACTCAATCTAGTTTCATTAAAGGAAGACAAATTCTTGATGGAGTATTGATAGCAAACGAATGTGTGGATTCTAGACTTCGTCAAAAATTACCGGGGTTGGTTTGTAAGCTTGATTTCGAAAAGGCGTTTGATAATGTGAATTGGAATTTTTTACATGAAGTTTTGTTCAAAATGGGGTTTGGTGGTGTTTGTAGGGCTTGGATTAGAAATTGTTTAACATTCTCAAAGTTCTCGGTTCTTGTCAATGGATCGTCTTTCGGTTACTTCGGTAGTGAAAAGGGACTTCGTCAAGGAGACCCCCTTTCTCCTTTTCTCTTTATTATTGTTGGTGAAGTTTTAAGTTGTATGTTGAACAAAGCACAAGAACAAGATCAAATCTCGGGTTTTTTCGTAAAAGAGGGGGGAACAAAAATAAATCACTTACAATTTGCCGATGATACAATCATTTTTCTTGATGCTAAGAGAGAACAAGTTGATGCCCTTCGTTACCTTCTTCTTTGTTTTGAGTTAACTTCGGGTATGAAGATAAATTTCTCCAAAAGTAGTTTATTTGGAGTCGCGGTCGATGAGGAAGTTGAAAATTATGCTAACATGTTAGGATGCAAGTATGCGAGTTTTCCTAGCATATATCTTGGCCTACCTTTGGGAGATAAGGTAGGAGGCACTCAAAAATGGGAATAAATACTTGAAATTTGTGGAAAAAGAGTTACTTCTTGGAATGGAAAAACAATAGCAAGCGGAGGTAAGTTAACTCTCATCAAAAGCGTTTTAGCTAGCCTACCCATTTATTATCTCTCTATTTTTCTTGCTCCTTGCTCCATAACTAAGAAAATTGATAGAATTGTGAGAAATTTCTTATGGGATGATGAAAATAGGAAAAGAATCCACAATATTGGTTGGAAATTGTCTTCAAAACCAAAAGAAAAAGGTGGTCTTGGTATAAGGAGAGCTAAGCAAGTGAACTCGGTTTTGCTAAAAAAAATGGTGGTGGCGCTTTGGCGTAGAGAAAGAAGCATTTTGGAGGAAGATCATAGTTGAAAAATTTGGTGAAACATTTACCGGTTGGGAAACTCTCCAACCCAAAGGATCGAAAGGCGGTAGCTTGTGGTTTAATATCTATAAAGAACTTGAAGATTTCAATAAAAATATTAGATTCAAGATTGGAGCGGGTAAGGAAACTAGATTTTGGGAAGATTCTTGGCTTTGTGAAGGAAGATTGAGCGATATGTTTCCTTTGGCTTATGAAGCTTCAAGGACCAAGGAGGTTGTGGTGGCTAGTATGTATGAAGTTAGGGAAGACGGTGTAAGGTGGGCATTCATGTCTAGGTAAAGATACTCTCAAACCATTACAAGTGAAGTGTTATCTATATCAAATCTTCTCTCTTTCATCTCTATTTAAGAAGGGGTTACGGATACCCGAATTTGGGTTGGTAGTGATCATGGTCCATATACGGTTAAGGATGGAAGTAAAGACAATGATGATCAAGGTGAGCCGGATTATCCAATCAATGTTGTATGGAGTAATGAGTACCCTCACAAAATCAATGTTTTCCTTTGGCTTCTCTCTCATGATCGGGTAATGACGGTGGATAAACTTTTAAGAAGAGGTATGGATGTCTCTAGTGTTTGTCGTTTTTGTGAGGAAGACGATGAATCGAGTTCGCACTTGTTCAATGGTTGTTGGAGAACCCGGAGAATATGGGATTACTTCGTTGAAGGGTGTCACTTTGGTTGGTCATACGACCCTAATATCATTGTATCTATCAAGACTTGGAAGTTTAATTGGGGAGACGAAAGACTTAGCCGCGTATGGAATAACATTCCGGTTGCAATTTGGTGGTGTATATGGAAAGAGCGAAATGCAAGAACCTTCGATAACAAAAAGAAAAATTTGGCAAGACTCATTAGAGATATCAAATTACAAGCATTCTTTTGGGCCGAATCAAACACAAGAATGTTAGGGCTTACGGCAAATTTTGTGATTGCTTTATGGGATTCATTATACCGGCCTCCGTAATTTTTGTCTTTTTGTTTTTGGGTAGCCGAATCTCCTTTCGGTTCCCCTTTTTTGTTCGGTTGTAACCATTGGGTTAAGGCACCCCTCTTAAGTGTTTTTTTTCAATGAAATTTCTATTTGACCGATCAATAAAAAAAGAAATCTGTGTTTCCTATTGCTAAAAGCACCGTTGATCAGCGGTTTGGAGTCCGCCTTGAGTGGTGTCGGGGAGGCTGCAAACAAATTCATCAAGGTAAGTGCATTGCATCATTCATTAATAAACCAAATAAATCCAAAATAACCAACTTCGTTGATGTAAAACTATCAGAAATGGTTGCACTGACACTCTCAGATAGCCAATAAGGTGGACAAAGCCATTATCCTTCAATACATAGTACGACAAAACATGATTTGCACCCATGATGTCGTTAATAGATGACATATGATGGATCTTCGTGCTTAATGTTAAAGTTGACATTTTTTAGAGTACAAGATCGTATCATTCATCCATCATATGCAGTGTTGCGTTTGGTATTGGCCCCTCTGTCATCTAAATACCAGTGGATTTTTTTCTTTATACATAATTGACCCTATGTTCTCAGCTTTGATCGACGGGGTTTGCTACTGGTGGAAGAACATTCCTTTTGCGCGGATGGTGCATCATGTTAAATTCTTTTGCTATTTTTCCGGTGGTTCAAGTTCAGATGTGATTGTATCAGTACTATAACCATTATTCTATTATTTATAATTTATACTCAAATTATTTGCAGACTTCTTCGTACCTTCAAGGCTCGAAGGATTCTTAGACTCCTCTCAAGCGATAAGGGAATAATAAGCAAGGACAGCGAAGTCATAACCGAATTTTCGGCCCCCAGTTAAGAATCTTCTCCTCGCCTGATTATGTAACGGTACATACTTTTGAGAATACAGATAGTGGAGTATTTTGCCTGCTTCCACAATTCATCGTAAATAAAGCGCATTTGGAAAAACATACACCAACGTCCAAAACAAACGGAATAGGCAAAGTTAGCATATAACGATCATTATTGGTTATTTCCCTCTCAATTTGTTATATGAATGATTGTGCATGTAATGGGTCATTTTTATTAACTACTAAAATGTTTGAGAATATTTCTGCAGGCGGTTTGCGGTAATACGAGTTAGGCGGTTAGCCTAAAAGAGAACTAATAAGATTACGATCGGAAATATTATTATGAATCATTGAAAGCTTATGATTCTTCGGCTTTGAAAATTAGGAATTGACTGTAGCCTTTGTAGGCAACGGGTATGATCTACAGCTATAAGAATATGCTAAAAGCATTTTTAGTACATTTACCGTAATTGTCTTTCCCCGTGGTTGGAATTCCCAATCTGGGTGAACGTACATGTTAGTACTGAACATGAGTAGTATTGACTCATCAATAATATATATAAGCCTCTGGATAATGTAAATATGTATATAGCTTTCCAGGCATTCTTTTAATTTTAACTTGGTGCGCAAGAGGCTTTGCCCCTGCCCTCGTGGTGATGTATTCTTTACTTGGTGTGGGGCTGCGCACACCAAACCAAAATTGCATTGGCACGGGCAAGGCAAAACCTGTCGCATACCAAATCGAAAATGTATTGCTACGGGGCAAAGCCCCGCGCATAAAAAACTAAAAAAGAAAAAAATATCCGGTACGTAGCACGGGCACAAATCTAGTTAGTCTAATGAGTGTTGTATCAAAGGGTTAGAGCATGGTTTTGTAGTCAATACAAACAAGGAACTGGTGTGGCGATATTGGTGGAAGTTGAACTAGTGAAGAAACTAAATTTGAAGACAACACCACACTCTAATCCGTACCCGTTAGGATGGTTGAAGAAGGATACAGAGTTAAAAGTGACTGCTCAATGCACCTTCGAATTCATCATCAATGAGAAATACGTAGATCAGGTAACATGTGATGTTGTCCTATTAGATGTTTGTCATGTTGTATTTGGTAGTCCTTACCTATGGGACAGAGATGCGACATTCTCACCATGAGCAAAGGTTTGGAGGCTAGTTAAAGGAGGAAAAGGATTTCGCATTCTAGCTTCTAAAGAAAAGAAGAAACTACTTCTGCAAAACAAACGAAACAGTTGGTATATGCTAGTCAGAAATTTAGCCTACTCACGGTTCGACAAGCTGTCAAAGAACCTAATGAATTGGTTTGTGCCAACTCTTGCGAGTGCACTAAAACCGAAAAGATTGATCTACAACAGTTATTAGAAGGGTTTGAAGACACCCCGCAACAGCCGCAAAAGATACCACCAGAACAACGCGTACGTGGAACCAGAAATCAAGCTACTTGACGAGCAAAACAAGTCACCGTCATTACAAGTTGTAGAAGACTTAGCTCTAAGTGAAGTAACAAAAGATAATCCGACTGTTAGCAAAAAGACACAAATGACTACACCTAGAGAACAAGATTTGTCTCAAGACTATATTAAGGGGAAATGTTCAAAGCATGCAAAGTGGTACTCAAAAGTACAACAACTGCGAACTAAACTTCTGCAAACTCTTAACTCAATGCTTTTGAGGGATCAAAACCTCTTGATGGGGGAGGTCTGATCCGTTTTTAGGAGTAGGCCCGTCAAAAGACCATATACTCAAGTCTGCATACAAGAGATATAGTCCTAGTAATTCTAGAAGTAGTTTCTTAATCCAAGAATGAGACTTGTTTTTAGAAGATTACAAACATAGGGCAGTTTTCTCTTTATAGAGAGACTAATATTTAGAAGTAACTCAACTTATAAATAAGGTGCAGTCTAGTACCTATTGGCAGGGTGGAGAAACTATAGATTACTAGAGAAAATACTATTAAGAAAATTCTAGAGCAAAAGAAAAATAAGGGTACAATTCCTACGACAGAAAACAACTTAAAGGAAAACATTGTATTGTCTTTCAAAAACAAGTAATCTCCTCCCCTTTAATAGCAACAAGGGATTGCAAAACTTAAGTAAATATAACTGTTGGATCTCCAAACTTTAAAATTCCACCGTTAGATTTCACAAATAGAATTCCGTGTGAACTATTGTTATTGTCCGTTAGATCATTAGACTTCATATTTCTTTTCAGCCGTTAGATTTTAAAGAAGTGGTATAAAGAATGTTTACAGGGATATAAAAGTAAATGCACTTTTTATCTCCCCCTTTAATAGCAACAAGGGATTGCAAAACTTAAGTAAATATAACCGTTGGATCTCCAAATTTTAAAATTCCACCGTTAGATTTCACAAATAGAATTCCGTGTGAACTATTGTTATTGTCCGTTAGATCATTAGACTTCATATTTCTTTTTAGCCGTTAGATTTTAAAGAAGTAGTATAAAGAATGTTTACGGGGATATAAAAGTAAATGCACTTTTTATATATTTAAAAATCTCATATCTTTTAAACTACACGTCGGATTTTTGTAAATTTTATATATTTAGAAATCCCTTTAAATTAGCTACACAATGAGCACAAATAATGATATCAAATTTTTGATTTTCAATTTTTTTTTATACGTCTTCGAATCTTATATGTTTTCTCCTTAAAAGTTAGACATGGTTTAAAATTAGACATAACTTAGAAAAAAATTGAAAAAATTTACAAGAAAAAAAAAAACAAAACAAATGATTGATTCTTAAGTATAAACAACGATTAATTTTCAAATAATAAAATATGTTGTCGAATTACTACCAAATTATTTGGAAAGTAGAAAAATAGCATCGTCGACGTGCAACGCACGTGCTCACTACTTGTATATTTAAAAATCTTATATCTTTTAAACTACATGTCGGATTTTTGTAAATTTTATATATTTAGAAAGCCCTTTAAATTAGCTACGCAATGAGCACAAATAATGATATCAAATTTTTTATTTTCAATTTTTTTTTATACGTCTTCGAATCTTATATGTTTTCTCCTTAAAAGTTAGACATGGTTTAAAATCTCCCCCTTTAATAAAGCAACAAGGATTGCAAAACTTAAGTAAATATAACCGTTGGATCTCCAAACTTTAAAATTCCACCGTTAGATTTCACAAATAGAATTCCGTGTGAACTATTGTTATTGTCCGTTAGATCATTAGACTTCATATTTCTTTTCAAATTTAGATTTTAAAGAAGTGGTATAAAGAATGTTTACGAGGGATATAAAAGTAAATGCACTTTTTATATATTTTAAAAATCTCATATCTTTTAAACTACACGTCGGATTTTTGTAAATTTTATATATTTAGAAAGCCCTTCAAAATTAGCTACGCAATGAGCACAAATAATGATATCAAATTTTTGATTTTCAATTTTTTTTTATACGTCTTCGAATCTTATATGTTTTCTCCTTAAAAGTTAGACATGGTTTAAAATCTCCCCCCCCTTTAATAGCAACAAGGGATTGCAAAACTTAAGTAAATACAGCCGTTGGATCTCCAAACTTTAAAATTCCACCGTTAGATTTCACAAATAGAATTCCGTGTGAACTATTGTTATTGTCCGTTAGATCATTAGACTTCATATTTCTTTTCAGCCGTTAGATTTTAAAGAAGTGGTATAAAGAATGTTTACAGGGATATAAAAGTAAATGCACTTTTTATATATTTAAAAATCTCATATCTTTTAAACTACATGTCGGATTTTTGTAAATTTTATATATTTAGAAAGCCCTTTAAATAAGCTACGCAATGAGCACAAATAATGATATCAAATTTGTGATTTTCAATTTTTTTTATACGTCTTCGAATCTTATATGTTTTCTCCTTAAAAGTTAGACATGGTTTAAAATTAGATATAACTTAGAAAAAAATTGAAAAAATTTACAAGAAAAAAAAAACAAATGATTGATTCTTAAGTATAAACAACGATTAATTTTCAAATAAAAAAATATGTTGTCGAATTACTACCAAATTATTTGGAAAGTAGAAAAATAACACCGTGGACGTGCAACGCACGTGCTCACTACTTGTAAAGATAAAACATTTATTGCAATTTGTTAGTTCTTTTTATTCTACTTGTGTATCTATTTTCTATCTATCATATCGGGGTCTAGAAACTGATCAGAGATAGTTAATCAATTGGGAATCAAGAAAATTGAAATAGAATGCGATGTAACTCCAGCTACACAATTCAAATGTGCAACAAAGATGTTATCACTCCATGATACCTAAAGCTTGGTCAAAGACATTGATACTCTGAAACTCGAGTGTGAGGCTATTAATTTTATCCCGATGCTCTTGCTAAAGGGGTCTTGGTGCTCGTGCTCGCTGGGCTTAAAAGGTTGGCTGGCTTGTTCTGCTGGAGACGATCGTTTCTTGATGGACAAAATGTGTTTGCATATGAGTGGTGTTTGGTTCTTGAGTGTTGGTTGGCTCCTCGTTCCGTGCGTCGAACGACAAGCCCAATTACCTCTTCAGCATCTTCACAGATTCATCTTCGGAAAAGACTCGCTGGTTCTTGTGCCTATCAATCGAGAAGGTATCGATTATTGTCCCTCGAAGTTGTGATCAATACTGGCATATTGTGAAGGGGGGACTCCCCCCGTAACTATGCAAGGCAGCAGGATCGTGAAATGGAGGACTTCTCCCTGTAGCCCGGGCAGGGATATAGTGGGTATGCTACTTTAACGGTCGCGAACGCGTAAACCCTACTAGAGTAGTGTGTCCACTCCCTATTCCACACGCAGCACGGAATGTACCAAGGACTTTCTACTATCATCGTACAAGTTGCTCATGCAGGCAAGCCGGATAGAAACTTAGCCATATTTTCGGAGATCAGATCTTCACGAGATATTATCTCTGCTCTACCCTAACTTGCTCGAGAGCTTCGTTTTGGTTTTGGCTCTTGCTAAAGGGGGTGCTAGTAGACAATTAGAGGAGGGTGTTTGGGGTTAATTTTCCTCCTCCAGACATTTTGTACGAACTTTAAGGTGACAATCAGGGCCGTTCTTACCCTCGAGTTGTTAGATTTGATTTGCCGTTTTGGCACCTTACCAGAAATAAAAATAAGAATGTTACATTTTTGAGGGATCTGCCAGTTGGTGGTGTTGAGAATATTAACTAGTAACTGATAATGGCGATTTATAATAACAATCTGAGCTCCAATCCAGCATGCTAATCTCGTCCACTCACATATTCCAACAGCCTCGGCACAGGCTTATAGCCTAATATTCCTTGATAATTCATTTGCACCTGCAACAAACTCGCCTTAATTTATATCTTGCAACTACAGCTGCTACTGTCTACCAGTAGCTCCATCCTAGGTTGTGCCAGGTGTTAGGCGAGGCACCAAGCCATTCACCTCGCCTCACCTAGGTGCCCAGAAAAAAATATATAATTCACATTTTTGTGCCTAGGGCGTTTTATTATCTAGGCACCCCTTGGGCGACTAGTGCACCTAGCTCACCTTTCACAACATAGGAGCCTCCGTCCACAGTGACATTGATCTGATCAGTTGGAGGAGGGGTCCATCTCTCTCAGCGTAAGTTGGAGAATGAGAGTAAAACTGCAAGGCCATTGTTTAAAATTAACGCTGGACCAAATTTTGGTACTACAGTAACGACATGTGCATTTTTTTCCTTTACATTAAAGGATTATATGGCACATATATGCAAAATTAGGGCTGCACATGGGCGGGTATTAACTAAAACCAACCTCGCACCCACAGACTGCGGGTTTTTATTTTCATAACCAACCCCGCACCTACAAACAATGGGCGGGTTTTGTTACCCGCCCGCTACGGGTTGGGCGGGTTTGGGTTTAAACCCGCTTTATATTCAATAATCATTCACACACATGTTTTAAAGTTTAAATAAACTACTTACTTAAGTTCTTGATAACTTACAAAAACAAACCATAAACATAACTACATAAGTCTTCATTGTTAAGCTTAAACAAGTACTAGTGTACATAGTACACTAGTACTTCCAATAAAAACAAATTTAAAGTTTAAACACTACGACTACTTTAAAGTTCAGATTAAAACTTAAACAATAAAAGTTTCCAGACCAACAGTAAGTGACTCATGTCTCTTCTATCATCTTCAAGTCTCTCCTCCTAGCATCCTCAAGGATCAAGGACTTCCGATTAGTTTTATCAATGGTGTATATTTAGCGGGTTTTTCGGACGGGTTTGGGCAGGTATTAGCTAAAACCAACCTCGCACCCATAGACAGCGGGTTTTTATTTTCATAACCAACCTCGCACCCACAACGGGCGGGTTCGGATTAAAAACCCACGGATTTGGCGGGTACGGGCGGGTTTGGGTATGATGGGCAGGTCTTGTGCAGCCCTATGCAAAATCAACTTCCACACTTTGCATGTATGCATCTTCAAAATTGTGTACTAAAAGGGGTTAAATCTGATAAAAGTAACAGGAGAGAGGACCAGTTCAAAACGTAAAAAGACCTTAAAAATTGATTGAGCTCCGCCAAATGGTGGTCCTTAAGCCTGAAGAAAATATATGCATGCCTTCAAACTAAATGAGACTTGAAATCGATCCATTTGGCTAATTCTCTGTAAAGATTTTAAGTTGACAGACTAATGCAACCTTATGAGTAAATAGAAAGAAACATAAAAGATCAGAGGGCATAGACTGTTCTAAACTGTGGAACCTCGTCCATAGAGGTTCTAACACATAAAAGTAAATGAGTTCCAAAAGTTATACATGCAAAGTGTCATAAGGCTTGCTTCCCCCAAACTTCAAACGGATGTCATGTTGTCAACGTGGGGATGATCCAACGGAATAGAAATTCGTAAATTTCATATGAAATTCAAAGTCGGCATTGTAATAGAAAGAAAAAAAAAAGGTCATGAATACAGTAAAGATACCATAATCAAATATATTTAGGAACTGCGTAATCTCGCCTTGTACAAGTCAACTCTCTACCAAACCAATTAATCTAGTAATGTATTGATCAATTATTAAGTCAATGATAAGCAAAAACATATGACACATCAAATTATGAACATCACCTTAAACTGGAAAAGTTCATTTAACTTACTCATGCTTCTTCTTCATACATAAAATTTTCCTGCAACAAACAAACAAGGGCAATAAGAAACCAGACTGGTGGCTTTTCAAGTCTCTTCTATTAATAAGAAAATAGACGTAGTACACATATGTGATATATCTCCTTAATTTTCCACCAAAACAACGAAATCTTCAACTGAAACTACTAATTAAACACATAACAACTAACTAAACAAAAGATTGACAAAAAAAACTGACATAGTATGCATATGTCTCCTTTATTTTCCACCAAAACAACGAGATCTTCAACTAAAATTACTAATTAAACGCAGAACGGATAACTCACAAGTTTCTAACTTCCGATGCATAACCTCAATTTCAAATTGAATCCCACCAGAGACACCAACTAGTGAAATGCCTAAATCAAACTTCATAATTATGATGTCCCATTAAGTGATTACCATGCAAACACTGGAAGCCCGAATTGTGAACAATCCAATTCGATTACTCTAGTTCATTCGCGTAACAATAAAAGATCTAATATTTAATCAAAACTGCACCCATATAAAACACAAACTTAGAAAATCAAAACAATTCATCTAACAAGTTTAAGAATTCCCAATCATAATTCACAAGTTGCTTGGAACCCTAATAATCAAGTACTAACAGAAACCAAAACAATTCAATAGCAGAACTAAAAGGTTGAACAAAAGCAGTTAAGAATCAACCGAAGAAGATGTACAATTTAGATCAAAACTGAGAGTATAATCAAGTTCGATAATAACAAAAGAAATTCGGGTTTTGAGGACAGAAGATTTACCTAGAGATAGAGAGAAGAGAAGGGGGTCTCCCGAAGAACACCTCAAAAATTAATATGTGGAGCTAAACTCAACACCTTAACATTCTTTGTAGTAAAGACAACACTATCTCGCATATCAATTACATGTTCGGCCCGCTTTGACTGTTGTAGAACACTGCTCAAGGATCAGATAACATTGAAATTAATCAACTTCCGGTATAACTTGCAGAGGTAAGCAACTGATCTGAAATTTGGGACAAGTACCTCCGCTTATCTTAATTATCCCTCGTTTTACCCTGTTGCACGATTGGAAACTCCAGCGAACATCTGGTGCATTTTTGCACCACCAAGATTTTCCAAAACAAAGAAGACGAAAAAAACATAATACTGTAAAACAAAAAAGAAAAGAAAATGATACCTTTGGCTTTGCTACTAAACATTGCTGCAACTGCCGCAGGGCTAAAATAAGAAGTAGCCATCATCAAGGACATACCAGGGAAACAGAATAGTATCAAGTAAAAAGGAGTGGAACGAATGAACCCCTCAGTCCTAAGTTTTATTCGAACAAATGAAATGAAAAAAAGGCACATGCTGCTAACCATGTACCCCATGACAGCATTATACTTCTTACTCATTTGGGTTTTCATTCTTTTTTTCTCTACCAAACTAACTATAAAAGGAGATAGACAAACACAATTCTTGTATCAGCTAAAGGCACATGATGCATCACATAAAATACAAAAACCATAAATTACGATATTAAGTTGGAATGCTCCAAAGTTGTAGCATTCTCAACCAACCAGAAATTACAATACGATGTTCAACAGGTAACATAGAAACACTTTCTAGTATCATACTTGAAAGACGCAAGACTCGCAAAAGATCACAATTTTCAGTTCCTATAACTTAATATTACTACAGACTTAAACCTAAATGACTTGATAACTCGAGAGCTAAAAACTGAAATGAAATAAAGGGAAAGAAGATGTGAAACATGATTGATCCAGCACATTGACAACAGCTTCAAGGTGGTCCATCGACACGACACCTACAATTTTATTATCCTTCCCCAATCAAAGTGGTCAGGGATGGGAGAAATTTCAATCCTTAAGGGTAGAACTACCTTCGTCTTTCGATTATAGCAGGAGATACGACCATGTGATTGTATGAAGATGAAATCTGTCCCTGTAAGAGCTTCAATGGAAGAACCTGGACATAGATAATCATAAGGTATCAAGACCTTCTCTTCTGTCCACTTCATGTGGCCATCCCCAGACAGAACATGACATATCCATAAAGAAGAATTTTGCTGAGCATCTGGGGTACTCATCAAAATAGCTGCACTCCCATCAATTTCCATCATTATTGACCTTGCGTGTCGTGAAGAATCCTCTAAGTCTTCATTGAGACGATCAGCAAGTGGAGCGTAAGTGAATTCTTCCCTTCCAACATGAAACTCAAGTATATATTCAAGTTCTCTCACATTATGGAACTGCCAATGAATCTTACCGTTCACATAGAGAGGTCCATCCACAAAGGAAAACCTCCCTCCGTCAGAGTAGGCAGGTGGGGCATCAACCAATTCTCTCCATTTGTGTTCACCAGTAGCCCATGTATGATCCCCAATTGTCAACACCTCCACAACCAGACACTCATAGTCATTGTTGTCATCACTGTCTTCTTCAGCAAACATTTTGTCCATATGACTTGATATGCATATGACTTTGTGTTTCTTGCTTTGTGGATCAAATCCTAAAGCAATGGACTCAACTTGGCACCTAGCTTTTCCCCCTCCATATACTTCCCGAGAGGTGGTGGTTTCAATCCAAGGTGATGTATCACCAGTGGTTGGGTTATATAAAAGAAATGCATCCTTGGAGGGCGTGGTAATACATACCAAACCCTCCACTGCTTGTCTTGGTAAGCAGTAGGGATCCAGAGAACGTTGTAATGATAATGACCTAATACCAGCAGCGGTTGCGAAATTGATAATTCCTTCTTCTCCTCCTGATCCACGGTGATGCTGAATACATAATAGTGATCTCTTGAAGTTTGTCAATTCCTCTACCTCTTGTAGGAGTCTTTGCTGCTCCTCCATCTTTATATTCCACAACTTGACATCTCCTCCATCTTTTGTTGTTCGTCTAACGATTTCAGGGTATGCAAAAAAAGGAACTGGAGCTTTTACCGCCGGAGACCTTGTCTCTATTTCAGGAGATGCACAAAAAGGAACCGACGACCCTTTCACCACTGCAGACCTTCTATCCATTAATCCGGGGGATACAAAAGCACGCAACATCGAAAATGATTGAGGTTGCACAAAAACCTTTCTCATTATTGCTTTTACCGCCATCTTCTCTCCAAATCAGCAGCTAACAGAAGAACTTTAACCCCCGATCTGTCTCTCAACCTCTCTCAATCGCTACCTTAACCCCCGATCTGTCTCTCAACCTCTCTCAATCGCAAAAAAAAAAGAAAACCCTAACCCCCAAATCTCTCTCAATGGTTTATCACGAGAATTTTGTGAATGATTTTTGGGACCATGGTTTTCTTTGAGGGGTCCATTAAGTTATTAGGCCATCCATTGGATAATGATAAGGGATGTCTTAGAAAGAATAAGTGACTTAATTGTCCTTTTATTTAATTAAATTTTTATTTATTTCCAGTATTTTTATTTATATATTTCTTTTTCATAAATATTATTATTTATTTATTGAAGATTAAAGAAAGTGTTTTATATGGAAATGGTTGGAAGTCGAAAATTAGTTGCCCCTACTCTTTTTTGGATAGCCAGCCCTACCCTATGAAAAAGAGAACTACCTACTTTGTATAAACTTACCAAGAGTGGATTTTATGTCCTTCGATATCTCGTTGGGTTGAGTTTTGTTACGCTTCACCGGCACGACTATATTATATGGATCATATGCTTTCTTCTGCTCAGGGAGTGCAACAAGGTGATCCTTTAGGGCCACTTTTGTTCACTCTTACTCTCCACCCGCTAGTCTTGAGTATTTCAGAAAGGTGTGATCTAGAACTGCAGGAATGGTATCTTGATGATGGTACGGTGATTGGGGACACTACGATGGTTGTTAGAGCTCTGAGGATAATTCAAGAAGAAGGTGTTGCTAGGGGGCTGTTTTTGAACATCAAGAAGACTGAATTGTTTTGGCTCTCTCTAGACACCAGGACAGCCGTTACAGGTATGTTTCCACCTGATATTTGTAGGACAGATAAGGGAGTTAAGCTGCTAGGTGCTCTTGTTAGCCTTGATGCTCAATTTAACGTGGATCTGGTTGTAAAAAGAGTGCAAAAAACTATGGAACTCATTGATGCAGTAGAAAAACTCGAAGATCCACAGTGTAAGCTTCCTTTGTTTAGGGACCATCTTTGGAGTTTCTCGCTTATATTTTGCTTTACGCACTACCTTTCCAGACTGCACATTTGCGGCTCAAGATTTGTTTGACTCTCGTCTCTACAAGTTCCTAGAACATATAATCACAGGAGATGGTCCAGGTTTCGGCCCCTTGCGAATGCGGTTTTCCATGCTGCCCCTCAGACTAGGTGGTTTAGGTGTTTACTCGATGCAAGACACAATGCATTACTGCTATTTGGCGTCGTGCTTGCAAACACTAGAACTACGATCTGTCATCTTGAGACACACCGGCATCAGTGGTTTTAGCTCCCATCTTGAGCGTGCTGCAGCTTCTTTCAACTCTCTGTGTAGTCATGTTTCTCCTATATGCATCGATAACACTGCCACCCATTCTATGTCAACTCTGGCAACTGTTTATTTTGATGCAGTAAAGAAGAACTTGACTTCCAATTTCAAGTTGTTTGAAAGTGATTCATTCCTATGGCAGAGTAACCAAATGATGCATGCCCTGGATTTCTTAATGGCTATCCCTATCCCTGGTTTAAATCAAAAATTAGTTCGAGGCAGTTTAGTGCGATATTATGTTATAGACTTGGTATTCCCTTGTTTGAACCAGATAGTTCCGTGAAATTCCTCAATTTCATGATATTTCCTTCACACCAAGGAAATGATATAAAATTATGGAAGGTTCACGGGACCGGGCCACTAGCCGGTCGACCATGCCCTAGCCACGGCCGGTCCCACACGCCCCTTATTTTATTATTATTATTATTATTATTATTATCTATATTAATTATAATTATTTTATCTTATATTATAGATCATTATTATTACATGAAACTAGTTGGAAGCCTAACAAGCTAAGCTCCAACGACATACTACTACATTAATTGAACATGTTGATGTGCTAGTCTACCAATGGGCCTCATGGGAAACCTTGCCAAGGGGAGCCGAAACGCGGCGGGAGGCGAGATTGTGTCACAAGGGGGCAAATTAACACTATCTTCCATGTTAATTCCTGCAATATTACGCCATTGGGGACTCGAACCTGGGACCTCCTGGAGCGCATTAAACTTTGGGGAACGGGGATGACCAGCTGAGCTAAGGCCCGTTCTTTTTATTATTTTTATTATTTTATTTTATTTTTATTTATTTATTTTAAATGCGCCGCAAGGCTTTTATTAACAAGTTGCCACATGATCATTTCTAGGTGAATTATTATTATTATTATTATTATTATAACTTTAATTTATTTTAGATCATTATTATTACATGAAACTAGTTGGAAGCCTAACAAGCTAAGCTCCAACGACATACTACTACATTAATTGAACGAGGTTGATGTGCTAGTCTACCAAGCGGGCCTCATGGGAAACCTTGCCAAGGGGAGCCGAAACGCGGCGGGAGGGGGGGCGAGATTGTGTCACAAGGGGGGCAAATTAACACTATCTTCCATGTTAATTCCTGCAATATTACGCCAGTGGGGACTCGAACCTGGGACCTCCTGGAGCGCATTAAACTTTGGGGAACGGGGATGACCAAACAGCTAGGGGCCCGTTCTTTATTATTATTATTATTATTATTATTACTATCGTTTCCTTCATCTCATGGAAACTCCTTCGTTTTAAGGAAACTCCTTCGTTTCAACAAACTCCTTGATTTCATGATATTTCCTTCAAATCATGAAAATAATATAAAATTAGGAAAAGTGTCATGGGACCATGCTTATTGGCCGTCCGGCCATGCCTTAGTGTTGATGGTGGATTTTCATTCAAGACTAAAATTGTACAAGCCAAAATTATGTGCTAACATCTTGCAAAAGATAAAGCCATTAATAAGTGATGAATACTTCTTCACTTTACTAATTCACCTAGAAAGGAGCATGTGGCAACAATCCCGGCATTATGTGAATTAAATACACGAAATTCATCCAGTTCGAGCATCTGGCAACAATCCCATATACCCTGTAAATTTACTGACATTATTAATTAATGCATGACCAGCCTTGTATTTCCCGTACTCATTATCGGTGCGGCATGACGACTGAGTGTTGTTCTCAAGGAGAGCAACACGAACCTCCAAGTACTAATAATGAAGCATGTACGAAATACCCGTCCAGGCTACAACTCTCGGCGTGTTATACTAGCCCGATTGAGCATACATCTCTCGGTGTGTTATACTAGCCCGATTGAGCATATTTGAATATGGACTGTCCATATCAGTCTCAGAAACGATCACGACCATCCAACTTCACCAAGCATGGTTGGATGGCTTAGGTCGAATCCATGACCCCAAGCAGGTATTGGAATATTCACTACCGACCCAACGCGGGCACCGCATGGTCGGCCTCCCCAAAAGGGTGGCATAACTTGCCGAATCGTCCCAAGCCAAAGCAAGTATGGACGAAAACCTTAAACTAGCGTTTGCGGCACATTACATGTGTCGCAAAATGATCTTAACCATCCATCTTCGCAGGCATAGATGGAGGGGTGTAGATGTAGATTCAAAGGACCCAAACATGTCAACACGCTCACTGTAAGCCCGCCTATATACATGACCGATCGTTCAGGGCCAACTATAGTTGGTCGTTCCAGTTCGTGCGCCCAAACAAGGCATGACGCACGACCGGTGCAACCCAATTAGGGTTTGAACATCACGAGCGTCCATTTTCTCCGCACGAATGAAGGATCCGAGGATTAGACTAAGCGAGTCCAGTGCGTATCAACATGACCACCATGGGCCCATCTATCTCCACAAGGTTGCCTCGATTTGCACGCCCAAACTAGGCGTGGTCACACCTCCCAATTGCAAACTAATCTCGACCACTCAACTTTGCCGGACAAATTGAGTGGCTTAGATCACGTTTCTATGGGATATTAAGGCATGGACGTGTACATCAGCTCGCCGTATGTATACCAAACTATCGGCCAAGACCGACCAAGATTGGTCGTCTTGAAACGCGCGCCCGAAGTTGGCATGACGCGCGGCTTTTGCGGCACCAGATTTCTGTCGCAAATTGATCTCGACCACTCAACTTCGCCGGACAAATTGAGTGGCCCAGATTACACTTTCACGAGACAATGAGGTATTGGCGCCTACACGGCACGCCGTTTACACGCATGCCTAATCGGACCTGCCAAAAAGTGTTCCCAAGCTTGGTTTCGACCAAGCTGAAGAGTGATGCTTGCGCACCTCTTCAAGAAACCTAATTCCACTAACGGTCGCAGATGAGTGTATCAAGATCATCTCGTCCGTTCAGCTTAACCTGCTTGGTTATATAGCCCTAGTCAGGAGTTAATTGGTCAATGAGGCGTCGTGATGATTACCATCCGCCACTCTACCACACCATGTGGTTGGCCAAGGGAGGACTTGCTTGCAGCCTTCAAACTTCAAACCGTCACATGAAGTAGGTTGGACATGATGCTCAACAGGCGATGCTTCATACATGCCGAATATATTCGATGCATTACCTGCATAGAATACACACGATATTTCATAAATGTCGACTTCCAAAATAACTTAGTTATTTAATCTAGCATTACATGCTACTTTTCGTGGGTCCCACGATCCACACACTCGAGACATCAATCATGTCACAAACTGGGGGATACATACTAGGGTATTGGTCCCATGGTTTACAGGGCGTGCAACGCGCCATCACAAGAACGTGTCAGGAAGTCATGGACGGTTAGAGATGACAAGAGAAGTGGGAAAGACTGGTCGTGTAACACTAACACAAAACTCCACTACTCCATCACTCCACTTCCCACGAGAGACGTAAATAAGGCTTAAAGACTTGTATAAAATAGGTTCTCCTCCCTATTTTTCAAAACAGGAACAAGACAAGACAAGGCAGAAAACCAAGTGTTGATACAATCGTATCCAAACACCAGAATTGATAGCTTACATTCTGCAAGCCAGTTCAGCTTTCTAATACAAGTCATACATAGCGAACACCTTCACAATCTCAACACCTTCTTCGCTTCCCTCCCTAAGATCAACCCCATCTCCTTCACTTTGTGACCGAAACAAGTCTGGAACGGCCATTTCTTGGTTTATGCCGGATTTGCACAGATTGATTTCTCGAATCTACAAGCACTCCCGTGCAGTGCATTTGTTTAGGGTTTAGATTCATTTCTCATCCACACACCCCAAATTACCAAAACCGGCATAAATAGTTTTCGCCCATAAACAATTGGCCACCACAAATGGAGGTTAATCTCTCGGTTGTAAAGTCAATTTCTTCAATACCATTCAATCAATTTCGAGATGGTTGGTCTTAGGACCGCCTCGACAGTCTCAAATCCTGATGGTTCCTCCAACGGAGATACCCCTCCTCCTAACTACGTATTTGATGGCATGATCAGAAGATTTCCAACATTAAGCGAACTAGCACGCGTACAAGAGATCCACACGAAGAACATGGAGCTAATCAAAGAAGCGATAAACGGGATACTTGATCTCCTCATTAAGATGACATCAGAGATTTGCGTTCCGAATACCTCTACACCGGGGACTAGTTCCCCTCAGATCAACATCTTTACTACGAACCAGAGACCAGTGGATCAGGAAGTGGCATCTCTAGTGGAAAGCTTGTATGAACTCTTGCACCTCTCGAAGAATCAACGGGCATAGGCGTTTGATGCAATTAATAAAATAGCTCGACGTACACCCGACTCCTTCACATCCGTAAGTCCTAATCGCATCGGATACATCCGTAAATAATGTTACATTTACGAGAAGGCGACATGATGGCGGAGGAATGTCACAACCGGACCTACATGTTACCGCACGCATCAAGGGTTCGAGTTCAGGGAGGGCCCTCGTCGACATAGGAGCATCTTCGAATGTGATTACTCTCAAGACTCTCAGGACAACCAAGGTTAGCCCATGCAAGATTGTATGACAGCCCACCACAATGACGGACTTCGAAGGAAACCAGACCAGCACAAACGGGTATGTCAATATAAATTTATCAGTAGGACCCGTTCAATCAAAAGTAAAATTTGAAGTCATAGAAAGGAGTCGGAATACCATATGATACTAGGGAGACCTTGGCTTCATGACAATAAGGTCATCCCTTCAACGTATCACCAGTGCCTGAAGACCATGCTAAATGAGGAAGTCATCTGTATTCCTGCATCATCGTCTCCGTACGCACCAATATGCGGAGTGGAACTGTTCGAGCCAAAAAAAAACTCCGCAGGGAAGGTCAGACAAAGTCCTGTGCACCCCACTACCCACGCGGGCTTCAATCCGGGAAGAAGACCTACTTGCATCACTGGGGGCTAAGCACCACGATACGCCTTTTCTGACGAGGCGTCCATCTGTATCCGGTGAAGCTTCAACCCATGCTCACACCAAAAGGGAACGCACTTTCGAGGAAAACCGTGATCAGAAGGGAAGACAATATACCGGTGCCATTTGTTAGCAATTAGCGTGAGAGACTGCACCCGGTCTCCACCCGATTGAATGCCTGCAAGAACGACGAAACACAAGAGGAGGTATTGGACGCTCCGCGACAGCTACAAGATGGCACCAACTCCATAACTGACGAGCCCGAGACTGTTAACATCAGGAATGAAGAATCTCCCAGGCCCGTCTCTATCAGTTCGACCCTGTCCGTGGACGAACATGTGAGTCTTGTACAACTACTCAAGGAGTACCAAGATGTGTTTGCCTGAACATACGAGGAAATGCCTGGTCTAGATGAAAAATTGGTCACCCATCACCTACATGTCATACCGGGATCCAAGCCAATCAAGAAATCTCCGAGGTAATTCAGACACAAAGTGGAAGAACAAATCAAGAACGAAATTCAGAAGTTGCTAGTTGTTGGCTTCATCAGACCTATTCATCATCCGACCACAGTTAGCTAATGTGGTCCCAGTAAAGAAGAAAAAACTACGTATTCAAGTCTTTGCGTGGATTTCGAGACTTGAACAAGTGCTGCCCTAAGGACGACTTTCCTCCTCGCTAACATCATGTTAGTAGACGCCACCAGCGGACACGGCATGTTCTCCTTCATGGATGGTTACTGGCTTTTATAATCGAGATAAGGATGTATGAGCACGATGTAAGTAAGACAGCCTTCTTGAACCCCTCTTGGCAATTTTTATTATCTTTGTTATGCCATTCGGTTTAAAGAACGCCTAGCGCAACGTATCAACGTCTTATGACGGCAATCTTCCACGACATGATGCATAAGCAAGTCGAAGACTACGTGGATGATATAGTAGTCAAATCCAAGACTCAAGCTATCCTCACAATGTCATTCTATAGTGAATCGTGAAGGATCTCCAAAACTTCATGGGCAAGGTGAAGTTTTGCTTCATTCACCCCTTGCTGAAGAAAGGAGCAAGTTTCGTCTAGACCGCACTACAACAGGAAGTGTTTCGGAGGATTCAACGAATATTGTCATCTCTGAATCATCACAAAGGGTTTGCCCATTATGTCAGCCCAAAAAAGAGCGAGCATGGGACATCTTCAGATCCACTGAAGCCGACACCTCAAGGGAGCAGCCTCAAGAAGATAACGATGTCCGCGCGTCATATTTATCAAGATCCGGGCGAATCACTCTATCAGGTGCATGTCTATCGTGCTATGATTGATAATCTGCGCTTTTGGTCACCCTCTGGACTTCGTGAATCTATTGAACGCTCATCTACAACAGCATCTGCCATGCTAGAAAGAACCGGTTTCGCTGAAGCAGCAAGAGGAAAGCCACCGAGAGACAACATCCTAGGTGTCCCAACTCCAACTCCAGTACCGTATGCACGACTGCCGTAATGGTGAAACAACGTCCAAGATATTCCATATCTGGATTGATGGTAACTACATCAATGAGAGACGCTCTCCCGTAGAAGAAGTAGTTGCGTTACCAAAGGAGTATGACTAGGACTGCTTAGCACTGCCCATCTCAAAGACAGCCTCATGAACCTAGCACGACAACACCTATCAAGTTGAAAGCTCTGGATACTCGAGGGCAAGGGAATGTCTCCCTGTTCTCTATTTCATGAAGAAATGTCAAGTAAGCCATCGGTTTAAGTTTATCCTTCTAACAATGAGACGAGCTCTACCATTATATGAAGACCGCTAAGTTCGTGCCCGTAGCTATCACGCCTCTCCCTGTCAGTCTCTTCTGATCACAACTGCTGCCAAGAACTATTGTTGCACGTCGATTGATACCATCCAGAGCTTCACCATATCAACGACCATTAGTACAAAAGACCCATCGGGCATACAAGGTAGATCCACGTAGGCCACGCTTGGGGACTGAGGCTCAGCATGAAGTTCCTTCGCTGTCAGTCAAGAACTTATTCAACATGCTCTTTCCGTGGTCGCCTTCAACGCTCTCAGCAGGACCCACACCATGTTTGAACATACAAGGTTCACGTTTGGGCAAGTCAAGCACGCCTGGGTCCCACGTTCGAGAAAAGGGAAGACCGGTGTTTGTCAGCAAGACCGGTGTTGGTCAATGGGAAAGCCTGGTGTTGGGTGAGGCAACATGTTTGGTGTCTGGTCAAAGCAGGTACAGCCGGCCCCAAGCAAAACAGACACGCGGCGGGTCCCATATTGATCAAGCACATAAACTGTACGGGCAAAGCAAGTAAGACTGGTATTCATCAAGTCACAAGGCTGGTATTGCTCAAGTCACAAGGCTGGTATTGATCAAGTCACAAGGCTGGTATTTCTCAAGTCGCAAAGGCTGGTGTTAATCAGGGCATAAGGCCGGTATAATAGGTGCACACAACAGGGCCGGTTTCAGTTGAAGCACATGGCCGACGTTTGAAGCATGTACACAGTGGACCCACGTTCAACCAAAGCAGACACAACAAGCCCACGTTCGATCAAGCAGGCACATGATGAGTCCCACGATTAAGTGAAGTAGGCGGGCCCGCATGCCTATCAAACAGGTGCAACATGATGACGTTTGGTCGAAGCATATACATGGTGGGGTCCACATCCGTTCGAGGTTATATGCATGGTTTTCTATGGGAAGAGAAGATACAAGTTCTATTCCCTTC
Source organism: Papaver armeniacum (assembly GCA_023531295.1). Lineage (NCBI taxonomy): Eukaryota > Viridiplantae > Streptophyta > Magnoliopsida > Ranunculales > Papaveraceae > Papaver > Papaver armeniacum. The sequence goes on along the minus strand of JAJJWW010016839.1, from coordinate 249,583 downwards.
TTGGCTCAAATACCTAAAAGAGGAAACCGGTCCCACCAAGGTCGTCGTCACACCTGGAGTACTCCCACGAACGAAGCAGGCGCAGCAGTCCGTCGATTAGGCACAACCCCACGATCAAGCGAAGCAGGCGCAATAGCCCCTCGACCTAATCAGGCATAGCAAGGTCGATCGAAGCAGGCAAGACCGACATCATACTAGGGGAACGCTCTCCGAGACGCCTTTTGAATGTGACATGCTCCAAGGACAGGATGACCCGTCTCTCCTGGTAACATCTAACTTTGTATCATAAGTTTTATCTTTAACTGTCACCATCTTATGCCTACCCTACAATATTGTAACCATTATGCGCTAGGCAGGGGACTTAATGTTGATGGTGGATTTTCATTTAAGGTTATAATTGTAAAAGCCAAAATTATGCGCTAACATCTTGCAAAAGATAAAGCCATTAATAAGTGATGAATACTTCTTCACTTTACTAATTCACCTAGAAAGGAGCATGTGGCAACAATCCCAGCATTCTGTGAATTAAATACACGAAATTCATCCAAGTTGGAGCATGTGGCAACAATCCCATATACCGTGAATTTACAAAGATTATTAATTAATGCATGACCAGCCTTGTATTTCAACTCATTATCGGTGCGACATGACGACCGAGTGTTGTTCTCAAAGAGAGCAACACGAACCTCCAAGTACTAATAATGAAGCATGTACGAAATACCCGTACGCTGCAACTCTCGGTGTGTTATACTAGCCCGATTGAGCATACATCTCTCGGTGTGTTATACTAACCCGATTGAGCATATTTGAATCTGGACTGTCCATATCAGTCTCAGAAATGATCACGACCATCCAACTTCACCAAGCATGGTTGGATGCCTTAGGTCGAATCCATGACCCCAAACAGGTATTGGAATATTCACTACCGACCCAACGCGGGCCCCGCATGGTCGGCCTCCCCAAAAGGGTGGCATAACTTGCCGAATCGTCCAAGCCAAAGCAGTATGGACGAAAAACCTTAAATTAGGGTTTGTGGCACATTACATGTGTCGCAAAACAGTCTTAACCATCCATCTTTGCAGGCATGGATGGAGGGTGTAGATGTAGACTCAAAGGGCTCAGAGCATGTCAACACGCTCACTTTAAGCCCGCCTACATACATGACCGATCAGTCAGGACCAACTATAGTTGGTAGTTCCAGCCTCGTGCGCCCAAACAAGGCATGACGCTTACGACCTAAAACCCTAATTAGGGTTTGAACATCACGAGCGTCTATTTTCCCGCACGAATGAAGGGTCCAGATTAAACTAAGCGGAGTGCAGTGCGTATCAACATGACCACCCTGAGCCCATCTATCTCCACACCAGATCGGCCAAGGCATATCATGCCTGGTTGCCTCGATTCGCACGCCCAAACTAGGCGTGGTCACACCTCCCAATTGCAAACTAATCTCGACCACTCAACTTTTCCGGACAAATTGAGTGGCTTAGATCATGTTTCTATGGGATATTAAGGCATGGACGTGTACACCATCTCGACGTCTGTATACCAGACTAATCGGCCAAGACCGACCAAGCTTGGTCGTCTTGAAAAGCGCCCCGAAGTTGGCACGACGCGCGGCTTTTGTCGCACCAGATTGCCGCAAATTGATCTCGACCACTCAACTTCGCCGGACAAATTGAGTGGCCCAGATTACACTTTCAGGAGACAATAATGTATGGGCGCCTAGACCGGCACGCCATTTACACGCATGCCCAATCGGCCCTGCCAAAAAGTGTTCCCACGCTTGGTTTCGACCAAGCTGAAGAGTGATGCTTGCGCACCTCTTCAAGAAACCTAATTCCACTAACGGTTGCGGATGAGTGTCTCAAGATCATCTCGTCCGTTCAGCTTAACCTGCTTGGTTATATAGCCCTAGTCAGGAGTTAATTGGTTAATGGGGCGTCGTGATGATTACCATCCGCCACTCTACCACACCATGTGGTCGGCCAAGGGAGGACTTGCTTGCGTAGCCTCCAAACTGTCACATGAAGTAGGTTGGACATGATGCTCAACAGCGATGCTTCATACATGCCGAATATATTCGATGCATTACCTGCATAGAATACACACGATATTTCATAAATGTCGACTTCCTAAATAACTTAGTTATTTAATCTAGCATTACATGCTACTTTCCGTGGGTCCCACGATCCACACACTCGAGACATCAATCATGTCACAAACTGGGGGATACATACTAGGGTATTGGTCTGGCGGTTTACAGCGTGCAGCGTATAACACGCCATCACAAGAACGTGTCAGGAAGTCATGGACGGTTAGAGATGACAGGAGAAGTGGACAAGACTGGTCATGTAACACTAACACACAACTCCACTACTCCATCACTCCAATTCCCACGAGAGACGTGAATAAGGCTTATAGACTTGTATAAAATAGGTTCTCCTCCCTATTTTTCAAAACAGGAACAAGACAAGGCAAGACAAAACCAAGTGTTGATACAATCGTATCCAAACACTGAATCGATAGCTTACATTCGCCGTAAGCCGCCCAGCTTTCTAATACAAGTCATACATAGCCAACACCTTCATAATCTCAACACCTTCTTCGCTTCCTCCTAAGATCAACCCCATCTCCTTCACTTTGTGACCGAAACAAGTCTCGGGAACGACCATTTCTTGGTTTAGGGTTGATTTGCACAGTTGATTTCTCGAATCTACAAGCACTCCGTGCAGTAGTGCATTTGTTTAGGGTTTAGATTCATTTCTCATCCTCACACCCCAAATTACCAAAACCGGCAGAAATAGTTTTCACCCATAAACACTTAGCCATAGCCGATCCCACACTTTATGATTTATTATTTTCTTATTATTATTTCCTTCATCTTATGAAGTTCCTCAGTTTGAGCAAAATCCTGATTTCTTCATATTTTCTCAAATGTTGCTCAAACGCGCATCAGAAAATATCAAAATTCTCAGGACTGAGACACAAACACTTTGGTGACATGGACATATTACCTTGACCGACCAAGGTTGGCCTTTTGGCTTGCAAGAAGCCGGTCTCATACATTTTACCATTTTGACCTAATTTGTTCACATTAGGTCTAAAACTCTTCCAAACAACTTGGAATTTCACCAAACGATCGTCAGTCGATCCCTGACCAACCAGGGCCGGTTCCATGACCCCTTGGTCGGTCCCTCATTTTTTTTATAATAAAGTTTTATTATCTAACGCTCAGACGAGCACTATTTCAATAAATGATTAAACCAAAGATTTAATCATCCTTTCACCAACTCGGTCTTCAAGAGACTTTGGTATTTGCTCACTGAGCATATGGGCTTACATGGTCGATGGCCTACATCATCCCATGTAGCTGGTCCTCCTTCACTCCGTGGTTGATTTTCAATAAATCATTAATTGATCAAAGAATTGATCAAAATTAGGGTTTCGAATCCAAGGTTCATAGTTCCAAATTCAAACACTAATAATTTTATGTTGATCCCGTAATCAAAACTTTAATTATCATACTCGGTTCAGTTGCCAGTATTTCAAATTAATATTTGGTTCTGATACCAATAAATTCATCAAACGAGCAACATTTGTTCAGATGGGCAATATTTGCTCAGACTAAGGAATATTGGTTCAACTATCAATATTCAACAATTCATCAAATGAGCAATATTTGCTCACCTTAACTAGAAAATTATACCTTTGTCTCAACAGATGCGTCCAGTTCATGAGTTCTAGAACATTTGTAATGCATGTTCGACTCAGCAATACAAAGACTTATCGTCTCATCAAGTCAACAACTGACTAACTAAAATCCAAGACATCAATCATGTCACATGTGGGATATCAACTAAGGTTTTGGTCTGGCGGTCTACGGCACGTGTGTTCATACACACGATGAGAATGTGAGTAAGTCTCCGCACGATGAGCAACTGGTTTTAACACAATTTCCCACTTCCCCACTCTTTGACTCTAGCAACTGTCACACACTTCATGGGATCAATGTGTCTACGGAAATATAAATAAGTCTCTGAACTCATGACTGAAAGGACAAAAAACATTCGTTTAAACAGAAGAATTCTAACTGAGCATTTCACTCTCAAGAAATCGATCAATCAACCAGAAAGATCGTCAAACTTGCAGAACCTTAAAAATATTCACAATCCTTGATCACCATTGATCTCACACATTTCTCAGCTTCCCTCATACAGATCGACCCATCCTCTCTTGTGACCGAATTGACTCTGGAACGGCCATTGTCTTGGTTTAGGCCCTTTTTGCAGTGCATCTGTGTGAGGTTAAGCAGTTTGCTCGGTTCGAGGAGTTTCCTCCGCATGGTCGTCTCCTCAATTCCTTAAAAACTAGCAAATCGTTTTGCCCCATCTACACCGTGCATATTGAAAACATAACTGTGAATCTATGAATGATTATACTCTAGTTAGACGTAGTATTAAGGAATACAATACGAAGTATAACGCTTATTTTTTGAACTCCGTATATAAGACATCGACATAATCGTTTGAATTCTATTGTGATTATGTATGGGTATGAGGTGAAGATTGCATCCTAGGAAACAATGTTTTACATTCGTTTAAAGGAAGTACATTCATAAACTTGTTTTGTGAATCGAAAGGGAAATCGCTAGGCTTATTGGTATTTGTTATTCATTGCATATCTTTTAAACTACCAATATGTGTGATTAGTATAACCGCTCATGACTTTCTTAAGTTCTTGGTAAAAGTATTCACAAGGCCTGACTTTTGTATTGGTATGACTTTTATTAGTGAAACCGATCTTAAGTAATCACCTGAGATGGTATGATCGATTTATTATAACTGGTATGACCAACTCTAGTCATTGGGGAACCGATCCTAGTAAGAGGTGCAACCGATCACATAAGGGGAATTGATCCTTGTAAGAGGTGCAACACGTTTCTAGTTATTGGGAACCGATCCTCTGAACATGTGCAACACGTTTTTAGTTATTGGGAACCGATCCTATGGACATGTGCAACAAATACAAGTTAGATACCATATATATGTGGGAACCGATCCTATTACCTAGTCAACCAAGTTTTGGTAACTAGCGTGACTAATTCTAGTACCCAAATGGAGGTAGAACCGAAACTTGTTTTGGTAGAACCGTGAAACCCATGTTTGGTGATTTGATAGGATAATCAATCATATAGTTCTTGGAAGTCAGATGAACCAATTCTAAACTCGTTTTGGAAGTGTGGCAAATCGATTCCAAGATAGTAAATATGAAAGATGATTTACTAAGTAAAGATGTCGGCATACTTTGAACATGTGCAGTAACACTTATCTTTTATTGTTCAAAGATATTCCTTAATAGTTAAAGGAGAATCCCGGATCGAAATAAATTGAGAATCTTTTAATTATGGTTTTTAGTTTTATATGTTTTTAATGTCCAACAATTAAAATGCATATCTTTGGAAAATAACAATTGGTAATGTGCATTTACTAATTAGAGATCTCTAATGAGATTTTCGATCATTGTTTGGACAAAGCATTTCCAGGAATTATGTAAACCGAATTTGGAAATATATTGCATATCTTGAGAATATTTTTGGTTTTGGAAATTCCTTGGTGTCCAAACTTCCTTGGTCTATAAATATTGGAGTTTGCATTTCGAGCAAACTAATCCTCAAAGCCAGCAAAACTACCTAATTGTGTTGTTACTTGTGGAGCCGCCTATTTGGAGAGGAAAGTAACCTAATTAGGCGGAATCTCTTACGGTCGTTTAAAGACTTCTTTGGGATTGAGAAGCTCTATTAATACCGTTGGTGGGAAACTAGATAATTACGGTTTAATTAGTTTTCGATTGATTTGATTAACTAACGGTTGTTGAACTTTGATTGCACCTAGTTTGTTTATGCTTGAGAATCTTCTCTTCTGATATAAGATTCACTCAAACAAGATCGAAGTTTCGACGGGGATCTTTAGACTGTTTATAGATCTAAAGACGTCTTGTGATAATCCATTGTTAACAGACTCCGTTCTGTGTGTGATTGATCATAAGAGATTCATTGTGTGCAGGTGTTTATTGAAGATCTAAGAATATTTGAAGACGAAGAATATTTCTGATTTGGGTTTATAATATTTGGTGTGCACAATACTTGTTTCGGCTAGAAAAGGATTCAACTATAATCGGTTTATCTTTGTGATAGATTTGATTGATTAGTTGAGTAGATCGGCATCAATACAATTCTTTGTGATTCAAAGTATTGATTACAAAATCTTAACAATTACTTTGGTAGTTGTTGATAAGATAGATCTAAGGACCTGACAAAGGAGTTTATTGGGATAAACGGAAGAGCCTTTTTTCGAACTCATATCACTTGATTGAAAAGAGTTGTTACCAAACAGTTTTGTTGTTCCTTTCTCGTTTGGAATACGAACCAAAGGAATTATTCCAAGTGCGTGACTTATTAACAAGTTGAGGCAAAAGATACGATTTTAACTAGGTGAACTATAGGTTTAGTTGCTTGGTCTCAGCTATACAAAGTTGGTTTAGATTTTGTATAGCGTCTTAATCCTGAGAGTATTAAATTCTGGACAAGGTCCCGAGGTTTTTCTGCATTTGCGGTTTCCTCGTTAACAAAATCTTGTTGTGTCTTTTACTTTTCTATTTCCGCAATTATAATTGTTTTTAGTTTAAAGTCTTTAATTGAGGTTGAAGCAACTCTTAGTTGTGAGTAAGATCAGCTAAGGGAATCAATTGCGCAGAGTCTTGTGATATTCAAGAGGCGTAAGGAGCGCGAGTGTACCTTAATCGGTGGATTTCCTTTTAGGTCTTAACTCTTAACTACATTCCAGACTGAAGTTCACTATTACTAGGCTACTGTCTGTAGCGGTTTAATAGAGTTTGGTGTTCAATATGGACTAGGTCCCGGGTTATTTTTTGCATTTGTGGTTTCCTCGTTAACAACATTTCTGGTGTCTGTGTTATTTCTTTTTCCGCATTATATTATTTATCTTTATAACTGAAATATCACTAGTTGTGCGTCGATCAATCACAATAGCTAGATCCAACCTTGTTAGTTGGATAAGACTTGATTGATCCTTGGATATTGGTCTTTGGTACCGTCCAAGAACTCTCTTTGTAGTTAGGTTCACAGATTTAGTTCTGTAAACGTTCTAACAACAAGAGTGAGAGAGAGAGATATAACTCTAGACACTTTCCTTGATTGAGTTTTTACTCTCGGAGTTGTGTTGAGTTTTTCCATACAGATTGCCTACGAAAAATATGGTGGTGTATTTTGGTACCCCTAGTGCTTTCAGTTGGCACCAGAGCAGGCAAACACGCTAATACCTAATAAGTTTGTGTTTGAAGCAGTCTGTAAAATAGACAGGAGTGCAATCTCGATAAACAAACCGCCAGCGTTATTTGTGGTGAAAAATCGATATGCGTTCATTTCTACAATCCTGACTTTGAGACATGGAATTGTAGTTATTGGTCATGACGCACCAAAAGTTATTGTAGATGGAGATACTTGTTGCATATTCATTAGGAGAATATTGTAAAACCAAGATAAGTACTGCAAAGCATAATCTAGACGGTTTAAACGCTATTATCCAGGCCATAAACCTAGATCTTCAGCACCATGTGACTTCGTGCACTAAGTTTAAAGATGCTTAGGATATCTTAGAAACCTTATTTGAATGAGATTCCTCAGAGAAAGATGTTAGGCTTCAAAACCTAACTTCTGACTGGGAAAACCTCTGTATGTCTGATGAAGATTCGTTTGAAGAATTTAATCAAAAGGTGTCTCGCATTGTTAATGCTTATTTTGCAGTAGGGAAGATTATCTCCCAAAAGGACACTGTGATGAAAATTCCTTGATCTTTACCAAAGAAGATAGAATCTGAAAAACATGCCATCATGGAAGGAAATAACCTTGATACACTTTCCAGAAATAGTCTCGTTGGAAAGTTAAAGATCCTTGATCACGAGCATAGTGTGGTTAAAGATAGCACGACTGTACTTAAGGCTAAAACCAACTCAAGTATGAATTCTTCAAAGGAAAGCTTGTCTTAGTCTAACGAATGTTGTATTGATCATGATGAGGAAACCTTATCCTTGATCACATAGCAAGTCGACAAAATCCTGAGAAAATACAGACAAACTAGGAAGTGATGTCGGCGAACCAAGTTTCAAGATGATTCTCTTATTCAAGAAGGAAGTTCTCTCCAAGGAAATAATGTTCTCTTGTGTCTCTTGTCCATGCTGATGAGCTTACTTCTGAACATCAGACAGAAAATTTTGCTCCCTGTGCAGAAATATCTGTTGATTCTGATTTAGCATCTGATTCTGAGTCAGAAAAGGAGTTGGTATATTTCTTGAATAAAAGTGAAGAAATTCACCGAGAGAACTTACGGTTAAAAAGGACTATTGAAAAATTCGAATCATCTCTAAAGGTGAAGAATCTTGAGTTGAACAAACTTAAGGAGAAATTCACTCGAAACTTTGTCCACACAGAGAATGAAATTAATACCCTCAAATGTGATCTCCAAAGGCTCTCAGGTAGATCAGACAAGATCTCAACCATGTTGTTTGGGATAAATTCCTTTGGTAACACTAATGGTATTGGTTTTTCAGGCAAGACATCCATTACCAACAATTGTTTCATTCGCTTAAAGAGAAAACAATTGATTGTGTTCAAAAGGTTGCCGAATATCCTAAAGTTGATCTCACATTGCATTGTTCCTTCTACGTATACAAGGGATATGTTCAGGAAAAATGCCGAAAATTAAAGAAGAATAACTCAAGAATTGCTAAACTTCAGAATGATATGCAAAAAATGAGTCAAATATTGGAGACAATCAGAGGACTTCAAAACCGAGAAGACAAAAAAGTAAACAAACCAAAAAAGGTAAGATTCCTGCATGCACAAATTTCCTTTGAAAGACACCTAGTGACACAAGGGGTGAGTGTTCCACTCACCCCATTACTACATAACTGTAGTAATGAATGCAGCCTCAATATTTTAGCTTGAGAAAATGAGGTTGCATAAAATTTTATAAAACAGTCAATATGAATAATTTTTGTGATGACAAGGCTGCTCAAGTATATTTTGACCATTTTTTTTTGTGTGACTCGTCCCGTTTCATAAAACAGTCAGCATGAATAATTTTTGTTGAGCTAGCTCCAAAAATTATATGTTACATATCTGTGATCCATATTCATTGGTGTTTATTTGAGCTAATGAGATGCCAAAATCTTATGAAAATCTTGGGATTGAGTAGCCACAATTTACAGAATAGGATATTGGTCAAAGTTTGTGCATAATTATTCGGTCTCCCGGACGGCAACGTCTGACATATGTCCACTGGTCCACGGACCATAATAGAGAAAATCATTTTCTTTATTCATGGTTGACATTTACTCTCATCTTCATAAGTTTCGGTTCCATGGCGCATGTGACAAGAGGAATCACCAAAAAGGATGCAGTAGAATCTATTAACATCTACTTATGTGAAGGAGTCAAATCATCAAGGAACCAAAAGAAGATGTCTACCAGATATGAAAAAGGTTCTTCCTCAACTTGTCTTTTATCTATTTGTCAACAAGATAATGATTTTAGGGCTAAAGTGAATAACTTCGTGTCTAAGAGGAATTATTAAAGTATCGAATCAATCTCTCTTTGGATGTGATAACTTACTATGAACACTCATTGGCTCAGTCTAAAAGTGTTGTGATTAAACTTGGGACGGAACTTAGTGAGTTAACAGACATCTTTGAAGACTTGGAAAAACTATATGATCATTTCATTAATGAGCTTTTCAACAATGAGAAAGAATTCTCTTCTCAGGACATTAAAGACCTGATGCATTTCTTGGAAACTTCTTTTGAGGATGATCTTATACTTGAGAAGGATAACTAGGGTTTGGTATAGCAAAGATTGTGATTACACATAGTTATTTCCAATGTTTTTTCATCTTGCATATTTCAAGATTTATTTATTTAAATTTTATAGTTGTTGGAAGATGAACTTGCAGTATGTAATCATTATTGGTATAATGATTGCAAAATTCTTATGAAATATTGTGCCTTTACGTCTTCGTGAATCGAGCTAATATTTCATATATGCTCAGAAGTTAAATCTATTATGTTTTTATAAATGGAAAATAACATCACTCTTTGAGATTCTCTCGCAGTATTAATTTTTTTTTTGTGATCACACTTTTGTGTTTTGCTGCTTGACACACACCGTAAGATTCTCTTATGTTGAGTAAAATTGGTCTCGTTGTTCGTAACTGGCCTTGAGATTAATTTATGTCGGTACTATGGATACAAATCCTTGTTATTTGTTAATTTCCACCAAATCCTTATTTTTCACAAAAGTAAGGTCATTAATTGGGAATAGGAAAACCGAATTTAGGTACTTTAATGCATATCTTGAGAATATTTTCGGTTTTGGAATAAACTTGTTGTCCAAATATCCTTGTCTACAGATACTTTAGTTTGCATTTCTTGCAAACTATTCTAAGAGCCAGGCAAACTTCATTTCTTGTTGTTTCTGGTGGATCCATCTTTTCGGAGAGGAAAGTATCATAATTAGGTGAAATCTCTTCCAACTGCTCGTTTAAGGACTTTTGTGGGATCAAGAAGGTCTACGAGTGTCATTGGTGGGAAACTAGATAATTGCAGTCTTATTAGTTTTCGGTTAATGATTTGCTGGACTAACGGTTGTTGAAACTTTGATTGCACCTAGTTTGTTTATTCTTGAGAATCTTCTCTTCCGATATAAGATTCACTCAGACTAGATCAAAGTATCGACGGGATCCTTAGAACCATCTTCGGATCTAAAGACATCTTGTGATAATCCATTGTTAACAGACTTCGTTCTGTGCATGATTGATCACAAGATGATTCAAGTGTTGTTGTGCATGTATTTGAAGGCAATAGAAGATTTGAAGACGAAGAATATTTCTTATTAGTTTTCGTATCTTGTGGATTTAGTGAACAAACCTTGACCGGCTGGGATCCAACTAGAATCGGTTTATCTTTGATAGACTTGATTGATTAGTTGCGTGAGATCGGAAACTCTGTATAGTTTCTCTTTGAGATCTATAGTGCGAATCTAAACTTGATTATTTTGGTAGTCAGAGGATAAATTGATCTAACCAGACAAAGGAGTTTATTAGATTAAACATAAGAGGCTTTGTCAACGAATCATCAGATATCTTTAGCAAGATTGATTAGAGTGGTTACCAAATAGATTCTTCATTTCCTGGTTGAAATATGATCCAAAGGACTTGTTATTCATGTGTGTGAGTCTAGAAGTCGAAGGCGCAAGGATATTGAGGGAACTACGTAGCTTGGGGTGGTCTGCTTGGTCTCAACTATACGAAGTTGGTATTAGATTTTGTATAACGGTTTAATTATGAGAGTATTCAAAACAGGACTAGGTCCCAGAGTTTTTCTGCATTTGTGGTTTCCTCGTTAACAAAATCTTGTTGTGTCTTTTTTTTTTTCCGCATTATAATTGTTATAATAATTTAGTAAAATACAAAAGTACGTTAACTCCTTAATACTTGATATTGATCATATAGTGTTTCGGCTATTTCCGAACCCATTATCAAGTACACACTTTATTGTCGCATCGTCTTGATTTTGTATCCATAGTCAATCACCCAAGTGATCTTGTTGTCGTATTGTCTCGATCTCGTATCCATAGACGATCACACGAAGTGTGAACCGAATTATTATATTATCTCGACTAAGTCCATAGATGATCACATTCGGTAGAGGACCTATAAGTGGATAAATTAAAAGATTGTAGTGTATTTGGGTACCCTCATCTTTTCCATTGGTATCAGAGCAGGCAAACAATGGTGGCACTCCAGTTCCTGTTTCCAACAATGGTGCTACTAATACTACCCCTCAAACCAACAATAATGGTGTCCATGCTGAAACCTGTTAGAGCATAGCTCGGTTAAACTCACCAAGCGTTGGTATGTCAAGTTTGGTTGTCATATTTTAGTATCAAAACTCATCTAAAGTCGCTTGATTAAATAAAGAGTCAACTTCATTTATTTTAGACTAGAAAGTCTAGGAATGTTGAGACATACAAGTATTACTCTGAAGACTTGAAGAATGTGACGAAGTAACGAACTACAACAGCGACATCATCCTTCCACTTGAGGTTAGTAATATTGACTTGAACTGTTTCGCTCCTAACGTATCTTTCAAGTCGTGCTATATTTAAAACATAACTGCAAAGTTGTATATGATGTACATATTGTTTATAATACTCTAGTGATAAGGCATGATCATAATAGTATGATTATAGTATTAAGGAGTTATACTACGAAGTATAATGCTTATCTTTTGAACTTCGTAGATATGACATCGATATAATCGTGTATATAGTTTTATGATTATGTGAATGGGTCTGTGGTGAAGATTTCATTATAAGAAATAATATTTTACATTTATTTAAAGGAAGTACATTCATAAACTTGTTTCGTAAATCTAAAGGGAAATCAATAGGTTTATTGGTCCGGCTATTCATTGCATATTCTTTGATGACCAATATGTGTGAGTTGGTAGAACCGATCTTAACTCAGGTTATGTATCTTGGTATAACCGATCACAATACCTAGACTTAAGATTTGGTATGATCGGTCATGGTAATTGGTGTAACTGATCCCAAGTAATCACCATGATATGGTATGATCGATCCTTGTAATTGGTGTGACCGATTCTGGTAATTGGTGTGACCGATCATAAGTGGTTGTGACCGATCCTTGTAATTGGTGTGACCGATCCTAGTGACTGGTGTGACCGATCACAGGTAGGTATCATGTTTAGGTAAACCGATCCTAGTGATTGGTAAGACCGATCCGATCCCATGTATGTGACTTGGTAAGACCGATCACAACTAACCATCGTGACTTGGTATGACCGATTACGTAGTAGTCTTGGAAAAGAGGTAAACCAATTCGAAACTTGTTTCGAAGTATGGTAGAACCGATTCCAAGAAGCAAATTCATGTAAATACGAAATAAGGATTTGCAGTGAAAAGATGTCAATATACTTTGAACATGAGCAGTAACTTATCATTTATTGGACCAACATTTATTGGAATTATGAAAATTGAATTTGGGCATTCATTGCATATATTGAGTATATTTTTGGTTTTGGAAATTCCTTGGTGTTCAAACATCCTTGGTCTATAAATACCTAAGTTTGCATTTCTATCAAACTATCCTAAGAGCTAGGAAAATTTCATTTCTTGTTGTTTCTGGTAGAGCCGTCTATCCGGAGAGGAAAGTATCCTGATTAGGTGAAATCTCTTACGACCGCTCGTTTAAAGACTTATGTGGGATCAAGAATCTCTACGAGTACCATTGGTGGGAAACTAGATAATTGCAGTGTTATTAGTTTTCAAAATGATTTGATTGACTAACGGTTGTTGAAACTTTGATTGCACCTAGTTTGTTTATGCTTGAGAATCTTCTTTTCTGATATAAGATTCACTTAGACTAGATCAAAGTATCGATGGGATCTTTAGAACTATTTTTATATCTAAAGACATCTAGATAATCCATTGTTAACAAACTCCGTTTTGTGTGTGATTGATCACAAGATATTCAAGTGGTGTTGTGTAGGTATGTGAAGACAATAGAAAATTTGAAGACGAAGAAGAATTCTTATTATAGATATGATTGATTAGTTGCGTGAGATCGGCATCACCTTATAGTTTCTCTTTGAGATCTATATGGATTGATTGGAAATCCAAAAATTGATTATTTCTATATTCAATATTTAGATTGTTCTAACCTGACAAAGGAGTTTATTAGATTAAACATATAAGAGCCTTTGTCAAACACTCATTAACATCTTATAGCAAGATTGATTAGAGTGGTTAGCAGACAGATTCTTCCTTTGTTGTTTGGAAGACGATCCAAAGGACTTGTTATTCACGTGCGTGACTGTAGAAGTTGAAGGCGCAAGGATACTGAGGGAACTAAGTAGCTAGGAGTAGTCTGTTTGGTCTCAACTATACGAAGTTGATTTATATTTTGTATACCGGCTTAATTTTGAGAGTAATCAAAACTGGACTAGGTCCCGGGGGTTTTCTACATTTACGGTTTCCTCGTTAACAAAATCTTGATGTGTCTTTTACTTTGATTTCCGCGTTATAATTGTTAATTATAATTAAGTAAAATACACTAGTACGTTAATTCTGTAATACTTGATAGTGATCCTATAGAGTTTCAGTTATTAAGTGATGAGTGCCAAATAGTGCATATTTATACACCTTTTTATTGGCACTTTACTCATCTTTTTGTGCTCAAGAATCAGATATTATCCCAGATTCTGTGTTTTCTTTGTTTTCAAGAATAAATATTTGTATTAATTAATTTTGTATTTTTAGGTACTAAATAAAGTTCTGAGAAACCGAGGAGCCAAAAGAGCGAAGAATTGGAGTCGAGCATCTAAGGAGCGACGAAGCCCGCGCGCAAACAGCTTGCAACCCAACAAGTAGCAACTCATCTACAAGACATGGGCTTGAGCTAGAGCTACCCACGACCCGGATCCGAGCCCGTCCACTCCAAACCGTTGAGATCTCTCTCATCCACATCCTACGGCCGCTACAGCCTCCTCATCAACCCTCGATGTAATCGCGCAACACCGTATAGCTCCAAAACCGGCTACCTCTCTCACCAAGCTTAAGATCTTCTCCAACCAACTGACGCCGCTCCATCAGTCTCTTCAAAGCTTGATGTCTCCGCCTCACAGCAAAATGACCCTACCCTATACCCACTCGAGCAACCCTAATTTTCTTTTCTTCTTCTCTTTCTTCTTCCCACTCCCCTCTGCAAAACCCTCACCTTCTTCTCACAACCCACGCCCCTTTCACTGAACCGCCACCATCTCCTCTTCTGTCACCATCACCCCCACTGCCACCATAGCCACCAACAACTCCTCTAGCCCCTTATCCGCAGCTCTGCATCGACTTTTCTCTCTCATAGCTTCTCTGCATCTTAGAAGCTAGGTGAGAGAAAAGTTGAAGCTAGGGTTTTATTCCAACCACTCTGCATGTTCGATTCAGAGGGAGGCAAGGCGCAAAGTCAGGTTTGGGTACTCGGGTCTTTTGATTTTGAGAGCTTGTTTGTTATAAAAGAGAGTTTTGGGGAGAGGAAAGAGGATATTCAGAGTCTTAGAGTTAATTTTAGGGTTCTTATTTTTCAGTTTGTATTTTGATTTTGAATATCGGTTTTAGCATGTTTAGTATGAGCTAAATTCTGTTTTGCTAGGATTCACATGAAACCCTAGCTCTGTTATGTGGTTCAACTTATTGTGAATTGTTCTTGGCTTGTTTTAATTGAATAGAAAGTCTCATTGTTAACATCTCAATGCTCTGCTCTCACTATGAATGTCATGCATTCATTGTAGTTAGGTCTACTTTGTGTTGAGTATGTTCAACTCACATTTTGAATGCTAATGCTATCTCTTAGATTATTTGTTCTTCATTAGACACTTAATGCTCGAGTAGTACCTCGAGTTGATACTTGAACTTTCAAATGGTGAAACCCCTTAGGTATATGATGGAATTGACACACTATCCTACCTGCCTTAGGAACAAGAGAATTCACTTTAGTTGACTTGCATAACTTGAAATAGTGGTGGATTGGCAATCCTAGTACCCTTCTTAATCATCTGTTTTAGTTCATTTTGCCTTAGCTCACTATCACACCTTCAAATCAGTCTTAAAGACTTTAAAAGAATAGCTTGTGTCACTTACAACCCCTGAAAACAGTGAGAAGTCTTAGAATAGCCTAGCACACACAAGTTCCCTGTGGAAAGACCTGTGCTTGCCACTGCCTTCACTGGCTCTGCACTTGCACTTAGAACATAGGAAAAGCATATTTCTCTTGCTACCAAGTTTTTGGCGCCGTTGCCGGGGAACTGGTAGCGTGCTACTTGTTCATTAAAGCTTAATTTTATTGTTTTCAACCCTGCCCTGTATATAACTTTGCTATCATTGCTATAATTTGCTATAATTTGCTATAATTTGCAACTCAGGCATAGCTCTGAGCTCTGCCATTGTTGTCTTGCCCTGTTGCTTTGATTGTGAGACCTTGTGAACTGAAATTTTCTTTCAAGTCACAGGTACCTGTGGAGCAGCTGGAGAAAAGCCCACTGTGGAGTGCCTACAACCCAGTATTGCACTGGTGGTTTGTTCTCTAAACCTATTTTTACCTGTGTGTATGCATGATTCAGTGCTAGACTTTGAACCTCAAGCCAGCTACCCTTGCTGAGCCCTGTGCACCTGAGCACATTCTTTTGCATCTGTGCTTGCATCTGTGCATATTGTCATCTGTCTTGCTTTGCCAAGCCCCTGAGCTTAGCTGCAAGCCCCTGTAGCTGCAGGCTGTAAGCATCTCTTGAATAGACCAAGCCCCTGTAATACTAGGCTGAATCCTTACTTAAAGACCTTGTGTTGGTTCTCATATACCAAGGTTGTGATCAACCCTGAGCTGGCTTGAACCACCTGTCCTGGTAAGCCTGTTTTGCTTGACCCAGTGTAACCCTGTGAGCTTTGTGAGCTATTTATGCTTGACCTGGTGCAAAGCCTGAGCTCCCCTGCATACCCCTGTAGCTGCAGGCTGTGAGCTTAATCTGTGAAAGATTAAGTGAAGTCAACTCATTAAGGAACCTATTATCAAGTACATACTTTGTTGTCGTATCATCTCGATCTTGTATCCATAGTCAATCACAAAAGTGATCTTGTTGTTGTATTTTCTCAATCTCGTATCCATAATCGATCACACGAAGTGTGAACCGAACTGTTGTTGAAAAGGCGAGGGTACCCAAATATACCTCAAGCTAAAACTTTTTCTACCTATAAGTACTTTCTCCGAAAGTGATTTTATATGGAATGAGTCGAGACAATACAACTAATCGGTTCACACTTCGTGTGATCGTATATGGATACGAGATCGAGACAATACAACAACGAAGTATGTTACTTGATAAAAAGGTTCGGACTTAACCAACACAATAGGATTCACTTATCAAGTAAATAGGAATTAACGTTTGTGTAATTTACTTTAATTATAATAAAACAATTATAATGCGGAAATATAAAGTAAATGACACAACAAGATTTTGTTAACGAGAAAACCGCAAATGCAGAAAAGCCCCGGGACCTTGTCCAGAATTGAATACTCTCAGGATTAAGCCGCTACATAAAATTACACCTAACTTCGTATAGTTGAGATCAAGCAACTAAACCTATAGTTCACCTAGTTCCGTCTCGTATTCCCACGCTCCAACTTATAAATAAGTCACGTACTTGGAACAATTCCTTTGGTTCGTATTCCAAACAGTAAAGGAACAACAAATCTGTTTGGTATCAACTCTATTCAACCAAGTGATATGAGCCGGACAAAGGCTCTTCCGTTTATCTTAACATAAACTCCTTCGTCAGGTCCTTAGATCTATCTTATGTTCAATTACCGAAGTAATCGTTTAAGATTAAGCCAATAACACTCTTAATCCAAAGAATTGTGTTGATGCCGATATACTCAATTAATCAATCCAATCTGCCACAAGGATAAACCTATTAATTGGATCTTCTTTTACCAAAACAATTATTGTGCACACCAAAGATTATAAAACCCAAGTCAGATCTTCAATATCTTCTTTGTCTTCAAATCTTCTTAAATCTTCAATAAAAACCTGTACACAATCACTTGAATCTCTTGTGATCCATCACGCACAGAATAGAGTCTGTTAACAATGGATTATCACAAGATCGTCTTTAGAACTAACAAATGGTCAAAGATCCTCAATAAACTCAACTAGCTTAAGTGAATCTTATATCGAAGAGAAGATTCTCAAGCATAAACAAACTAGGTGCAATCATATTTCAACCACCGTTAGTCAATCAAATCAATCGAAAATAAACGATAAACCCCAATTATCTAGTTTCCTACCAACGGTACACGCTAAAGCTTCTCAATCCCAAAGAAGACTTTAAACTGAGCGGACGTAAGAGATTTCTCCTAATTATGTTACTCTCCTCTCCGAATAGGCGGCTACACTAAAGAATAACAACAAAAGAGGAAGTCTGTTGTTACGAAAAGGATTAGTTTGCTAGAAAGGCAAACTTCAAGTATTTATAGATAAGGAGGTTTGGACACCAAGGAATTTCCAAAACCAAAATATTCTCAAGATATTCATTAAAGCACAAATTCGGTTTCCATAATTCCCGGAAATGCTCATCAAAAAATAATGATCAAAATCTCTCGAAAATCTAATTAGTAAATGCACATTACTAATTCTTACATTTCCCTACAAAATGAAATTAATAACCATAATTAAAATATTCTTAACTTACTTATGTTTCGATCTTGGGATTCTCTTCCCTTAGCTATTAAGGAATAACTTTGAACAATTAAAGAAATAAACATTCACATTACGTGTTTAAAGTATGTCGACATCCTTACTTTGTAAGTTCTCTTTCACACTTACAACCTTGAAACCGATTTGCCACACTTCCAAACAAGTTTAGAATTGGTTCATCTGACTTTCAAGAACTATGTGATTGATCAAACAAACATTCAATCACAATCATGGGTTTAACGGTTCTACCAAAACAAGTTTCGGTTCTACCTTCTATGTGAGTATTGTGCATAGTCACACTAGCTTTCCAAAATTCGGTTGACTAGGTACTAGGATCGGTTCCCACATATATATGGTATATAACTCATATGTGTTGCACATGTCCATAGGATCGGTTCTCCTTTCTGCTATAAACCTTGCTGCACCCCATACTACCCCCAAACTTATTATTTGCTAGTCCTCGAGCAAATTTATTCTAGAAAATAAAATGACTACACTTAGCACGTGCAGAGAAGCGTTAAACCGCTACGTGGCCCTAGCGGTGGAGTGTTGTCTCCCGGAGGGTTTACCAGAGGTGTACCCACAAAACCTTTACTCCAGACCCTAGCTATCTACGCAGAACCTTGGAAGGCACTAAAAAATCTCCTTGGTTGGCAGACAATCATTGACTGCAGGAGGAAGTACCCTGATGCGAAATTCCAATTGTTGTACACGAGTTTGCACTCAAGCATACTAAAATTCATATAAAGTGACAGAGCTCTACTCGGATAGTTTCTGACATCATAAACCGGAGTCAACCAATCGGATGGATAGATTAAGAAGATGGATGTAGAGAAAATGTGGATGATGTTGACTAAGGTGAACCTATCCTAATGGACTGAGATACTTGTCTGGACTAATATCAAAGACACTGGCATATACAAGGGAACCAAAGGTGATAATCCTAACTCTAGGTCAACACAACTGGCATATACAAGGGCACCAAAAGTGGTCGACTTTATTGAATTTATTCCGGTTGGTCCGAGGGTCCAATCGCCTTTTCTTTATTTTTTTTGTAGCTCAGCCATTCTATTTCACCCTAGCAATGGTAAAAAGAAAAAAAGAAGTGATCAGGATTCTTTCGATGTTTCCATCACGAGGATATGGCGAAACTACCATGTTTTCTTTTCTAACACCTGAGCTCTGTGCTTTTATGAATAGACTCTTCTAGATGTTTCCATCTAATCGATTGGTTCCTCAACTCCTATAACCAAGATGCTTCCATCCACTTAGATTGGTTAGTGCCATCCTTAATAAATATAAATTTCTAGGCTCGGAGTTTTATTTATCGCAACTAAAAGTTTCTCCCATACCCCCAAACTTAAATCTAACATTGTCCTCAATGTTCTAAAGATGAAATTAAAAACATGAACAAGGAGAAACCGTTACCACTTGAAGAAAAGAGATAAGGAAAGATATTACCGTGTCGCATGAATATTGGGTTACCTCCCAAAAGTGCTAACTTTAAAGTCTTCATCCGGACATTGGAAGAGATTAGTCACCTCGAAGAATCATAAAGCAAAGAAACTGAATAATCAAGGGTCATCTGGATCAAAAAGTGTTAACCACAAGAAGAGGAGACTGCAACAGACCAGGAAGATATCCAACACACCCTTATCAACTACATCTAGTTGTGGTTCCGGTTCAGGCTTTATAAAAGGTCTAGATAACATATTTTCATGGGTTGCGTTTCCTCATGAGTTAGATCCGAATGTTCAGGTTCTAGAGTCTGGAAAAACTCAAATAAAAACTTAGAAGCACATAATAATAACCTTTATAATTGAGGATCCTCTAAGTCAATCAGTTTTGACTTACACAGATGACCACAATAAGATTGGTGGTCTTTCTTAAGCAAATGTGTCGACCCTAATATCCTAAAGTAATTAGGTTTAGTCTCAAAACTTAATAATTGACACATCTGAAACTTGTACATTCCCACAATTGGAAGGAAGGTTTTTGGTGGGAAAACAAAGTCAATCGTGGTATCATATCCTGGGTTAACCACATCAACCAGAGGATGGGTTTCTAACAACTGAACTTCTTTATGGACACAGTTGTCAGAGTCACTGCATCCATTCACTCTGGCAGCAGCACCTTGTTCCTGTACAAGCATTTCCAGCTGCAGCTCACTTCGGCACTGCATCTCAATCAAGCAACAACAACAGATCCAACTCTACTCCATTTCCTGAATCTCCAGCAGCACCAGCTCTGCCTAGCCACTGCAGCACCAATGCCAGTTCTATTTCAGTTCAAGCAGCAGCATCTCAATTCTTTTCTTGCTGTAACTATAACCATTCATTCTTAGTACCACCCAACCACCAAATCTCCTCCCAGTCAATTGCAACCAACCACTGCGGCTTTGTATTTACTCCTCTTAACTCCAGCTAAAGAAGGCAACAACATCACCATTTGTCATAGCTCCATCTTTTGCAAGCCATACATTCATCACAGTACCCATCTTCTAAAACTTCTTGTTATCTCAAAAGCATCATTTGTGGCTCCAACCGCAACAACTAGACATCTCCGATTTTTGCTTAATACCAACAAACAGCATCGTTCCTTTGTTGTTGCATCATTTTTCAAAGAACTCTTGAGTCATTCTACAATCACCAGAACCAATCTCAGACTTTCATCAAACCCATCTCAGAATCGACCAGAACCATTTCCAAACAAGAACAGACCCAAATCAGCTTCCAATTTGAACCCAATTCCAACCCATACACTGTCTCTGAATCCTCAAATACAAACCAACACAAACCCTAGCTCTGTAACTATCCATCTGAGACAATCTATCGAAGCCATCTCTGTTTTCAATTGAAGCTCAGAAACCCTCATTCGATTTCCATCTTCTCCCTGAGTTCTTGACAGTAACTAACAAATCTCAATTCCACCATCTTCTCAATCTCAATACCTAATTCAACCAAAACCCATCCTAATTTCCATCTCACTTTCTCAAATTGATAACAGTGGCCTCACCTCTTTCCCTTGAACTTCAGAACCTAATTTTGCCTCCTTCATCGATCTTTTTACAACTCTCTGGTCCGACGACGAACTCCACTAGACCTGAGCTTTCCGGCGTGAACCATTCTTGGCAAGGAACTGAGAGCGGGCGACGAGATTTGGCTGTGAGAAGAACTGGTCGTGTAATGACCAACTCGACCTAGTTTTTAGTTATAAAGGAGGAGGTACCCCTTAAGGAACAATAATCTGTCTTTAGCGAATCTCTCATATGGTTACCCCTTATCCTCAGCTAGGCTCTCAATAGCACTTCCCTGTGAAATGACAATTTTGGCCCCTTTTCACCTATTTCCTCTTCTTTTACTCCAATGACTCCAAAACACCTGTAAGATTCAAAACAAACGTAATAATACATAATTCGCAAGAAAACATAACAAAGAAAGCATAAACTATAGATATAATCGAGGTGTTTACAACACCTATCATGTGCATTTACTAATTGGAGATTTCTACTGAGATTTCGGTTAATATTTGGACAGACCATTTACAGGAATTACGGAAACCGAATTTGGAAATATATTGCATATCTTGAGAGTATTTTCGGTTTTGGAAATTCCTCGGTGTCCAAACTTCCTTGGTCTATAAATATTGAAGTTTGCATTTCGAGAAAACTAATCCTCAGAGCCAGCAAAACTACCATGTTGTGTTGTTACTGGTGGAGCCGTCTATTCGGAGAGCAAAGTACCCTAATTAGGTGAAATCTCTTACGACCGCTCGTTTTGAAGACTTCTTTGGGATTGGGAAGCTCTACGAGTAACGTTGGTGGGAAACTAGATAATTGCATTTTATTATTAGTTTTTGATTGATTTGATTGACTAACAGTTGTTGAACTTTGATTGCACCTAGTTTGTTTATGCTTGGGAATCTTCTCTTCTAATATAAGATTCACTCAAACAAGATTGAAGTTTCGACGGGGATCTTTAGACTGTTTGTAGATCTAAAGACGTCTTATGATAATCCATTGTTAACAGACTCCGTTCAAGTTGATTGTGTGCATGTGTTTATTAAAGATCTAAGAAGATTTGAAGACAAATAAGATTTCTTATTTGAGTTCATAATCTTTGGTGTACACAAAACTCGATCGGCTGGGGATCCAACTATAATCGATTTATCTTTGTGATAACCTTAATTGATTAGTTGAGTAGATCGACATCAATACAATTTTTTGTGATTCAAAGTATTGATTGCATAGTCTAGTCAATTACTTTGGTAGTTGTTAATAGATTGATCTAAGAACCTAACAAAGGAGTTTATTTGGATAAATGGAAGAGCCTTTTGTCAAACTCATATGAAAAGAGTTGTTACCGAACAGATTTGTTACCGAACAGATTTGTTGTTCCTTTATTGTTTGGAATACGAACCAAAGGAATTGTTCCAAGTGCGTGACTTATTACAAGTTGGAGGCGCAGGGATACAGACGGAACTAGGTGAACTATAGGTTTAGTTACTTGGTCTCAACTATACGAAGTTGGTTTAGATTTTGTATAGCGTCTTAATCCTGAAAGTATTCAATTCTGGACAAGGTCCCGCGGTTTTTCTGCATTTGCGGTTTCCTCGTTAACAAAATCTTGCTGTGTTTTTTTACTTTTATATTTCCGCAATTATAATTGTTTTTATTATAATTAGAAGTTAAATATACAAACGTTAATTTCTATTTACTTGATAGCAATCCTATTGTGTTTGGTTAAGTCCGAACCTAATATCAAGTAACCACACTTTGATTGTTGTATTGTCTCGATCTTGTATCCATAATCAATCACGCAAGTTATCTTGTTGTCGTATTATCTCGATCTCGTATCTATAGTCGATCACACGAAGTGTGAACTGATTTGTTGTATTGTCTCGACTCAGTCCATAGACAATCACTTTCGGAGAAAGGACTTATAGGTGGAAAAGTTTTAGATTGAGGTATATTTGGGTACTCTCGTCTTTTCAACTAAGAACTGTTATCCTAGATACATTTTGAAGCTAGTCCTCTTGATGGTACGATGGTAGCATAACCAAAGAAAGCCGATTAAACTTGCAGTCGGTAATATGGAGTATGCTCGAAATCAAAAGGTTAATGCTTTAACCCGTGAACACAATCAAGGTACTATTTATCGTATTCGGGAAATCAGTTGTGATGTTGTAGATGAGGATCCCAGAAAATTTGAGGATATTGAGGATGATCTTTGAGAAAGACTGGTCAAAGATCTAATTAGAACATAGGTTATTCAATTTGTTGATTTATTTAGATATTTTGTATAAGGTCTATTTGAATAAAACTATCAATTATTTATAAATAAATAAAATTTTATTTTATAACTAAATTATTTATAAATAAATAAATTATTTATAGATAAATAAATTATTTAGATATTTTGTGTTTCATTATTTGATATTTCCGATTGCATAGCCTGCCTTGAATGATTCTATTTTATGTTATGTTGTCGGATCATGAGATGATAGTTTCGATTTTTATTAACCTAATTATTTGATCTCATATTGTGTTGCCCTTATGATTTGTGTGGCTTTTTTATTTAGCGGGATTAAGTTCTGGCCCTTGTTGGTAGGCTTTATCAAAGGATCATAAGGTGTTTCGATTGAAACTCATGTGTGAAAAGTCACAATATGTTGGTAATTAATTTATGTTTACATAAGTTCTGTTTAATATAACATATTTGTTTCGGGTTTAAACTTTTCCTATTGGCACACATTAGTTAAAATCGATTCAACCTTTCTCTGGTAAAGGTTGCTCTTGTTGTTGTTCTTTTGTTCTTGCGAGAGGATGACAACAAACTGGGGGAGAGTTCTTATTTGAACTTGCACTTAAACGATATATTTTTCTAGGGAGAAGTGGCTGCGGAATTTGAGGTAACGATTTTTATTATTAGTTAATCGTTTTTCCTGTTTAAGAAAAGCTTGAGTTTATTGCATATATTTTTCTTTTGCTTAACAAATTTTTGTTACAATTGATATGTTCCGTTATACTGTATGGATTGATTATTGTGATTCAATTATTTTCAGTTAATGAAAACTGTGTCAATTTATTGACTTATGATTTGGTATATTTTTTATTGTTGGTATCAAGTGTTTTTTCTTAACGAAATTCGGTGCAATTGCGGTGCTTACAATGGTTATATTTATTTCAATTGCTTCTGGTTAAGAAAAACTATATCAAGTCTTATTTGGTTTGTTTCTATTGTTTTTGGATTAACAATTACGGGGTCATTTATTTAGTACATTTGATTCTATATAAGAGAAATTAAGTTAATTCCGATCTTCGTTAGACTTATCAAATGGAGGATTCGACTATTCAACTCTAATCGAATTTCATGACAAGAAAAACTAGTTAACTAACCTAGTGTTTGTCTTGTCTAAAGGGAAGGGTCTAAGTTATTTTACGGAATAATTAGAGCCTGATAAGAGAACAAGAGTTATCTTAGTCAGTTTGTCGGACTAGAGTTAATTCTGATATCTATTTGTGTCTTATCGAGATAAGTGATTGTACATGCACAATCAGTTCGATAAAAGAATTAAGTTATCTTAGTCAGTTTGTCGGACTAAAAGGGAAAATTGCTTGTGGCAATTGTTTCCTTGATAACATACTAAAGCTAAATTACTTTTTTGGTTTTGGTTTTAGTATTGGTTATCTAAGATGGTATGTGAAACCTTCGTGCTTAACTCTTATACGTTGTGAAAACGCGGGGGTACCAAAATACACCACCACTTTTTTCTTAGGCAATTTATTTGGACAAACTCAATATAACTTTGAGAGTTAAACTCAATCAAGGAATAATATCTTAGAGTTATATCTATATCTCTTGCAATTAGAACTTTTACAGAATCGAATCTTTTAACCTAGCTAATCACAAATAAATAACTTGGACGGTACCAAAGACCAATGTCCAAGAATCAATCAAGTCGTATCCAACAAACTAGGTCAGATGTCTCTACTATGATTGATCAACACATAACTTGTGATATTTCAATTATAAATATAAACAATATAATGCGTAAAAAGAAATAACAGAGACACCAGAAGTTTTGTTAACGAGGAAACCGCAAATGCAGAAAAACCCTGGGATCTAGTCCAGATTGAACACCAAAATGTATTAAGCCGCAACAAACACTAGCCTACTACCAATTAACTTCGGACTGGAATGTAATCGAGCCCTAAAAGGTATCTCACTGATTAGGTACAGTCGCGCTCCTTACGCCTCTTGAATCCCAGCAGGACTTCGCACGATTGATTCTCTTAGATGACGTCACACCAACTAAGAGTTGCTTCAACTCAATTGAAGACTTTAAACCAAAGATGCCTCCCATAGATTAAGCATATATAGTTGATCTCCTAATTACGATCGAACGTATAATCAAAATCAAATGTATGATCAAGGTGATGGAAATCGATAGCAATTCGACAAAGTCTAGCTATCCTCAAAATCCGGACTTATTCAACCTGAAGTGCAGCCTAGATTATTATTCACCTCACAAGTATAAAACTTTTGGAATCAACAAAGTCTGAGACTAATATAACTTTGATGATTACTATCTATCTTGATCGTTGTAGCAAGCTCTACAAACAATAAAGATCGGGATACTTGAGTTATCAATGAAAGATAATTGGACTTGGCTTCATGAATCCCAATGCAGTCTTTATAGTCGCCAAACCCTAAAAGGGTTTTTGGAGAGGAAGACTCTAGATACAACTAGGACACACCAAAAAGTGGTGCCAGGATTCAATGATCCAAGTTGCTTGGAGTTCCCCTTTTAAATACATTCAAAGCATATGTTATTTAAGGTTTAAGCTAAGATAGCTTTGGAACCAAGCAAACAATATCCACCGTTAGATGAATCTTTGAATTTGATTTACATAAACAAGTTATACTCTGGTTAGGTGAGACCGTAACCGAGCCATGTACAAAGACTATGTTCAACATGGTTAGAAGAAACTAGCCGATTTGAACTTAAATGCTTGATTTTATTTTCATGAACACTTAAGACATTAAATCTGAGTCACAAACATGTGATCAATTAAGTCTAGTTTTTTCTAGAGAATTAATTAAATGTTAATTATCTCGAAGAAATAATTTAAATATACTTGAAAACATAATCAACATTATTAGTCGATTTACAAGTATAAATACATAGTAGTTCGTGAGTCGATTTAGTCACAGTACGCATACCGGTTTGGAAACTTTAAACCAAAACCAAGTTTCGGAATTCACAAAATTTTTTATGTTTGCGTAGAAGTTTGCAAACTTTCAACCAAACCTAAGTTCCGGAGTTCATAGAACTTCTAAGGTTTGCGTATCGGTTTGGATACTCAACCACGGTTCCGTAACCACAGTTCAAGAATGGTTTGCATATGAGTATGCATACCGATACAGTTCACGAGTCACACAATTTTTCATATGATATACATAAGAATATGTTTACCATTAATTCGTAAGTCGATATGTATATAGTTACTCCGCTACTTGTATGAATACATGTAATACTGGTTCACACTTATAACAGTTTTCCCAGTAAAACTGATACCATTGTCTTGTATCCGAATCAATAGTAGTTCTATATTTCTCTAAATCGATTCGAAATATTCGTGAATAACATCAATGACACATATCATTGTTCCAGGCTATTTCCGATTCAACCTTTCTCTGGTAAAGGTTGTTGTTGTTATTCCTTTGTTCTTGCGAGAGGATGACAACATGGGGGATAGTTCTAACTTGAACTTGACTTAATGATATTCCTCCTTAGAAAGATGCGAAGAAAAGGAGAAGAGGATGCGGAATCTGAGGTAACGAATTTGTTAGTTAATCGTTTTCTTGTTTAAGAAAAGCTTAAATATATTGCATATATTTTGCTTTTGCTTAACAAGATTCGGTACAATTGATGTTTATTCCATTATGTGTGTATGGATGTATATGTGTGTGTGATTCAATTGTTTCGGTTAAGAAAAACTGGTTTGATATCTTTCTTTATTGTTTGGTATCAATTGTTTTAGACTTAACGAAATTTCGGTGCAATTGCGGTGCTTTAATGTTATGTTTATTTCAATTGCTTCTGGTTAAGAAAAATAATTGTGCAAGTCAATTGGTTTGTATGTATTGTTTATGGCTTAAAAAAATACGGGATCATTTGTTTAGTCCAATTCGATTCCGGATGAGAGAAACTAAGTTAATTCTGATCTTAGTTAGACTTATCAAAAGTAAAGGTTTCGGTTATTCAAGTCTAATCGAATGCCTTGACAAGAAATATTAGTTAACTAACCTAGTATTTGTCTTGTCTAAAGTGAAAGGTCTAAGTTATTGTCTGAATAATTAGTGCCTGATGGGAAAATAAAGTTAATTCTGATATTTATTTTGGTCTTATCGAAATAAGTGATTGTACTTGTGTAATTGGTTTAGCAAGGGAACTAAGCTTTCTTAGTCAATTTGTTAAACTATTAGGGAAAATTGCTTCGGGCAATTGTTTTCTTGGTAACATATGAAAACAAAATTACTTTGTAGTTTCGGTTTTGATATTGGTTATCGAAAATGGTGTGTGGAACCCATGTGCTTAACTCTTATTGGTTTTGCAAGTCTTTTGAGATTTGTAAGATCCTTTCAGTTTGTCTTTTATTTGCTTGTACCTTTGTCATTTTGTGACAAAAAGGGAGAGAAATATATGGAGTAAACAAGTGATTTGGTATCACTAAGGAAAGGACATTGGTGCTTAAACGTTATATCTAACGAAAGAGTAAAGCGTAAACTAAGGGGGAGTAACATATCATGTTGATACTTGTAGTTACATGGACTACAAAGGGAATAACAAATACGTGCGGATTGAAAATATACCTATCTTACCTTTAGGGGGAGTATTAGCTTTGTTATTTATAAATGTCAACATCGGAATTTATAAATTGAATATATGCAGGGTATTGTGCCGTTGAAACTTGGAATCAATCGAATGTATAATGAATTTTTGTAATTTGTTTATCCATATGATTGTAAGAGTTTTGTCACTAAAATTGACAAAGGGGGAGATTTTTAGAGCATAGCTCGGTTGAACCCACCAAGTGTTGGTATGTCAAGTTTGGTTGTCATATTTTAGTGAATCAAAACTCAATTAAAGAGTCGCTTGATTATGTACTACAGACAACTTCGTATAGGTTAGGCTAGAAAGATTAGGATAATGAGACATACAAGTATTACTCAAAGACTTGAAGAATGTGAAGAAGTAACAATCTACATCGAAGACATCATCTTTTCTCTTGAGTTTAGTAATATTTTGACTTGAACTGTTTCATTCCCAACGTATCTTCGAAGTTGTGTTATATTGAAAACATAACTGCGAAGCTGTGAATGATTATAATCTAGTAGACATAGTGTTAAGGAATTACAATACGAAGTATAACGCCTATCTTTTGAACTTCGTATATAAGACATCGACATAATCTTATGAATGCTATTGTGATTATGTGTATGGGTATGGATGAAGGAAGTATATTCATGAACTTGTTTTATGAATCGAAAGGGAAATCGCTAGGCTTATTGGTATTGATATTCATTGCATATAATGGATTACCAATATGTGTGAGTTAGTAGAACCTATCATTACTTGTTATGTATCTTGGTAAAACTAGTCACAATGCCTGACTTATGTATTGGTATGACTTCTATTAGTGTAACCGATCCTAAGTAATCACCTAAGATGGTATGATCGATATTTGTAATTGGTGTGACCGATCCTAGTAATTGGTGTAACCGATCCAAGTAATTGGTGTGAACGATCACAAAACAATGTGTAATCGATCCTTTTAATTGGTGTAACCGGTCCTGGTAATTGGTGTAACCGATCCTGGTAAATGGTGTGACCGATCACAAGTAATACCATGAGAATATGGTAACCGGTCCTGGTAATTGATGTAACCAATTTGTTAACTGATGTAATCGGTCCCAGTAATCATATTAAGGTAGAACCAATCCTTGTGTTTGGTAGAACCGTAAACCCATGATTAGTGTGTTGATTTGATCAATCACATAGTTTTTGGAAATCAGATGAATCAGTTCTAAACTTGTTTGGAAGTGTGGTATAATCGGTTCCAAGATTGTAAATATGCAAAAGGATTTACTAAGAATAATATGTCGACATACTTTGAACATGTTCAGTAACTCTTATCTTTTATTGTTCAAAGATATTCCTTAAGAGAAATTGCAGTGGTGCGAGTAAAACCAAAGACCAAAGAGGGAAAAAAAAGACCAAAATTTGGGTTTAGTCTGGTGTGTGACGCTACGGGTGGAAGACTAAATTTTGGTGGAGCGTAAACTATACCAACGTCTGGTGTGGGGCGTGAAGTATACGTTCGCCTGGTTCCGAAAATGTAAAAAATAAAAAAAAAAAAAAAAAAAAAAAATTAATAATAATGGGGCGTTGGTATAATCCACGCCCATATAAACTGCTTAAAAAAATGAGTGGGGCGGAGGTATAAACCACGCCCCACATTAAAGAAAAAAAAAATGGGGCGGAGGTATAAAGCACGCCTGGCGTGGGGCGTAGACTTTACGTTCGCCTGGTGTGGGGCGTGGAGTATATCAACGCCTGGTGTGGGGCGAACACTATATCAACGCTCGACTAAAATTTGGGTATAGTCTTGGTCGCAGACCAAATATAGTCTGGGTTTTGGTTTTGGTCTGGGATTTGATCGGTAGTACGTCCCGCTACGTCTCGTTCTTTTACCAAATAAATGGGTTTAGTCGCCCACTGCGGTTGCTCTAATAACTCAAGGAGATCCCGGACCGAAATAAGTTGAGAATCTTTTAATTAAGGTTGTTAATTTTATATGCTTTTAATTACCAGCAATTAAAATGCATATCTCTGGAAAATAAAATTTGGTAATGTGCGTTTACTAATTGGAGATTTTCTAGTAGGATTTCGGTTAATATTGGACAGAACATATCTAGGAATTTTTAAAACCGAATTTGGAAATAATGTTGCATATCTTGAGAATATTTTCGGTTTTGGGAATTCCTTGGTGTCCAAACTTCCTTGGTCTATAAATACCCAAGTTTGCATTTCAAGCAAACTATCTTAAGAGCCAGCAAAACTACCTTGTTGTTTTGTTACTGGTGGAGCCGTCTATTCGGAGAGAAAAGTACCGTAATTAGGCGAAATCTCTTACGACCGCTCATTTAAAGACTTCTGTGGATCAAGAAGCTCTACGAGTACCGTTGGTGGGAAACTAGATAATTGCAGTTTATTTTAGTTTTCGATTGATTTGATTGACTAACGGTTGTTGAACTTTGATTGCACCTAGTTTGTTTATTCTTGAGAATCTTCTCTTCTGACATAAGATTTACTTAAACTAGATCGAAGTGTCGACGGGATCTTTAGAACTGTTTGTAGATCTAAAGACGTCTTGTGATAATCCATTGTTAACAGACTCTGTTCTGTGCACGATTGATCACAAGAGATTCAACTTGTGGTGTGCAGGTGTTTATTGAAGATTTAAGAAGATTTGAAGATGAAGAAGATTTCTTATTTGGGTTCATAATCTTTGGTGTGCTCAAAACTTGATCGATTGGGATCCAACTATAATTGGTTTATCTTTGATAGATTTGATTGATTAGTTGCATAGATCGACATCATTATATAGTATCTTGGTAGATCCTATTTTTGATTGCATAATCTAAACTCTGATACTTTGGTAGTTGTTGGATAGATGGTTCTAAACCCGACAAAGGAGTTTATTGGATTAAACATAAGAGCCTTTGTCTAACTCATATCACTGAGATTGAATAGAGTTGTTATCGAATAGATTTGTTGTTTAATTACTGTTTGGAATACGAACCAAAGGAATTGTTCCAATGCGTGCACTTATTGAATGTCGGAAGCGCAGGGATACTGAAAAAACTAGGTGAAATATAGTTTTAGTTGTTTGGTCTCAACTATACGAAGTTGGTTTGATTTTGTATAGGGGCTTAATTCTGAGAGTATTTAATTCTGGACTAGGTCCCGGGGTTTTTCTGCATTTGCGGTTTCCTCGTTAACAAAATCTTGTTGTGTCATTTACTTTTGTTTTCCGCAATTATAATTGTTGTTATTATAATTTAAAGTATATTACACAAACGTTAACTCCGTATTACTTGATAGTGATCCTATAGAGTTCGATTAATAGAAAGTAAACAATTCATGATCGAGTTTAGGTGGAAAATTTTTATTTTTTAGAAACTAAATATTAAGTCAAAAGATGATCATGTGAAAATTACCTTGAACATCTTATATGATTTGCATGAGACGGTCATTTGATGTTAACTTGGGAAGTTTCGTATTGATCATTCGATCACTTAAAAATTACTTGAAGCTAATGGTATGTGTGAGATTACTATTGTCGTCTTCTAAGGATGTTTCGATGATTGAAATGAGAGTTAAGAACAATTACCCATGTCTGGATACAACACAGTGTGCGTACCAAGTATGCGAACTGTTTTGTTATGATTCAGGTCTGTAACTCTTGTTTGCGTACCAAGTACGCGAATGGATTTACCTAAGAAGGTCCGGAACTCTTGTTTGCATACCTAGTATGCGAGAGGGTTTACCTGAGTTGGGTAGGAGACGGTTGTTCACGAACCGTGTTTGCAAACGGCTTGACTAGGCCAAGGTCCGGAGCTGTTGTTCGCGTACCTGGTTTGCGAACAAAGTGGTTAAGTTTTAAAATCGGTTATGTATGATTCTCATACTCATGAAATAAAAAATTTATGATGAAGGAACGCAAATTAACTTTGCAAACCGTGGCTTAATGTTCATGAATTTATTCTTGTATATAAGTACTTTGTATGATTACGAATCAATCCGATTGTATTTCAATTTGTTCATGGATATTTCTATGAGATAGTGAACAATTAAACAACTCTATTTGAAACACAATTAAATTCATTTGATTATATTTCATGAATGATTGATCATCATTATTGGTATAGAAGTGTTAGATGAATAAGGCTAAGACAAAAATGTTCATATGGCTAACTTCGGTTAACTATTATTGAGCCAACTCAATATACACGTTTAGGTACGGTTACCCATATCTAAATACAAGTATATTTCATTTGTGTATAACACTCTAAAACCATATATTAGTGGAGATTAATTGCTTAATTTCTAAGCAGGCTTAGCTTGAATCTTAAATCAGGATTTCATCTAATGATGAATATTGAATGCTTTTTTACTAAGCTATCTTAGCTTTGATTGTAAGCAACCCTGATTTGAAAGACTATATAAGGGAGAACTCTAGCAACTGGAACACCTAATCCCGACACTTTCATGTGTCCTAGTTTCAAACTAGAGTTGATTCTCCTTTAACCTATGTTTTTTCAAAACCATATTAGGTTAACGACTTGAAGACTTCATTTGGGATTCGTGAAGCCAGATCCAACTATTTTCTCTGTAGTTCCACAATCTGATCTTACTTGTTCTATCGTATTGAGTTTTATCTTCTCTAAGATTTACTCGAGATTTATCTCCGATAGGTAAGATATAAAAAGTAATCATAACAGTTCTTCGTCTCAGACTCTTGTGATTCTGCAATAAATTTTTCTGTTAATCAATTGGGTTATTGTGAGGTGATTGATATTTCTAGGATGCTTTTCTGGAGTTGTTTATGGGTGAAAACTATTTCTGCTGGTTTTGGTAATTTGGGGTGTGTGGATGAGAAATGAATCTAAACCCTAAACAAATGCACTACACGGGGAGTGCTTGTGATTCGAGAAATCAACTGTACAACTCGGCCTAAACCAAGAAATGGTCGTTCCCAGGACTTGCTTCGGTCACAAAGTGAAGGAGATTGGGTTGATCTTAGGGAGGGAAGCGAAGAAGGTGTTGAGATTGTGGAGGCGTTGGCTGTTTTATGACTTGTATCGTAAAAGCCGAACCGGCTTGCGGGATGTAAGCTATCGGTTCCGTGTTTGAATATGATTGTATCAACACTTGGTTTTCTGTCTTGTCTTCCTTTTGGAAATAGGGAGGAGAACCTATTTATACAAGTCATTAAGCCTAACCCATGTTTCTCATGGGAAGTGGAGGAAGTGGAGTGATGGAGTAGTAGAGTTGTATGTTAGTGTCACACGACTAGTCTTGCCCACTTCTCCCGTCATCACTAACCCATGACTTCCGACACGTTCTTGTGATGGCGCGTTGTGCGCTACACGTTGTAAACCGCCGACCAATACCCCAATAAGTATCCCCCGCCTTGTGACACGTTTGATGACTCGAATGTGTGGATCGTGGTACCCACGTAAAGTAGCATGTGATGCTTTTTGGATTAAATAACTAAGTTATTTAGGAAGTCGATATTTATGAAATATCGTGTGTATTCTATGCAGGTAACACATCGAATATATTCAGCATGTATGAAACATCGCTGTTTTAAGGCTTAACGGAGTAAGTCACGATCAAGCGTCTTAAAACAACATCATATCCAACCATCTTCGAGTAATCGTTTGGAGGCTGCATGGGCGAGCCATACTTTGGCCGATCACTCTATGTGGAAGAGTGGCGGACGGTGATCATGGGGATGCCTTATTGGTCGCTTAACTCCTAACCAGGGCTTCTTAACCAAGCTGGTAGAGTTGAACGGACGAGATGATCTGTGACGCTCATTTGCGACCGTTGATGAAGTTTTAGGGTTTTAAAGAGGTGCGCAAGCATCACTCTTCAGCTTGGTCGAATCCAAGCATGGGTGACATTTTTGACAGGACCGACAGGGCATACGTGTAGACGGCTTGCCGGTGTACACGTCCGTACCTCACTGTCCCATGAAAGTGTGATCTAAACCACTCAATTTTTCCGGCAAAGAGGAGCGGCTGAGATTGATTTACGATAGAATCCCATACCGCAAAGGAGTTGAATACCGCACAGTCATGCCTACTTCGGGCGCGCATTTCGAGACGTCCAGCCATGGTTGGCCTTGGTCGATCAGTCAGGCGTGTAGATGGGCCCACGATTATCGTGTTGACATGCTCGGGACCCTTTGAATCTACATCTACACCTTCCATCTATGCTTGCAAAGATGGACACTCGTGATCGATTAGCGACACATGTAATATGTCGCAAACCCTAATTAGGGTTTTGGATCGGTCGTGTGTACACGACTTCAGCCCCTAACAGTTTGGCGTGGCTATGCTCCTCCTTTGGGGAGGCCGACCATGTGGGGCCCATATTGGGTCGGTGGTGAACATGGTGATACCTGACTGACGGTCCTAGGCCTAATCTAATCCATCCAAACATGTTGGTGAAGTTGGATGGTCGTGATCAATTTGAGACCTTAGTGGAATTTCCTGCGACCCTTTAAGCATTATGCCGGCCATACTTTGGGCAAACGCACGTTGCTCTATAGTTAGGTCGAGATGGTCGACTGGCAGGTAGAGAGGGGGCCTCACGGTGTGTAGGACAAGCTTGTCCAACCTGGTCATGGGATAATCCACGCCGTCCTGGCCATCATCTGAAGTTGGACGACCGTGGCTGGTTTTGAGACTGCCGTTGGCGGTCTTGTGCGCACAAGCTTTTCCAAGCTGCTCCACACCAGTCCAACCATCCTACTTTAGGTTGGTGTTCGGTGGTTATTTGGGAGGCATGGTATGTATTCGACCGACCGTAAGCATAAACGGGCCCCGGTGGTCATTAAGGTGGTAGCCTCGCTCTCCGTTGAGGATCGTCTAGGCTGGTTAAATCATGCGGCCAACTTGCATGGTCGTGATTGTTTCTGAGACTGATATGGACAGTCCAGATTCAAATATGCTCAATCGGGCTAATATAACACACCGAGAGATGTATGCTCAATCGGGCTAGTATAACACATCGAGAGATGTAACCTGTACGGGTATTTCGTGCATGCCTCACTATGAACACTTGGAGATTCGTGTTACTCTACTGAGAGCAACAGTCAGTCGTCATGCCGCATTAATAATGAGAGTTCTGTGGGAATAACACAGAAAATACAAGGCTAGTCATGCATTAATTAATAATGCTATAAATTCACAGGGTATATGGGACAATGTAGTTGATCTCGGATTCCGGTTTGTCTCGGTCCCGAGCGAGACACTGGTACAATGTTGTCTCGGGGAGATTCCGTTTCCAAATTTCGGTGTAATCTCGGTTTCAATTTTTATGCATATAATCTCTACATATGTTAAAATCAATGTAGTCACTATCGGATTTCAGTTTGTCTCAGTCATGATTGATATATTGGTAAAATATATATCAAACATTTTCCGCACATTACCCCATTATTTTATACCTTTGGGAGGGGTTAAAATTTTAAAAACTAGAAAATAAGGACTGGTTTAAACTTTTATTAAATCTATAATTAGCTAATATACCTTGTTTCTCTCCCACCAGCTGGCCCTAGTCGCTACCCAAACCGAACAGGTGTCATAAACTCTAAGATAAAGTACCAAATGAGTAACTCCACGTTTCCACCCGTGCGTGAGTGGAATGAAAGAAAAAATCCTCATTTCCATCGTCTCTCCTCCTTATCTTTCTCTTCAACTAATCAAAACACCCCTTTATCTCTCATCTCCATTCTCAAATATCACCACTGGATCATCTTGTAGGCATCCGTTCTCAATCGCTATCGACACCAACAACAAATTTAAGTATTTACAAGTCTTTTCTTCTCTATGCTAAATTCACAAACAACAATACGAAACAATCTAAACCTTACAAGGGTTCTCCTCTGCCGCAATCAATCAAAATATTTTAATTGTTGTTAGTGAATGAAATCAAGTTATAAGTTGCTATGATTTGATCAATTTTAAATTTTCAGTTTGAATTATTTGATGAACACATCTATCAGGATTGATTAATTAATATTATGGATTTGTAGCAACTGTAAATTGTTAGTATTTGACTATTTGTATACGTCACCGAGAAAACCGGTGAATAATCGTCCGATAAATCGTCCGAGTCAGCGAAAATCTCGGCCATATTTCGTTTCACCGAGAAATGTGAAACCGTCCGTTGGATAACCGAAAACGGGAAAATCGCGGGAATCTCGGCCGAGAC
Organism: Papaver armeniacum; assembly: GCA_023531295.1. NCBI lineage: Eukaryota > Viridiplantae > Streptophyta > Magnoliopsida > Ranunculales > Papaveraceae > Papaver > Papaver armeniacum. The sequence continues at coordinate 213,112 of JAJJWW010016839.1, read as the reverse complement.
GGCCGAGATTAACTACACTGATATGGGATTGTTGCCACATGCTTCAACCTGGATGAATTTTGTGTATTTAATTCATAGAATACTGGGATTGTTGCCACATGCTCCATTCTAGGTGAATTAGTAAAGTGAAGAAGTATTCATCACTTATCAGTGGTTTTATCCTTTGCAGGATGTCATCGCATAAATTTGGTTTTACAATTTTAGCCCTAAACTAAAATCCACCATCAACAGGAGTATAAGACCAGATTATCAATTGGTTCCTCTTTAACATTGATTTTATCAAAAGACGGAACAAAAATCGAATAAAGAATAAACATATTTGTGGGAGACATATTTGTTTATAAGATTTCGACTGTGGGTCCTATCAACTCTTAGTTGTGGGTGAGATAAGCTAAGGGAATCAAGTGTGCAGAGTCCGGCGTGGTTCTAGAGGCATAAGGAACGCGACTATACCTTAATCGGTGTGAGATTTGGTTAGGAATCAACTACATTCTAGTCCGAAGTTAACTTGTAGTAGACTAGTGTCTGTAGCGGCTTAATACAATATGATGTTCAAAGCTGGACAAGGTCCCGGGGTCTTTCTGCATTTGCGGTTTCCTCATTAACAAAACTTCTAGTGTCTGTGTTATTTCTTTTCCGTATTATATTTGTTTATATAATTGAAATATCACAAGTTGTGCGTAGTTCAATCAGTTGATAAATCAGACCTTGTTGTTGGTTATAAATTGATTGACACTTGGGCATTGGTCTTTGGTACAGTCCAAGTTATTTCTCATATCAATCAGGCTCACGGATTTCTATCTGTTCGATTTGCCTATTGTATTGAGAAATAGTGATAAATCTCTTTGGTATATTTCTTGATTGAGTCTCACTTTTAATTTGGTGCTCTCGAAATTATATTGGAGTTTAGTACGTACAAATTGCCGAACGAATTATTGAATGTGGTTATTATAGCCCTGCTTTTTCAATTGGTATCATAGAAGGGAAACATGCTAAGACCTCATAAGTCTGTGTTTGTAGCAATCTGACTCTATGGAGAGAAATGCTATCTCTGATAAACGCATCACCAAAAATAATAAGTCTGTTTCTAAAAAATCTATTAAAGTGAAATACTTGTCAATCTCGTATATAGATGAACACTCTGTTCCCGCAAAACATACAGATATTGATAAGTGTTACCTTCATTATCTTACTAATGACTCTGACAGTAGAAAGGCAAGCAGCCCAAGAAAGTGCATCGATTCTAAATCTTGTTAGAATCCAGACAGTTGAAATCAATATGTTGAAACACAAAGTCAATATGATTATTGGTATCGTAAATGATCGTGATTCAATTAAGGATTCTTCATGAGGAAAACGTCGAAGTTGTTCATATTGAACCTCACTCGAGGCTAAACTTAAGGAGGATGCTTTGGAAATCGAACATCTATTGAGTAAACTCTTTATTCAATGCAAAGGATGTTCTGATGAGTCCACTACACTAATTGCTTCTGATAAAACTGAGATATTAGAAAATGTGACAACTTGTTATCATGTTTCTCTGATTAAATCAGCGTCAGAAGCTAAATTATAAACCCTTTATGTTAATAAATATGTGTTGGTAACTTCCTCTGATCAAGGAATCACCACATCTCACGGAAGGAAGAACTCTTCAAATAATATTGTTAAACCTATTCACTCTATTCACTCCGGTGATCAGAAAGTGTGTCTCTTTTGTGATTCAAAAGGACATGTTCGACGGACGTGCAAATCAAGGTTGGATGACAACTATATTGGTCGACTTCAACATACCTTAGTGTTATAGCATAGCTCGATTGAACTCACCAAGCGTTGGTATTTCAAGTTTGGTTGTCATATTTTAGTGACTCAAAACTCATCTAAAGTCGCTTGATTATATACTAGAGTCAACTTCGTTTAGGTTAGACTAGAAAGTCTAGGAATGTTGAGACATACAAGTATTACTACGAAGACCTGAAGAATGTGAAGAAGAAGCGAACTAAAACGACAACATCATCCTTTCTCTAGAGGTTAATAATATTGACTTGAATTGTTTTATTCCTAACGTATATGTACGAGGGCAAAAACTGATTCTACTGTTTTTGGTAAATTTGGGTGTGTTTATGAGAAACGAATTCAAACCCTAAACAAATGCACTGCATGGGATGTACTTTTAGATTCGAGAGATCAATCTGTAAGACTCTGGCCTAAACCAAGAAATGGTCGTTCCAGATTCAATTCGGTCACAAGGTGAGGGAGAAGAGTTGATCTTAGGGAGGGAAGCGAAGAAGGTGTTTGAGATCAGAATTATGAAGGTATGGTTGTTTATGACTTGTATATCAGAAAATAGTTTATGGCTACTTGTGTTGATAACACTTGTGTAGTTGCAGGAAATCCTACACTACACCCCTCACAAGAATCCATACAATCAAACCATTTTAAGGTGAACAATTATAGTTTTTTATTGATGAACTTCTTGAATGTTTACAAGATAAAATGGAAAGGAGCTAAAGAATTACAATCACTTTAAACTTTCTCTCTCTTAATGACTTGCTCAACACTCGAAAAAGATCTCCCCTACAATAAGCATGTTCGGCTCTTTATATAGGGCATTACATAATGGATGACAGCTAAGCTGTCCTTTATTTTCGGGAACGATTTGCGAAATATCGCAAGTGTACAAATGTTAATTTCTCGCAACGCTCTTTGATCTCGCTAAATCTTCACATCTTCCCCATGTTCAAGCTGTCGTCATCCCGTGCGTCATTTTTATTACCCCTCTGCGACATCTTCGCAATGCTGTCGTTTATGGATTTCGCAAGGTATTGATGTTGCGATATTCTGATCCTACATCTTACCTCTTCTCATGTCTTCTCTATGAAGGAGAGAATTTCTTAGGAACTAATCTACTCGAAATGCCGCAACTGTTCATCCTTATCTGTTTTGATATGATTCCGTATTTTTACACAAAATTTATTACACGTATCCTTTATTTCATTCATTTCTTGACACGTCTTTTTCAACCGTCCTTTCTCAACCGTTCATGTCTACTCTTCGCATTAAATGTGTTTGCCTTTTCGAGAATCCCTCTCTCTATATATATTTTTCTTACTCCTCTCTTCTTCTTTTTTACTTTCTTTCTTGTTTTCTCTGCAATTTATCTTCTTCGTCTATCCGTAATTTCCGCTCCTGCTACTGTAAATCTTCTTCTTTTTCATCATCTCTTCATTCCCATACTCAAAGATTCCTCAAGTTGGTCGTAGATATGAAGTTCTTTTGGGAGAGGTTCAAAAGGATTTGCAAGAGAAGGGTTTCACATTATCCACTATTCCCAATCAAGAGTCTTCATCTATTCTTTCCGCCAAGTTGTTTAGTGATCATCGTTGTGATGATCAAAAAATCATAATTTCTCTAGGTCAGATTCTCGCCGATCTTCCCATTCCTCTCTACAACCCTGAACTTCCCTTGTTTTATGAAATTCTTGCTCATGAGAAATTCTCGTGAGCTATCTATCAATTAAGCGGAGATTGCATCCGCTTAATGCTTGAGTTCGCCAACCGTGGTGCTGGTATCTCTTTATCCCAATGCAGTCAGAGATCCTAAACTTGTAGACTTAGAGATACTCGCTGAAAAGTATTCAGTAGAGAGTTTCTTTGAAAATTATGAAGTAATAAACATGAAGAACGATAGAACTCGCTGGGGTGCACGTTTGCAAAAGAAGAGAAAATATTCCCAGCGACAAAATACTTATGCAGGATATTGATTGGCATTCTGGCAATAACAATGTTCCTCGCCATTCCAAAGACGACAAATGGTGCGTCTTTCCGTTATTTTTGAATGGACCTTATATTTCAGGTTCAAATGTGCTCCCTGCGAATCTCGCCAACTATCAGCCTTGGGTATTTAATTGGCCCGAGAAAGCAAAAGAGGTATGCTTCCTAAATTTCAATCAACTTGTAATCTTCACTTCTTTTTATATCTACTAATCTTACGAAATTTTCAGATTATCAAGTTGAGAAAAAGTTACAAAAGAAATCCTAAGGCTAGTACTCTGGCGATACTCCGTTCGATCACGGATGAAGTAAGAAATACTCTTCCTTATTATTTTTAACAATATTGTTGCCTCTGTTTCTTATCTTCATTCGTGCATGAAGGTTGGTGTTGAGATCGCTGGAGAAGAAGCAAATCCTAAGAAGACCAAAGATAAATATAAAGATTCTCTTCGCAAGGAGAAATATATGATAGGGTGTAGAATACATCCTATTTATTATCTATTGTTTATGCTTTCTTTGTTATTTTTCTTGTAAATAATGTATTTTACGCTTGTTTTGAGTTTTGTAGCTACTTTGGAGTCACACGGAGGAAAAGAAGAAGAAATCACCCAATTTGAGCCAAAAGGGCAAAAAGGTCATTTTACAGGCGATTGATATATGGAGCCCAGTTAAGGTTAAGGGGCAACTCTCTTTTGGAGGAGTACTAAAGCCATGCCCAGTCAAGGTTAAGGGGCAACTCTATGTAGAGAAATATAAAAACAAGCCAGCTGATGTTAAGGGGTGGCCACATGTTATTGGATATCCCCTGGGGTGTCCCCTAGCCTGTGTAGAAGGGTACTGTTATCCGTTCTCATACTCCTACCCTAAATCGAGAAGATTATTTCTCAATCATTTTGTGCCTGAAATCAAGACACAGAAAGAGGCGCAACCATAAGCAGAATCGAGAGAAATTGAAGGTCCTTGTAAGAGATCGAGAAACTATGCCAGAGAAATGGAGAGTGAAAGTGAAAGAGCAGAATCGAGAGAGATAGAAGAAATCAGATATTGAATAAGGGTTTCTTCCAGTTCTTCCCCAAAAGTGGAATTAGGGTTTGTGATGTTTCTGAAGATGAATCGATAGAGGAAGAAGATGGTGGAATTGATGGATTCAAGAAGTACAGAAGGTCAGAGAAATGGGTTTTGAAGAAGATGATGGGATTTGCGATATTTGCAACAAGGTGATGTCTGAATCGGAAAATACTCTCATGGGTTCTGGTCGTCGCTGTGGAGATGGGTTTCAGTAATTAATCGATGAGATGGATGAATTTGGGAATTGGTGTTTTGGTGCAGAGACGAAGAAGAAATTAAAGTTAGGGTTATGAATCGGATAAGTTAACACTGTAGAATCGAGAAAAGAAAGAGTTGGTGCTGCATTATTACAGGGCATGGTGGTTGTGGTAATGAGTAAATCGCAAGAGAAGAATGGTGAGTTGATCCTATGTTAATTGCAAGCAGAGAAGGAGTTGCTGCCGCTGTTGAGTTAGGATCACTTCTGATGCTGCAATGTGCAGCTGTTAGTGGTCGAAAACAAGGAGATGCTGCTGTGATTGGAAGCAAATAGGTTGAATCTGTGAAGGTGGTGGTACTGAGCTGATGGTGGTCGATCCTGGTGTTGATATCAATTTGCGAAGAGTGATGAGGCGATGTGAAGCCTCATACGAGGGGAATAATGTTGAAATTGCTCAATAGATGAATGTGTTAGGCTTCTTAACAGGTGAAGACATAGATCGGCCTGAATGTGGCCTGGAAATCCCAATAAACAGCCGAAACTCGGCCGGACTCTGGTTCTGGCGAGTCAACTCGGCAATGACCGATCCAGCTCAGTGATCCAACCTAACTCAGCCGAGTAAGCCAATGAGTCAGACCAGCTGTCTCGGCTGACTACTCCTTCCCTTGACCTGGTTGACGACGGTTTGACCTTTTGACCGTTAGTCCTAACGGTGGACTCGATTTTAATATTCCGTCGAATATACCATTGACGGTGAAGAATTCATGCGACCGGGATGGCGACTATTCCGGCCGGATTCCGCCATAATACTGGTTTTCCATGAGCCAAAAAAATTCTCCGTAATTTTCTCTGTGGACTTCTCTCATGGGTGTGAAGACTTGGACTAGGAATCGGATGGAGAATTGGGCTCAAATTTGGAAAAAGAAGATGGAAGATGAGAAAGACTTGAATTTGGAAATTGAATTGCTAAAGGAAAAGGATTCTATTCCTTGGAAGATTTGGAGAATATTGAAGCCTATAAATAGAGAAGTTTTCTACATCTTTACACACCTCTTTACACACACAACACTTTTCTTTTCTTTATTTTTTGTGTGAACTCTTTAGCATGAGTAGCTAATTTTCTTATTGATTGAGGATGAATTCCTAGTTCTTAATATATGATTTGAGTTTTGTTTCAATTCTATCTTGAGGTTTTTCACATGATTATCGTTTGTTTTTACTAATAGGAATGTTTATACATTCATGGTTGTTTGATAGGTTATTTAGAGTGCACGCTAAATTGATTTGTTAATTCAACCTAAATCTAGTATAAGTTAGGGAATACGTAATCGTTCTTGACACTTTACACAAGTAGAAAACACGAGACCTTGCGGACGGATTCCGTGGAGCGATTGTGTGTAAAAACAACGCTAGAAAGTGGACCAAGTGAACCGAGTTTAACTACTAGTACTAAACCTAAATTCATAAATCGTAATGTATTCAGGGAATTACATCTTGTAAGCGAACCTCAAGGTGGTTCTTTTGAATAGAATCTGATAACTAAGCGGACTTGTTACTCAGTGAAATAAGGGATTTTGGGGCTAGCTAAGCGGACCTGCTTATCCTACGGTTGGTGATAATCAGACTTATAACAAGTAGAAAAGAACATAACTTTAATTATTGTTTTGCAACGAAGAAGGATTCCTTGATCTATTCTCTCTTATTGATTTCAACTTTAACTTTTGATTGCTTTGTTTATTTTCTTTTGCTTTACACCCCCCTTTTTCGTGACAATTTTTACAACTAGAATCTCTTGCTCCTCGTGAGAACGAACTTGACTACACTATATTACTTGTTAATTAGGTGGAAAATATTAATTAATTTGTCGTGGTTACGACACGCATCAAATTTTGGCGCCGTTGCCGGGGAGCAGCGGACGATTTTTAGTTGTTTTTATTTTTCTTTTTGCTTTATTCTTGCTTTGTTAGATTCTATACCGTATGTAACTTAGTTTTCGAGAATCTTATTTCAGGTGCTATACCTTTGGTGAATGCTTACATAGGGCAGACCGAGTCCAATACGTCTTCGATCCGGCACTCAACTAAAGGATTTCATTCGAGCGGTTAACACTCCACTTCCTCCTTCTTCATCAAGTGAATTCACAGATTCGGACAAATAGGAAGAAACAATGGCTGATCGTACACTCAAGGACCTAGCTTCTCACAAGCTTGACACACAACAATGGCGTATCCAAACTAACTCAACTTTTGAGATCAAGCCGGGGTTGATTAGAGAGTTACCAAAGTTCCATGGCATGGTGAATGAAGACCCAAACAAACATCTTATGGACTTCTATACCATAGTTATGGCCATGCTTCCACCGGATACCAATGCGGATGGAGCAATGTTGAAAGCTTTCCCATTTTCTTTGGCGGGCAATGCTAAGGAATGGTTATATTATTTGTCTTCCGTAAGTATCACAACATGGAATGGGATGAAGAAACTTTTCCTCGAGAGATATTTTCCCGCATCAAAAGCTACTCAAATTCGCAAGGAGATTTGTGGGTTGAAACAACATGTGGGAGAGTCATTGTATGAATGTTGGGAACGATACAAGAGATTGGTGGCAAGCTGTCCACATCATCAATTCAGTGACGCTATGATACTCCAATACTTCTATGAAGCACTCCACTCAAGTGATCGATCTCTTCTTGACGCTGCGGGTGGTGGTGCACTAATGAACAAGACTTTGACCCAAGCTAGAGAGTTGATTGAAAGTATTGCTGCAAACTCGCAACAATTCTACACAAGAGATGAACCAATGGTTAGGCGAGTACATGAAGTTAGTGATTCATCATCACATCTTGATCAAAGGATGAGTAACATGGAGATAATGATTCAAAGGATGGCCGCGGTAATTATTCCGGATGGTGAGACCGAACAAGTAAATGCTTTATTTCCAAATCAAAGGCCAAGGTACGATCCATACTCCAATACCTACAATCCCGGTTGGAAGGATCAACCTAACTTTAGTTATGCAAACAAGCAAGCGGCGGCTCCTAATCCATATGCACAACAAGGTGGTTTCCAATAATCACGCTTTCAACCTCAACAACAATTCCAACCTCAAGTGAAGGAACAAGGATCTTCGATAGATGATAATCTTAATGTCATGATGCAAGGCATTACGTCATTGTTTCAACAAAATCAACAAAAGACCGATTCGGCCATCAAGGATTTACAAAGTCAAATGGGACAATTGGCAACCGATGTGAACCTATTGAAATCACAAGCATCTACAAAGCTTCCTTCACAACCATTTGTGAATCCACGAGAGAATGTTAATGCGGTTACTTTAAGAAGTGGAAGACAAGTGGAGGGTCCAAGTCATCATGAAGAAGCTAGTGAAGAGGTAGTCAAAGACAAGGAGGAAGTCGCACCAAAGAAGAATTCAACACCAACCGACCAATCCAAGGAACCGGTTCCTACTTTCACTACTCCACCTCCTTTTCCTAGTCGTTTTGCTAAATCCAAGAAAGAAGCTCAAGATAAGGCACTCATGGATATTTTCAAGAAGGTCGAAATCAACATCCCCTTCATCGAGGCCATCAAGACAATGCCACGTTATGCGAAGTTCATGAAGGAATTATGCACAAAGAAGGATAGGTTGCTTGATAATGAAATTACTAAAATTGGCGAGAGTGCGTCGGCTATGCTATTAAAGAAGATGCCTACAAAGTGCACGGATCCCGTGATTTCACTGTGCCAATTACTATTGGTAAGCAAAGGTTTGAACATGCTTTACTTGACTTGGGTGCTTCCATTAGTGTGATGTCGGCCGATATATATGACTCCTTGAATCTTGGACCTTTGAAAGAGACGAGAGTTATTATCCAATTGGCAAACAAGTCTAACATATATCCAAAGGGACTTGTAGAAGACGTGCTAGTGCAAGTAAATGAGCTTATTTTTCCGGTGGACTTCTTTGTGGTGGATATGGATAACAATGAGAACCGATCATCTACTTCTTTACTTCTTGGGAGGCCATTCATGAAGACCGCGGAGACGAAGATTGATGTGGATATGGGTACACTCACTATGGAATTCGACAAGGAGATAATACACTTTAATATATTTGAAGCCATGCGCTACCCAAGTGATGTGCATTCCGTTTACTCCATTGATGTGGTTGATTCATTAGCGCAACAAATGGTGGAATTGAATCAAGAGGATGAACTTGATGTGGTGTTGAAAAAGAGCATTGAATTGGACATCCATGGCTTGTCTAACTTGGATGTTGAAATCTCCAAGGAGTTAGTGGAGATGTGTGGTGCCTTGGCGACATTACAAGAAGCTAAAAAGGGTATTGTTTCATATATTTCTTTACCCGTGAATGATGAAATACTTGTACCATCTATTGTGAAGGCGCCCAAGCTAGAATTGAAGCCACTTCCGGACCATTTGAAGTATGCTTTCTGGGAGATGGAGATGAGCTTCCGGTGATTATTTCTAAGAACCTCACACCGGTACAAGAAGACCGTTTGCTTAGAGTCTTGAGAGAGCACAAAACGGCTATTGGGTGACAATTGCGGACATCAAAGGAATTAGTCCATCCATGTGCATGCATAGGATTCTAATGGAAGAGAACGTGAAGCCGGTACGTGATGCTCAACGAGGCTTAATCCTCCCATGATGGAGGTTGTGAAGAAAGAGATACTCAAATTGCTAAGTGTGGGGGTAATCTACCCAATTTCCGATAGCAAGTGGGTTAGTCCGGTACAAGTGGTACCAAAGAAGTCCGGTGTCACGGTTGTTCGAAATCAAGACGATGAACTTGTTCCTACAAGAGTGCAAACCGGTTGGAGAGTATGCATTGACTATAGAAAGCTTAATTCCGCAACCCGAAAAGATCACTTTCCTTTACCTTTCATTGATCAAATGTTGGAGCAAGTAGCGGGCATTCTTATTATTGTTTCTTGGATGGTTATTCGAAATACAACCAAATTGCTATTGCACTGGAGGACCAAGAGAAGACCACTTTCACTTGTCCGCTTGGAACGTTTGCATATAGACGGATGCCGTTTGGCCTTGCAATGCGCCGGCTACTTTTCAAAGATGCATGGTAAGTATATTCTCGATTATGTGGAGCGATCATTGAGGTATTTATGGATGACTTTAGTGTTTATGGCAATTCTTTTGATGGTTGTGTAAACAACCTTGAACTAGTTCTTAAACGATGCATAGACACAAACCTTGTCCTTAATTGGGAGAAATGTCACTTTATGGTAAACCACGGCATAGTACTTGGTCACATTGTGTCCTCTCGAGGGCTCGAAGTGGACAAGTCAAAGATAGATTTAATAAGAAACTTACAATATCCCACTTCGGTGAGGGAGATTCGTTCTTTTCTTGGCCATGCAGGTTTCTATAGGCGGTTTATCAAGGATTTCTCCAAAATCTCCATGCCGATGTGCAAGTTATTACAAAAGGAGGTACCTTTTGACTTCAACAAGGAATGCAAGGATGCTTTTGATAAATTGAAGGAAATGTTGACAAGTGCGCCAATTATCAAATCACCGGATTGGAATCTTCCATTTGAATTAATGTGTGATGCTAGTGATTATGCGGTTGGAGCCGTTTTGGGTCAAAGAGTGGATAAGTTGTCCCATGTTATCTATTATGCATCTAGGACCCTTAATGATGCACAAATCAATTATTCTACCACGGAAAAGGAGTTATTGGCTATAGTTTTTGCATTGGAAAAATTTCGATCATACTTGGTGGGTACAAAGGTTATTGTGTATTCCGATCATGCCGCACTAAGACACTTAATAAAGAAGAAAGAAGCTAAGCCAAGATCAATCCGGTGGATCCTATTGTTACAAGAATTCGACATAGAAATTCGAGACAAGAGAGGTGTGGAGAATACCGCTATGATCATCTTAGTAGACTTGTTATGTCTCAAGAAGAACTTCCATTACAAGACCGTTTTCCGGACGAACAACTTTTCTCCATGGAAGAATCAACACCTTGGTATGGATATAGTGAATTACTTGGTGACAAGGAAAGTACCTAGTACAATGTCTAATTTCCAAAAGATGAAACTTAAGAAGGTAGCTACAATATGTGTGGGATGAACCATACTTATGGAAATATGGCGTTGATCAAATAATGCGAAGGTGCGTACCTAACTCCGAATTTCAATCCATCCTCTCCTTTTGCCACACTTTTGCTTGTGGTGGCCACTTTGGTTCTAAACGCACCGCTCTCAAAGTTCTCGAGAGTGGGTTTTATTGGCCCACCTTGTTTGAAGATTCATATGTTTTTTGTAAATCGTGTGATAGATGTCAACCAACGGGCAATCTAGGTGCTCGAAATCAAATGCCACTCACACCTCCCTCGCCGTTGAGATTTTTGATGTGTGGGGTATCGATTTTATGGGCCCTTTTGTCAATTCGAATGGAAACTTTTATATACTTCTTGTCGTAGATTATTTTTCGAAATGGGTGGAAGCTAGAGCCACCAAAACTAATGACTCTCAAGTTGTTTGTGATTTTGTAAGAGAAAACATATTCAATAGGCATGGTACACCAAGAGTGGTGATAAGCGATGGGAGCTCACATTTCAAGAAGGCTTTCCACGCTCTCCTCAAGAAGTACAACATAACACACAAAATTGGTACGCCTTACCATCCACAAACTAGTGGACAAGCGGAAATTTCAAATCGTGAGATCAAGTCCATTCTTGAGAAAACGGTGAATACCACAAGGAAAGATTGGAGCTTTAAGCTCAATGATGCACTTTGGGCGCATAGAACGGCGTATAAGACACCGATTGGTATGTCTCCATATCGGTTGGTTTATGGCAAAGCTTGTCATCTCCCTATTGAACTTGAACACAAGGCTTATTGGGCGATAAAGAAATTCAACATGGAGTATGATGAAGCGGGAAACAAAGGAAGTTACAACTAAATGAGCTAGAGGAGATACGTAATGATGCTTACGAGTGCCCGATTTACAAGGAAAAGACTAAGCTTTTTCATGACAAGATGATTTCAAGGAAAAGTTTTGTTGTGGGGCAAAAAGTTCTTTTATTTAATACTCGTTTACGATTATTTCCGGGTAAGCTTAAGTCCCGTTGGGTGGGACCATTTGTTGTTACTAATGTTTATGATCATGGTGCGCTTGAAATTGTTAGTGACAAAAACAGACAACATTTGAAAGTCAACGGCCATAGGTTAAAGCCATATTATGAAAACTTTCCAACAGAGCATGTGGACGTAATTGACTTCAAGATTCACTCCTCCGGAGGAGTAATGTGCAACAAGAGCTAAGTCGGGCCGTCGACTTTAAAACAAGCGCTTAATGGGAGGCAACCCATAGGTTTTGTATTTCTTATCCTTTTGCTTTTTGTTATTTCTTTTTCTTGTTCCACATCATGTTAAAATTTCCCACCTTGACTTTACTAGGAAGATTCAATTACATTGAGGACAATGTAAAAAAAAAAAAGTTTTACGTAAAACCTCCGACTTTTAGAGATTTTAGAGTCACTAGCATACTTCTAGGTATGTTTACATAGAGATTTTGACCGACATAATTGAACTTGGAAATGTTAGAGAACTACATTCGGATTTCTTGCTTGTTAGAGTGTTAAATAATGGATTTAATCATGCCGGTGATGCGAATTTGGTGCAGGGAGAAGTGCATTATTAGAGTTGTTGATCAATCATTAGTGGAGACTACCCGTATTCATATCATGTGAGGCACCGACCAGAAATTTTCCATCTACTAAAGAGATTTCGTTTGAGTGTGTGTCACCGTACGTTAATTCCGGGTAGAATGGTGATCTACCCAACCTCCCACCAATAGAAGCACTACTCTTTGATCTCTTGAGTGCTAATTTTGTCAATCATAAGAGTGACGTCTATAGATGAAAGCCTCCTTCTTGTAGTTCGATTTGCAGTTAGCACCATTCTCTCTCTCGACAACAACGGGTCCATAGAGACACCATCATCATCAACAAGGAGCGACATCAAAATCTACAAGGGAAGTTGGAAAAGTTCAAGGTTTACAAGCAACGGAACGAGAAAAAGAGCAAATTTCAAATTCAAGTAAAAGCAACATACAAAGAGCAGATTTTTACATATATGTTGAAGACTTACACTACAATGAGGTAATTTTATATCCAAGTATGAAGACTTATTTATAAAAGTAAAGAAAATCAAAAGGTGAGAATTTTTAAAGTTTATGATTTCAAGACGATACAAGTTGTGAAGAATCGAGCGGTAAAATACTTCTCCCACGGCCACGGTTTGTTTTTCTTTTATTTCTCTTAGTTCTTAAAAAAAAAAAAAAAAATGAAAATTTCATAAAAAAAAAAAAAAACAAGAGAAATATTTGTTTTGTTTTTTATTTAATAAGCCGTGGGGAAGGAAAATATATAAGGAAGTTTCAAGCGACAAGGATTATTAAGGTAAAGGTTACAAATTCTTAAGGAATTACGAAGTTCGAGAGTTTATCATCAATAGTTGAAACCGAAGACGAAGACCAAGAAGATCAAGACGAGGAGCTAAGACGTTTCTATTGGATGCCGTGAGAGTGGTGTTATCATAATTGGCGATCGGATGTGAAGGTGAGTAAGTAATCTCATCCTCGATAATAATGGTTGATTTCCTTTCGTAGAGATCGTCCAGAAAAATGGTTTTTCAAAATGTTAAAAGATGTGGGTTTTTAAAAATATTTCGGAAGTTGTCCTTCCCACCATTCAACGTGTCGCAGATTTCTCTCTTCATTCCTACCGCACACATGTGAGAACCATAAAAAGCCGTCTTTTTGATTGCAATTATCATAAAATCCTTTTGGTGAGGCGTAGAAGTCGAGGCGAAATGCTTATTGATCGTTTCTCAAACACGCATTCTCTCATTATGGTGTGGTTATTTCTCACTCAACATTTAAGAATGAGAATATATTCTTTAGTATTTCTAACTTCTTATTACTAGAATGCAGAAACTCTATGTCCTCATAGCTTTTTGGATGCTTGTGACGCTTGAACGCTTTGAAGTTGTGAGTTTTTAGTTTGATTTGCTCGAGGACTAGCAAAGTCTAAGTGTGGGGAATTTGATAGGGTGTAGAATACATCCTATTTATTATCTATTGTTTATGCTTTCTTTGTTATTTTTCTTGTAAATTATGTATTTACGCTTGTTTTGAGTTTTGTAGCTACTTTGGAGTCACACGGAGGAAAAGAAGAAGAAATCACCCAATTTGAGCCAAAAGGGCAAAAGGTCATTTTATAGGCGATTGATATATGGAGCCCAAGCATAAGGTTAAGGGGCAACTCTCTTTTGGAGGAGTACTAAAGCCAGGCCCAGTCAAGGTTAAGGGGCAACTCTATGTAGAGAAATATAAAAACAAGCCAGCTGATGTTAAGGGGTGGCCACATGTTATTGGATATCCCCTGGGGTGTCCCCTAGCCTGTGTAGAAGGGTACCGTTATCCGTTCTCATACTCCTACCCTAAATCGAGAAGATTATTTCTCAATCATTTTGTGCCTGAAATCAAGACACGGAAAGAGGCGCAACCATAAGAATCGAGAGAAATTGAAGGTCCTTGTAAGAGATCGAGAAACTATGCCAGAGAAATGGAGAGTGAAAGTGAAAGAGCAGAATCGAGAGATAGAAGAAATCGATATTGAATAAGGGTTTCTTCCAGTTCTTCCCCAAAAGTGGAATTAGGGTTTGTGATGTTTCTGAAGATGAATCGATAAAGGAAGAAGATGGTGGAATTGATGGATTCAAGAAGTACAGAAGGTCATAGAAATGGGTTTTGAAGAAGATGATGGGATTTGCGATCTTTGCAACAAGGTGATGTCTGAATCGGAAAATACTCTCATGGGTTCTGGTCGTCGCTGTGGAGATGGGTTTCAGTAATTAATCGATGAGATGGATGAATTTGGGAATTGGTGTTTTGGTGCAGAGACGAAGAAGAAATTAAAGTTAGGGTTATGAATCGGATAAGTTAACACTGTAGAATCGAAAAAAGAAAGAGTTGGTGCTGCATTATTACAGGGCATGGTGGTTGTGGTAATGAGTAAATCGCAAGAGAAGAATGGTGAGCTGAGCCTCTGTTAATTGCAAGCAGAGAAGGAGTTGCAGACGCTGTTGAGTTAGGATCACTGTGGATCTTTTGCAATGTGCAGTTGGGCTGGTGGTCGAAAACAAGGAGATGCTGCTGTGATTGGAAGCAAATGGGTTGAATCTGTGAAGGTGGTGGTGCTGAGCTGATGGTGGTCGATCCTGGTGTTGATATCAATTTGCAGTAGCAGATGAGGCGATGTGAAGCTCTGTTACAGGGAATAATGTTGAAATTGCTCAATAGATGAATGTGTTAGGCTTCTTAACAGGTGAAGACATAGATCGGCCTGAATGTGGCCTGGAAATCCCAATAAACAGACGAAACTCGGCCGGACTCTGGTTCTGGCGAGTCAACTCCGCAATGACCGATCCAGCTCAGTGATCCAGCCTAACTCAGCCGAGTAAGCCAATGAGTCAGACCAGCTGTCTCGGCTGACTACTCCTTCCCTTGACCTGGTTGACTGACGGTTTGACCTTTTGACCGTTAGTCCTAACGGTGGATTGACGGAATATTCCGTCGAATATACCATTGACGGTGAAGAATTCAGGCGACCGGCGGCGACTATTCCGGACGGATTCCGGCCATAATACCAGTTTTCCGGTGAGCCAAAAAAAAATCCAGAATTTTCTGTGGACTTCTCTCATGGGTGTGAAGACTTGGACTAGAAATCGGATGGAGAATTGGGCTCAAATTTGGAAAAAGAAGATGGAAGATGAGAAAGACTTGAATTTGGAAATTGAATTGCTAAAGGAAAAGGATTCTATTCCTTGAAGATTTGGAGAATATTGAAGCCTATAAATAGAGAAGTTTTCTACATCTTTACACACCTCTTTACACACACAACACTTTTCTTTTCTTTATTTTTTGTGTGAACTCTTTAGCATGAGTAGCTAATTTTCTTATTGATTGAGGATGAATTCCTAGTTCTTAATATATGATTTGAGTTTTGTTTCAATTCTATCTTGAGGTTTTTCACATGATTATCATTTGTTTTTACTAATAGGAATGTTTATACATTCATGGTTGTTTGATAGGTTATTTAGAGTGCACGCTAAATTGATTTGTTAATTCAACCTAAATCTAGTATAAGTTAGGGAATACGTAATCGTTCTTGACACTTTACACAAGTAGAAAACACGAGACCTTGCGGAGGGATTCCGTGGAGCGATTGTGTGTAAAAACAACGCTAGAAAGTGGACCAAGCGAACCGAGTTTAACTACTAGTACTAAACCTAAATTCATAAATCGTAATGCATTCAGGGAATTACATCTTGTAAGCGAACCTCAAGGTGGTTCTTTTGAATAGAATCTGATAACTAAGCGGACTTGTTACTCGGTGAAATAAGGGATTTTGGGGCTAGCTAAGCGGACCTGCTATCCTACGGTTGGTGATAATCTTTGACTTATAACAAGTAGAAAAGAACATAACTTTAATCATTGTTTTGCAACGAAGAAGGATTCCTTGATCTATTCTCTCTTATTGATTTCAACTTTAACTTTTGATTGCTTTGTTTATTTTCTTTTGCTTTACACCCCCCTTTTCGTGACAATTTTTACAACTAGAATCTCTTGCTCCTCGTGGGAACGAACTTGACTACACTATATTACTTGTTAATTAGGTGGAAAAATATTAATTAATTTGTTGTGGTTACGACACGCATCAATATACTGTCCCACCTTCTAAGAAACGAAAGATCCATTCCTCTTCTCTTTCAAGTCTTCAATCCAGTGAAAGCTCTGATGAAGAAAATGACGATGTTGACATCTCTCTCGCAAAGGAGAATCATCCCACTGAATCTTCTATGGCGCAGCTGTCTAGCATCTTCTCTGACTCCATGCAAGGAATTGGAGATGATCGTCTTCCTAGCACATGAGAAGCTCTCGTAAGTATTTGTGATGCTCCCTTACTAGAGGGTGATGATTCTCTTCATGGGGTCTCCAGATCAGTGACTCCCAGTTTCTTAAATGCACTTGGTGTCTTGGTACGTTTTTATTCCCTTATTTCTTCATAATTTCAATTTTAAATCATATCTTGATAATTTCCTTACTTTCCTTTATAGTCTGGGAGAGCTTCCTTTGTTGTTGCCTCAGATCTTGAGAAAAGGCGCAGCATTCTTGAAAAGAAGAATCTTCAACTTCGCAAGAAGAATGAAGAATTGGAAACTAAAGCTGTTGCTCTTCGCAAAAGAAGTGAAGAATTTGAAAGTGAAACTGCTATTCTTCGCGAAAAGACCAAACAATTGGAAGTTTATTCTTCCACTCAAAAGGATAAGATATATAGCCTTCAAAGCGCCAATCAGAAACTGTATGGTATGAGACTCTTCCCTTTTCCTTTGTTTTGTTCTCTAATTATTTTTCCTTATCTAACTTATCATTTTCGTAGACGTTTATAACCTTTCTGATGAAGCCATTCTTCTTCATTCATTTCCTGAACCTATGGATAATGATGCTCTTCTCGCTCACCTCAACGATTCTTTAAATAGTTTTTCAAATAACAAAATTAGATCTCTTCCTCTAAACGAACTTCAATCCAGATTTCGCCTCTTAGAAATTGATCATAGATCTAGTTTGGGTTTAGCCAACCAACTTAAACGTCTATATCTTAGTTCCCAAAAGAAGATTAATATTTTAAGGAAGAAAATTAGCGATCTGATAGATGACAAAGATCGCATCGCTAATCAAGGTGCCCAGGCATTAGCGAAATTCCAAAAAACTCTTCTTGAAGTTCAATTTGAACGGGATGAATCCATTCGCCAAAATGATATGCTTAGTGAAAGAGAAAGTCAAATTCGCTCCCTTCTTCTTATAAATAATGATGATGAATTCGATTGGGCTGCGAAAGTTCTAGATGACGCCAGAAATAATTTAGGTGTTAATGTTAGTCTTCAAGTTGAGCATACTGCCTTGGTTAAAGATATGATTTCTGACAGAGAAGGTTGTTAATTGTTCTTCTTTATCTAACCGTTTGTTTTTCATGAAATTGTTATTAAGTTACTGATTCATCGTCACATGTTCGCAGAGGCTGAAAAAGATTTCGCAGGAGGATTGAAGAACTTGAATCTGAGAAAGAGCAGCTCGCAAAGGACTTCTCTCTTAGAAACGACAAATATTCCAAATTGAAGAAGCAGCTACAAATTACTGTAGCGAATTTCAAAAATGATGCTGTTATCTTTCGCAATCAGACTATTAAGACAGTCTGTGATGACCACAGTATTCCTCATTCTTCATATCCTTGTCTTCTTGATGAAATCCCTGAAAATATGCCTTCTTTGGATATCTCTGACAGCGATGCTAGCGAAGAAGAGGAATCTGATGAAGATGACGAAGTAGAAGGATCCGATGAAGAAGAAGAATCAAACAAGAAATAGCTCCATTTTCTTCTTTCTCTTTTTGTAATATCTGTACATTTATCCTTTTAATCTTCTATTTTTGTAATCCTTTGCTACAAGTTTCTTGGATCTTCAAATACAAGTTCTACTTTTGTTGTTCCTTTCTGCACATGTTAAAAGAGCAATTCTTTTTTGCAATATAGTTAATCAATATTATAAGTGCGTAAATCTATCATATGAAAATAAATAACATGTTTTTTAATCTATTCATTCCCATACTTGCCTCTGTTATTTGTTTTCAAATGAAAGATTAAGCAGATAACTTTCCAATAGTAACATGCCTCAGTTTCGCAACTGTTGCTGCTGAATTCTTGCAAGCAATTGTTTCTTGGTTGTTTCCAAGATCTCATTTTTTCTTTTTCTCTTGTGTGGTCTTATTTTGCCTTCCTAGTTAAAGGTCTTACTGTGCCACCTCTTATTATTGCGACAAAATCGCAGGACGTCTTTACACTTTCATGTAATGACCCATTGATCTTGCCTTATCATTTCTTTAGTATTGTTGCCTCTGCAGGATAATTTTGTTGCGACAATATGACAGGCCTAAATATTCTTGCGAAAATTTAGCCCCATGACATTGCCGTCTTGCGACGAAATCGCAGGACGTCCTTACACTTTCATGTACTGACCCACTGATCTCGTCTTATCTTTGTCTTTTGTATTATTGCCTCTTCAGGATTGTCGCACAAATATGACAAGCCTAAATTTTCTTGCGAAAATAAAGCCTCATGACATTTGCGTCTTAAGACACTTATCGCCTCCCTAATGGAGGTGTCGCCCCTTATCATCTCCCGGTTGCCCCTTCAAGGAGGCGTACATCGGCCATACAAGACTAGCTCCTCCCATCCAGTCTTAACAACAACCAGTTGTTTTCACAGCCTCTTATCCCTTTTACCTATAGGGATTATGGTTACAAGAGTGCACCCTAAGTGGAGTTTTCTTCGGGCCGAGTGCAGCATATGCCGAGACCCTAGTGGCGATGTCTTCGCGATATTCATTATTTCTCTATTATCAGCATCCTTGCGAAAACCCTACTGAGAACGCTATCATGCAAGTCTTCAATTGTCCTGTATGAATGTACAATAGAGTTGCAAAACAGATTCTTGGCTTTCGCCCCAACTTCTATTACAAACGTTTCTCCTCCTTTTGTTGTGTTTACTCTGTGAATCTCTGGTGGTGGTGGTAATGGTTGAGACTGAGGTTGATTTTTTAGAAAATGATTTAGTTTCCCTTGGTCTATCATTCTGATTATGTTTTCCATGGCGCGATTATGTTTTCCATCAAGATTATAGCTTCCCATATCTTCTCCACGCTAGCATTCAGTGGTGGCATCTTGATTTCTTCCCATATTACCCCTATGATTTCGCTGTCCTCTATGATAATTCTGCCTCTGACTTCCATAAGTTTCTTGTGGCTGATCAAGTCTTTGAATTTTGTTATTTCCACCGTGGTTATAGAAGTTTCTCTCCCCCTCAAATTCTTCCTGATCACGACTCCCCATGGCTACTAACTTTTGCTAACCATCACCCGTTATCCTCTCTTGTTGCCCCTGCGAGGTGCTCGCCACTGTATTTATCAACTTAGGTAACAAGCTTGCATTCGCAGCTTTTGAACTTGTGTTCGCAACTGGGTATGATTCCATCTCATTTTGCTTTTCCTCCAGAGCAATGTACTCCTCCTGGAGTTCTCGCAACTCAGTCATTGTGATTGTATTCTTAATTATAAAAACTTGAATGTATGACAGATTGGTTGCGAACATAGCGTTAATGAATGACAGAATGAGATATCTCTCATCCACAACCAGCCATGTCACTACACATTGTCTTCCACCTCACGGTTAGATGCTTCAAGCTTTCGCCAACCCTTTATTTTAACCCAAATACTTCTTCAATACCAGGTCGCGGGGAGTTATTACTTATGTATGCCCCTAAAAATATAGCCTGCAAATGGTTGAAAGATGTGATGGTATTCCTTGGTAAACCTTCGAACCATTTCAGGGCTTTTCCTGTCAAACTTGATGCAAAATATTTGCACAATATAGCATCATGGTTCTCCCACTGTAGCATACATCTCACATAAGATTTGATGTGTTGTATCGCACAAGTTGTTCCATCGAAAATGCTGGTTAACGCAGGTAAATTGCACTTTGAGGGTATTCCTCCTAATTGTACTTCTTGTGTGAATGGAGTTTTCGCAACTTCTTCTATGGCTTCATCCAATTGTCTCTTACCTCCTTCTTTTTTATTATTTAACATTCCTCTCATTTCCGCTAACTCTCTCACAATTTGTTCATTTATACCAGAGTTTGGATCCATTGGTCTTTTTAGCTCCGCCCCTCTTCTTCTGCGTTCATATCTGTTTTGACTTTCTTGTTCATCATTCTCTTCTCGTCTTTCTCTGCGATCTTCTCCTTCATTTCTTTCATGAATTCACACACCGTTAAATCTATCATTTTCTGTTCTTTGTTGCCTCTACTCTCCTTTATACTCTTTCATATTCTTCATTGATATTACCATTGTTGCGATTTTGTTCTCGCCTTCTTTCTCGATTATCATGATTGTTCTGGCGAATTGCCTCATGTAGTTCATGTTCTTTCATTTCTACTCTCAATCTTTCCCTCTCGCAAGCTAGACGTGCTTGCTCAATATAATATCTTTCAATTTCATCTTCAATTTCTTTTTTGCTTCCTCCGTGCTTCTCTCTCATGCAATATTCTTCTTCCTTCTTCCTGATTTTCTTCGTCGCCTGGATTATTCCGCTCCTGACATTGCCTATTTCTTTGATCTCTATTATTTTGCCCATTTTGAAGAGTCTCAGGACGTGGGATATAACGATCTTCCATTATTTCTCTTCTTTCGCAACGTTCTTCGCCTGGATTTTGCACTTCCTCTCGATTTTCTTCATTAGCATTTTCTATGGTAAAGTTCTCCTTATTTCTTCTCTAATTGATCTTGAGATTGACCTTGTAGTGCTTCTCGGCCTTCTATTTTGTAATCTCATGTTTTCCATCCTCAACTCATGATTTTTCCTTGTCAAATTTGCACGTTCTTCTGCTTCTAATCGCCTTTCTTCATGTATTGTTTGTTTTAATATCTCTAATGTTGCGATCTCTTCATTTCCATGAATTATTTCTCCAATTACTTCTTGGTCTCTCTCCTCTCGTCCATTGTTTACCAATTGATGTTCTTCTCCCCTTTCATCCACAGAGTCTAATCTCCAAGTATGCACGCTCACTTTATCATAATCCACAGTTTTATTCGGTATTGGTTGAATCGGCGGTTGAATTTGATTTTCTTCATTATTCTTTGTGTTCATTCTTGAGGATTCCCCCATTTCATTTCTCCCTTCTCCAGCAAGTCTCCTACTCCTTCTAACAATTGTTGGTTGTTTTGATGCATGTCTTCTTCTAGCCATCTCTCAATTTCAATAAATTGTTGAAAATTATACGAAATTCCTTCCCTATTACTCCAAATTCTTTCAAATCACGATGTCAATCTTCACTCTGTCCCTGTTTCTAGCGCCATTATGTAGTTGCAGGAAATCCTACACTACACCCCTCACAAGAATCCATACAATCAAACCATTTTAAGGTGCACAATTATAGTTTTTTATTGATAACTTCTTGAATGTTTACAAGATAAAATGGAAAGGAGCTAAAGAATTACAATCACTCTAAACTTTCTCTCTCTTAATGACTTGATCAACACTCGAAAAAGATCTCCCCTACAATAAGCCTGTTCGGCTCTTTATATATGGCATTACATAATGGATGACAACTAAGCTGTCCTTTATTTTTGGGAACGATTTGCGAAATATCGCAAGTGTACAAATGTTAATTTCTCGCAACGCTCTTTGATCTCGCTAAATCTTCACATCTTCCCCATATTCAAGCTGTAGTCATCCCGTGCGTCATTTTTATTACCCCTCTGCGACATCTTCGCAATGCTGTCGTTTATGGATTTCGCAAGGTATTGATGTTGCGATATTCTGATCCTACAACTTGTGTTCTTCCTGTCGAAATAGATTGAAAACCTATTTATATAAGTCATTGAGCGCACCCTGATCTCATAGGAAGTGAAGGAAGTTTAGTAGTGGAGAAGTGGGTTTATGCGGAAGGTGGTGATCATCGTGTTTCCGTTATGAGGGAAGACTAATCACACGTTCACCCACTACTCTCATCATTGTTAACCGTCCGTCTTTCCAGACACTTTCTCGTAATGGGCGCGTTGCACGCCGCACGCTGTAAACCGCCAGATCAATACCCCAGTGTGTATCCCCCAATTTGTTACATGTTTGATGTCTCGAGTGAATGGGTCAAGTCACGTGACTTTCAATAAATCAAGACATAGTGCTTTTAGGTCAAATAATAAATTATTTGTGAAACCGATATTTATAGAGCATTGCTTATAATTAATGTGTATAAAGCATCGCTTTCGAATAAGCAGATGAAACTAATCGATGTGTTAGAAGCATCGCTGTTTTTGAGCTCGATCGAGTCAGTCACGGATTAAGCATCTTAAAAGTAACACAACCGGCCCTCTTTGGGTGATCGTTTGAGGACCTTATGGGTGAACTATCACCTGGTCGACCACTCCCTGTGGAGGAGGGACGGACGGCGATCATAATTTCGTTTTGTTAATTTGCTAAAAACAAATCTACATCGTCCAGCTGGGCCGGCGAAGTTGGATGGTTGTGATCAATTTGCGGCAGTTATCTACTGCCATTGACGCCAATGTTTAGGGTTTAGGGGCCGCATGGATACCCCTTTTTGGGCGAGCGATTCGAGGGGCGTGCCGGTTGAGCAGTCGATCGACCTTGTGAAAAGGTGGGTTTCCGCTGAGCGTGCTGGTATCTCCTGGGCCACATAAAATTAGATCTAAGCCACTCGATTTGGCTGGCGAAGATGGATGGTCGCGATCGATTTGCAGCGATAACATAGTGCCGCAAACACCAATTAGGTTTTAAAAACGGCCGTGTCTTCCCTAGTTCGATCGAACGACTTGATACGTTAAGGGCTTGTCGTGAGTAGGTCGATTGACCAAGGAAGGAGTTGGGCCGTCAATGAATACTTTGGTGCCTCTTCGATCGTTCGAGATGCGATCTACGCCATCCAATTAGGCTAGCCAAGTTGGACGGACACGATCGACTTGCGACAGTTGTATACTGCCGCGACCCAATTTAGCGTTTTGAATATGGCGTGTTTGCTCGAGCTTAAACGGTTGAGCGTCGTATAAGCTTGCCGCAGGAAAGTCGATTGACAAAGGGGAAAATTGGGCCGCCAATGAACATGCCGGCACTTCCTTAATCGTTTATAGGAAGATCTAAGTCGTCCAACTAGGTTGGCAAAGTTGGACGGTCGTGATGCGTTTTGAGACTATTTTTAACGGTCTCAGCTCGTTCGAGCTATTTTTATACAACGTGATCACCCATGTTTGGGGTCGGCATTCGAAGCACTTGTGGCTGAGGGGAATGGGACTCGATCGACTAGGGCACTAGTGGGCCCGCCGGTGGTCACTACGGTGATTGCCTAGTTCCGCTAGGGTAAGCTATGCTTGTTAAATCATGCGGACAAATCGTGTGGCTGTGATTGTTTTTTGAGGCTGACATGAACAATCTAGATTTTCCTTAAGGAAATTAAACGCGTTCGATCGCGTTATCTTTCAATTAAAGGCGTGTTAACACGCTAATCTCTTTTTCAGAGGGTGGTGTAGCCCATGTGGGTATTTCCATGCAGGTCTCAATACTAACACTTCGGGAGAATCATGTTACTCTGCTAAGAGTAAACATTTGATCGTCATGTCATGTCAATATTGGGAGTTCGGCTGGGAACATAGCATAGGAAAATATCAGGTGAGTTATGCATTAGTAACTAATGCGACAGGTTGAAATTTATAGAATATCTGGGATTGATGCACCATTCTAATAAATTTCATAAATATGTTGAATTGCTCAATACATATATAAGTAAAGAGGTTTGAACACTCATCACTTTTGAATGGCTTTTGTTCCTTTGCAGGATGACGGCGCATTAAATACAGGGTTTTACAATTTTGACCCTGAACTAAAAACCACCATCAACATTATCTTTCAAATCGTGCTATATTGAAAACATAATTGCAAAGTTGTATATATTGTACATATTGTATGATACTCTAGTGATGTGATATGGTCATATTTGTATGATCATAATATTATGGAATTAGACTACGAAGTATAACGCTTATCTTTTGAACTTCGTAGATATGACATCGACATAATCTTGTATATACTTTTATGATTATGTGAATGGATTATGGTGAATATTTCATCCTAGGAAACAATGGTTTACATTTGTTTAAAGGAAGTACATTCATGTACTTGTTTTATTAATCGAAAGGGAAATCGCTAGGCTTATTGGTACGGCTATTCATTGCAAATCTTTGGATTACCAATATGTGTGAGATGGTAGAACCGATCGTAACTTTGTTATGTATCTTGGTATAACTAATCACAATGCCTGACATATAATTTGGTATGACTAGTTTTTATTAATTGGTGTAACCGATCCTAAGTAATCACCATGAGATGGTATGATTGATATTTGTAATTGGTGTGACCGATCCTAGTAATTAGTGTGACCGATCACAAAGTGTTATGTAATCGATCCTTGGGATTGGTGTAACTGGTCCTGGTAATTGGTGTAACCGATCCTAGTAACTGGTGTGACCGATAACAAGCAATACCATGAGTATGGTAACTGGTCCTGGTAATTGATGTAACCGATCCTGGTAACTGATGTAGCCGATCCTAGTAACTTGAGTGACCGATCACAAGTATTTCCATATTGAGGTTTTACCGATCCTAGGGATTGGTAGAACCGATTGAACCCATGTATGTGACTTGATGTTTGATCAATCACATAGTAATTTTGGAACACGAGTGAACCAATTCTAAACTTGTTTGGAAGTGTGGTACAACCGATTCCAAGAATGTAAATCCAGGTAAATATGAATAAGGATTTACAGTGAAAAGATGTCAACATATTTTGAACACGTATAATAACTCTAATTATTTATTGTTCAAAGAGATCTTGTGCCGAAATAAATTGAGAATCTTTTAATTAAGGTTTTTGGTTTTATATGCTTTAATTATCATCAATTAAATGCATATCTAGAGAATAAAAATTAGTAATGTGCATTTACTAGTTGGAGATTTTCTATTGAGAGATTTAGGACAAGCATTTATTGGAATTAGGAAAACCGAATTTTGCAATTCATTGCATATCTTGAGAATATTTTCGGTTTTGGGAATTCCTTGGTGTCTAAACATCCTTGGTCTATAAATACCTAAGTTTGCATTTCTAGCAAACCATCCTAAGAGCCAGGCAAACTTCATCTTTTGTTGTTTCTGGTGGAGCCGTCCAATCGGAGAAGAAAGTATCCTAACTAGGTGAAATCTCTTACGACCGCTCGTATAAAGACTTTTGTGGGATCAAGAAGCTCTACGAGTATCGTTGGTGGGAAACTAGATAATTGCAGTGTTATTAGTTTTCGTTTGATTTTATTGACTAACGGTTGTTGAAACTTTGATTGCACCTAGTTTGTTTGTTCTTGAGAATCTTCTTTTCTGAAAAGTCAAGGGTACCCAAATATACCTCAAGCTAAAACTTTTCCTACCTATAAGTCCTTTCTCCGAAAGTGATTGTCTATGGACTGAGTCGAGATAATACAACTAATCGGTTCACACTTCGTGTGATCATCTATGGATACTAGATCGAGACAATACAACAACGAAGTATGTTACTTGATAAAAAGGTTCGGACTTAACCAAACACAATAGGATTCACTTATCAAGTAAATAGGAATTGACGTTTGTGTAATTTACTTTAATTATAATAAAACAATTATAATGCGAAAATATAAAGTAAATGACACAACAAGATTTTGTTAACGAGGAAACCGCAAATGCAGAAAAACCCCGGGACCTTGTCCAGAATTGAATACTCTCAGGATTAAGCCGCTATACAAAATTACACCTAACTTCGTATAGTTGAGACCAAGCAACTAAACCTATAGTTCACCTAGTTCCGTCTGTATTCCCACGCCTCCGACCTAAGTCACGTACTTGGAACAATTACTTTGGTTCGTATTCCAAACAGTAAAGGAACAACAAATCTGTTTGGTATCAACTCTATTCAACCAAGTGATATGAGTCGGACAAAGGCTCTTCCGTTTATCTTAACATAAATTCCTTCGTGAGGTCCTTAGATCTATGTTATGTTCAATTACCGAAGTAATCAATTAAGATTAAACCAACACACTATTAATCCAAAGAATTGTGTTGATGCCGATCTACTCAATTAATCAATCCAATCTATCACAAAGATAAACCAATTATTAATTGGATCCTCTTTTACCGAAACAAGTATTGTGCACACCAAAGATTATGAACCCACAAATCCGAAATCTTCAATATCTTCTTTGTCTTCAAATCTTCTTAGATCTTCAATAAACACCTGCATACAATCACTTGAATCTCTTGTGATCAATCACGCACATAACGGAGTCTATTAACAATGGATTATCACAAGATCGTCTTTAGAACTAACAACAGTCTAAAGATCCCTGTCGAAACTCTGAACTAGTTTGAGTGAACCTTATATCAGAAGAGAAGATTCTCAAGCATAAACAAACTTGGTGCAATCAAAGTTCAAACACCGTTAGTCAATCAAATTAAATAAAACAAAAGATAAACCGCAATTATCTAGCTTCCCGCCAACGGTACTCGTAGAGCTTCTCAATCCCAAAGAAGACTTTAAACTGAGCGGCCGTAGGAGATTTCGCCTAATTAGGTTACTCTCCTCTCCGAATAGGCGGCTACACCAGTAACAACACAACAACGAGGAAGTTTGTTGTTACGAAGGATTAGTTTGCTAGAAATGCAAACTTCAAGTATTTATAGAGAAGGAAGTTTGGACACCAAGAAATTTACAAAACCGAAAATATTCTGAAGATATTCATTAAAGCACAAATTCGGTTTCCATAATTCCTGGAAATGCTCTGTCCAAAATAATGATCGGAAAATCTCGGAAAATCTCTAATTAGTAAATGCACATTACTAATTCTTATTTCCCTACAAAATGAAGTTAATTACCTTAATTAAAAGATTCTTAACTTATTTATGTTTCGATCCTAGGATTCTCTTCCCTTAGCTATTAAGGAATAACTTTGAACAATTAAAGAAATAAACGTTCATAGCACGTGTTCAAAGTATGTCGACATCTTAACTTTGTAAGTTCTCTTTCACACTTACAACCTTGAAACCGATTTGCCACACTTCCAAACAAGTTTAAAATTGGTTCATCTTACTTTCAAGAACTATGTGATTTGTCAAATAACATTCAATCACAATCATGTGTTTAACGGTTCTACCTTCCATGTGAGTATTGTGCATAGTCACACTAGCTTTACAAAATTCGGTTGACTAGGTACTAGGATCGGTTCCCCACATATATATGGTATCTAACTTATATGTGTTGCACATGTCCATAGGATTGGTTCCCCTTTGCCTAAAAAGGTGTTGCACATGTTCATAGGATCGGTTCCCCTTTCTGCTACAAACCTTGCTGCACCTCATAGAAGGATCGGTTCCCCTTTGTGATGTACTACGCCTCTTACTAGGATCGGTTCCCTTTCCCATATTTGGTCAGACAGGAAATCACAAACTCGATCATACCTTCTCAAGTGATTACTTAAGATCCGTTTCACTAATAAAAGTCATACCAATACATAAGTCAGGCCTTTGTGAATAGTTCTAGCAAGAACACAACAAGTCGTGAACGGTTATACTCAATCACACATATTGGTTGTTCATAAGATATGCAATGAATAACAAAACCAATAACGCTTGGCGATTTCCTTTTTGATTCACAAACAAGTTTATGAACTTACTTCCTTAGAACACATGTAAAACATTGTTCCCTAGGATGAAATCCTCACCTCATACCCATACATAATCACAATAACATTCAAATGATTATGGCGATGTCTTATCTACAAAGTTTAATGGTTAAGCAATAAACCTCGTATTGTATTCCTTAATACTATGTCTATCTAGAGTTCAAATATGCTTCACGGTTTTGTTTTCAATATGCACGACTTGAAAGATACGTTAGGGAATGAAACAGTTCAAGTCAAATATCACTAACCTCAAATGGAAGGATGATTGTTGTCGTTGTAGCTCATTGCTTCTTCACATCTTCAAGTCTACGCAATACTTGTAAAGTCTTGTATCCTAATACTTTCAAGCTAACCTATACGAAGTTGACTCTAGTACATAATCAAGCGACTCTTAACATGAGTTTTGATTCACTAAAATATGACAACCAAACTTGACATACCAACGCTTGGTGGGTTCAACCGAGCTATGCTCTAACAATCTCCCCCTTTGTCAATTTTAGTGACAAAACTCTTACATTATATGGATAAACAAATTACAATAATTCATTACACATACACTTGATTCCCGATTCAACAGCACAGTAAACTGCTTACATTCAATCCTTGAAAATGCCGATGTTGACATTATAATAACAAAGAAAATACTCCCCTAAGGAAGATAGGTAGATATTCAATCCGCACGTCTTTGTTATACCAATTCATATGATATGTTACTCCCCCTTAGTCTGTGCTTTCACTCTTTCGTTTAGATAAAACGTTTAAGAACAATGTTTTTTTCCTTAGCGATACCAATCAATATAAAATCAATGCCAGTATCACTTGTTTACTCCATATATTTCTCCCCCTTTTTGTCACAAAATGACATAGAAATGAAAAAATAAAGAACAACACGAAAAGAATCTTACAAATCTTAATAGACTTGCAACCTGTAGAGTTAGGCACGAGGGTTCCACATCATGTTCTGATAACCAATATCAAAACGGAAACTACAAGTAGTTTTGTTTTGATATGTTACCAAGGAAACAATTGTCCGAAACAATTTTTCCATTTTCCCCTTATTCCCTTTGCAAAACCGATTGTACAAAAACAATCGCTTAATTCGATGAGACCAAAATAAAGATAACTCTATTTTTCTCATCAGGTTCTAATTATCCATAAACTTATACCTTTCAATTTTAAACAAGACAAATACTAGGTTAGTTAACTAGCATTTCTTGTTAAGGGATTCGATTAGACTTGAATAATCGAAACCTCACTTCGATAAGTCTAACTAAGATTAGAATTAACTTTGTTTCTCTTATCCGGAATCGAATTGGACTAAACAACTCATCCCGTAAACTTTTATTTCGTTAATCCATAAATAATTCATACAAACCAAATAAATCAACTTGCATAATTATTCACCTCAACCGGAAGCAATTGAAACAACATAGACATTTAAAGCACCGCAATTGCAATCAACTTTTGTAAGCCTAAACAATTGATACCACACAACAAAGCAAGATAACAATAGTATTTCTTAACCTAACCAATTGAATCACACATACATCCATACACACATAATGGAATAAACATCAATTGAACATAAATTTTTTTAAGCAAAAGCAATAAATATATATGAAATAAACTCGAGGCTATTCTTAAACAGAAAACAATTAACTAACAAGATTGTTACCTCAAATTTCGCATCCACTTCTCCAATATGATTGCATCTTCTTCCATGGAGAATTGATATCGAAATATCATCATGTTGTCATCCTCATGCAAAAACAAAAGAATAACAACAACCAACCTTTACCGGAGAAAGGTTGAAAATCGGTTTTAAAAATTGCAAGCAAAAGTTGAAAACCGTCGAAACACATATGCTTTTATGCTAAACCAAAACCGATTCAACATATTGTGACTTTTTCACATATTATTTCTACCATAACCCCTCATGATTCTTTGATAAAGCCTACCAACATGGGCTAGAACTTAATCCTGCTAAATCAAAAAGTCACCCAAACCACATGGGTTCACAACATATGAGATTGAATATTAAGGTAGCTAAACCGAAATCAAACATCCCATAAACATACATAGCAATAAGATAAAAGCATTCAAGCACATGCTATGTAAACCGAAAACTATCACAAGAAAAATTATAAATCAAATAATTTTATTCATAATAGTTTTATTCTCAATAGACCAATACAATCAATGAAAGAAATCAAAAATTGATGTCTATTTTTATAGATTAAGTATTACAACATATAACTTAATCTCTAGTGGTGCTCTTGTTGTTCACTGAGGTCTCTTCAGTGTTCAACCTCTTAAAGCATGTCTCAAGAGACTTGTCCGCAACCACTTCTTGTTTTTCAAGTTCCTCAATTAGAGATTTGAGCTCAGCAAGAATTCATCTTGTTCCTTCATACTTTTCTTTTACCCAATATTGATGTCGAACAGTCATAGCAAGATTGGTTTCCAATTTATCAAAACCTTGGATATATTGAGACATACTATCAGAACGAATCCATTGGGTTTTGGTTGGATCTTGTTTGTTATAGGCCAACAAATATGACTCATCTTGTGATCCAACTGAACTATCAGAATCACAATCAGGCATGATATTTGATATGTCCTTCTTCTTCCTCCCTGTATTGATTCCTTGACAATCCTTAACCTTTTGAGCTTCCTCCTTATTAGCCTTTGAGACACTGCGAGTTATATTGGAGGCATGCTCGGTTATGAATAAATAAATATAAAAGGATTGATCAGGGTTTCCGAATACATGTAAGAGAAAGTTTCTCCTTTTAAAAGAGACAACTTTCGGACCAAAAGACCTCTGGAGAATCCGAAAATATAAAAGAATATATTTCGTTTCCTTAGTCCGAATTTCTCAAGCAGGAAGGTTTATTAAAATTCGAAAATTCTAAATAAAAACCTCTTTTTGGAAGATCATGTTAAACATGAACATTTTTCTGACAACCATGGATTCGCAGCTACCCATATAGTGTCACAGAATTTTTCTGATAAACAATTACAAAAAACAAATGTGCTCCTGTTTTATTGTGCCTTTCCCATCCAAGTTTATGAGAACGAAAGAGATGAGAATGCACAATTATGATACAACTAAGTTGCATCGGAGTGAGCTTTTTCCAGCTTATAGTGAATATCAGAAACATAGTTCATGTTTCTCTTCGGGAATTTCTGCCCAAAATATTTTCTCCCAAGACGATGATCTTTTCTAACTAGAGAGATATGATCACGTGGAGAAAACGTACTAATATGAGAACTCTCACAAATAAAAAAAAAAAGAAAAGAAAAGAAGGACGCGCTTGTATTTATTAAATTTGTTTGAGGACTAAATTGTCTATCTAATTTATATTATATCCCATTTATTAGCTTTTTTTTTTCTTTTTATTTTCTTTTTTCTTATCTCTTAGGCATCGAGGCATCGAGTTCTCCTCCCCATATTTTTCTTCTCTTCCAACCCTAAGCGGTATCTCCGAATCAATCCAAGTTTTTGTAAATCAAACCCCGTTTCTCCAACACTAAACCCTAGATTTCTACTACAGGTATACTCATCTCTCACTCTCTAACCATTTTCAGATCTTAATCTGTTCTTACTGTCGTGGGTTTTGTTTGTTTGCTTAGTTTAACTTGAGGGTTTTTATTTGGTGAAATATTTTCTTCGATTTCTTGTCTAGGGTTTTTATATTAGCTAATTTAAATCTGGGTTTGTGTTTGATTTTATGTTGTGGTATTAATTGATTATTGTTTGTTTGTTCTGTTTCTTTTTTTTTCTATCTCTGGATCTGTTCTGTAATTTGTAGTGATTGATTTCATATTTTTTTTCAATTTAGTTGAATCTAGATCTTCGATTGAAGATTTAACTGGGATATAATTATAAACCGATTGAGTTTTTTGAACCTATTTTTGAGTTTCTTCTCCGAACTTGTTGCTGAATTCTGAATTTTGAAGTGAAATACTCGAGAAAATCTTTGGAGTTTTCTTGGAATTTCAAATCGAATTTATCATCATATATCTAATGTTTATGTTTTTTGTGATTGAGCTCAGTTTAGTTAGGAATTACAGTTTTGATTCAGTCAATTTCAACGTTAAGCATGAAACGTCTTCATATTCACTTGAATTTGAGTTTCACTTTGCTAAATCCAAATTTAATTTTAGTTAGGAATTACAGTTTTGATTCAGATCATTTTGCTAATTTAACTTAAAATCTTAAGTGTTCAGATTCAGAATTAGTTTTCTTCTTTGATTCTCCCTCTTATATCAGATTTACTGAACTTCTTTGGTCATCACTATTTCAATTTCTCATCAACTCAATTGTTTGAGTTTCTTAATTACAGTTTTGAAGAGGATATATGGACTGAGATAGCGAAATATTTAG
This sequence comes from Papaver armeniacum, assembly GCA_023531295.1. Lineage (NCBI taxonomy): Eukaryota > Viridiplantae > Streptophyta > Magnoliopsida > Ranunculales > Papaveraceae > Papaver > Papaver armeniacum. The sequence goes on along the minus strand of JAJJWW010016839.1, from coordinate 180,249 downwards.
ACGGAAAAGCTATAGTGATGCTCGGATAATCTTGTAGTTGGTTTCGTAATGTAAGTTTGGAAGAAAACAGTGTTTGGAAATTTGCTTGTTTACGTGATCTTCAAATTCCTCCGATTCGCCAACAAGTCTCCTTCTAATGGATCCACCTCTACGTATCAACATTTGGTAAATTTGATTCAATCCCTTACTTGTGTGTATGTAAATTATTCGATGTATCCTCCTAGAGAGAGTAAAAGTTTGCTTCTACTGACCTTTGTTGTTCTGGTTTTGTCTATTTCAGATGGGAGTCATTCTTATCTGTTTAGGCAACAAAACAAGCACATTGGTAATTAGAAATATACACTGTTTGCTTAAAGAGTTAAGAGGAGCCGAATAAGCTGGTAAGTACTTACTAGGAAATAGATACCGAAGTCACATGTCTCCGTTCCACTCTAGAATAGATGCTGAACTTGTATCTTCCAGGCTTGGGTGAACTGCTGGCATGTATCTGAGATTCATACCTACCTCCGATTTTGTTTCATTTTTTAAGTACGTTTCTGAGCTCTCCATGACGACATGGATATTTGCCGACTTGATCTGCAATTAATCACCGGCCTGCATAAATTTTCGATTGTGATTGCTTGATTGATTGTGATTGTTATCGACATTTCATCACCAAATACTCCAGGGTTGCGTAAGCTTCAAGGACGAGAACAACTTAAGGATCTTGTTGAAAAGGTTGGTTCTCCGACTGCAAATTTACCATTTACTCTCTCCTGTGGCACATGAGTTACTTTATCGATCCTACAATTGCTGCTCCTAACTAGCCATAACTGAATTATTTGCCAAGGTACAAGCTGCTCGTGACGGAATGCGATGGGGAGAGGAAGGCCCTCCTCCGCTGCTTGTGAAAATTGATCCGGACTTGTCCAAGCTAGATCTCGAAGATATTGCAGCGGTGTGCAGCCTATGCTCATTTTTTTTTATTTTTTTTTTTATATAATTCACTGTAGTATCTTTTTATGGTTTAATATTTTTATTTCAGGTTGCCTTGACACTCCGCTTGGATGGATTGGTAAGTTATAAACATTCATTCTTTTGACCATATTTATCCTTCAGTTGCATTTCTCCTGTCCATGCTTCACACTGGAGAAATATGAACTTACCATGTCAGAGGCATTTAATTGTCAATTTTTCACATTTTTTCCTCTCAGATCGTAACCATTCCAAGTAAGAAACCAGTTTCTGAAGAAACTGGCGGTATAGGTGGGAAACATGAACATCCATTAATCCTATCACTTGACAAGGGTAAGCTTATATTTACAGTCAGCACTTTTATGGTATTCAAGATTATGATTCCTCATGGTCTTAAAAAAACAAATTTGAGTACAAAGAGAATTTGATCAATTTGGTGCAGTGTCTTTGAAAACTATAGAATGCTTATATTTTAATGTTAGGTTGAATTGCAGACCAATTTGTTTAGAAATTTCGAATATGAAACTAAGACAAACAAAAATCATGCAGTTGGCTGTAAAAGTTAATGACAGATTTTAAATCGTGATGTTAATCTTGTCTGACCACGTTTTTTACTTCTTTTTACTTCTTTTTCTCTCGGAACTTATGGTTTGTTATTTCATATTCCAGGGAAAGGTTCCTCTTATTGGTTGTGAAGTAATTAGCTTCCATGGAAAGGTTCCTCTTATCGGTTGTGAAGTAATTAGCTAGTAAGTCGAAAAAATTGACAGTATTTTTGTGTCTGTCAGTCGTATTGCTACACCTACGATTTTGTAAGTAAGTAGCCTGAATTTGTTGTAAAAGTTGACAGTATCTTGAGGGTAAGAAGGTTCACCTTTGCACAGCCTTTGCCTATAAGGAACTTGCTCTCATTTCCCAAACGAAGGTGCTTTAGATCAAAACATTTATTTTCCTTCTCCAACTTTGCATGAGCGGAGTGTGCACGAGTGTCTAGCAGAGGACGTAATTAGCATGCTAATCAGAACTTCTGTTTTTGTGTAATCACTTATACTTCTTTTGATTCTTATGCGGCGCTTACAAGATGAGACTAAAGAAAGCCCAGAATCTCATCTTAGGAGATATGAGGTACTAATCATCTTTTATTCTAATCATGTCTATTTTTGTACCTGTGGTCATGTGATCTCGAAACCCAGCTCACTAGTGCATCTCAATAGGTAACTGTCTTCGTGTTTGTAAACCCTAGTAGTATTACCAAAGAAGGTTGAGTTGTTAGATTATCTGTTGGGTGACTGCATTGCATCTAATATCGTTTTTGTTCCATTTAATTTGCGTAGGATGAATTACTTGTTAAAGCTCAATATGACGTTGGAGAGACACTGGGTGAATTAGGCTTAGCATTTATCAAATTGACCAAGTTCGAATCCGAAGAGGCCATGCATAATTCACAGAGACTATGAGCTGCTGATATCAAACGTTTGGCTACTGCTGCTGTCCAAGCTAGCAGATATTATTGAGAATCAAATGCGAAAACAGTCAAGTATCCGGTAAGTTTGGATTACTTTGCCAACAACCAATTACCTTCCTCCGAGAGGTTTATCCAGTCAATCATCCAGTACTCTCACATGCCTAATTTTTCTGTCGCAGGTTCTTGTATTGTGCAATCATCCAGTCATTTTGGATAAAAGCGAAACACAAGGCTTGTTCAGGTAAATGAAAGTTTTGCCTGAAAAATAGCATTTCTCACTGGTGGTGCAAGCCCTGCAGTTAATACAGGATCTTACCTCTCCTAAATGTATTAAAAAGTTGGGAGTATCAGAAAATCTTATATTTGTTTCTTTGTTTGGAGCATCTCAGGTTCATATGATGATGCAATTAGTGATCAGTTCGGAGAAAGATGTTCTATGGCCCATCCCTTAGTACCCTTTGTACTCTGCCTTAATTGGTCTGCATGGAGGTTCCCTTGTATGTTTCTACACTCATATCATAGAGTAATCTTTTTCAAAGTTGGAAGTGTTAACTTAGTAGTTCTACTCAAGTAGTCTGAGAGTCCAAACGTGTTTTTAATTGAAAAAATAATGTCAGATTATCTAGTTAGTCTTATTATAAATTGGTGTTTAGTCCTTGAATCATACCAATTTATTGTATGGGCTTATGGTAAGTTCAGCTATTATCGATGTATGAATTATTAAACATGATCGATTGTGTTGATCAATAATTGTTCTTGATCGACTGTGATGATATTAAGATTCCTTCCAAATGGTAAATCGGGTCTATATTCAGGACCAGAAATCCCCCGGCATTATAGCCGGCGGATATTTTTGACCTGAAAAGTTATTTTGCAACTGATATAAAGGTAGTAAAAACATCCGTTGCACAATTCCCCTGAAATGAGCAACGGATATACTGCTAAAGAAAAATAAATCGTTGACAAAAACCAAAATGGGACCCACAAAAGTGTGATTCTATTAATAATAAGCGTTGCACAAATTAATATATACGTTGCACAAATAGAAAATAAAAAGTTGCGCATCTTATTGTGCAACGTTTATAGGCGTTGCTCAATATGATTTGTGCAACTTTTATTTGGGGTTGGTCACTTATGCGCAACGCCGTTTTGCCAACAGTTATAAACGTTGCACAAATTATGCGCAACGTTTATAAACGCCACAAAATGGCCGTTTTGGTGTAGTGTTCAATGAGATTTTCATAAGATTTTCTCATTCTAAGGACTTCCTTATGATCCACATTAGTATGATCATCTGAAACAACTATAGGAAATTCCTGATTGTTTCTTTTGGCAGAGATTCTCTCTTTCCCTTCCTTCTGAAGTCGTTCCTTATCAACACTAGAACTGTTTCGATATGGGTGCGGGGGAACCTTTTTCCAGAAGCGATTACCAACTCTTTCCTCTGACTCTTTTGAGTTGATCTTATCGGGATGTGGTATAATCTGTATTTCCACTGAGGAATAATCTTTCAATTTTTTAAGACAAGAAACTTCCTTCAAAATTTTACCACAGTATATTGAAGAAGTATAAGTTTCATGTCAAGTGACTGAAAATTGTATTCCTTACAATCACCACGGAATCGGTTCAAAGTTTCCTTTGGACAAGATTTCGTTTGATCATCAGTAGTCTAGAAGCTGGTTTCTCATCCCCTTCCAACTTGATGTAGTTAGGCAAACTACCTTCATCTTGATCTTTTCGGATGTGATTAAACCGGTTTGTCACAATCAGAAAAGTCGAGCAAGGACTTTTAGTTTCCTCATCAAGAAATCACAACAACATCATTAGTTAGAATCATAGGACGTGTCTCTTTATCTGTAAGAGATTTACCAAGAGCCTCTAGTTTGACAGTGAGATCCATTTTCTATTTGGCTAGACAATTCAGTTAATTGTCTTTTTCTCTGATCTCCTGTTGAAGAAGATTTAACTATGTTATGTGATTCTGATAGTGGTAAAAACAAAGAAAATATATTCACAAAGTTGTCACGATTTACCAAGGCTAGACACTCGGACTTGTGTAGACTCGATTTCAGACTTAAAAATAGAAAACACTAAAAACAAAGAAAATATATTCACAAAGTTGTCACGATTTCGAGAGAAACTGAGATTTAGGATTCCACCAATTCTTAAATTCATTAGGTTCAACTATTAATTCTAGACAATTATAGCTTATAAGATAACAAATATTGACTCTTTCTTTGCCAAAAGTAGACTTTATAAAGTATTAGATGTAAATCATAAGCATGATGTATCAAAAGTTCTTAGACTAAGCATACACCATCAGACAAAATCACAAATAATCAAGAAAAATCATAATTCAATTTTAATTAGTGCAAAAGTCATAAAGAATTAACTAGAATTACCACATGCGTAAAAAATGGCTTCCTCCGTTGTTCCAGTGTTGGGGTTTAGCTCCTCATATTATTCACGTGCTCAAAATAGGTGTTCATAGCTTAAAAGTGTGAAAAACAAGAGAAAACTAATAAAGCAGACAGTTTGCAACGCTGTAATGGTGTTACAAACAACTGTTACAACGGGTGTTGAACTGTTACAGAGAAAAGATGACAAGCTTATGATATAAGTGATCTGTTGAACATCGATACTTCTGTTGTGTTGTTTGTTTAAGACTTCCTCTGCGACTGTCCTCGTCTGTCCAATGTTCTTCAGCTTCTCTTCTTCACCAGCAGCAGGTGAATATTCATGCAACTTCTCAGCTCCGGTTCTGTAACCTCCATCCTACTCCAAAGTCTCCTAACACCTCTTATATAGACCACAACTCCTTAAATCCCGAGAACAACCCATGTTTTCTTATCCACCAAAAGTTACGGACCTTCCATTTTTATTTCTCCCTTTTTCTTCTGATATGTCTTCCCTGAATTAATCCACCTCCAAAGATGGAATCGAATCCAACAGAGGATATATTATCTCCTATTATTCACATAACTTCCCATGGTAACCACAAAATCAACCCGAGAATAAGACTTCTTTCCTGTTTTGTCGAGACTGCCTGCAAATCTTCTCACGCGGTATCTTGGTCAAGTCAAAGCTTTCCTAATCGATAACAAAAGTCCCGTATAGACTTAAACTATCCAAACTCACCTTATACTCCCAAATATAGACCATAGAAAATCCGAGAATATCTTGGCCTCTGTTTTGTGCAAACTCGGTGGTTCACTCCTATTTTTACGAATCTGGGAAGCGTACAATCCCTGTTTCATCAAGACAGGCCCAATCCAATCCATTTCCGCCCATAAATCCAAGAACAATATGCTGGTATCAAGCTTGCAAAGTTCGCTGTTATACATTTTCAAACACAGCATTTCCCGCCAATTCTCTATATTTAACCGTGAAGATGGAACGCCCCATATCGTCTGATGGGGTGCGAATAGCACTTTGGGTGCAAATAATAGATGTGGGGTGCAAATAATGGTGGGTCACCCCTTATCAACTTTGTGCCCCTTATCCATTTGAGGGGTGTCTTCAGTAATTTTCTCCGGAGAGTCCAAATACACCACTTTTCGAGCCAATTTCTCCGCGCATGTTTATTTCTCCAAAAATACCTACAAAGACATAAAATACCGAAATAAGTACAAAAATGGGTACTAACAATGTAGAAAATCGAGATCAAAATAGACACATAAATGCGTTTATCACTCTGTCTTTAAAATAATTACTTTAGAAGATAGAGATTGTATAGGCTTTAGGAGTTTTACCAACTCTTTATCAAAGATCTTCTCTTTCATCATAGATAAACATAGATGTTTTCGTCACATCTGGATCATGAGTCAACGAAGTAGTAACATCTTCAACTTTTGAGTATTCATACTCTTGCAAAACGTTAACTGAATCAGACATTAGATTCAATTCTTATAGGTTGGATGGCACCAAACACAAATTGTTAGATCTTTTCGTGTTTGCCTGCTCTGGTACCAATTGAAAAGACGAGGGTACCCAAATATACCTCAAGCTAAAACTTTTCCTACTTATAAGTCCTTTCTCCGAAAGTGATTGTCTATGGACTGAGTCGAGACAATACAACTAATCGGTTCACACTTCGTGTGATCCTCTATGGATACGAGATCGAGACAATACAACAACGAAGTATGTTACTTGATAAAAAGGTTTAGACTTAACCAAACACAATAGGATTCACTTATCAAGTAAATAGGAATTAACGTTTGTGTAATTTAATTTAATTATAATAAAACAATTATAATGCGGAAATATAAAGCAAATGACACAACAATATTTTGTTAACGAGGAAACCGCAAATGCAGAAAAACCACGTGACCTTGTCCAGAATTGAATACTCTCATGATTAAGCCGCTACACAAAATTACACCTAACTTCGTATAGTTGAGACCAAGCAACTAAACCTATAGTTTACCTAGTTCCGTCTGTATTCCCACGCCTCTGACCTAAGTCTCGTACTTGGAAAAATTCCTTTGGTTCAGATTCCAAACAGTAAAGGAACAAAAATTCTGTTTGGTATCAATTCTATTCAACCAAGTGATATGAGTCGGACAAAGGCACTTCCGTTTATCTTAACATAAACTCCTTCGTCGGGTCCTTTGATCTATCTTATGTTCAATCACCAAAGTAATCGATTAAGATTAAACCAACAACACTATTAATCCAAAGAATTGTGTTGATGCCGATCTGCTCAATTAATCAATCCAATCTATCACAAAGATAAACCAATTATTAATTGGATCCTCTTTTACCGAAACAAGTATTGTGCACACCAAAGATTATGAACCCACATATCAGAAATCTTCAATATCTTCTTTGTCTTCAAATCTTCTTAGATCTTCAATAATCACCTGCACACAATCACTTGAATCTCTTGTGATCAATCACTTCAATATCTTCTTTGTCTTCAAATCTTCTTATCTCATAAATGCCCCTGCCAATCAAGGTTTGTGCACATAATTCACAAGAAACAAAAACCAATAAGAAATCTTCTTCGTCTTCAAATCTTCTACAATCTTCAATAACCTGCACAACACCACTTGAATCTCTTGTGATCAATCACGCACAGATTGGAGTCTGTTAACAATGGATTATCACAACATGTCTTTAGATCTAACAACAGTTCTAAAGGTCCCGTTGATACTTCGATCTAGTTTGAGTGAATCTTATATCAGAAGAGAAGATTCTCAAGCAATCAAAATTTCAACAACCGTTAGTCAATCAAATCAATCGAAAACTAATAACACTGTAATTATCTAGTTTCTCACCAACGGTACTCGTAGAGCTTTTTAATCCCACATAAGTCTTTAAATGAGCGGTCGTAAGAGATTTCACTTAATTAGGATAATTTCCTCTTCGAATAGACGACTCCACCAGAAACAATAAGAAATGAAGTTTTCCTGTCTCTTAGGATAATTATTAGAAATGCAAACTTAGGTATTTATAGACCAAGGATGTTTAGACACCAAGAAATTTCAAAAACCGAAAGTATTCTCAAGATATGCAATGAATGACAAAATTCGGTTTTCATAATTCCAATAAATGCTTGTCCAATATTTCCATAATCTCTTAATAGAAAATCTCCAATTAGTAAATGCACATTACTAATTTTTATTCTCTAGAGATATGCATTAGAACTGGTAATTAAAGTACTAAGGAATATCTTTGAACAATAAATGATAAGAGTTACTGCTCGTGTTCAAAGTATGTTGACATCTTTTCACTGCAGTTCCTTATTTCATATTTACATGGATTTGCATTTTTGGAATCGGTTATGCCACACTTCCAAACAAGTTTAGAATTGGTTCACATGTTTTCCAAGACTAGTATGTGATTGATCAAATACCAAATCACATACATGGTTTCAATCGGTTATACCAATCACTAGGATCGGTTATACCTAATTATCGAAACACTTGTGATCGGTCACACTAGTCACTAGGATCAGTTACACCAGTTACAAGAATCGGTTCCATCTACACATGGTATTGCTTGTGATCAGTCACACCAGTTACCAGGACTGATTACACTAATTACAAGGATCGGTCGTATAACACTCACGATCGGTCACACCAATTATTAGGATCGGTCACACCAATTACAAGGATCGATCATACCATCACATGGTGATTACTTAGGATCAACTATACCAATTAACAAAAACCAGTCATACAAAATCATAAGTCAGGCATTGTGATTAGTTATACCAAGATACATAACCTAAGTTAAGATCGGTTCTACCATCTAACACATATTGGTCATCCAAAGATTTGCAATGAATAGACGGACCAATAAGCCTAATGATTTCCCTTTCGATTCACAAAACAAGTTCATAAATGTACTTCATAGGAAACAAATGTAAAACATTGTTTCCTATGATGAAATCTTCACCATAACCTATTCACATAATATAACAATATATACAAGATTATCTCGATGCCATATCTACGAAGTTCAAAAGATAAGCGTTATACTTCTTAGTCTAATTCCCTAATTCTATTATCATATTATTATGATCATGTCATACCATTAGAGTATTATACAATATGTACAGTATATACAGCTTCGCAGTTATGTTTTTAATATAACAGGACTTGAAAGATACGTTAGGAATGAAACAGTTCAAGTCAATATTATTAACCTCAAGTGGAAGGATGATGTCGTCTTTGTAGTTCGTTACTTCTTCACATTCTTGAGGTCTATGGAATAATACTTGTATGTCTCAACATCCATAGACTTTCTAGTCTAACCTAAACGAAGTTGACTCTAGTATTTAATAAAGCGACTCTAGATGAGTTTTGATACTAAAATATGATAACCAAACTTGACATACCAACACTTGGTGAGTTCAACCGAGCTATGCTCTAACACTTTTCCTCTACTGCCACCACTTTAGTTGATGTTGTTGAGGAGTATTTCAAGAACATAAATGTTGTCTAGGACATCTTGAAAGATGCTCTCCACCATTCTCAAGAGCGGATGAAGTTATTTGTTGACCTTAAACGATCATATAGACACTTTGAAGTGGGTGATAAGGTTTACCTGAAGCTACAACCTTATAGACATGCCTCTGTGTCCTTAAGAAGGAACCTAAAATTTGCTGCTAAGTACTATGGGCCTTTCACTGTTCTGTAGAAGATTGGGTTGACAGCTTACCAGCTCAGGAAGCAGATTGGTGTCAGTCACATTCCTTTTCCCACTTTGCCAACCTTGGATACTGATGGACAAATACTTGTCATTCCTGCAGCTTCCTTAAGCTCAAGGACCATCACCGGAAATAGAATTGATGCACCTCAACTGCTCATTCAATAAATGAATGCATCAGTTGAAGATGCTACTTGGGAGAATGAGGAACACATTAAACACCATTTCCCTTAGTTCAATCCTTGAGGACAAGTATTTGGTGATGGGAGGGTATTTTCATGTGACTTCTGTCATGGTTAGTCTTAGTAGTCGTGGGTGCCCTTTTAACCCTATATCTTCCTTAGTACACAGACGTGTAATCTAGTCATTTGGAAACTGTTGCATGTTAGATAGTGGACATGTGTCCGTCTAAGATTGCGTAGTAATTAGGGTTCCTTCCAATCATAGCTTCATTTAAGTTGTAATGAAAACCCTATTTTGGGTAAGAATGAACTAATAAGTAAAGTGGGATGCTGAGGTAGAGTTACTGAAATTCTGATTCCAATTTCGTTCAATTCTATCTTCTCTTGTACTAGAACAGTTTAGTTTAGATCTTCTATCCTCAATATACTAATCATTATCTCTAGATTCTTAGTTACTACTTGTAGTTTTTAAGTTTTCTTTGATTTTTAAGTATCAATGATTGATGGTTTATGTTCTTGTTTTGTTGTTCATTCTTTTAGTTACGTGAAATCAACATTCTTGAATTAGTGGCTTTGTTATTTCATGTGTTGAAAATGGCTAAAATGTATTTGTGGATTTTGCTCTTTATGAAAAATAAAATTAGTCTGTCACTTTTTGATTTTGCTTCGATTTTTTTTTTTTTTTTGTGTGTGTGTGTGTTGAATAGGTTCTGGGAATTCAATACTAGATTCCTTGATGATTTTCTACAATGAAAAAGCCTGTGTAATAATTAAGTTCCATTTATTTCGTTGATTTAAGATTCAAGAATTAGTTGGGGGATTTTTTATTTGTTTGTTTGATAGATTCGACAGAGATGATAATGAAAAAGAAATAATTGATTAAAGAAAGGATTCTAATGTTACCCGGTATGAAAAACAGAAGAAGATGGGAGCGATGCTAATGGTGGTGGTGATTCTGGTGAAAGACACGTTCTCATTTTTTTGTTCAGCTAGATTTATGCCCGTGTTACGCACTGGGCAGTTTTTTCTTTTAATTTGGTGTGCGAGGGGTTTCTCCCCGCCCCGCCCCGTGGCGATGCATTTTTGGTTTGATGTGCACGGGGCTTCACCCCGCCCCGTGGCGATGTATTTTCCGATTTGGTATGGCGGGGCAAATGCATTAAATAGATGGAAAATATGTGCATATTTTATTTATTTTTTTCTTTTATTTTTGCAGAAAATATGTGTAAAATACAGTTTTGCTTTGGTGTGCGCGGGTTTCGCCCACCCCAAGGCGATGTATTTTTGATTTGGTGTGGCGGGGCAAATACATTAAATAGGTGAAAAATATGTGCAGATTTTATTTATTTCTTTCTTTTATCTTCACAGAAAACATGTGTGAAATGCATTTTTATTTGGTGTGCACGGGGCTTCGCCCCACCCCGTGGCAATGCATTTTTGATTTGGTATGGCGGGGCAAATACATTGAATATGTGAAAGATATGTACAAATTTTATTTATTTTTTTCTTTTTATTTTCGCATATAATATTTGTGAAATATGTGGATTATTTTCCCCCTTTATATATGGATTTGGGAAAAAAAAAAGTCTTAATACGGTAGGTACTCGATTTCTAAATTGAATTTGGATCCCCATGAAATTCCAAACACGATAAGTTAGGTTTTCCTTTTAATATTGTAATTTTTAAACCTATCATACGTTGCCAAATGTCTTCATCTATCTTAAATATTGTCACGTCATGAACTCCAAATTGAATTTGGTTCCATTTTCTTTAATCTTTTTTATATTCTTTCTAAACAAATCATACGTTATCAAGTGTCTTCACTAAAAACGTTTATTTCACAAAACCCAAAAAAGACGTATTTCGGCTAATAGGTAGCGAGAATTTCCTCACCATTCAACGTGGGAATTTTATTTATCTAGGCCTTTAAATCTTTACATGGGGAAGTCCTTGTAAATAAAACATAAAAATCTGCAGGGATTATTTTGATTTAGTTAAATTAAAATAAAAGATTTATTTGCAATAATATCACTGCCGCAGCTGTAGTTTCATCTCAATGGCTGAAAATATATGCATATTGTCATCCCATGGTTTTAAACCCGCTAAATTATTCAGCCATCCCACCGCAGCTACGCGGGATAGCACTGCTCTGTCGACGTACGATAAGAAGGAAACATTCGGCAACATCGAGAACTAACTAAAGCGGCATGGTCGTATACTAGATATTGAAACGGTGCGGTAGTAGAGGAAGATGTCTGCCAAGTGCCAACTGAATAAAGGAGTGTGTGATGGGTCATGGACTCATCATGGGTGGTTCCCAAAATAAAGAGGGCAATAAAAACCGAAACTGTGGTTATGGGTTCTACCGAGAGTAACAGTGAGTAAATGAATGCGATATTGTCATACCAGTAAAGAATACTAGAATCTACCGTTGTTTGTGATGCCACGTAATATGGCTTACACTGTGTAATCAACACGTATCCTCCATGCATGCTCAACCACTCCCTCCTCCCACCGACGTTTTATCAAAGAATCTTAATCGCATTGAACTCGTTCAACTTAGTTCTTTTTCTTTAAATAACCCCTTGATATCCGCGACAATTGGCACATTGAACCAAAAATAGTCTTAATTATTCCTAATTAATTTTTGCTCTGTCTCTCCTCTCTCTATAAGTATAGGACAAATAATCTTATCTAGCTTCTTGTCAAGAACAAATCTTCATCTTCCTTCTCTCTATCTCTATCTGTGAGTCTCTCTAAAACCAGGAGCTGAAAGTCCTGTATCTCAGTCTTATGCACCTAGAAAGAAATGAAGAACAAAGTATTTCTCATAAAACACGTCCCTGGGTGTGTCCAGTTTTTTCTCAAGAACAAGAGAAAAAGTGTTAACCCCTTGCCATCTCTTAAATCAGCTGTTGCTGTTTTGGTTGGGAATTCCTTGGTTACGGATAGATGGGTGTAGTTGAGAAGTTTTTGTGTATGCATATATGGGCTGGAGGGTGTGCCCATGTGTGTTCAGGCCGGGTAGTTTTCCCAGCCTACCTTCTTCTAATTCTGGATTATCGCTATTTTCTTAGAAATTGGTGGTTATTATCTAACTTGTATATTTGATTTGAATTTTTTTCTTGTAGGTTTCACATGTGTTTTGCTATAGGGAGGAAGAAAGTATCATACGGAATGGTTCACACCGCATCAGTTAAAAACTTCCTCCCTGAAGACGTTTTCGTCCTCCATATATGCTATAGGAAATCTCGTTTAACATTTCGGGGTTATCTTGTTAGGTACTAATTAGTCAAGGGTTGAAATGTAAATATTCTTCTTACACACGGATTAAAAAACAATATTTCGAGCAAACCCCAGAACCCAAAACCCTCCCCCAAATCACAAATCTGTCATTTTGTTTGGAACTTTTGCACTTGTTGCATTTTCGTTCAAAACCCTCCCCAGCGCAAATCAATCATTTATTCGGAATATTTGTAGTTTTTGCAGACTGAGATGGCTACTATCCTAGGTAAACTACTCAAAATTAAGCAGAAAATGGTTCTTCCCGCAGGAATTAAGAGGAGTTTGGTTCTTCCAGTTCTTCCCGCAGGAATTAAGAGGAGTTTGGTTCTTCCAACAGGAAGAGGGTTTGCTACCGCTCCCGCTGAATACATGTACGTACCTGATAAATCAGGGGTCGGGAGGTTGAATGTCCGGTGGTCCGGCCCACCTTTACATACCATCAAAGGAAATTGTGATTTCTCGGGCAAACCTGCTGGTGCTGGGGTTTCGTATTTTTTCAGAAATAGTGATATCGATTATGTGGATGGGGATTATGAAGAAGTCCCGATTGAAGCAACTCCAACCACTGGAGAGGCTTATGCTATTCTTCAGAGCTTGGAGAAGGCTGATAAGCTTAGTATGGGGAAACTACAGGTATGGATTGAGACTGATTGCAAGTCGTTAGTGGATTACCTAGATAAAGTATGTAGCATCGATCCTGCGTATAGGGCTTTGATGAATAGAATTGCCAAGAAGATTAAATACCTGAAGAAGAAGTGCGGAGGCTGTCATGTAACGTTCATACACAGGGAAGCAAATGGCCCTGCTAACATTGCTGCGAGATTGAGCCAGAAGGGTAAGCTGTCTTTTCCAAGTGTTAAGGACTTTCCTGAATCTATTGCAAGTAAAATGTTGGCAGCTCTTAAATTGAACAAGGAAGGTGTGTGGTTTGAAGTGGTGGAACGTTGAGGTATGTTGGTTGTTAGCTTTGGAACGGAAGCGTAAATTATCATTTTCTCTCGTCAGGTCAATGTTCTTAGGTATGGCACTGAACTTGAAATAGGTTGGTCACTAGATAAACTCTTTGGTGTTATTTAGTCTAAATCTTAGATTAACTATGAATTTTTGTCTGGGTTTCCAGTTGAAGCATCAATCCTGCCTATGTCTCAAATCCTTTTGCTTGGCTTTGAAACAGTTAGATATTATCCCACTTAATATTAGTGTGTGTATGTTTTAATTATCAGACAATTTTATCTTATAAAGTATGATTACATCTAGTACGAATGAGACTACATAAATATTGGATGTATTCCTCAGTGTTCTACAAGTCTTTTGAGCTATTTTATGCATTTCTGCTTGTGGTGATGATCTCTTATGCTAATGGTAATCATGGTAGTACGACACTGTTGGAGGTGCGACAAGTTAGGGGCCACACATTTATACTCACTACACCAAATACCCTGTTTTGGAACATTTGTATCCGTTGGTGTGAATGTTAGCAATGCTTGTATCCGTTGGTGTGAATGTTAGCAATGCTTGTATCCGTTGGTGTGAATGTTAGCAATGCTTGTATCCGTTGGTGCGAATTTTAGCAATGCTTGTGATGTGTCTTGAATTGTGCGTGACGAATCTTTGGAACAATATCTATATTTAGGCATCTTTGGAACAATATCTATATTTAGGCCTTGGGAGGGCTAATGTTCTAAGGATAACGAGGACATACCCCTGTGTTGTGTGATCCAGTGTCATATAGATGTTGGATGTTTAAAATATTGCATTGATTGCTTTTAGTGACTGTTTCTTCACTCAAGTCAGGATCTGGATCTGCCTTGACTCGCATTCATAAAGCTCAGCCTCCATCATCGAAAATGGCTGATTAATCTTTAGGTCAGATCTGGGGGCTGACAAGGGTTTATGAGCAGGGAATGAATCAAGAATAGTTTATCACAGATGGATCTATACAGTTGTAGATTAGAGTAATTTCCATCTCAGAGGTTTGCCAGTTTAACCTATCATTACTTTGATCTCTTTTCTCCATTGTGTTTGCCTAAATATTTTTCTTCTCTTTTTTGGTTTTTGAGGTTCATTTTAATCATGGATGGCTTTGTAAATTTTGGTTGTGTTATCTAGACACCCAGTTATGTGGATCAGTGAAGGATTTCTTCTTTCCTCTTTGTTCTTCTATGCAATTTGTTTCTTAAATTAACTCCTCCATGATGTCTGTACTGATAATTTCAAATGTTTTTTTTTTCTTTTTTTAACTTTTGGGTTTTCTTTGGGTGGCTCCAAAGGGGTCTTCTTCTTTTTCTTTGTAAACTAATTTCTGATGTGGAATCCCCTTTTCCTGTTCTTGATCTTCTTGATTCTTTGTTGCCCTAGTTAGTTTTTCTTCTATCATGTTCTCCATCATTTTTTCTCATGTTCTCTGAAATTTTTCTTAGCATCAGGATTTGAGGCCCTGTTCTGCACTAGTTAAGTTTAATACTTCCTGGTTTTCGCCATGATAAATTGCCTCTTGGTTTCGGCAGCCATTGCTAGATGAAGAAAACGTTTTGATTGAATCAGCCACCTTTATCTGACTCTCTCTCTCTCTCTCTCTCTCTCTCTCTCTTGATTTAGTGAATCTCTTATCTTTTTCTAGGCCTAGCTCTGGCTCGGTAACTCTCTGAAGTAATTGGTGAACTGTTAGAATGGGAATTTCCATCTGTGTTGCTGGACAAAGAAAACTAAGTAATTGGTTGCATCTGTTATTCAAACTTGTTTATTTTCTATACCAAGTTCAACTACTTTATTTTATGTACTTTAGTTTTAGTCCAAGTGTATCTGCTATATTTTATGCACTTAGTTTTAGGCTTAGTCTTATGGGCTAGATATCTAGCTGCTAGATTGGCCATTCACGTCAGCTTGGGCAACCTCCGAATCCCTGTGGGATGGCCAATCTAGCAGCGAAACGCCTATCAATTCGACGTCGAATCCCTGTGGGATGGCCAATCTAGCAGCGAAACGCCTATCAATTCGACGTCGAACCGAACAGCGCGTTACACATTAATGATATATGGGCATCACGGTTTTTGGGAACAATCCCATCACATCACGTTTCTCTCGCTTCAAAACACTCTTACACATTATTGATATATGGGCCATGACACATTATTGATATATGGGCCATGACGTGTAGGACTCGTAGGATAACCATTTTTTAATTTAACAGTAAGGCTTAGTTTGGTATTCTTTGCGAACTTTTGTAAAAGACTTTTCTCGTCTGTCGTTCTTTGTCTTTGTCTTTGTGAAAAAAACGATTAGATGTTTGGTAAAATATTAATTAAAGTTGAAGCTGATTAAAAAAGCAATCAAAATGTGTTTGGTAAGATTTCAGATTCAACCATTATTGTTGTAACAAATGACAAAAACAGACATATCACTCATGGTAGTTTTATTCAATTTTATTGGGTTTAAAAATAATTAATTGTTTTACTATATAATATTAATGTTCATACTAATTACAACTATCATTATGATTGTTAAGAAATTATTTTACTTAACAATTAAGTAATTATTTAATTTTTATTTTTATTTTTACTATTGACAAATTAAGTAATTATTCAAGCAAAAAATGAAACTAAAATTAAGTAATTATTTAATATTTGTTTTTATTTCTACTATTGACAAATTAAATAAATGGTATATAAAATAGTTCGAAATAATATAAATTTAAGGGTAATTTTTGTCATTTATAAAATAAAGTAGGGATAAAAAAGATAAATCAAGCATTAAATTTATGTGAGACCACAGCTTATGCTTTTGTAGCTTTTAAAAGCTCCTCCTCCCCAGCTTTTAAAAATTGAGGAATTTGGGAAGTGCTTTGGATAAAAAGCACTTTAGTTTTTTTTTTACCAAACACCAACTTCAAAATTTATTGACATATATAGGTTTTAAAAGTGCTTTTGAAAAAAAATAAGCATTACCAAACTCAGCCTAAGTCTACACCCACCGAACCAAATCACCGTGATCTACACCGTGCCCATGTGGCGAAACAGCTGGCATGCCAGCGTTATATATTCACTGTTCCTGGTCAAACAGGTGTTCCGTTTGTATATTAACTTTAAAACAAGGTTTGAAAAACGCCCGTTTTTTCCAAAAAAAATACCCGTTAAAACGGTCACACCCATATACTATGGCCGTGAGGGTCCCCGAACCCTGTGTCGATATAATGACGATAAATAGGAAATAACGACAGTTTTTTAGGACCGTTTTTCCGTTTTCACACACGTTATAACCGTTTTTCTAAAATTAAATTTTACGCTTTTTCCATCTAAATAACATTTTAACGTAAGTTTTTTAGACCATTTTTCCTGTTTTCACGTCAGTTATAACCGTTTTTTAATAAAAATAAATATAAAAATATTTTCTTACAATTTTTTATATTTTAAATTAAAGATTTAAAAATTACAATTAATATTTTAAAAATAAAAGAATAAAATAATAATATATAGAAAACGTTATAACAACGTTATTAGACCCGTTATAACTGTTTTCACGCACTTTGTAACCGTTAGATAGGAATTTCAAACCATAATTATTTTTCATTTTCTATTTAACCGTTATAACGCCTGTTATTTTAGAATAACGTATAAAAAACGCGTCTTTTTCCTAAATAACGCGATTTATGCCCTAAACGTGCTCACACCCGTCAAAACGCGTTATAACGGTCACGCCCAGTGATCGTGACCTGTTTTTCAAACCTTGCTTTAAAATAATATGATCTTTCTCTCTCTAATTTATACCTAAAATAGCAAAGAGATGTAATGTTTTTAAATCCCCAATTCAATTTTTTGAGGCAAGAGAGAGATAAATAAGGGAGAAAAATATTTTCTGAATCTGCAATAATCTTCTTTCTTTGTTGAAGTTTATTTGAAAATCAGTGAATTAATGTGAATATGTAACGGGTATTGTGAAATTAGGTTCCATTTCTATACTTTTCTCGATTTTTTTGATATACAGACTACTGAATCGCCATTAAATCTCACAGTTTGGACGATTTTGCAGTCCGTCTAGCTGCTATATAAATTATACGGTAAGAAATTTAAAGGTGCCTTCATTGTATCTCTTGTTATATGTTTTTACTTTTTTTAAATACTTCTTAATTTTGAATAAAAGGATGGATCTTGCATGTTCATTTCTGTAATTTGTATAAGTATTTTTTTATTTTGGGCATTGTTGACTGGGGTTTTCTTTTTAGGTGACTTCTTAAGAATTAATGTGTTTTTCTATTGAATATAGAAATTATAGGCATGAAGCTTCGATTCCCTAAAAGATTGATTATTTTGGTTTTTATTCTAATTGAAGTTGGTGACAATGATTTGATTCAGTCTGAGTTGTTTTAACTCCTTTGTTTAGGAATTCCTCTTTTTTTTATTGTAATTCATCGACTTGAAACAGTGTGCTAATTGAACATGAAGCTCATGGTGCAAAATTGTTGGGTTAACTATCTTACAGACTAGACGAGTTAGGGTTTCCTTCATATGATGTTGATATCCTTTAACATTTTGAAGCCAAACTTGGTCCCTAGCTTAAATATGCGCATCACTTACTAAATTCGGCATTAACATTGGTCATCTGAAATGTATACGTGAGCTCTGCTACAACTGTGTGCAGATGGGTGATACCGTGCTATTGATTTTGTAATTGTAATGCGCATCACTTACTAAATTCGGAATTAACATTGTTTTGCATTTTCTTCCTCTATGGTAATGTGCATATTTGTTATTGATTTTGTAATTGTAATGTGCAGATATGGGTGATATTGTGTGCAAAGGAAATGAATGTCCGAAAGCTGAGGTGAAAGTTGGAGTGGAATCTGATAAGGTCAAACTTGACATTGCGGCTAAAAGGAAGGTCATGCTGAATCAGAAAGCGAAATTAGAACCAACAAAAGCTTTGATGCCTTGGTAATTCAAGACTTTGGGTATGAAAAGCTTGCATTTGATGAGCAAGATGCTAGATATATGCTCTAGGAAGCTGTGTAACCTAAGTTGTTTGTTTACTTTGCCAAGAAATATGATTGTTACTATTAATCAAGACATGTCTACAAGTTCTGCTTTATAATTGCGAACTGTAAACTTTGCATTTTTTTTAAACGTATTTGTGAATTGTTTACATTTCTTTTGGATGCAATTGTGAATTAGAAGTTTTGCTACTGATTTTATTAATGGAAATGCAGAGATTTTGTCAGGTTATTTTCTTCTGTCTGTGTAATCATGAGAATATTTGTAGAACGGTTAAAAGGAAAGAAATCAGTTTTGCTGCAAGGACAAAATAACTCCCAAATAGTCATAACAATATCAAATGCGAAACAACTCCCACTGCTACTGAATCCATTTAACCAGACAAAAGAAAATGATGCACAAATTTTTTTATCCCAAAAGACAACAAGTCCCACTGCCAAAAAACATACTGTAATTTCATTGAAACACAAAACAGAATTTCATTGAGATGAAAAACATGTCAAACTTGTAACTTCAACTATGCCTTCGATATAAACCTCCCCCCAAGCTGTGTGGTTGCACTCCATACCCCGGTCCTCCATATCCATAGAAAGGTGTCATATTTGCGTATCCACTTGTTGATGGTGGATTTTCGTTCAAGGTTAAATTTGTAAAAAAACCAGAAAAAAATTATGCTCTGACATCTTGTAAAAGATAAAGCCATTTATAAGTGTTGGATACTCCCTCACTTAATTCACCAGGAATGGAGCATGTAGCAACAATCCCATTCTCGTGAATACATGAAATTCCTCCAGGTTGGAGCATGTGGCAACAATCCCTTCCTGTGAATTTCATATCACCTTGTATTTCCAGACTCATTATCGCTGTGGCATGACGACGAGTGTTACTCTTACAGAGTAACACGAACCTCCAAGCACTATAATGAAACCATGTACGAAATACCCGTACAGCCGACTCTCGGTGTGTTATACTAGCCCGATTGAGCCCCTCTCGGTGTGTTATACTAGCCCGATTGAGCATCCGGACTGACCGTATCATCCGGATATGATTCGATCGCATCATCCAACTCCATAAGCATGATTGGATGACCCCGCATCAATTCCATCACCCCCAAGCGGTATGGAATACCCATGGCCGACCCCGCATGGTCTGGTCCATTGGCCTAGCTTGCCAAGAAACCGTTCATACCAAGCATTATGGACGGAAAACCCTAAATTAGGGTTTGCGGCATATTACATGTGTCGCAAAAAGTCTCAACCATCCATCTTCGCAGTATAGATGGAGGGTGTAGATGTAGACTCAAAGGGCCCAGAGCATGTCAACACGATCACCGTGGGCCCGCCTACACACTTGACCAATCGGTCAAAACCAACCATGGTTGGTCGTGACAAAATTGTCACCCAAACAAGAGATGGCGCACGGCTTTGAAAGCCAAAATTAGGTTTCAAGCCATCACGCGCGTCCATATTCTCCTAAGCACGAATGGAGGGTCACAGATTAGATTAAGCAAGGGCCGGTCATACCAGCATGACCACCGTGGGCCCATCTACCTCCTCATGTGTTCGGCCAAGGCATATCATGCCCGGTTAATCCAAAACGTGCGTCCAAACTAGCATGGCCACACCTCCCAAACCACAACCGATCTCGACCGCTCAACTTCGCCGGACGATTTGGATGGCTCGGATCACGTTTTCATGGGATAATCGGTATAGGTGTGAACACCAGCCTACCACCTACATACTTGGTATAATCGACCAAGACCGACCAAGATGGGTCGTCTTGAAACGCGTGCCCGAACTAGGGATGTCACGCGGTTTCCAACTCCTTTGCGGCAATGGATTGCGCAAACCGATCTCAACCACTCAACTTTACTCGGTCAAATTGAGTGGCTTAGATCGCGCCTTCATGGGACAGTGAGGTATGGACGTGCACACCGGCATGCTTGTCTACACACATACCGGTCGGTCCTCTCCAAATCCCTTTCCATGCTTGGTTTCGACCAAGTCAAGAGTGATGCTTGCGCACCTCTTCAAAAACCCTAACATTCATTAACTGGTGCAGATGAGTGTCTCAAAGATCATCTCATCCGTCCAACTTCACCAAACTTGGTTATACAACCCCTGTTCGGGAGTTATTTGGTCGGTGAGGCGTCATTACCCATCACTTTACCACACCATAATGCAAGACCTCCATAAAATACACATGATACTTCACAAGTATCGACTTCCCGAATAACACAATTATTCAATTCAGCATTACATGCTATCTTTCGTGGATCCACGATCCACATATTCCGTGCACATCAATCATGTCACAAACTGGGGATACATACCGGGGTATTAGTCCGGCGGTTTACATGCGTGCGGCGTGCAACGCGCCATCACAAGAACGTGTCGAGAAGTCATGGACGGTTAGAGATGAACGAGAGAAGTGGGCAAGACTGGTCGTGTGGCACCGACGCACAACTCCACTACTCCATCACTCCACTTCCTCCACTTCCCACGAGAGACGTGAATAAGGCTCAATGACTTGTATAAATAGGTTCTCCGCCCTATTTCAAAAAACAACACAAGTCCAGACGAGGTATTTAGAAAACCAAGTGTTAATACAAAACGTATTCCAACACCCAGAGCTTGCTTGCATCAATCACAAGCCTCAAGCTCACCTTTACATCACAAGTCATAAGCAAGCCAACACCTTCACAATCTCAACACCTTCTTCGCTTCCTCCCTAAGATTAACCCCATCTCCTTCACTTTGTAATCGAAACAAGTCCGGAACGGCCATTTATTGGTTTAGGCCGACTTGCACAGATTGATCTCTCGAATCTACAAGCACTCACCACGCAGTGCATTTGTTTAAGGTTTAGATTCATTCCTCATCCACACCCCGAATTACCAAATTCTGCGGGAATAGTTTTCACCCATAAACACCACTTTGTCGGTTTCAGTTGTTGAATTCCCCGTAGATAGGTATCAAACTCGAGAATAAATGGTTGGTTCACATCGATGAGCTATCTTTGCCATATGCGTGTGGCGTTAATCGCACCACCAGGTCCTTGGAGATGATTTGGAGCAAATTGCTGGACATACAACACATATAAAAAGGTTAATTCCAATTTACACATCGGAAACAACAAGCACCAACTAAGTCTGCAATTTTTATATTCTTACCAATACTTGGAGGTATTGATCATAAGTAAGATTATTAGTCGCCCATTGATTAACTTTGGTGATGCAACAAAAGATTAACTACACTTGGTCGAGTAGGAATTTGGATGTTTACCTAGGAAATAAATATAAGAGATATATTATGTGTTAGTTAAGTATATATAGAAATAAAAAAGAAGGTTAATAGTTTTGAGCTTTACCTCTGCATTTTCTTTTCCCTTTCTTGTTCTTTTGGTATACACTCTAGCTTTAGGTGTGTTTTCGCGAGGACGACCTTTTTTTTTGGGCTGCAGGTGGATTACTAGCCTTTTTAGTTTCAACCAGTGGAGAGTTAGTAGTTTCCACTTTGGCATTCGACTTGCAAGCAGACTCCTCATTGAAATTAGTGACCCTCCAATTGTTCTTTTATCCATTCCTTAATATTTGCACACTTGACATCACTTGAAGACACCGCATCTCATGAGCACGGCAAAGAAATTGCATAACTCGTTGTATCGCTTCTCTTTAGGAGTTAATTGCCAAGCATCCGAACTGATTTGTACATTTGTGTGTATTCGTTTCACATCTTTTCGCCATCTCTTTAGAAGGTATTTTTCTGGAAGCACAAATATATCATTACGATGTAACACCATAATCACATGCTTGCAAACAATCCCCCTAAACTCAAAACTATGACAACTACACTCAAATTGACATTCATCTTTTTGAAATGACACCTTGTACTTAACTCTTATCATTATTTTTTTGTTTTTCATCTTCAGGTGGAGATTCATGAATACTTCCAAGATCAGTACTTTCTGGACAACCATTTTCAGGAGTACTTTCAAGACCAGTACTTTCAACACAACCATTTTCAGGAGTGCTTTCAAGATCAGTACTTTCAAGACAAGCATTTTCCCCATCCTTCGGCTTTGGTATCCATTTTTCTTCTTGTATGTGATATGTTACCACCGGGGAATTGTCAAGAACATCAATCACTTCACAATATGTCTTGTCCAATAACTCATTTTGAAACTCGAGGAACTTTTTCTTAGTGTAAATACTTCGAACTTGTTTTTCCATTTCATATTCAGTTTTGGCTGGGATGACAGTAAAAAAGGACTTTGCATCTGCCTTGAGCTCCTTCTCTATTCTATCTCTTACTGCATTTTAATATTTCTCCACAAATTCTTTCAGTGATGTCTTTGATGTAACATATTTATCAAAAAATGAATTCGTATTTTCGGAACGTTGAGTGGACGACATTCCCGCCCAAAAATAGGTGTTCACGAAACAAGGAACCCACCTTTCTTTATCTTTATACAAATCACTCAACCATTTACTCTTTCCCAAACTTTTATACCTCTGAAAAATTTCTCCCCAACCTTTTTCAAAATCAAATGGACTTTGCGAATCGTAGACGACTCTTTTCAACTTAGATTTTATTTTCCTGTAATTCTTATGTCTGCTCAGTTTTTCAGGAATCTTTTTCATGATATGCCATATACACCATCTGTGTTTAGTATTCGCAAAAACTATTTGAACCGCAACCTTCATTCCACTATCTTGATCAGTGATAATACCCTTTGGAGCAGATCCTCCCATGCAAGTAAGCCAAGTTTTAAATAACCAAACAAAAGTTGGGATGGTCTCATTTGCGAGCAATCCACATCCAAATAGAATTGACTGCCCATGATGGTTTACCCCAACAAAAGGAGCAAATGGCATATCATATCTATTTTTCAAATAGGTTGTATCAAATGTAACGACTTCACCAAATTCTTTGTAAGATTCTATGCATCTTTCATCTGCCCAAAAGACACTCCTCAAACACCCATCATCGTCTATATCCATGCTATAAAAGAAATTTGGGCATTGTTTTTGCATCTTAGCAAAATAACTTTGAAGTGCTTCAACATCTCCTTCACCTAGTTCCATAATTTTCTCGCTCATAAGCATATTTCTAACATCTTTTTCACTAAACGGGAGTTTCTCATATCCACCTGCTTCAACCACTAATAAATGGAAGCTTTTGTTCGTTCTAATACCTGCTTTCTGATTTAGTCTGAGCTTATTCTTAGACGCAATGTCTATTTTCTTGTTGCATCTCAAATGTCGATTACTACTTGGGCATAGCTCATGGTTGTGATTGGTAGGCTGGGAAAAGGTAATGCCTACAAATGTAAACTGCAAGTGCACAGTGTAGACAAGCAACACAGGGCAAGCACAGGTCGATCCACAGAGACTTGGAGTGTGTAAAATTGATTCCAAAGTTTCACTAACTGATTTCTAAGAGGAATGACACAATAGTGGTTTGTTTTGGGTGTTGATACGACTAGAATGTTTGTAAATGTAAAGTAAAATGTACAACAGATTGTAAACAAGGTTGGAGAGCACTAGGGTGATCGAATTCACCTTCTAATCCTATGCTAAGGCAATGTAACTCAAGTTATGTTCTCGTACCTTCCCTTGAAGGTCTCAGGTGGATGTTTATTAACTACCTTTCACTAACTCCCCCTAGTATGAGTTGTCTTCTTACAGTACAACTCATCACAGGTTCATAAGCTCAAACAGTTAACTACTAATCCTAACACAATGTAACACAACAAGAACAATAACCAAAGATTGATTATCTTAACAACAAATTAGGGTTTCATCTACACCCTAGTTATAGAATTAGAACATTATCAAAGTAAGTAAAACACAACTGAAATTAAGCTTGTTGCACCGGCTAATCCGGGCATACCTTTTACATCAATTCTCAACCCTATTTATACAAAATTCTCTTCTAACACTCCAATTTGGAAATTAAATGCAAACCCACTCACCATAACTGCCTGAAATGGTTGTCTCCTCTTCCAATTCGGCTCTGCAACTTCATTAATTCGTTGTTGGAGAAAACCTAGCTCCATTTATCTCAAACCTAGCTTCTAGGGTTATGGGAGAAGCTATGAAGGAGATAGCTTGAGCTAGAGAGGCGGAGAAGGCGGCTGCTGGTGCTGGTGTTGTCGGGAGAGAAGAAATGGTGGTGGCGGTGTCGGCTCTGCATCTGGTCGGGGGAAGAAGAGGAAGGGGGCTCTGGTGTTTCTGTCGGGGGAGAAGAGAGAAGAGAAAGTGAGGATGGGGGATGTTTGGTCGATGTGGTCGATGGGTGAAGGGGTAGGTGGGCTGTGGTGTTAGGCGGATGCAAATGGGGAAGATGATGTGCGGGATGAAGCGACCGTTGGATGCGGATGGATCAAATCTCACGGCTCAGGATGGATCGGGCTTGGATTCGGGTTATGGGCCGGGCTTTGGATTGCTCAAGCCCATATCTTTGTAAATGGGTTGCTTCTTGTCGGGTTGCAACTGATGCGCACGTGGGCTGTGGCTTTCTGCTCCATAGACGCTCGTCACCAATTTCTGCTCTTTTGGCTCCTTAATTTCTCCAGGCTTTATTTACTACCTAAAAACACAAACTTAATTAGTATAAGTATTTATTCTTGAAAACAGAGAAAATATAGAATTTGGGATAATATCTGATTTCTAAGCACAAAAGATGAGTTAAATGCCAATAAAAAGGTGTAGAAATATGCAATATTTGGCACTCATCAAATACCCCCAAACCTGAATTTTACTTGTCCTCAAGTGAAACAAAAATTAAGAAATCCTAACTATACCACTATCGCTGGTCTCTCGAATGCATTTAGCGTATGCACTAAGCCTTTAAACCCCTAGGTGTCCCTAGTGGACGAGTTGTAGTCTCGTGAGGGTTTACCGCAGGTGTACCCACAAAACCTTCTCCAACTTCGAGCATCAAAGAGTCTCAAGCATCCAAGGAGCTATGAGGACATAGAGTTTCGCATGCTAGTAACACGAAGTTAGAACTACCAAAGAACGCATTCTCATCCTTAAGAGTTGAGCGAGAAATAACTATACCATATGAAAGAATTCGGGTTCGAGAGTGATCACAAGCCTCGACTTCTGCCTCACCAATAGGGTTTTATGATAATTGCACTCAAAAAGACCGCTTTTAGTCTCTCATGTGTGCAGCAGGAATAAAGAGAGAAATCCCGCACACGTTGAAGGTGAGAAGGATAACCTTCCGAAATAATTTCGGAGACTCCACGAATTGTGGACAAAAAGAATCTTTTCTGATGATCTCTAAGAAAGGAAATCAACCATTAGCAAGGATGGGAGTACTCACTTACCTTCACATCCGATCGGCAACTAACATCACTCTCACATCATCCATAGAAATGTCTTCAATCTTCGGTCTTCAACTGTTGATGATGAACTTCTGAACTTCACAAAACTTAAAAATTTGTAACTTTTCTATTCAATTTCCTTGTTATTTGGAATTTTCTTCTTGAATTCTTCTTCTTTACCATGGTGGTATCAAAACTAAGAAAATAAACTACATTTTTTTTTATTTTTTTATTTTTTTTTAATAATTAGTAACTTGAATATGAAAATAACAATAAAAACAATGAAACTACTAATTCCATGGATGAAGGACTTTATCACTCAATTTTTCACAACTTGTATTGTCTTGATTTCATAAACTTCACTAATTCTCATCTTATTTTCTTTTCTTTGAATTGTTGCATGTAAACCTTGGACTATTTCAACTTTTCTTCAAATATTCCTCGACGTTGCTCCGCTCACGACGATGATGCGTTTCTATGGATCTGTTGATGTTGTTGAGAGAGAGAGAGAGTGATGCTAACTGCAAATCGAACTACAAGAAGGAGTTTTCATCTTTAAACGTCACCCTCATGATTGACAAAATTAGCACTCAAGAGATCAAAAATAGTGCTGAAATTGGTGCGAAGTTGGGTAGCTCACCATTCCTACTCGGAATTGACGTACGGTGACACACACTCTAATAGATTTTCTAGAAAGTCACAAAAATAAAGGTCGGTGCCTCGCTTGATGTAAAAATGGGTAGTCTCCACTATGGGTGATCACAATTCTACTACCAAATATCTTTGCTAAGACCTAATTCGCCCTCCCGGCATGGTTAAATCCAACTTTAACGCTCTAATCAACTAAGAAACCCGATTGTGTTCTCCAAGGTACTTCCAAGTTCAGTTATTTCGGTCGGACTCTCTATGTAAACATAGCTAGAAGCATGCTAGTGACTCTAAGATCTCTAAAAGTTGGAGGTTTTTATGTACATATTTACAAAGAGTTTTGAAATTTTTTGAATTTTTGATTTTTGATTTTTGATTTTTTTTTTTTTTTTTTGATACACAATTTGAGAAAAACAAAAGACTAAAAACTCTATATGCAAACCACACCCCCAAACCTAGATCTAACATTGTCCTCAATGTGTCAACAAATGATAAGAATTTAAACAGTCACATACCAAGAGATTACCGGATGCAAGAGGAAGATTAGAGCTTCATTAGTCAAGGCTAGAATCCAACATTTTCAGCTGAGATCTTATTGGATTAGCACAATATATACAAAAGAAGACTCAACTGATTCAAGATAGAAGATTTAACAATACCTACTGGATTATATACAAGAAAAATTCACCATACACCAACAATCTAAAGAGTTGAGGATCAACCCAAAAGAAGATATGCAGAAACATCAACAGCCTTACACAAATATAACAAGAGAGTGCAAGTAAGAGTGCATATGTGAACGATTTTTTCCCAAACCTAAACTTGTCAACAGATGTGTTTTTGAGCACAAAGTCTTGCAATTTTAGAGGTACATCATGCACAAGGTCTAATTCAAAATGAGCACTTTTAGGAACGGGTAGAGATACACATTCCAACTTTGGCTCTTCATAGGTATTGTACTTAGCTGCAAAATAGTCCAAGAGGACTTGGGAGGCACACAGTTCTAATCCAAAGCTTGGAGCTATCCACAAAGTGGGTTTGACAACCCCTCGGCTGACATTAAGACAATCATGCTGTGACTTAAACAGGGAATCAGATTTGTCTAAGTTATTTTCATTTGTATCATTACATGATTCAACTCTCCCTAAGTCAGAAACAAGTACAACATCATGCTCATGTTCATAAAACATTTCAACAAGCCCCAATTCATAATCATCATCTAAAACTTCAGTTTCATGCACATGGATATCACAAGAAACTTCACACTGTGACCTAAGCCGAGAATCAGACGCATCAATTATATTTTCATGCATTGAATCATCTGTGTCAATGCAGAACAATTCAATATCACTAGGTCAGATGAAAGTTGTGTATCATGTACACTTCCACAAAACAATTGTTCAATCCCAAAATCCATATCAATATCATCCAAAATTTCAGAGTTACGAATGAGAAAATCAGAAGAAACATCATTTTTCTGAGTCACAACAAAGGAGTCTAAGGTTACAGAATGAAGATTCCACAACAATATTTTCGAGTAAACGTGCTCTTCTAACATTAAATCATCATCATCATCATCATCGTAACAAGGATGCAATGCCTGATAGGGTGTAGAATACATCCTATTTACTATCTATTGTTTATGCTTTCTTTGCTATTTTTTCTTGTAAATTATGTATTTTACGCTTGTTTTGAGTTTTATAGCTACTATGGAGTCGCACGAACGAAAAGAAGAAGAAATCACCCAATTTGAGTAAAAGGGCAGAATTGTCATTTCATGGGCTAACACTATCTGGAGCCCAGTCAAGGTTAAGGGGCAACCCTCTTTTGGAGGAGTACTAAAGCCAGGCCAGTATAGGTTAAGGGGTTTCTAGTGGGCGGCCCTTATCAGTTTTCATGGGTGTGTTATTAGCATCCACATCTAACCCACCTCATAACCTTACATGAGAGACGACTTTCCTCTCATTCATTACATTTCAGTTTCTCTGAAATTGAGAAGAACAGCACAGCGGCTGCCATTAAATCCGAGACCTGATCGATAGAAAAATTAAGAGATGAATAAGAGCAGAGAAGATTAAGCGCTGTTGTCTCAGAGAGATCGAGATTCAATTGAAGGAAGTGGTCGATGGTGCTGTTGAAGGTGATTTAGGGTTTGAAAAGCAGATGGAAATTTTATTAGAGCTGAAATTGAGATGGGTTGCAGTCAGAGAGGAGAAAGACATGGGTATTGAATTGACGGAGATGATGATGATGCTGGAGAAGTTATGGCTAAATCCGAGAAATTGCAGTTAGGGTTTGCCGTTTCTATGAAACAGATGGGTCTGTGGTTGAGTTGAGATGTACAAATTATGGTGGGATTGAGCTCGATTTTACCAGAAGAAGAAATTGATTGCAGAGAAGATGATAATGAAGATTGGGCTCGGTTTAGAAGATGGTATTGCTTTTGTTACTCAAATTACAACATAGAGATGGTGGTGTTCATTGATTTTAGAAATCAAAAGAAGGGGATCTGGTAGATGAGATGATGAATGGTTCGAATCAGAGATGGGTTTTATGGTGGTTACCGTAAATGGTTTATGGATGTGAATGATAGCAACAAAAGCAGATGGGGATGCTACTCAAGAATGATTGTTGAGGTGATAAAGAGAAGTGGGTTGTCTCAGAATTGCAATTGTGATTTTCCTGTGAATTGAAGGGATGCTGTTGATAGTATGAGAGTGACGAGCTGTTGCTAATGGAAGAATTGGTGGTGGTAAGCAGAACAGTGAGTATTTTCATGGGTTGATGCTTGTTTTAAGTTGCCAAACAAGAGTTGAGCTGCTATTCATAAGTCACAGGGAATGAAGATGAATGTTAGGAATGGTGCAAGAAAGTGTTGGTGCTGCTGATTACATGGGCTAGAGCTTTGGAGGTGTTGCAGCTGATCAAGGAATGAATGTGCTTGTGAAGAATGAGCATTGGAAGGCACAGGATGATGTTGCAGGAGCAGTGTGTTGCTTAGATGAATGCTAGGTTCTTAACAGGTGAAGACATAGATCTGCCTGAATGTGGCCTGGGAAGAGCTGAAGTTGGAACTGAAGCTGCAGAATAGATATGAAGTTGCAGGATGGATTTGGTGGTGACTGTGATGCTGCAACTTGGATGTGGTTTCAATGAAGAATAGCAGCTGAGATGAATTGAATGTTGCATGATTGAGAACTGAAAAGAAAGATGGGAATGAATGCCAGGATGTGCAGGGTGTATAGCCACAATGGCTGGAGTTGAAGTTGTGTTGCGCCATCTTGGTGCAGCACAGTTCTGGCCTGGAAAGATGGCAATGGCCTTGGCCACTCAGCCCATTCAGCTGAGTAAGATGCTGACTCGGTTCTGACTCACTTGATGACATCACTGAGTTGAGTCATCTAACTCGGTGATTGACCCAATCGACTCGATTATTGCTTCCTCTCGGTTGACCTGACCAATTTGACCTGTTTGACCGGTGACCGGTTTGACTTTGCCGGTCACCTGAGATACATTCCGGTGCCGGATTCCGGCCATAATACCAGTTTTTCGGCGAGCCAAAAATTCCAGAATTTTCTGTGGACTTCTCTCATGGGTGTGAAGACTTGGACTAGGAATTGGATGGAGAATTGGGCTCAAATTTGGAAAGAGAAGATGGAAGAGTTGAGAAAGGCTTGGATTTGGAAATTGAATTGCTAAAGGAAAAGGATTCTATTCCTTGGAAGATTTGGAGAATATTGAAGCCTATAAATAGAGAAGTTTTATATATCTTTTACACACCTCTCTACACACACAACACTTGTGTTTTTGCTTTCAATTCTTCTTCTTAATTATTTGTGTGAACTTGAAAATTCTCCTTTTAATTATTTTGTGTGAATTTCAAAAACATGAGTAGCTAATTTTATTATTGATTGAGGATGAATTCCTAGTTCTTAATATATGATTTGAGTTTTGTTTCAATTCTATCTTGAAGTTTTTCACATGATTATCGTTTGTTTTTACTAATAGTAATGATTATTCATTCATGGTTGATTGATAGATTGTTTGGGTGGCCAACTAAATTGATTTGTTAATTTGATCTAAAGCTAGTGAAAGTTAGGGGATAAGTAATCGTTTCTTGACTCTTTACATAAGTAGCAAACACGAGACATTGCAGAGGGATTCCGTGGAGCAATTGTGTGTGAAAACAACGTTAGAAAGTAGACCTTGATCTAAGAGTCTAACTACTAATATCAACCTAATAAGTTCATAAATCTTAATGCGTTTATTTAAGTTACATCTTGAGTGATCTACTTCTAGGTGGTTTGGTAAATAGAATCCGGTAGTCGAGAACTTCCGTGTCCGGTGATATAAGGGATTTAGGGGTTTAACACTGATCTAGCTGCTTTATCTACGGTTGGTGATAATTTGTGACTAATAACAAGTAGAAAAGAACATAACTTGATTCATTGTTTCGTAACGAAGAAGGATTCCTTGATCTTGTCTCTCTTATTGCTTTCAACTTTATCTTTTAATTGCTTTGTTTATTTTCTTTTGCTTTATACATCCCCCCTTTTGTGACAATTTTTACAACTAGAATCTATTGCTCCTCGTGGGAACGAACTTGACTTCCATTATATTATTTTTAATTGAGTGGAAATAAGATATTAATTTGATTGCACCTACGACACGCATCAAATTTTGGCGCCGTTGCCGGGGAGCAGCGAATGATTTTAGTTGTTTTTATTTTTCTTTTTGGTTTATTCTTGCTTTGTTGGATTATATATCGTATCTAACTTGGTTTCTGAGAATCTTATTTCAGGTATCGGTTTTCCATGTATGGTGGACAAGAGCAAGCATATTACAACAATCAATACAGTTTTCAACCTCAACATTATGGCAATTTCCAACCATCCTTAGGATACAATCAAAACCAATCTTTTGGCCATGATCAAATTCCTACAGAACCTTATGGATATTCTCATACATATCAACAACCTTATGGACGGGTATGTAAGTGGACAATCACAAGGATGGGAGGATAGTTTTGTTTATCATCGAAATTCTCTAGTTTTGCGAGATAAGATGTCCGCCATGATTGGGGATCTTCAACAAAAGTTGCAAGAATCACTACAAGACCAAAGCAACCCTATGTTTGGGAGGAACCACGTCGAGACGGCATTGCTAAAGAACGAAGAGACATGGATCAATACAAGGAGGAGAGGGATAAAGAAGAATTTTTGCTATCAAAGCAATAACTATTCTAATGTGCCTATGGTGTGTAGTGAATATTTGATCGATGATTATGTTGAAAAAGGCCAACCTTTGGAGACTTTTGAAGACGCTAGTGTAGCTTACTCGAGCCTTGATCTTAATAATGATCAAGCACCTATTCAAAAGGTAGAGCTTGAGGAAGATGCAATTAGTGCTTGGAAAAAATTCCTTAGGGAAAGATATGAGTCCGCGGAAGTGTATGAGCATTGCAACAATGAGGAAGTTATTCCAACTCCGGATCATAATAACGATCCTTCGCCTATTCAAAAGGATGGGATTGGGTGTGACTTACCTATTGTTATAAACGGTGTAACACCTCACAAGAAGATCTTACAATTTATACCGACGAGAATCACTTTAGTGAATGGCCCGATTCCGATGATGATAATGTTGAAGAGATGATGCTAGAGGATGAAACCAAATTGATTGATTTTGTGGAAGACCCAATTGAACTTGCCAATGATTATAATGATGCCAAAACTTTGGTTAAGGTAGAAAATAACGACGATTGGTTGCAAGATTCGATAGAGGACCACGATATACAAGAGGTAAGTAATTCACATGAATTCTCTAAGGATGAAGAGGATTCCGTAAAACAAGAGATTGTGCAAGGTTTGTCTAACCCTTTGCATATTCGTTCTTCTCCTTTACCTCTTATTGGTTTGAATGTATGTGCTTCGAAAGTATTTTTGGATGATTTTGTTTATAAATATCCACCATTGGAAACACTTGATGCTAACACCATGCAGGTTTGCCAAGAGGAATACATGGAAGTTCCAAAATTCTATGTTCTTTATACACTTCCGAGTGTGGACGAGAATAAGTGTGGGGGAAATTTCTATCGAGCGATAATTTCACTATTGTTTTCTTGTGCTAATATTTGTATGGAGTTATTGTTTTCAAAACAGGTATTATGGATGGATCCTCAAATTTTCAGATTGTTAGCATATGGGGAATGAATCTTGCCAAAGCTAAGTCGGGCCGTCGACTTTAAAACAAGCACTTAATGGGAGGCAACCCATAGGTTTTGTATTTCTTATCTTTTTGCTTTTTGTTATTTCTTTTTCTTGTTCCATATCATGTTAAAATTTCCCACCTTGACTTTACTAGGACGATTCAATTACATTGAGGACAATGTAAGGTTTAAGTGTGGGGGAGTGGTTAAGCATGTATTTTTTTACATAAAACCTTCAACTTTTAGAGATTTTAGAGTCACTAGCATACTTCTAGGTATGTTTACATAGAGATTTTGACCGACATAATTGAACTTGGAAATGTTAGGGAACTACATTGGATTTCTTGCTTGTTAGAGTGTTAAATAATGGATTTAATCATGCCTAGTGATGCAAATTTGGTGCGGGAGAAATGCATTATTAGAGTTGTTGATCAATCATTAGTGGAGACTACCCGTATTCATTCATGTGAGGCACCGACCAGAAATTTTTCCATCTACTAAAGAGCTTTCTTTTGAGTGTGTGTCACCGTACGTAAATTCCGGGTAGAATGGTGAGCTACCCAACCTCCCACCAATAGAAGCACTACTCTTTGATCTCTTGAGTGCTAATTTTGTCAATCATGAAGGGTAACGTCTATAGATGAAAGCCTCCTTCTTGTAGTTCGATTTGCAGTTAGCACCATACTCTCTCTCGACAACAACGGGTCCATAGAAACACCATCATCATCAACAAGGAGCGACATCAAAATCTACAAGGAAAGTTGGAAAAGTTCAAGGTTTACAAGCAACGGAACGACAAAAAGAGCAAATTTCATATCCAAGTAAAGCAACATACAAATGAGCGGATTTTACATATATGTTGAGGACTTACAATACAATGAGGTAATTTTATATCCAAGTATGAAGACTTATTTATAAGAGCAAAGAATAGCAAAAGGTGAGAATTATTGAAGTTTATGATTTTGAGGCGATACAAGTTGTGAAGAATCAAGCGGTAAAATACTTCTCCCACGGCCATGGTTTATTTTGTATTTAATTTCTCTTGTTAATTTAAAAAAAAAAAAAAAAAAAAAAAAAAAAAAAAAAAAAAAAAAGAGAAATATTTGTTTTGTTAATAAGCCGTGGGGAAGGAAAATTTATAAGAAAGTTTCAAGCGACAAGAATTCAAGGTAAAGGTTACAAATTGTTATGGATTTATGAAATTCGAGAGTTTATCATCAATAGTTGAAACCGAAGACGAAGACCAAGGAGATCAAGACGAGGAGCGGAAGACGTTTCTATTGGATGCCGTGAGAGTGGTGTTATCATAATTGGCGATCGGACGTGAAGGTGAGTAAGTAATCTCATCCTCGATAATAGTGGTTGATTTCCTTTCTTAGAGATCGTCAGAAAAATGTTTTTTCAAAATGTTAAAAGATGTGGGTTTTTTAAAATATTTCGGAAGTTGTCCTTCCCACCATTCAACGTGTCATTCCTACCTGCACACATGTGTGACCCATAAAAAAGCCGTCTTTTTTAGTGCAATTATCATAAAATCCTTTTTGGTGAGGCAGAAGTCGAGGCGAAATGCTTATTGATCGTTTCTCAAACACGCGTTCTCTCATTATGGTGTGGTTATTTCTCACTCAACATTTAAGAATGAGAAGATGTTCTTTAGTATTTCTAACTTCTTATTACTAGCATGCAGAAACTCTATGTCCTCATAACTCTTTGGATGCTTGGGACGCTGGAATGCTTTGAAGTTGTGAGTTTTTAGTTTGATTTGCTCGAGGACTAGCAAAGTCTAAGTGTGGGGGAATTTGATAGGGTGTAGAATACATCCTATTTACTATCTATTGTTTATGCTTTCTTTGCTATTTTTCTTGTAAATTATGTATTTTACGCTTGTTTTGAGTTTTATAGCTACTATGGAGTCGCACGAACGAAAAGAAGAAGAAATCACCCAATTTGAGTAAAAGGGCAGAATTGTCATTTCATGGGCTAACACTATCTGGAGCCCAGTCAAGGTTAAGGGGCAACCCTCTTTTGGAGGAGTACTAAAGCCAGGCCAGTATAGGTTAAGGGGTTTCTAGTGGGCGGCCCTTATCAGTTTTCATGGGTGTGTTATTAGCATCCACATCTAACCCACCTCATAACCTTACATGAGAGACGACTTTCCTCTCATTCATTACATTTCAGTTTCTCTGAAATTGAGAAGAACAAAGACAGCAGTACAATTAAATCAGAGACTGATCGATAGAAAAAATTAAGAGATGAATAAGAGCGAGAGAAGATTAAGCGTCATTGTCTCGAGAGATCGAGATTCAATTGATGGAAGTGGTCGATGGTCTTTGTTGAAGGTGATTTAGGGTTTGAAAAGCGGATGGAAATTTAATTAGAGCTTTGAATTGAGATGGGTTGCGATCGGAGAGGAGAAAGACATGGGTATTGAATTGACGGAGATGATGATGATCTTTGGAGAAGTTATGGCTGAATCAGAAATTGCAGTTTAGGGTTTGCTGCGTTTCTATGAAAAGAGATGGGTGCGGGTTGAGTTGAGATGTATAAATTATGGTGGGATTGAGCTCGATTTTACCAGAAGAAGAAATTGATTGCAGAGAAGATGATAATGAAGATTGGGCTCGGTTTAGAAGATGGTATTGCTTTTGTTACTCAAATTACAACATAGAGATGGTGGTGTTCATTGATTTTAGAAATCGAGAAGAAGGATCAGTGGATGAGATGATGAATGGTTCGAATCAGAGATGGGTTTTATGGTGGTTACCGTAAATGGTTTATGGATGTGAATGATAGCAACAAAAGCAGATGGGGATGCTACTCAAGAATGATGGTTGAGGTGATAAAGAGAAGTGGGTTGTCTCAGAATTGCAATTGTGATTTTCCTGTGAATTGAAGGGATGCTGCTGATAGTATGAGAGTGACGAGCTGTTGCTAATGGAAGAATTGGTGGTGGTAAGCAGAACAGTGAGTATTTTCATGGGTTGATGCTTGTTTTAAGTTGCCAAACAAGAGTTGAGCTGCTATTCATAAGTCACAGGGAATGAAGATGAATGTTAGGAATGGTGCAAGAAGTGTTGGTCTTGATTACATGGGCTAGAGCTTTGGAGGTGTTGCGGTGATCAAGGAATGAATGGGCTTGTGAAGAATGAGCATTGGAAGGCACTGAGATGATGTTGTAGAGGAGCGATGTGTTGCTTAGATGAATGCTAGGTTCTTAACGGTGAAGACATAGATCTGCTGAATGTGGCACAGGAAGAGCCAAGTTGGAACCCAGAAGCCGCAGAATAGATATGAAGTTGCGGGATGGATTTGGTGGTGGCGCGTGATCTTTGCAACTTGGATGTGGTTTCAATGAAGAATAGCAGCTGAGATGAATTGAATGTTGCATGATTGAGAACTGAAAAGAAAGATGGGAATGAATGCCAGGATGTGCAGGGTGTATAGCCACAATGGCTGGAGTTGAAGTTGTGTTGCGCCATCTTGGTGCAGACATTCCCGGCTGGAAAGATGGCAATGGCCTTGGCCACTCGGCCCGTTAAGTTGAGTAAGATCTTGACTTCAGTTCACTCACTTGATGACATCACTGAGTTGAGTCATCTAACTCGGTGATTGACCCGGCTCGACTCAGTGTGCTAACTCGGTTGACCTGACCAATTTGACCTGTTTGACCGGTGATCGGTTTGACTTTGCCGGTCACCTGAGATACATTCCGGTGCCGGATTCCGGCCATAATACCAGTTTTTCGGCGAGCCAAAAATTCCAGAATTTTCTGTGGACTTCTCTCATGGGTGTGAAGACTTGGACTAGGAATTGGATGGAGAATTGGGCTCAAATTTGGAAAGAGAAGATGGAAGAGTTGAGAAAGGCTTGGATTTGGAAATTGAATTGCTAAAGGAAAAGGATTCTATTCCTTGGAAGATTTGGAGAATATTGAAGCCTATAAATATAGAAGTTTTATATATCTTTTACACACCTCTCTACACACACAACACTTGTGTTTTTGCTTTCAATTCTTCTTCTTAATTATTTGTGTGAACTTGAAAATTCTCCTTTTAATTATTTTGTGTGAATTTCAAAAACATGAGTAGCTAATTTTATTATTGATTGAGGATGAATTCCTAGTTCTTAATATATGATTTGAGTTTTGTTTCAATTCTATCTTGAAGTTTTCACATGATTATCGTTTGTTTTTACTAATAGGAATGATTATTCATTCATGGTTGATTGATAGATTGTTTGGGTGGCCAACTAATTGATTTGTTAATTTGATCTAAAGCTAGTGAAAGTTAGGGGATAAGTAATCGTTTCTTGACTCTTTACATAAGTAGCAAACACGAGACCTTGCGGAGGGATTCCGTGGAGCGATTGTGTGTGAAAACAACGTTAGCAAGTAGACCTTGATCTAAGAGTCTAACTACTAATATCAACCTAATAAGTTCATAAATCTTAATGCGTTTATTTAAGTTACATCTTGAGTGATCTACTTCTAGGTGGTTTGGTAAATAGAATCCGGTAATCGAGAACTTCCGTGTCCGGTGATATAAGGGATTTAGGGGTTTAGCACTGATCTAGATGCTTTATCTACGGTTGGTGATAATTTGTGACTAATAACAAGTAGAAAAGAACATAACTTGATTCATTGTTTAAGTAACGAAGAAGGATTCCTTGATCTTGTCTCTCTTATTGCTTTCAACTTTATCTTTTAATTGCTTTGTTTATTTTCTTTTGCTTCATACATCCCCCCTTTTGTGACAATTTTTACAACTAGAATCTCTTGCTCCTCGTGGGAACGAACTTGACTTCCATTATATTATTTTTAATTGAGTGGAAATAAGATATTAATTTGATTGCACCTACGACACGCATCAATGCCCCATTCAAAACCATAGTGTCTCTACTCCATTCATGTACCTCTATATCAGGTTCATATTCAATATTATTTGCACGAGTAGGAACAGATGCACTATTTTCAAAATTCAATTCATTGGGACTAACAAACAATTCATCTCGGAATTCCTCCCTTTCTACATTTTGTAAATGAATCGAGATTCATCCTTAATATCATATTAAGTTGTTCAATTGAAGGGAGTCTTCAATAGTGGGTGTCCTCATTTCGGGGTATTAGGTATATGGTTGTGCATGAGGTTCACTATCGAAGGGAAATACAGATGTGTTGCTATATGGATGACCATGCAATGCTTGTAATTTAAAGCGGCATTATTTTCTTCAATGAGTTTGAGATTTTCCATTCTGATTGCATACAAGAGCTCATGGGAGTACAAAATTGTTCAACATCCCACAGTGGTGGATGATACACGTATGGATAATTATTAGGGTTTGCATATTAAGGCTCATGACCTAGAAAGGTTCATAATAATCCCTAAAATTATTAACAGCATGGTATGTGGGGGTTCATAATGTGAAGCATGCCCGTAAGCAAGTTCCCTAATGGATTTGTGTTCATCCCAGTTGAAGACCAAAATCGACATGATGAGTTATCGGAGACACGAGATTGAGAGATGCACATTAACAATTAAATTAGCGGTATGTCACTCAACTACTCATGCACTATGTTTGCAGGGTTCGATAAGGTTATGCAATGCAACTAGTTGACAAGCATACATGAACATCAATCAACATGTTATGGAAATCAGCGGTAGTGCAAATCACGGGAAAGCATTGCAAAGCTTTTAAGAATAACACTTTCAGTTCGGGGCGCACAAAGACACGCTATTCTTGAAAATTAGCAAATTCAGCCCAAGAAGGATGTTACTCGATATCACGAGAATCATGTTTATGCACACCCGGATGTTGCAGGGATTGGGTGATGCTATAGATAGAACTACAACAAGCAACCAATTGAGCTGATAAGCATGATATATCATTCACACATTCATCAAGGAAAACAAGGGTTCGATAATGGTCAGTAAGCACTTGGTTGTTGGAGCATACATGGGCATCGAGTCAAGAGCATCAATCAATCAATTTGGGCTATCAGACAACTACGCAATGTGCAACTCAGGGGAACAAGGAATTATGCAGCACAAATGTCAAACTATGCACGCATATATCCAATTATCAACAGTCCTTATATAAAGAGAAGCATACACAAAGAGATGACAATTTAAGCAGGTAAAAATGTCTCTCAGGTATCACAGGATAATGCTCAAAAAGATACTTTACGTTGCATGGTTTGGAAAATATTTAGTTAAGCAGCTAGGTTGTCAGGATATCGTGGTTTATCATTCATACAAATATATAGTATAATGAAGTTCTAGAATGACCAACTGGGTTTAGCCACAATAACAACTGTGTTCTGCTCCTTTTCTCTCTTTTCCTTGCTTCTGCAGCAGTATTGCATGTACCTGTGAGCTCAAAGGAGAGTTTTAGTCCTCAGAAATGTGCATGCAAAGCAAAGAATTTCATAGCTAATAGTTGCTTATCACTGATAGTTAACAACTAGAGTTACGGGACATATGATGTGAAGCTGCCTTTGAGGTGTTAGCGAAGATTCTGACTTATAACGAGGGTGATGTAAATGGCTATTTGGATTGGCTTGGGACTGACTAAATATGCGGCTATGGACACAAGTACAAAAGGAAAGAGAAAAATAAAGTGTGATATGCAAAAATCTTGGATATATTACGGGATGATGAATACGTACCTTGGGTAGTGACACCTGCAAAACCAGTCACATCTCTAATGCTTATCCTACAGATGCAAGTTTTGTGAAAAGCTTCGAAATTTAAGTTATGCTAACATAGTAAAAAGAAAGAACTTTTATGCAGAAACAACAGATTTGCAACACCCAATACTACTCGGGATTTAGATAGCTGTGAGAGGGTTTTGACCATAGATGGATACCATAATGCAGGATTATAGGTTCAATGTTCAAGTACTGAGTAAAACGACAGGTATTAACAAATGAACAAGACACTAACGAAGTTATGCTAAAATATATCAACTACTAGAATATCTTATGTACAAAGTGACAGGATGCTGATTACAAACTACGAGAATCACAATAAATTGAAATTCTCGGATGGCGTTATCTTTGAACACTAGAAAACCTAGAGAAATAACCAATGTACAAACTAAGCTACTGAGATGCAAATTAAGTAAGCCGGAACTCTCTGGACTCAAAATATGATGCAAACCACATGACAACTCTGATTTTTAATCTAAATCTAACATATGGTTGCACAACACAAGGGATAAAAGTTTAAACTACTTGTAATTGATCGGCTCGAGTGCGAAAGTTCAAGAAGCAAGCACGGGGAAGCCGTGATGTGACAAATAAGGTTTGCATATTCAAATTTCAACTACCCCAAATCTTTGAGGTTTTTCTTTGTTGGTAAAGCTTAAGACGAGGCTGCGACGGTAACTCACAATGACAAAGATCGACTAATGGAAATTTACAGATGGTTTTTGTATTACAGAGAATTATAAACAGCGAGACTCAACAAAATTATACTAGCTATTTCACGAAGGCTGAAATTCTGATAAATTTAAAAGAAAAGAAAACTACGGACATGCAATGACAAAGTGTTGACTAGAACAAGATGCAAGGCAGTGACGAGGCGGGTGATAGGAAAATGGCAATGAGTTGATGAGCCACGATCGAGAGATGATAGAGAACTTTAACGAAAATATGCACAAATGAACTAACTAAGCTACAACTAAGGGAAAATGATACTTATAAAGTTATAGCTAAAACTACAAGGCTAAGATGCGAGATGTGGAGATATGTTACGAGATGGAGAATAGGATGAGATGCAACCTGCTACACAACTACGAGGTGGTAATGTCTTGAAATTCTAAAGATTAAGAAATCCAACATCATGTACAAACAAAGCCACATGATAACAACAAAGTTCTGAGAAGATAGTTAACTACAACCGAAAAACAACGGAAGACCTAATATGCTAAATGAGAATACATGACTAAGTTCTGACTAACAATTACTGAGGTGATTGAGTGTTACAGCTAGATGCAAAGGCAGTCTTAAATATACAAAATATATGATGATGCAGGTGATAGAAAGAATTAAAACTACAACTAACACTAATCTAATACAATAATTTAGCACATATATACAAGAAATCAAGCTGAAAATCAGCAAAATGGAACCAAAGAATCGAATACACCGCTACCGAGTCCCCGGCAGAGGCGCCAAAAACTTGGTAGGCTGGGAAAAGGTGATGCCTACAAATGTAAACTGCAAGTGCACAGTGTCGACAAGAAACACAGGGCAAGCACAGGTCGATCCACAGAGACTTGGAGTGTGTAAAATTGATTCCAAAGTTTCACTAACTGATTTCTAAGAGGAATGACACAATAGTGGTTTGTTTTGGGTGTTGATACGACTAGAATGTTTGTGAATGTAAAGTAAAATGTACAACAGATTGTAAACAAGGTTGGAGAGCACTAGGGTGATCGAATTCACCTTCTAATCCTATGCTAAGGTAATGTAACTCAAGTTATGTTCTTGTACCTTCCCTTGAAGGTCTCGGGGTGGATGTTTATTAACTACCTTTCACTAACTCCCCCTAGTATGAGTTTTCTTCTTACGGTACAACTCATCACAAGTTCATAAGCTCAAGGGTTAACTACTAATCCTAACACAATGTAACACAACAAGAACAATAACCAAAGATTGATTATCTTAACAACAAGTTAGGGGTTTCATCTACACCCTAGTTATTGAATTAGAACATTATCAAAGTAAGTAAAACACAAGCGAAATTAAGCTTGTTGCACCGACTAATCCGGGCATACCTTTTACATCAATTCTCAACCCTATTTATACAAAATTCTCTTCTAACACTCCAATTTGGAAATTAAATGCAAACCCACTCACCATAACCGGCTGAAATGGTTGTCTCCTCTTCCAATTCGGCTCTGCAACTTCATTAATTCGCTGTTGGAGAAACCCTAGCTCCATCTATCTCAAACCTATCTTATAGGGTTATGGGAGAAGCTATGAAGGAGATAGCTTGAGCTAGAGAGGCGGAGAAGGTGGCTGCTGGTGCTGGTGTTGTCGGGAGAGAAGAAATGGTGGTGGCGGTGTCGACTCTGCATCTGTCAGGGGGAAGAAGAGGAAGGGGGCTCTGGTGTTTCTGTCGGGGGAGAAGAGAGAAGATAAAGTGAGGATGGGGGATGTTTGGTCGATGTGGTCGATGGGTGAAGGGGTAGGTGGCTGTGGTGTTAGGCGGATGCAGCGAAAGATGATGTGCGGGATGAAGCAACCGTTGGATGCGGATGGATCAAATCTCATGGCTCAGGATGGATCGGGCTTGGATTCGGGTTATGGGCCGGGCTTTGGATTGCTCAAGCCCATATCTTTGTAAATGGGTTGCTTCTTGTCGGGTTGCAACTGATGCGCACGCGGGCTGTGGCTTTCTGCTCCATAGACGTTCGTCTCCAATTTCTGCTCTTTTGACTCCTTAATTTCTCCAGGCTTTATTTACTACCTAAAAATACAAAATTAATTAGTACAAGTATTTATTCTTGAAAACAGAGAAAATACATAATTTGGGATAATCTCTGATTTCTAAGCACAAAAGATGAGTTAAATGCCAATAAAAAGGTGTAGAAATATGCAATATTTGGCACTCATCAGTAATCGTCAACCAAAACAAAAATTCTCCATTTATTATCTTGGTGAAGTCTTGCTGATACATGAGCTTTACAACCAATCTTCGAAGTCGGTCCATCATTTAATGGTGTGCTTGACATGGTTTTATGGTTGCATGCTCGAACGCAACTGTAACATACATGTCTAAGAAATCCATTATCTTTTCGTGAAGACCGTTTTACAACAACAAACCCCCGTTGCATTCCAAATTTTCTATAGTATTCATACATGTCTTCTACCGTATCAAATTCCATTCCTATCTTTAAGTCAATTGTCTCACTTTGATCTTTCGCATCCAAAATCTCAACTTCGGGATATCCAGCAACATCACACTTTTCTACATCCATCTCTGCACATTGAGATTGTTTATAAAAAAACGCTATAGTATTATGATTCACACAAAATTTCTCAATATAATTCACCATTAACACCGTAAAGGGAAGAAAAATTGATATCTTTTTTTTAGTAGCTTGT
The DNA here is from genome assembly GCA_023531295.1 of Papaver armeniacum. NCBI lineage: Eukaryota > Viridiplantae > Streptophyta > Magnoliopsida > Ranunculales > Papaveraceae > Papaver > Papaver armeniacum. Next base: position 136,922 of record JAJJWW010016839.1, on the reverse strand, counting down.
AGTTTGTAAAATAAAAAATCTACCAAAATAACCAATGAAATTGAATCCTAATGTATATCTCAATGAAATTGAATCCTAATGAATCCTAGTCTACCAAAAAAAAAAACAGGGAAGAAAAAATATGTTACTTACAAAATTGATAGCTTCACGGATTGGTAAAATTAGTGAAAACCCTATTTTGGCGCCTTTTTTCCCTCTTTCTCGATCATGAGGGGAAACATTACTCTGGTTTCTTTCCTTTCTGCTGATATTAACGAGGGAAACTTTACTCTGGTTTTATTAAGAAAAAAAACGAGTGGTCCACGATAGAGAGAAAAAACAGAGTCAAAATTTTGATTGACAACAGCTTATCCAAAGCTGGCATGCTATCTGTCTCGCCACATGGGCACGGTGTAGATCACGGTGATTTAGTTCGGTGGGTGTAGACTTATTGTTAATTTAATCACCATCAATATTTGCGCTTCACAGTGACATAGTTTCCTTCTTTGGGACAATATAGGACGTGGGGACTGCATAAGACGTGTGAACATCTATAACTTATGTAGGTCTCATAGCTATAATTAAAATACGTTCCTCTCTCCATTAGCTATATTTTTTGCGCGCTGAACCATCCAGCGTTTGCATCACTTTTTGAGCGCCGCACCATTCAGCGTTTCAATCTCGCCGATAGTGCGACTGCGAGCAAATGCTAGGAGAGAGAGGTAGCCAGATTGAGTGTTAACTTTTTTCCCACACTTTTTTCATGATTTGCAACACTTTTTGATATAGAAGTCCAATCTAGCCCATAGGACTTAGCCTTAGTCCAAGTTTATTGTTCTTACCTAGGAGAATGAGGACTCCACCGTTGGATATGTACTCCCTCCGTCCCTATTATATAGGCGGAATTTTGGTTTTTATTTGTCCCACTAAATAGGCGGACTTTGCTTTCCAAGATGAATTTTTCCATATATACCCATATTTATTGTACATAGGTAATTGTGTTGGAGATAAGACAAAGGGTAAAACAAGAAAAAACATACTATAAAATTATGAACCTCATGCAATTTTCTTAATCTAAGAGAATTGTCTCTCTCCGCCTATATATATATATATATGGGACAGAGGGAGTATAATTTTGGTTTGGTTTTATCAAACTGGTCGCCTTTATCCATAGATAAGAAGATTAACTTATCCTGCCATTTGATGGAAAAGGTTAAGACAGATTGATTTATGTTAGGATTAGGACAGATTAATTTATTAGGACCTAATTTTGATAGTCTTATTACTCGCAAAGGTGCTCATCTTCCGCAACTTGATTGTGGAGGTACACATTTCCAACACTTGAAGACAGCTTAATGGAGAAAACGAAGTACTCAAGTCCAGTGTTGATTTATTTAATTTTCTTAGTTTTTGCAGCAATTTCTCTTATTTCCTCGAATGTGGTCCGTGTAAAAGTTGCCTAACATATATATATGACACTTATTTCCTCGAATGTGGTCCGTGTAATAGAAGTTACCTAACATATAATATAATGACACACTTAACTTGCAAGAAAAAGAGGTACCTGGAGCTTCTCCAACGGTAAATGTACGTGCATCATTACTAAGACGTCTTTTAGAGTCTGGTGCACACTTCTTAATGAGGGTGCACGTAACATATTTTAAATAATTTTATCTCTAATCGATAAAGTGGAATATCTTTCTTTCACTTATTTGTAGGTATATAATTGGTTAAAAATATTTCTATTTTTATTCTTTTCATTAATTAATACTTTGTCTTACTCCCTCCGTCCCTATTATATAGGCGGAGTTTTGAAAATTTGTAGTCCATTAGATAGGCGGATTCTCAATTCCAAGATGGGTTTTTCGATACATTACCCTTATTTATTATAAGTAATTATCATCATAATTAAGTTAATGTTTCTAATGTTGGAAATTGTACAAAGGGCAAAACAAGAAAGAGGATGGATATGTATAAAATCAAAGTTTTTTCTTATTTTAAGAGAAACCCACCTCTCCGCCTATATATTAGGGACGAAGGGAGTATTTTACCTGAAGGTTTAGGGGTTTTTTCTAGTACCAAAATAAATGAAGGTTTCCATAATTTTCACACTTTCTTCCTAATTTTACTCTGCATTGGAATCAACCACTAGAAACAAGGAACGAAAGACTAGGAGATTTAAATATTTTAACAATTATTATTAATGGATATATATGGAAAAAAATTAATCTCTTTCCATTTTCTTAATCTACGTGAACACACCTATACCTTCAACTAAATCAGGATGGAGGGAGTAGTAATAAAAGTGTGAAGACAAACTAGAGGTTCATTTAGAAGATGTCTAATATTTTTTAAGACTTTTTTCTCCACACTCATTTCATTGGAAAAGCGCTTAGTAGCCATGAAAAGTAACTAGAAGTACATGCGAATCTTGTTAACTAGGAAATACGCAAGCCCAAAGTTTTTTTTTTCATTTTTTTTTCCATAAAAACTTCAGATATATAGAATCAGACAATATCATTTAACAAGCTTACAATATCATTTTTTTTTCAAAAACATTTTAAATAACGCTCGCTTTTTGGACTCGATGGTTAAGTGTATTGACCTATGTTGAAATTTCAGATCCTGGGTTCTTTTGCAACTGGGTCCGTTACCGCATTGTAATCTCTGCTTATATATATTTAACTTGAACTTGTAGAAGGTTTCCTAAAATAGTAACAGTTTCTTCTGCATTGTAATCTTTGCTTATATATTTAACTTGAACTTGTGGAAGGTTTCCTAAAATAGTAACAATTTCTTCAGTAGGCCTTTATATTGGACCATGAAGGTTTTGTACTCTTTGCTTTCTAGATTGTTTTTTTTTCTTTTTTTCTTTGAAGCATGAGATTTATTAAAATTACGATGAAATTACACGGTTACAACATGACTAATACACGGGGGCGTTTTATGGTCCCAGATTGTTGTTGATAAATTTCCTATCGCGCTGTCGTCTATTGCTTTGTTTGCCATCCGTCTGCTGCCTGGTTTCGTTCCCTATAATTGTGCTTTATGGTGCATTATGGGATTTGGGCCAATCTAAGCTTGGTTTCTGCTATCATATTGCTAAGTACCAAGGTGGTTCAAAGGTCGAGGTTAGGAATTTCAGAAAATTTTTCTTTGCTTTCTAGATGTAATGTGTTGTAACCTTATCTCTAGTATTCGAAGAAATAGTAAACTTCTTAGTTTGTTCTACTAATCCTATTTGGTTTGGATTGATGTTTTTAAAAGCAACCTCACATCTATGTTTCCAAATGAATCATAATATTATTGCAATTTTTTTCACTAAATTGCGGAAACTTTGAATATGAGATTCATGTTTCGATCCAGCTGTTAACCGTATTTGTGTAAATTTGGGAGTTTATTGTGTCCAACGAACAACCAAACCCTATCGATCTTGCGAAAGGGTAAATTATGAAGAGATGTTGTTCTGTTTCCATAGCTTGCATATTGCACATTGGGCACTCTGGTGATATCTCTGGATTATGTGTTACTAGTTGTCACACCTCCAAATGCCTCTGCAAATTTTCTGCGAAAGTGTAATCGGCAGCACAATGGTTCCGTGAATAAAGTTTCACCCAATTGCACTTCATCCTTATAAGTTTGTACCAATACAAACAACTAACTCTTCAGGTTTATCAGCGGAAGTCTTAAACCTTATTTCTCTTCTCAAAACTCATCAAATACACCCCATAATGCATTCAATCTTTGCCATACTTTACCAACAACAATCAGCCAACCAAGAACACTTAGAACATGACACAATCAACTCATTTTATTGCATCAAAGGGAAGAAATACAAAACTTTCCTACTTGGGGACTTATACAGACTTGTTCACCTTTGAACCAAGCCTTAGTCTCACAATAACTCTCCTATTCACTCACATATGCAAACCTCACTCTCACATATGCTCTCTTTACAAAAACCTGCCGAATTTTCCCAGCCTTAGGACTATTTAATAAGCAGCTTTACTTGGCCAAACCATGCATAACCGTTACACACGCATGGGACAGCCATCTGTCCCAAAAAGCAGTTCTGCTAACCGCCAATAACTGTGCTAACTGGCCAGTTCTTCTCCAACTCGCGCCAATCATCCAACACCTGTTCTTGAGCAGTTAGAACTCTTATCCCACGCTTATAAACTCATTTATAACCGCTCCTCTTCATCACGCATCATTGGCATGCTTGTGAAGCTCGTTACTAACTTGCAACCGTCACTTGAATCGTATTGTACCACTTGTTGTGGCATACTGGATTACGCCTTGCGCCAACGTTCAGCCCTCTTGGCCCTGCATGCTTATCATTCTAAACTCATGCATGGACATTCCTTAAGCTTCAAACATCTATGCAAGCTCCTTAGGCTCACTCTAGTTGCTCATGCGTCATATATGCTTCACTTCGTCAATTAGCTTGACAACAACAATGCAACTCTTGCATTACCAACTTGTTTGCATTATTTAAGCTTTGGCCAACCTTGAATATATGCCATAGACCAACTCTTAGTCTATTCTTCACTCTTGCATCCTCCTTGAGCTAGGGACAACTCAATTCCATGTATATGCATCGATGCCAACATCGCATGTTGCATCTGTCACTTTGGCCACGTCTTGCCAATCCCTCAATGAAGTCTTATTTTGTCGGCCAATAAGCTTCATTACTTAGCCAATGTGCTTTACAGTGTAGTGATGTGACTCAATAATGTTGTAGTAAAAAGGTTCGTTGAGACTTGTGAAAGCAAAAGATTTTAGACTTATAAAAATTAATAATAAAGAAAACTTAACACAAAATTGGTTCAAGATATGAGAAAATAACCAAGACACTGATTCCACTATTACACATGAATGAATTACGGTAAATAACCCAAAACTCTAATTTTTTTTTTTTTAATCCCTTGTTTCTTAATTCACAAATAATCAGACAAATCCTCAAAAATTAATTGTATCCCTAAGCATAGATTATCTTAGTACAAAGCATAACCTATCTAATTGAATCACAACTAATGAAAAGAATTTTGCGAACAATTTAAAACTCTGCAAAAGCAGTGATCAAGTGAATTATAAATTATAAATTAGAGCAAATAAGATAGTTACCAATTATTCATGCGTAAATAGCTTCCTCATTGCCTTGGTTGTGGGAAAATTAGCCTCTCATCATGTTGGAAACACGCTCAAAATTCATTATTATTGCTCAAAGGGTGTTTACAAAGATGAAAAGGGAGAAGAAATTATAAAACCGGGTTTGTAACAGTTTTATTTGTTACAAACCGATCTGTTACAGAACAGTGTCGTTGTCACTGTTGATTTAAGTCTGCTCCTAAACTACGACCCTCAGTTAAGTGTCGTTAACACTGTTGATAAGCGACGGTCTTCAGAAGTTTAATGGTCTTCGTGTTCTTCCTTCACAGCAGCAGCAGCAGAATTGTGTAACTTGACTTCTATTGCTCTGTTCTTCTCCAAAACTCTCCGTAACCTTGCTCAAGATCCCCAGAACCTCTTTATATACTCGCTGGGCCAAGAATCATCCATAATAACTCCCAAGATATCTCCATTCATGATTTATATCCTCGGGAATATTTTCTTTCCCCTTTCTCGTGTTTCTGAGCTGTGAAACCTTCCAAAACTTCTCCAGATTCGATAGAATCAAATCTCATAGTACAATATCCTCCCAATACTCATGTACATCCCATAAAAGACGCCAAAGAATCAAACAGAGGCTCGATATCTTTTCTTCCCTTGTTTTGCGAGATTTAACTCAAAACTTCTTTATTTGCGTGCATGAATTGATTACCACCCCTGTTTTGATTCAACAGGTCATTGCCAAACCAAATTTGTGAGAAAATCTCGAGAGAATCCCTCAAAATCAATACATCGAGATACGCAGTGAAAACTATTTGAAACCGAGTTTCCCTTAAATCCGGTTTGAACTCGTGAAGAAGAGGTTGCCCCTATCCCCAGGAATCTGGGGCGCGAATAGCAGGTGGGTACCCCTTAGCTATTAGGCTACCCCTTATCCAACAGTGAGGGTCCGAATAACAAGTGTCCTCCGGGGGGTGCTCCGCATAATTTTTCGAGCCGATTTTTTCCAAAAATGTTTATTTCCAAAAAATACCTACAAACACACAAAACACCGTAATAAGGACAAAAACGAGTACTAACAATACGAAACATTGAGGACAAATTAGACACATAAATGCGTCTATCATGTAGCGCCACTCTTGCGCTTCACTTTGCCTGCAGGTGCCGCTATCTTAGTGCTTGACGGTCTATACAACAAACCGCTAATATGGCTTGCGTTGCGCTATTTAGCTTACGTTGCGTTATTATGGCTTCGCATTGCACCATTACGACGGAGTCTGATTTGGCACTGCAACTCGCGGACGCACAATCATTGTGCTCCACTTGCGATCTGTAATAGATCTCCCCACCTAATCCGTTCAACGTCCTCGTTGAACGCGACCCAGTATGAACACCATACTTGTCTTAACTTTGCTTCACTTGCTTTCAGAACCTTTTCTGAAAATCGACAACTACTTTTGGCTAACCCTTGCCAATGGTCCCCTCCGATTGCATCTGCATCACTTAGCTTTGTTGCTTTGCCATTGATCTCACATCTTTGAGCCACTTCTCGGTGTTGTGCACTACGCTTATGCTACTACTCAAATCATGCATCAATACCCAAATGAAAATCTGAAATTCTTCTTAGCCAATTCCCTTTAGCTTGAATTTCGCCTTGAATCATTTACGCCTAAGTGTTCGCACTGAATGATTCTTCTTTTACTGATCACCACGATCATTACCATAGTCTCACACTTTCCGACTTTGCCTTATTATCATACTCAACATGATAAGGACTTATAAATGACTTGGCCTTGTTTTCAATCAATTTTGCTGGAAACCCGCCTTTGAATTGTTGTTCTCCGTGATCCTCATTAAGCACGTCACAAAGTAAATAGGGGTTCTCTTGCATAAGACACCCGCATTCAATACTTCATGCCTCACCAAACTCTGATTATGCAAATATCATTCAAGAACTCATTTCTATAAATGTAGCCATCAAGTATAAGCTCTATACTTATGTCATTTTGCGTACCCGTACTCATGACAAGTTTTCTTTGCTCAACTTCCATACAACAAAACTATTGAGTCACACGACCCATTTACAAAACTGTGACTAACGATCTCTTGGAAATAACATAGCTAACCCTTTAGTTGTCCATATGCCATGCTTTCAAAGCAAATATGTCTCCAAATACTTCTTTGAACTGCATTGCTAATTTGCTTTGGAAAGTGTGTGTCTTTCTCTAAGGCAATGAGTTGTACCCAACTCATGCTTGTTGATAAAATGATTTCTAACTTGCTGTATTGCTTGCACTGTCGCTGCCCATCTGCAATCGTGCCATTTTGCAATCTCCAAACAACAACATCACTTCTACATCAACTAGGACCCTTGTCCTATGCTTTGCTTATTAGCTTTCAACTTGTCTTGTCATTGCATACGTTAGGCTAAGTATGATACTTGCAGCATCTCCCCATGAACTAGCTTTACATCGTAAATAAAGAGGCAAGACTTTATAAACGAAAACACCTTCATTCATTACTGCTCTTACATGACAATACCATGTACCATTACATGGTTGATCCACTTGATCACTTTTGGAAAGCTAAAACTTCATTAACAAAGCAACTTGCTTACACCAAAGCAAAGTATATACAAACTTGAAGACTCAAATAAAAGTCTGTACAACTAAACTCTACACATAGAGTTTGCAACAACTAACAACTCAAGCTACATAAAACAAGGCCAAAAACACTCCTGTTTTGGCATTCAAAGTGTTTCCAATGGAGACAACATCACTTACTTGTTTTTTTTTTAGCTTAGTTTCTTTTGTCGAAGTTAGCGACCACTTCGCTACGAGGTATCTTCCTTGAACCTTCACTTCGGCCTTCACGAGTCTTGCTAGAATGACTCCCATAATCATCCTAAACTGATACATTGAGTTTCCTTGAGTGGACAGCTTCTAGCGAAGTGTAAACCTTTGCAAATGAAACATCCCCTAAACTTCCGGGATGAAGGGAGCAGTTCCTCTTCCTTAGGTTCATGCTTGCGCTTACTGCCAACAGATCTTTTCTTCCCTTTGGCTTTTCCTTCTCAACTTTGCACATATTCAGTCGTTGTGCTATTGGCAAGCTCTCTTACCGTCTGCATAACCATATGTATAATTTGCGCTTCTTAAGTTCAGCAATCACACTTGAACTTGCGCCAGCCAGAAATTGGAACATCTGATCTTCTTCACTCATGCCACACGTCTCTTGCACCAATGCAAAGAAGTTTTCAACATATGCCTGTGATGTAGTTGTCATTTTTAGCCTAAGTAAACTTTCTCTTGCATACCAAGCACCATTGCTTGGGCAGAGCTGACATCTCAATCCATCTTTCATGTCATTCCATGATATAGGATTGGCATAACCAACAACTTCATCTTCTTGCACCATAGTTCATCACCAAACCTTTACATCACCACCAAGGTTATTTCCTGCGAGAGTCACTTTTTGTCCTTCCCCAGTTCCATTCGCCTTAAAGTATACCTCGACGTCATACAAGGAATTCTCAATTTCTCTAGCATTTCTGGAACCTGCGTAAATTCTTGGCTCGGAGACTCGATTAGAGCTTTCTCCATGCACGTTTTCCCCTACAAACATGCCTTTACTGATTAACCCGCGAATGCTTGCCACTTCCTCAGACATTTGCTTCGCATGGCTTGTTAGTATGGTCTTTATGTCACTGAATTGCACCTTCAATTCAGCCACTTCAGCATTGGTTTCGCAATTCAGAAGGGTTGCATCAGACACCTTTTCTTCTACAACACTTACCCTGCCATCGAATTCTTTAATCAATCTGACGTTCTTCCTTCAAGTAGGTATAGCCTGTCATTTTCTTCAGAAACAAGAGGATTTTCAATGCCATCTGCACTTAAGTCAATGGTTAGATCGCCAAGATCACCATACTCCTCAAGTTGATATAACGTACCCGGTAGTTCTTCGTCGATCATCATGCCATCAGAACTCATTTCTAATGCAAAACTCTGAAAATAATGCGCCACTTACTTGCTCACATGAAAATAGCTTTAGAGAGAAAGAAGTACTAGTGTATTATCCAACAAATACACTCGAACTATGTACCAAACACAGCTCTAATACCCGACTGTCACACCTCCAAATGCCTCTGCAAATTTTCTGCGAAAGTGTAACTCGGAAGCACAATGGTTCTGTGAATAAAGTTTCACCCAATAGCACTTAATCCTTATAAGTTTGTACCAATATAAACAGCTAACTCTTCAGGTTTATCAGCGGAAGTCTTTAACCTTCTTTCTCTTCTCAAAACTCATCAAATACACCCCATAATGCATTCAATCTTTGCCATACTTTACCAACAACAATCAGCCAACCAAGAACACTTAGAACATGACATAATCAACTCATTTTATTGCATTAAAGGGAAGAAATACAAAACTTGCCCACTTGGGGATTTACACAGACTTGTTCACCTTTGAACCAAGCCTTAGTCTCACAAAAACTCTCATATTCACTCACATATGCAAACCTCACTCTCACATATGCTCTCTTTGTAAAAACCTGCCGAATTTTCCTAGCCTTAGGACTATTTATAAAACAGATTTACTTGGCCAAACCGTGCATAAGCGTTACACATGCATGGGACAACCATCTGTCCCATAAAGCAGTCTGCTAACCGCCAATAACTGTGCTAACTAGCCAGTTCTTCTCCAACTCGCGCCAATCATCCAACACATGTTCTTTAGCAGTTAGAACTCTTCTCCCACGCTTATAAACTCATTTATAACCGCTCCTCTTCATCACGCATCATTGGCATGCTTGTGAAGCTCGTAACTAACTTGCAACCGTCACTTGAATCGTATTGTACCACTTGTTGTGGCATACCTGATTCTGCCTTGCGCCAACGTTAAGCCCTTTTGGCCCTGCATGCTTATCATTCTAAACTCATGCACGGACATTCCTTAACATCGATGCCAACTCCTTAGGCTCACTCTAGTTGCTCATGCGTCATATATGCTTCACTTCGCCAATTAGCTTGACAACAACAATGCAACTCTTGCATTACCAACTTGTTTGCATTATTCAAGCTTTGAACAACCTTGAATATATGCCATAGACCAACTCTTAGTCTATTTTTTATTCTTGCATCCTCCTTGAGCTAGGGCCAACTCAATTCCATGGATATGCATCGATGCCAACATCGCATGTTGCATCTGTCACTTTGGCCACGTCTTGCCAATCCCTCAATGAAGCCTTATTGTGTCGGCAAATAAGCTTCATTACTTATCCAATGTGCTTTACAGTGTAGCGCCACTTTTGCGCTTTACTGGCCCTGCATGGTGCCGCTATCTTAGTGCTTGACGGTCTATACGACATACCGCTATTATGGCTTGTGTTGCGCTATTATAGCTTACGTTGCGTTATTATGGCTTCGCATTACACCATTACGGCGGAGTACTGATTTGGCCTGCAACTCTGTGACGCACAATCATTGTGCTTCACTTGCAGTACCGTAATACTAGTATACTTTCCTTGGGAAGAACCTTCTGGTATAGTTTCCAAAAAAATAGCCTAATTCTTGGAATTATTTGCGTTTCCCATAGTTATTTCCAAGGGAAATCACTGTTATCCTCATTAGCATGATTCTGGATAATGATAAAATTGTAAATGTTTTTTTTTTGCCAAAAACCTCAAAATTGATGATGTTTCCGTATAATTTTATCGGTCTTCCTTTATTTGAGGATATAACTAGAATTTTTCTTTTATTTCTGGAGAAAAAAGATCATCTAATTTTCATTGTTACGATATCCTTTAGAATTTATTAGTTCTTGGACTTTTTCCGGTAACTGTTTTTTTTTATCGCTCGTCCTTTGGGGTTTTTATGAATTGGGCATCCAATTGTCTTCGCATATCTTTGTGTTAGCTCCACTTGCCAAACATAATTATCCTTAATAATACTTAAGCCCTTTTGTAAACTTGTCCAAATCCATGAGAGTTCATAAATTTTCGTTGGTTTCATGGGGTTGGAGTTGTACTAATATTTTGCTTCAAGCAATTTTACCCGCCAACTTCGTTAAGAGAGCTATGTTGAATTTATGAGGATTTTTAATACCTAGACCCCCTTGTGATTTTAGCTTGCACATGCTGATCTATGCTTTTATGTATCCTCCTTTATTTTTCGTATCATCTTTATTTCACCAAAAATCTCTTTAAATTCTATCCAATTGATTAAGAGTTTCTTTAGGAAGAGATAGAATATGCATTGGCATGTCTGGTAAGCTTGTAGGATGGATTTAATTAGGACCTTCCTTCCCGCTTGAGATAGTATTTTTGTTTTGTAGCCTTGTAGCGTAGGTGTAGCACAGTATTTTGGGAGAAGAGGTTCAAAAAATTTCTCCATGTTTCTAAAAAAAAAAAAAGGTGTGCCAAAATATCTATCTTTTTTTGTCATCAAAGGAACTTTTAGAACTTTTGCTATTATTTTCCCATGTCTGGGGTGGATCTTAGGGCTAAAATAGATTCCATACTTTTGGAGGTTTACGATTTGACCCGTGATTTTCCCGAAAGTAGATAAAATATCAAATAAATTTTTTACTTAGCCTAGGTCTGCTTTAGTGAACATGAAACAATCATCTGCGAAGAAAAGGTGCGATATGATTGGGGAATGTTTATTTATTTTCAACGTTGAGATTTTTTTATCCTCTATTTCTTTCTTAAAGAGTCTTGATAGAATATCCATGCAGATAAGAAAAAGGTAAGGGGATAGAGGAGCACCCTTTCTAATTCCTCAAGCATTGGAAAATATCGGGTTTGAGAGCCATGTAGAGGGACGGAAAAATAGGTAGTGTATATGCGTTGTAAAATGAAGTCATCCACCAGCTTCGATCTTTCTTGCCATAATCAACATCTTATATACTAATATAAAGAAAAGAGGTAATTGTTTGGTGAAGCCTTTTCACATGACAACAATACCCCATTAACTAAGCTTTTAGTTAATATTTGTATATTTACAGGAATGCCATTGTTTTAAAAATAGATCAAAAACATTAAAACTTAGATATCTTTAAAAATACACATCGAATTTTTGCAAAATTAATATATTTGGAAAACTCTTTAAATTATCTACGTAATGAGTACAAACAAGGATATTAAAATTTTATTGTAAGATTTATTTTCTTCCCATTATTATCAAATTTGGTGTTGTTAAAAGAATCCAATTCAAGCATGTGCATCGCACATGTGTCCTTACTAGTCATCATTATCATCTGTAACTTGAGATCTTCTCAGATTCTGATTATCATCAAACTCATCTTAATTGAAGCTCCGAACCCTAATTTTAATTTGGGGAAGAACATAAAGGGTGAATTGAATCCTTAATTCTTGATTTCAAACTTGGATCTAACCTATTTCTATATCAATTTCACATCCATTGCAGACCCATATCTTCTCCTAACTGATTCTACATCCCTCTCGAGTTCTCCTTGAATCTCTGCCCTAATCTTCCACTCATTCCTCTGAATCGATGGCTGTCTTCAGTTCATTTTCTTCACTTTTTCGACAATAAAACGAATCAAAATTCACAACAACTTCCATAGTCGTTCTTGCCTTCGGAAATAGCTCTTTAACCTTAGTTAACCACCGTGGGACCTTGGATAGCCGGCGTCGGGAACTTTTCTACAGTGAGAGCATGTTGTTGCATCTGTGTAGGAAATACAAAACTCGATCTAGATTCCAGCTGCTAGTTATAAGATGAAAATGATAATGACACCCATGTTTCTGGATATGGGCTACCCATGCTATAAGAGAAGAGACACTCAGACTCGGTGCTTCAAATTAAAGCCTTTAGCTCCTATTTCTTTTCTTCTTCGATATACGACTCAAAAACACCTAGAAAACTCAAAACAATTGTAATAATACATAATTCACAAGAAAAATAGCAAATAACGCATAAACAATAGATAGTAAATAGGGTTATTCTACACCTATCGAATTCCCACATACTTAGACTTTGCTATTCCTCGAGCAAACTAAACTAAACTAAATACATACAACTCCCTTTCGTTGAGGATACATTAGCACGTATAACAAGCCTTTTAACCCCTAGGTGCCCCTAGTGGACGAGTTTTAGTCTCGTGAGGGTTTACGGTATACACACAAAACCTATATTTTCAACTCTAGTTATCTGTGAAAAATTTAAAAACAACACTAATCAATCTCTTTGGTTGGCATATTATCAATGACTACAGGAGGAAGTACCATGATGCGAACCCAAATTCATATGTAGTGATCTACACTACAATACTCGATTATCTCAACCTACAGGATCTACTTTGCAGAATTGAAGCAACCTCAAAGAGGCAGAGAAGAACAAAAACAGTTTTCTAATTTTTCATTGATAAGAAAACGATAAGGCATTCTCAACATATTAGGTTTTCACATGGCACACGTGCCAGCCACACTCACACACTACTAACTATTACTAATTACACCAGTTGGTTACTAGGGGCTGACCTCCAATAGGGGATATGACAATGCCCCTCCTTTACAGCTTATCCTTGTCCTCAAGGATAAATCTTGGAAACTTAGCCTTGATAAAAGCAGTGTCTTCCCAACAATAATCACCTTCCGCAGCATGGGACCACTGCACAAGCACCTGTGGAATTTGCTGACGACCCCGGAGAAGCACGCGAGAATCAATCACCCCCACAGGTTTAACCTTCATTAGCCCATGCTTATCCATGGAAGGTAAGCATGTATGTGGAACCATACCCTGACCAATCTTCTTCTTTAATTGCGAAACGTGAAAAACAGGGTGAATGCGAGAAGTAGGAGGCAATTGCAGTTTATATGCTACCTGGCCAATACGTTCCACTACTTGATAAGGGCCGAAAAACTTAGCGAGAGATTTTAAGGTTCTTACGCGGTTGTACCGAGGTGCTGTCGATACGGTTGCGGGCGTAGATAAACCCAATCACCTACCACAATGATCTCTCAACTCTCCCGTGTTTGTCCGCTTTGTTGCTTAATGCGATCTTTGAGCTTCAAGTAAATTCTGTTGCAACACCTATGCAAGCACCTTGCGCTGATGCATGTAATCTTCAACAGTGGAGTTGGAAATAGAAGAAGAAGAGTGTAAACCAAACTGGGGTGGATCATACCCGTATAAGGCCTGAAATGGTGTGAGGCGGAGACTGGTGTGGTAAGTGGTATTGAACCACCACTCGCAAGGCCCACTTAACGGGCTTGTAGCGCACATGCAACGTAAGTAGGATTCTAAGCAAGCATTAACGCGCTCTGTTTGGACGTCCGTCTGCGGATGATAGGAGGTGCTTGAGGTGCAATGAAGTGCGGCAGCTTTGAATAATTCACGCCAAAATCCACTTAAGAATACCCAGCATCCACTGTCGGACACTATAGTAGATGGAACTCCATGGAGCTTGAGAATAGAGTCAATGAACACCTTGGAACGGCGTGCGGTGTATGGATGGCGTAATGCGATAAAGTGGTTATACTTAGTAAAGCGATCAACAACAACCAAAATTACCTCCTTGCCCTCGACTTAGGCAAGCACATGATGAAATCCATACTCAAATGCTTCCGGGCTTGATCTCGAGTACGGAGTAAGGGCTGAAGTAGGCCTCTTTGGTGAAGTGTGCTCTACCTTATCTGGCTGTGAGTTGCGCATTCGCGTATAAATTTGATCAAATCCTTCTTCAAGCCGACCCATTTGAAATAGGCCTTAGCGCGTTTATAACAAGCTTGTATTCTGAGTGACCGCCAAGAGTCATGGTGAGCAGTTGTAAGAACCTTCAAACGAGCATTACCGGAGGAACCAATGTAGATTACGCCATCTTCTTGGGATAATGCCACATGAATAGGTATAGCCATCAGGATGCCTTTGGAGATAGCATGAGTTTAGGTATCGGTTCATGAGCCAAGTGGTCATCCGCATAACTAGCTTCGAACTTCTTCCAACCACTTGTGGTTGAGCGTGGTGAGGATGAAAAAGAATCCCGAGACAAAGCGTCGGCAACTCTATTATCTCAGACCTTTCTTATAAAACAAGGTATAATCAAAACCAAGAAGTTTAGTTAGCCATTTCTGTTGAAATAGAGTATGGAGCCGCTGATCCATAAAATATTTAATACTCTGATGGTTCGTAAAATTTTTGAAATGAGAGCCCAGTAGGAAGGATCGCCAGTGATGAACAGCCATAACAATACTCAACAGCTCCTTTTCATATGTAGACATTGCCTTGTATCGTAGTCCCGTAGCCGTACTGAATAATGCAATAGGCCTGCCTTGATGCATAAGCACAACACCCACCCCACTATCACTGGCATCAGTCTCAAGCTCAAATTCTAAGGTGAAATCTGGTAAGACGAGGACAGGGGTAGTAGTTACCACCTTCTTCAATTGTTCGAAAGCCAAGTCAGCCTCAGAAGACCAAAGAAAACTATTTTTTTTTAACAGTGCAGTGAGAGGTTGGCAAATGAGGCCATAGTTCTTCACAAATTTACGGTAATACCCTGTTAACCCTAAAAACCCGCGTAACCCTTTTAAGGTTGTTGGTCTTGGCCAATTAAGCATACATTCTATTTTGGCGAGTCTGGTCTGCGACTCCCTCATTGCTAATAAGATGACCCAGATATTCAAGTTTATGCTGACCAAAACTACATTTGCTGCGTTTAGAAAGGAGTGAATGTTGTTGTAGAATAGCCAGGGTTATACGAAGGTGTGTGCAATGAGATGCTAAGTCAGGGCTATAAGCTAGAATGTCATCGAAAAATACAAGGATAAATTTCCTAAGATAAGGTTTGAAGATGTCATTCATAAGTGACTGAAAAGTGGCCGGGGCATTAGTCAGCCCAAATGGCATGACACGAAACTCAAAATGACCATGGTGTGTACGGAAAGCGGTTTTCTGTACATCTGCAGGGTGTACTCGTATCTGGTGGTACCCAGATCGAAGGTCTATCTTATATAAAAAGGTAGAGCCATGAAGCTCAGCAAGCAACTCATCAATGAGAGGAATTGGGTACTTATCTTTTATAGTAATCGAGTTGAGCTTGTGATAATCCACGCAAAAACGCCAGTCACCATCCTTTTTCTTGACCAATAGCACCGGGGAAGAGAACGGGCTGTGGCTAGGTTGAATGACTCCAGAAGTGAGCATCTCTTGCACCAGTGTTTCAAGCACAGATTTCTTCACAAGTGGAACTCAGGGCCGTTGATTTGGTGGGCTGGTTAGGTAGTAACGGAATATGGTGATCGTGGGCTCTCTCTCGGTGGAAGTGAGTTGGGAAGTTGAAATCTTGAAGGAAACTCGTCCAAGACTTGATGTTGGGGGCAGCAATATCTGGTGAAGTAATTGAACCCGATATAGAAGATAACCTGACCAAACAGAACTCGGTTCACCATTTTGCAAGTAGTTTCCTAAATGCTTTGCGACATAAGAGATATACGAGTCAAAGTCTTCCTTGTGACCCACGAGTTCAATATCTTGTCCTCGATCTTTGAAATTTAATAGTTACCTTCTTGAAATCAAATAACATTGGGCTCAAGTCACGCATCCAATCCACACCTAAAACCATATCGCAGCCACCTAAATCAAGAAGGTGCAGGTCATGAGAAAATGTGTGACCCTGCATAACCCATGTAAACCTAGGGCATTTAGCTTGACTCATCATTTTGTTGCCATCTGCTACAGTGACTTGGAGAGTCTGAGTTGGTGTGATAGTATAACCACATCGTTGTGCTGCTGAGGGGTTGAGGAAGGCATGGGTGCTACCACCGTCCACGGAATCGTCAACCCTTGTGTTTTAACTTGACCTCGAAGCTTGATAGTGGTATGAGAAATGTTACCAGCTAATGCATGAACTGATATTTCCATCTCTTCCTCCAATTCCACAATAGTAGGACTAGAGCCATCTGCAATATCACTAGCTTGTAATCCTTCTTCTTCATCAGCCACAATCATGTACAACTGTTGTTTGTTATACTTATACTCTTTGGTGTAAAATTCGTCGCAGTTGTAGCAAAGCCCTTTTTCACGCTTTGCTCTCATCTCGAGAATATGTAAGCTTACGGATTGGTGGTAGCTTAGGGTGGTAGTGGGACTAGTAACCGTTGGGGTAGTAACCAATGGAGTGAGAGTGAGGTGCCCTGGTGGAAGTAGACCGACCTTTACCTAGATAAGCAAACTTATCGGTAACCCTTGGTGAGTCTTAACACCCTATCCATGATACATTCTTGTCTCCTAGCTAGGAAAATAGCCTGTTTGTAAGGTGGTAGGGGTGAACATTTGAACTACCATCCGGATATCTTCTTTAAGGCCACTAATAAAGCTATGAATGAAATACTCTTCAGCCAGAGATGGATTTTTAGCTAACATCAAGGCTTTTAATTCTTCAAATTGTTCTTGATATTCTAAAAACTGTATTAGTCTGATCAAGTTTGTTAAATTCTCCTACAACATTATCTTGACCTAATTCACGAAATGCAAGTGAGACATCTATAATGAAATCTTCCCAATAAAGAGAGCCTTTACACGCTGATAGTCCTGAAACCCAGGACATCGACTTTGCCATCCAAATATAGAGTAGCCATATGTACCTTTTGTTCATCATTTATTTGATGAAGGAAGAAATATTTCTTGCACTTCGGAATCCAAGCTCTAGGGTTGGTGCCAAAGCGAGGAAAATTAACTTTAGGTCTGTAATTGGAGAATTGACCTTCACCCGATTGATGATTTGGGATAACCTGGTGAGAATGAAAAGATTTGTACCCCCCGATTTGTTGCCCGCAAAAATATCGGATCCATCACCGTTTGTTTAAGTCGTGGTGGTTGTCGGAAATGCAATAGATCTATCGAGAAGCGATTTGCAATTTCTTGTCGATTGAAGTTTGGTCGATCGAAGAAGTTGCAATTGATTATCGATATCATCTTTCATCGTCTTCATATCACCTTTAACGAGACTTCAATGATTTAACTTCATCACTTAAATCTTTTAATTCCACACTCAATTTCTTAGTTAAATCATCCACATTAGCTTCAATCGTACCGTCATGCGCCATAATCAATCCAAGGACCGAACTTATCCGATACCAATTGTAGTGATCTACGCTACAACACTCGATTATCTCAACCTACGGGATCTACTCTGCAAGTTGAAGCAACCTCAAAGAGGCGAGAGAAGAACAAAAAAAGTTTTCTAATTTTTCATTGATAAGAAAACGATAAGGCATTCTCAACATATTAGGTTTTTCACATGGCACACGTGCCAGCCACACTCACACACTACTAACTATTACTAATTACACCAGTTGGTTACTAGGGTCTGCCCTCCAATAGGGGATATGACATCATATATAAGTGACAATGCTCTACTCAGAAAGTCGAAAAAACCCACAATGCTCGGAATCTAACTAACCACAATTACATGAATAGATTAAGAAAATGGATATAAAGGTTTGCGAATGTTGACTAAGGTGATGGTGTTTCCCATATCTGTCTGAAGGTAACTGCCAAGATAAAACCTATGAATCCTAATGGATTGAGATACTGGTCTGAGTACTAATATCAACACAGTTGTCACAGTTGGGGTACATATAATCTCTCACAGTTGTCATTGTTGGCAATATAAAAGTACCAAAGATATTTTCCTCACCGTGAGAAGAACGTCCAAAAATAAGACTCTCTAGATTAAGGTATTCAAGATTCTTGTTTCCTAAAATAGAACTTCTAGGTGTCTCACTCATAAACCGACCTAGAGCGTCTCTCTTATGTTCTGGCATACAAGAATTCAGAAAAAAAAAATATGTGCACATGCAAATGCTGGGCTCACTAATTTAGGTAAGCTTGGGTTACCTATAGCGAAATATACCTACAGTCAAAGATTGGCCGCGGGTACGAGGCTGACGCTTGTAGTGTTTCTGATGATAATGCCAGAGGGTTCACCTTACGAAACCACTTGTTTTCCTCACATCGGTGGCGGACGAAAATGCACTTGGTGTGTACGTGATTTATTTTTTTTACAATAAATAAAATACCAAAAAATAAACAAACAAATAAAAAAAAATTACAAGTCCAAAATAATAAATTAAAAAAAAAAAACTAACAAAAATAAAAGTCCAAAAATAATATCTTCGGTTTCCTCTTTTTCTTTTGGTAAGTTCGACTTTCCACCTTTAGCTTCGAGTCAATCCCGCACAACAAAAAAAATACCAAAGACGTAAAATATAACAAAAAATCTAAAAAAATAATAAAAACAGAAATACAAAACCTCAAAAAAAATAATAAACCAAAACCTAAATACAAGTCCACGTCGGCGGTGCCAAAAATTGATGTGGTTATAGAAGTGGTAAGAAAGTTGTCGTTCACTCAGACTTGTGGAAATTCGATTTTAGGCTTAAAAATAGAAAACACTAAAAACAAAGAAAGTACATACACAAAATTGTCACAATATCGAGAGGTACTGGGACTCAGGATTTCACTAATTTTCATACTCATATGGTTCAAAAATCAATTCTACACAGTTATAGCTCATATGATAAAGATTCATTTACTGTGATTCTTTGCCAAGGTAGATTTCGAAAGTAATGATTTCAAATCTAAAGCATGGGACATCCCCATCAATTTAAATCACAATCATTCAATAGAAATCATAAATCAATTCAATTTAATGCAAAAAGTCATATAAAGAATTAATAGAATTACCACGATGGTGAAAAAGGGCTTCCTCCATTGTCCCAGTGATGGAGTTTAGCTCATGATTTCAAACACTCGCTCAAAAAGGTGTTTTATTCAAGAAATTGTATAATACATAGATTTAAAATGTTGTAATGATGTTACAGACGTCACTGTTACAAAGAGATAGTGGTTGAAAGATGATTAACAATGGCTGAAAGTCTTTAGCAACTACAGCCGATAAAATAACTTTTGCAAATGTATCAATGTCTGTTTAGCTTCTTCTTCTTTTCCAGCTATAACATCAGAATCCCGCAACTTCTTATTTTACTCTCTGTAGCTGCTCCCAATCCTCCATATCGACCCCCAAACTCTCGATAATCCCCTATTTAGGTCTTCTCATCCTTTATTTATACAGAGCCAACCAATAAATCTCCGAATAACTCCTCCCGAATCTTCACGTGATATTTTCTTTTGTAGAAAGTTATAGAGAATCTCCTATTTCTCTTACACATCCTGTCAGTTTCCTTGTACGCTTCAAATTGCTTTTTATATATAAGAACCGTATTAAGATGGGAAAACAACCTTTCTTATTTTAAAGCCAAATCCCGTATCCAAAATTGTCATCTCTGTTCTTACCAAATATAACGATATTTTCTCCCTTTTATCTCTTCTACGCATCTTCCAGATCCTTCCAACTTCGCAGTCAAGATACCAAATATACAGAGCGAGCTATATTTCCTTTTTACACAACTTTCCAAAATCAAATCCAAAATCCCAAGAGTTTTTCTCTTCACCCTATTTTACTTCTAATTGAAGAACTGGCCCTATTTAATCGACGAAAACAACCATAATACATCTGTTTAACCTTAGCAAGTCCAGCCCAATCAAATGGTGTAATTGAATCTCTCTAAATCTAGCCCGAAAATTAAATCCAAAACTGACAGTAGACTGTGTTAGTTTCCAACCAAATTTAGTTTTTTAAAATGAAGAAGGTGAAGTGCCCATAATCAAAATAGGGGCGCCTTTAGCAATGGAGTCTCTAGGTGTAAATAGCTATTTGAGGTTCCCTTATCAATTATCAATTGTGTGAGTCAAAACTGATTGACTTTAAGGATCCACAATTATTCAGGTTATTATTATGTGCTTCTAAGTTCTTATTTGAGTTTTTACAGACTTTACAACCTGAACCGGATCTTAGATACGAGGAAATCCAACCCATGAATTTTTTTTATTTGGACCCAGTTATAGAACCTGAACCTGAACCACAGCTAGATGTAGTTGTCTTAAACAGGAAACTAGACAAGGGTGTGCTTTATTTGTTAATTTTCTTGGCATGTTGCAGATTCCTTTTACTTGTGATAGCTCTATTTGGTCTTGATGACCCACAGAAATTCCGGCTATTACTTTATGATTTTATAAGGTGATTAATCCTTTCTTAGTCTGGTTGAAGACTTTAAACTTAGAACTTCTTGGGAGGTAACCCAATATTCATGCGACACGGTAATATCTTTCCTTAACTCTTTTACTTCAAATGGTAACAGTTTCTCCTTGTTCATGCTTTTAATTTTATCTTTAGAACATTGAGGACAATGTTAGATTTAAGTTTGGGGGTATGGGAAAAATATTTTAGTTGCATTGTTAAACTCGAGCCTAGAAATTTATGCTTATTAAGGATGGCACTAACCAATCTAAGTGGATGGAAGAATTTTGGTTGTAGGAGTTGAGGAACCAATCGATTAGATGGAAACATCTAAAGAGTCTATTCATAAAATCACAAGAGCTCATGTGTTAGAAATAACATGATAGTTTCACCATATCTCGTTGAGTCCTTTTCACTTCTTTTTATTTGTTACTGTTTTTTAAACTATGTTTCTCTAAGTGATTGGGTGGGGCTCACAATTCAAGTTGTTACCAATGCTAGGGTGAATTAGAGTGATTGAGATACAAAAAAAATAAAATAAAAATAAAAATAAAATAAAGAAAAAGAAATTGAGACCAGACCATTAGACCAACTGGAATAAATTCAATAAAGTAGACCACTGGAACCCTTGTATATGCCGTTGTGTTGACTAGAGTTAGGATTATCGACCACTTTGTCCCTTGTATATGCCGGTGTGTTGATATTAGTCGAGACTAGTATCTCGGAGTCCATTAGGATAGGTTCATTTTTGCGGAGGCCTTTAGACCGATATGGGAAACACCATTCACTTAGAAAACATCAAAACCATCTATGTTTTTCTCTATATCCATCTTCTTGATCTATCCATGTGATTAGTTTTGACTCCGGGTATTGATGTCCATAGTGCGACTACCTGAGTAGAGCTCTGTGACTCATATATGAATTTTAGTATGCTTGAGTGCAAACTCGTGTACATCAATTGGAATTTCGCATCGTGGTACTTCCTCCCGTAATCAATAAGTATGCCAACCAAGGAGATTCTTTAGTGCCTTCCAAAGTTCTGCGTAGATAGTTAGGGTGCTGGAGTAAAGGTTTTGTGGGTACACCTCACGGTAAACCCTCCCCGAGACTATAACTCGGCCACTAGGGCCACCTAGGGGTTTAAAGGCTTGTTGCATACGCTAAATGCAATCGACGATGCCTGCGACAGTGAGTTAGGATTTTATTTTTATTTTATTTTTGCTCGAGGACTAGCAAATAATAGGTTTGGGGGTATTTGATAGACACATTTTCGTGTCTAATTTGTCTTGATTCTATATATTAATAGTGCTCATTTTTGTACTTATTATGGTGTTTTATGTGTGTGTAGGTATTTTTGGCCAATAAATATTTTTGGAAAAATCGGCTCGAAAAGTTGGTAAAAGCGCCCGGAGGACACTTGCTATTTGGACTCTCACTATGGATAAGGGGTACCCAAATTACTAAGGGGCACCCTCAGGACACCCCCAAGTCAGCTACTAAAGGCACCCCATCAGAGGTTAAGAGGCACTCCATCTCTTTCATTTCAAAAGAATGTTTTGGCGGGAAAATTGGTGTTGTAATGGCAGAATTAGGGTTGATGAGGTGGACCAGTTTTAACGAGATTCAATTGCTTTGATTTTCATGGGCTATGCTGTTTTGTCAATACAATCTTTGGTATGGATGTTTTGTTCGACCCAGAAATTGGCTGCATAGTCGGGTTGGACCGAAACGAGAGGTGATGAAGGTTACGGGTCCTGTGGAGTTTATTTTAGGAATTTCAGGGAGACTAAATCGTAGATAAGTTTCCCAAAGATTCTCATCTATACAAGGAAGAGTTTTAGAGGATTTGGAAAGCTCAGAAACGCGTAAATAAGTGGGCATGAAGAAGAGAAAAAGAAGGAAAGTCCGTGACTTTCTGTGCAAGGATAAACAAGATTTTTACGGGATTAAGCTGCCCTGTTGGCTATAAATAGGCTTGAAGGAAGTCACAGGGGGATTACGGATACTTTGGGGGAACTTTAGAACACAACAGAGAACGAAATCAAGAGTTGCAGGAAATTATTTCTGCTGGTGCACAAGGAAGAACACAAAGAACAAAAGGCCATTCAAGACAAATCGTTTTGGGGTCTTAAAATCAACGAAAAGCAACGAGTGCTTACCACGCAGTTTTAATGTGATTCCATTGTAACAAATTTGCTTTGTAACGCCGATACACCGTTGCAAACAGTTTGTGTTATTACTTTTCACTATTTTAATCAACTTTTGAACCATAAACCAATATTTTGAGCAAGTGATTAATATGAGGAGCTAAACCCCATTGCTGAGGCGACGGAGGAAGCTATTTTTCCAACAAATATGTGGTAATATCTATTTAATTAATTTCTGCAATTCTTTTTATGATTATTTGCATTGAATCGAAATTGAAATAAAGATTTTTGCTAACTCGTTGTGTTTTCACTTGATGGTGCATGCTTAGCTTAGGGCTCTTGATGTTCCATGCTTGAGATTAATAACCAGTATTTTGAAAATCTACTATTGGCAATATTTAAGAATCAATTGAATGTATGAATTGCATGATAATCATTAATATTGAATCACATAAAAGTTGAAAAATAGTGGAAACCTGAGTCTCAGTGCTTTTTATAATCTTGATAACAACCTTCTTTGAGTTTTCTAGTTTTATTTGAATTTTAAAAAATCCTTCACAAGTCTGAGAGGAACGACATCTTTCTTACCACTTTCTACAACAACATAAAAATCACATCAACTGGTAATTACACTTTTCCTTACAGTGAAAATTAGTGGCCACTTCATGCCTATGACAGCCAGAGTGCTAATAATTGATTAGTCGATCTTGGTGTTTCAGATGACCGTATAATCTAACGTGACTCTTCACTAGACATTTTTTTTTCGAGGCATCGAGCGCTGATTTTTATGTGTTTTTTGACAAATTGTGTGTTTGGATGTCTAAAATTTGTACGAGTCTTTGTTATCCATTTGCCTACCCGTTTCAGTCGTGTTTCATGATAATTCTGAAATGTTATTTTTCTCAATAAAATTCTGAAAGGTCACTACTATCTTTCCCTAAGTCTGAAGGTAACTTTTTTGGTTTATTTGTTAGGATATCGGATCAAACTGATCTATTTCTCGAAGCACGATGAACATTTGGTAGAAGATGAGTGTGAGAAAACTCCGGAAGAGAGATTGGATTTTTAATGGTAGTGGGAGTTACCCTATTCTTAGTGGAAAAACATGATGCAGGTTGGTTATCTTGGTGGTGACTAAAATAAACGGTAAATCCTTTTGAAAAATTAGATTAAGTATAAATTTGATAAAATACTTTGTTGTTTATCGTCTGCTTAGTTGATACATGATCTTGCAACATAAGTAGTTTGTTGTATGTCCAGGGACGGAGGCAACAAGGGACAAATGGGGTCCCTTGACCCCACTTAATTTTGAGTTTTGGTTAGAAAAGGCCTGAGTTTTGGTCATTATAACGAGTTGTGGGGGGGAATTTTGTTGTGAAGTTGAAATTTTTATGGCTAATGGGTCGTATTGTCAACTACACTACTCACTTAAATCCTCTTCCATCACCCGTAAACCCTCTAAACTAAACTACATAGAATATATATACTTATTAGTTTGTGTTGTGTAGGATCGCAAGAGAGAGGAGAGCACACGCGGAAGCATAAAACGACTACATTGATAATCAGTTTGGTGTACAATCTCTCATGGCTTAATAGCCTACTTATAGTCTCACAAACTTGACAATCACTCAAACGACTTTCCTAATAAAAACAAACTCTAAATAAAGCACACATTCCTAACATAAACCAAACTCTAAAATAGAACTCTTCTAGAACTCTCTAGAACTCAAAGCACCTTGCTTCTCAAGTAAGCTCGTCTTCCAAATATGACACGCTGTGTCAACTGTTCTGTTGATCCAACTTGACCGCGTCAACTGCAGTGAGTTGATCCCCTCGGTCATGTCAACAACACTTGTTGATCCAAAGCTCAAATCACCATATCTTGGTTTAACTTCCAACATCCTCCCTTAAACCAAGATATCACTTAACGAGAATTCCGTAACCCTCTTCTACTCCTCATCTTCTTCCATTGATCGACGTTTGCACGTCCTTGTCTTTTCTCATTTTCCATTCCTCTTCTTCCATTGATAAACGTTAACACATTCTTGTATTTTCTCATCTTCAAAGAAACCACCAACAAACCCTTACTCCTTGATACTCGATTATAGCTTATCCCAATTTCATGATTCTACCGGAAATCCGTCAATCAACAAACTCAATTCACAAACACAAAATAAATTTCTTCTTTTGCTTAACATCAATCATCAATCACCACAAACTTCTTCATCGCAGCGGAACATCATTCTTAACAAGCTAGAAACACTATCTACTTGTTAGCCAAACACAAAACCAAATTCTTTAACTCATCACCGAGCATTGTAGATCATCTTCATCTTTCTTCACTAAGCATTGAAGCTCAACCTCATCTCTTGTTTACCTACTTCACTCGCAGGATTTCCACTCAACTCTTCAAATTCCACCCTGGAATTTCTTCACTTCTCTAGCCAAATCCCCACTGGGATTGCTTCAAACAACTCTAGCCAAATCCCCACTGGGATTGCTTCACTCAACTTGTAGACTTTACTCACCTACAATCTTGTTTCACGCTCACAACCTTGTGACGTCTCAAACTTAACAACTCATAGGTATTAATCTCCTTTTGTTGTCTTCTCACACATCACCCTTGGTGATTACTTCTCTTTCTTCACAACCTTACTGTTGTTTTTCTACTTCTCTTCAACTTTACTTCTTTATTCCAGTCACGCTATTGTTACGAAACCTTCACACTTCTTTTCAAGATTCTCTCACAATCTTTCTTTTGTTATGCTTCTGCCACAAGCAATAACTAACACAAAGTCTGCCACACTTTGTAAGATATCCAAGTTTCTGCCACAAACTCTTCAACCTTCCAACATGTTTGAGCTTAACAAGATACCATCCTCCCTTAAGCTCAAACATCACCACCCAACTTTCTTTGTCATTCTAAGCTTCTGAATTCGATTACCTTAATCAAACTGTACTAGTCCTGATTGCAATACCAGCTTTGATCCTCTATCAAACTGTACCAATCCTCTAACTATAATACCAACTTTGATTCTTTTGTCTTTTTCGAATCCATGACTTAACCCTTCCAATCAACCGCTCACCCAAAGCTTCTTACTTCAACAAACATCAAATCTGCTATCTGCAACACCTCTTTTGTAACAATTCTTCTGTAACAACTCCTCTATCACACTTCTGTAACAACTGCTCACTGTGATTGTTCTTTGTAACACATCGCATACTGTTACCAACTTCCAATAACACTTTTTTTTAGGAAACCCTAACTTCCATCTCGCAGCACTACGTGCCGTGAGCAGGCATGACTCTCCTTGTCTGTGTTTCTCTTTCCCGTTAACAACAGCAGCAGTAAAACCAATATCATCTACTCGCTGTAACCAGCTCCATTCTTCATCCAGATTATCTCTAACAATTCTGTTCTCTCAACAGCTCGAGCTTCAACCCAGCTTGTCTGCAATCACCAGTACGTCGAGAATCACCAACTGCTGCAACAGCTCAACTTAATTCAAATCAATATCATCATCTCTGCCAATCACATTCCATGCAACAAAAACTCAGAATCATCACGATCAAAGTTTGACTGTATCATTCTCCGGCAACAAAAACTATCCATCATCTCATTAGGGTTCTTCTCTGTGTTCTCACAAAACAGATTCAATCCTATCAATTTTCTTCATGGATTCTTCCATATCTTCCCATAACTACTTGAATTAACCATCTTCTTCTCCTTGTTTGTTTCAAAGATTCATCATAACCCTTGGTATGAACCCAAACAATCTTTGAGAGCAACAGAACATCTTCACTCCCACTGGAACTCGAGAATCAATCCCTTGATAATAACTACCATGATCAATCATTATTAAACACCATCAAAACTATATTCATCGACGTTAACCTTTAGTGAAGAATCAAACACAAGTACGTCTCCTTGTTGAAGACCTAACTAAACTTTGTTTGAAGCAATAACTTCTGTCAGTGTTGGTTACGCCTTCTTTCTTTTGTCAACCTTCATCTCTCACGGAGACAGCAACAAGTTTTTTTTTTAAACTCTTGAATTCTAGTGATGAGACAGATCAACACAACTCTTTTTCACCTTCTTGTCCTAGCTCGTACACAGCCAGACCTTCGCACAATCCTTCGTCTTATTTCAGCAAAAAACAAACGCCACTTTAAACTGCTTTGAACTCCTTTCGTCTTCTTGGTGAAGATATACCAACACAGCAACACGTCTTGCAGACATTCAACTTCTTTCTTTCTTACGGAAACAACATCCAGCACCGCTCCTTCACAGCTTCAAACTTTTTTTTAAACTTCTTTCAAACTCTCAAACCCTAAAACGAAAAAAAACAACAATGGAACTTCTCTTCTTTCTCCTTCTCCTCTCCCTTCCTCTCACCTTGCTATGATACCAAATGTAGGATCGAGCAAGAGAGAGGAGAGCACACGCGGAAGCATAAAATGACTACATTGATAATCAGTTTGGTGTACAATCTCTCATGGCTTAATAGCCTACTTATAGTCTCACAAACTTGACAATCACTCAAACGACTTTCCTAATAAAAACAAACTCTAAATAAAGCACACATTCCTAACATAAACCAAACTCTAAAATAGAACTCTTCTAGAACTCTCTAGAACTCAAAGCACCTTGCTTCTCAAGTAAGCTCGTCTTCCAAATATGACACGCCGTGTCAATCTGTTCTGTTGATCCAACTTGACTGCGTCAATCGTAGTAGTTGATCCCCTCGGACCGTGTCAACAACACTTGTTGATCCAAAGTTCAAATCACCATATCTTGGTTTAACTTCCAACATGTTGTAAGGGTATGGGGTTTGTTAATGATGACCTGAACTTAAAACATAGCGTATTGTTGGCTAATTTGATTGCTAGTGGATCCTTTACATTCTGAGCAGCATTTGCGAAATTTTTTTAAATATTAAGTGGACTGATCGAATCATAACTCGTTGTATCACGCCTTGGTGTGTTAATTTATGTAGGTATATTGAACTAATGGGACTACACACCATTTGCAAAATGTTTATAGGTCTCGTATTGAACTAATGAGACTTGGACCAAATCTGCACTTAAAGCTTAGATATTGTTTACAAACATAACATTTTTCTCAAATATGTTTTTTCTAAA
The DNA here is from genome assembly GCA_023531295.1 of Papaver armeniacum. Lineage (NCBI taxonomy): Eukaryota > Viridiplantae > Streptophyta > Magnoliopsida > Ranunculales > Papaveraceae > Papaver > Papaver armeniacum. The sequence goes on along the minus strand of JAJJWW010016839.1, from coordinate 108,433 downwards.
CCGTAATTTCTGTTTTCGAAACAAAATTTGTTATTAAAATTTTGTTCATTATAACATTCATTATTCTATATAACGAGTACTCTTTATAAGCAAATCACAGTTGTCCAATGGTATTACGATTTGTTCTAGAAAAATCATCGTGGCCTTGACCGCATAGCCAATTAGTAACATTCTAACCATTTCGTACCTAAGAAAAAGTTACGAATCCATTCATGTTTTTGTATAATGGTTGTTGCAGTTTTATTTAATTTTTATACTATTGTGCAAGGTTTTGTAGTACCTTAACTGTAATTTAAATATATTTTGGAAAAAAAATTGGTAAGTGCTAGAGTAAATTTTATTCGACCCTAGGGACATAAAAGCGATGGCTTCGTCACTGTGTATGTCAGTTTACTGCTAACATCTGCAGTAATGAACCTTATCTGATTCATGATATTTTGGTAGGATTGGAATTATTTTCTCCCTGGAGAGTATTCATTTGTTACGTTTGCCTAAGCCATTACCAGATTTACTAGAAGCTAAATTTGTTTTATATTGTCACAAGCGCCAATCAGTTCCAGAATGGATTACCTAAAGTTGTGTACTGCAGTTTTCAGGATCATACAAAAAGTATCGTCGATTAGTAATGCCTTCGGACAAAATGACGGGTAGGCCTACGAAACGTTGAGTGAGATGGACTCAACAGACAATGATTTTCATATTTCACTCCACTATAGCAAAGCAACTGATCGAGGCGGTACAAGCTAATGATGTATAATGTAAGATCCACCTAATGGTCACGAAACGGCTAATGTGGTGTATGCAGAAGTAATGTCAAAGACTCAAAGGGTATGTTGGCGGCGATTAGGATATACAATAAATACAGAGGGATTACATATTACACGTAAAGAGAACAACTTCTAGCAAGTTTCTTTGGACGACGAAATGTAAGATTCACTTAGATTTTTTATAGGTACAAATATGAAAGTATTACTCATCCTTCAATGGAGTTTACTAACCTCATGAAAAATATGGAGAGGAACTGGAACAGAGAAAAGATGCCAGCCAAAACAAGCGATAACTTACTTTGTGCATGACTTCAGAGATGGCGAGTATAAATAGAAGAGTGGGTGCCTGTAAGCTTAGTTAACCATCTACATTTCTTTCATTTATTTTAAATATATTATTGTGTAGTTGAGTTGCAAAACTGGGATTCGCATTGTTGATGAATGATTTCGGAAACGAGAACCTTTGTTGTAAATGATTTCTTTCATTTATTTCCTTAATCTCATGAAATTCCTTGATTTCATGATGTTTCCTTCAAATTATGAAATTCCTTCAAATTATGGGAAAATACACAAAAATACATAAAATTAAGGAAACTTGTGGGACCGGGCCCAAGATGGCCGGTCATGCCCTAGCAGGTCCCACGAACCTCTTATTTTATTATTATTATTATTTTCATACTTCCTTGATTTCATGATATTTCCTTCAAATTATAAAAATTCCTTCAAATCATGAAATAATACATAAAATAAGGGAAAACTCACGGGACCGGGCCCTAGCCGGCCAACCATGCTCAAGCCGGTCCCGCACGCCCTTATTTTATTTCCTTCATCTCATGAAAACTCTTTGATTTCAACAAAAACTCCTTGGTTTTAACAAATTCCTTGGTTTTATCACATTTCCCTAAAATCATGAAAATATTATAAAAATTGGGAAAAACGTGTGGGACCAAGCTCCTTGGCCGGCCGGCCATGCCTTGGCCATGGCCAGTCCCACACTTCATGATTCCTTCACTTTTTTATTATTTTTCCTTCATCTCATGAAGTTTTCACGATTTCATCAAAAAACCCTGATTTCTTCATATTTACTCAATTAATTGCTCAAATGCAATCTGAAAATATCAAAATTCTCAGAACTGAGATACGAACACTTTGGTGATGTGAGAATGTTACCTTGACCGACCAAGGTTGGCTCTTTGGCTTGCAAGAAGCCGGTCTCACGTATTCTCATGATTTGACCTAATTTGCACAATTGCACGTAGTAGGTCCAAAACTCTTCCAAACAACTTGGAACTTCATGGAATGATCATCATTTGATCTCGTGAACACCCAGGGACGGTTTCATGACCCCTGGGTCGGTCCTTCATCTCTTCATAATTAATTAGGTTTTATCACCTAAGGTTCGGACGAGCATTATTTTAATAAATGATTAAACCAGCATTTAATCATCCTTTCATCAAATCAACTGGTCTTCAGGAGACCTTGATATTTGCTCACATGAGCATATGGGCGCTACATGGTTGATCCATAATCCCATGTAGCCGGTCCCTCCTTCACTCCATGGTTAATTTTCAATAAATCATCAGTTAATCATCAATTGATCAAATTAGGGTTTTGAGTCCAAGGTTCATGATTCCATATTCAAACACTAATAATTTTACGTTGATCCCGTGATCAACATTTTATTTATCATACTCAGTTCAACTACCAGTATTTTAATTAATATTTTATTTGGTCATGCTACCATAATTCATCAAACGAGCAATATTTGCTCAGATGAGCAATACCTGCTCAAATCAAAGAATATTGGTTCAACTATCAATATTCAACAATTCATCGAATAAGCAATATCTCACGTTAACTTATTCAAACATCATATCTCTGTCTCAACATACATGTTCAATTCATAAGTCTCAGAACATTTCAAAACCACGTTCGACTCAACAATACAAGGACTCATCGTCCCATGAAGTCATGAAGTCAATAATCGACTAAATACACGTCATTTTTTGCGAGACTCCACAATCACATGAGATCAATTGTGTTACATGGGGGATATTAACTAGGGTTTTGGTCTGGAGGTCTACAGCACGTGTGTTCATACACACGATGAGAATGTGAGCAAGTCGTGCAATTAGTTGAAGGGGTTAACAAAGTAGTGGATGGAAAATCAACCAAGTCTCCGCACGTTGAGCAATTGGTTTTAACACGATTTCCACTTTCCCATTCTTTGATCCCATCAACTGTCACACTTCATGAGATCGTGGTGTTTTCAATTCCAGCAATATAAATAAATCTCTGAATCATGATTGAAACAAGTACAATCTCAGGTCAAACAAACAACACAATATTAACAATCCAACTCTCAACGGAGCAAATTCAATCATTTAGAGTTTATCTTATTTTCGAATACACAACACACCTACAATGTTTGATCACCATTGATCTCACACATTTCTCAGCTTTCCTCCTACAGATCGACCCATCCTCTCTTGTGACTGAATTTACTCTGGAACGGCCATTCTCTTGGTTTAGGCCGGAGTACTACTGATTGATCTCTCGAATTCAAAGCACTCCCTTATTGCAGTGCATCTGTGTGAGGTTAAACATTTCGCTCGGTTCAAGGAGTTTCCTTCGCACGGCCATCTCTTCAATTCCGTAAAAACCAGCAAATCGTTTTGCTCCATCTACAGATTGGCGACCACAGTGGGAGATCATTCTCTCGGTTGCAATCTAAGTTCTCACAAAGATGGTCGGTCTTAGGTCTGGTTCAGTTACCAACCCGGATTCAACACCCGGTTCTAATATTGCAAGCTGTAGTGGTACTGCTAACACCACACCTTCGTTGCGACCTGCCACTACCACTCCTCTGGTGCAACCTGCCACTTCCACTCCTCCGGTGCAACCCGCTACTACTACTCCTCCGAATTCTGGTACCGGCACTGGAGCCATCAATAATCCACTCTTAGGTTGGTCTCATGAAGAAGTCAGAAAATCCACCTACCATAGGTGACCTTATGAAAGTGAAAGAGACTCTTGCCAAGAATCAGACTGATATGGCTTCCACTCAAAATGAACTATTCAACTATCTCAAGACTCTCACAGACAAGATGTCAGAGAAAGCTCAAGAGAAAGGAAAAGCTAAAGAAAAGTCTTCGACACTGATCCCGAAGTCACTCCAATCCATGTAGTAGATGATGAGGAAGTTCCCAAGGCTACAGATGATTCACCAGGGAGAGAACCATCCAGTTTCATCACTCGTGAGGACCTGGAACGCCTCTTGGAAGATCTTGGAAAAGATAAGACGCCTTCTGTCCACCATCACCAACCTCCATACCCAACTGCTACGCAAAGGATTCCTCTACCAAAAGGTTATACCTCTCCAAGATTTACTCTTTATGACGGAACGGGCAATGCCCGAGAATATGTTTCCCGATTTCTGGAAGCGTTGGGAGAACATGAGCACAACCATACCGTCCATCTCAAGGAATTTTCAAAGTCTCTGAAAGGCAGAGCATATACCTAGTACAACAACATCGCACCAGGAAGTATCAAAAGTTGGGGAGAAATAGTTAATGCTTTCTACAGAAAATACTTCTTCGTTTCAGAGCAGATCACCCTCTCTGACCTCGGAAGGATGTTTTAAAGGAGCAACGAGCATCCCAACGATTATGTGAAAAGATTCAGGGTTCAAGCCTTAGATTGCCATGATCTGAACGTCACAAAACAACAACTCATGGATTTGTGCATAAACGGAATTATTCCAGTCTACAGAGCCCTATTAGAAAATCTCAGGTTCCAGACCTTCTCAGAACTTCATGAAGCGGCCAAGAGATCATCAGCTACTGCGCCTGCTTTATTAGAAAGGGCAAAGACTACAAAATCTTAAGAACCACGAGAGACTCGAGGTAGCAGATGTTTAATCAACAAATAATACAACCTCCAACCTTCCACAAATGCTATTGCGGAAGGGAACAAACGAAAGTCTGAGCCACCGCGCAAGCATGCTTCCTCAACTCATTTAAAGGCACCAAGGAAAGATAATACACAAAATCCCGCTCAACACACAGAAGCTGATCCAGAGGAACCTGACTTCCCCTGTTCCATTGAGGAAGTTATTGAACTTCTAGACGCCTGGGTTCAAGACGGCGCGATCAAGCTCCTATATGTCAAGAAAGAACCGACTGAAGAGGCCATGGAAAATCCTCGTTACTGTCGCTTTCATAGGTTTGTCAACCATCCCACAAGCGATTGCAGAACCTTGAAGCGCATATTCAAAGAAAAGATCGAATCAGGAGAACTCAACTTGGGGACTGAAGGAGTGCACAGAGATCCTCTCCCTGTCAGAACCTTCACTTCTGAACCACCTGTCAAAGAAGCAGTTCAATCCTTAATTGAGCATATATGTGAATTGCTATACTTGTCAAAAGCCCAGAGGGGAGACATGTTCGCTGCACTGAACCACATCGTGTCAGGAAAGCGTTTGTTGATTTAAGAAACATTTCCTGAGCCGCCCTCAACAACAGATGAAGAAATGTACGACTGGGGACTCCTCACCACAGTCCATCTCAAGGGAAACGAGTTCAAACTAGCATTGATTGATGTTGGCACCGCTGTTAGTATCATCCCTCTGAAAACTCTCAGAGCCGCTGGTATCACACGACAAGAAGCCCTTCACGCTCCAGTAACAATCACAGATCATGAAGGAATACCCAAAGATGCTTATGGCCACATCACCCTCAAGGTGAATATAAACTCAGCCTGGACAGAAACAAAATTCTTCATAATTCGAGAAAATCCAGGATACGATATGATTCTTCGACGGACATGGATTCACGCTGGAAATGTAACATCAACACCTTCAGTTGCACACTTTTCTGTTGAAGAAATCTCTGATTCGGAAGAAAAAAAAGAAGATACTTCACCATTCGACTATTTAAAGGAGGTCAGAACCTTGACAGAGCTAACACAAAAACTTGAAGAAGATGCAAATGCTTTCATCAGAAAGTTTCGCACCCAGGCAAGTCTCATTCCTCCTCATGTGTCTATATCATCAGTTTTCAAATATGCTTATTTGGTCAAAGGACTTTACTCCACCAACAACTTAGCAATTACCAAAAGCTACGAGTGGATAGTCTCACCTCAGCAGTATTACACCGAATGGTTACGCTCATAGCATCTCCATGTTGATCACCCTATCAAGAGGTTTATTGATGAAGATATGGCTAGGCACGAAAAATAATATGCTGGATACTCTACCCTACACGAGTGTCCGTATGTGCCACAACCATGGAATCAACAAAAAATATTCAAGGCGCGAACTACTAAACCCAACAAATTCAAGGAAGGGGATTTGGTTCTTAAGGCAACTAAATGAAATCTCCACTCTGTAAGGAGCTCCAATTTGGAAGGACCACTTATGGTTGCTAGGTCCATAACCGGAGGATACTACAAATTGATCAACACAGATGGCAGAACCCTACCCGTAATTCACGAGAATTGGCTTAAGGCATTTGTCTGAAATCATTGGGCATTCGAGGTACTGGACTTTTGAACACTCATGATGTCTGGATTTGGCATTTAAGATTTTCTTTCATTATATTTCAATTCCTCCAAAACGTTTGCAATACTTGCAATCAGTATTTGAATTCAGCAATTTATCAAAATTCAGTTCATTTTACTTAAAAGAAAATCTCTACTAAATCTAAAACAAAATCCTCAATCGTCTACCAATCGGCCAATATCAAAAGCTAAATAAAAAACCTCACATCTCTCAGAAGTTCAGTTCAAGAGATTATGAAAAGAAATTAAAGGAAATCAGCAAAGAAAGACTTTCGCTCCTCTGCATCCTTCAAGACTTGTAAAGCTGCTTTCTCCATGTTTAACTCTTCAGTCAGCCTGGCAATCTTGTCTTCCTTCTCCATCACAGCATCATTGGGAAAGGGTATGTTATTATCACATGAGTCCTTAATAACATTCATCTTCTTGCGAAGCCACTTCACGTTGAAGCCAAGTCTCTCAAAATTCTCCAAGTTGAACTACCAATCAAAGAGTACATCTGGAGTCACGCATTTCTAGCTCTAGTGCATATATCTCTTACAACACGCAAGATAATACTTTCTTGCATGGTTAAGGAATAAACACGCTTTGGGTCTCTAGTAATGACGATGTGACCAAATTTCTTCCATATTTTCTCGTACAAGTTGGCATATCCAATGGGAACGCTGAATCCACCCACTAGTTCATGATACGGGAGTGAAGCGTCAAAGGGAGGATCAAAAACAACTCCTGCACTTGGATACTCATGCAACACTATACAATTCTCAATTACTGGGGCAACTTCTACAATCGGGGCAACAATTTCTTCAATATTCTCTACTGGTATTTCGGTTTCTTCTATCACTGAAGCAGCAACAATCTGGGTTTTCGTAACTTCAGTGAGAATATTATCATGGCCTTGAAGTGCAGAGATATTTGCTTCATTATCAATAACCCCTGGGTTGCTCGTTTCATCATTATTGATTCCTTCGTTCTCAACTTCGGTATTTTGCACCTAAACGATGATTACATGAGATTAGGATCATCCAAGCATGAAATCAAAAGAAATCGTAAAATATAGCATACAAGTGTTTTAGCATCATCAAGGTTCTTCATTCTACATGTTATATGTCAACAAATAACGTGAAAGTCACAAAAACATGTTTTACAACAAGCCCGCCTGAGAAGATTTTACACTCCCCTGTACAAAACGGTGAACTGGTAGCAATTGGTGAAGAATTAATGGTTTAGTTATATACCATTCTCTTCGTATGGATGTTATATACAACATATAAAAATTTCATAGCAATCGGATAATCTAGCAGGAAGATGTGGTCGAAACATCGGGAAACATGCAATCTGAAAAAATTCTGGAAGTCTCCTGGAAGTTTACTGTTTCGCCTTTTTCAGGTCCTAAACGTGCTCAAAACTCAAAAATATTCCTAACAAAAAGCTTGGAAATTCTCTGGGCTTAGGGATACATATGCGGATCACGAAAATCTGACGTCGGACGAAGATTCTATGGCATTTTTGCTAAGAGGCTGAGTTCTGAATTTTCTGGTGACGTATTTTCGGCAAAGCTTTTTTATATTCACATGCATTATCATTCATTCACTCATGAATCAACAAGTTTATGCTCCTATGGATAAAATACAAAGAAAATACTTACTTGGGTGGTCTCTGAAGCATTCGAAGGACCAGAATTGCTCGCATCGACATTGATAACACCATTACTTTCATTCGGTTTCAAACTTTGGGAGTTTCCTTTGTCGCCATCCTCCAAACGAGCATCATCAGTGCTCTCCACTTCCATGGAGACATTCTCCCGGAAATATTCTCAACGATTAGCATTTTTCATCTACAAAGCATCATGGTTCATCATAGAGAGAAATACTTACAGCCTCTTCCTCATCATTCAAATCAGAAGTTGTCCGCCCAGCAGCAGAGAACTGAAGACCGTCAATACTTGATGGATTGAAATTATGCAACGGAATAGAAAAATTCGTTTTCAAGATCCCAATTACACGGATGAGAAAAGGTCATGACGAAAGAGATATTGATAAACTCACCAAACAAGTCACTGGGGACTTTATGGTGTTAGGTATCTGTAATTCTTACTCCTGCCTTCTCCACCATGAACAGTCGCTTCAGCTTCCGAGAGGTTTACGTCAATTTGCGGTATTACGTTACGATCGCCCTGTGGAAAAGAAAATATTGATGCAACAATCAAAATACAATCATCATAATCTTATGAAGACCTTGTAAAATACTTACTTGCGAACATCCTGGAGATGTTTTCCGTTTGTCGCTACCAGGGAAATGCTTCAATCTTGGTCGAGTAGCAATCATCTCAGGAGAAGGAGGCTCCTTCAATAAGGGTTGGTTAAATCTCATGAAATCAAGTAAACGCTTGAGTTGTTGATCCCAAAAGTTTATGTAACCCGGAGTTACATATGTGGCTCTCTCAGAGTTGGGGAACCAGAATTCACTTCCTTCCACATGTGTGCGGTCCATACGGGTCATGAGCTGTTCAACTGAGGGTTTCCTTCTTCAAAAAGTCGGAACACACTGATCCATACCCATTTTCCGAGCCGCCCTATCAATATTGTATTCTTTCACCAAGAATTCGCCATGTATTATGGACATCAGATGACCGGGGGTACAACTTAACATAAAAGACCTCTCGCCGTCATCCAAATCAGCACCAGATTTCAAAGTCATGCTCTCTTCATCATTAAAAGTTCTCAACTGAGATATGTGAGGGGGAACTGATACCCATGGGCGGAAATTGAATTCAGATTCACGATCCAGAACATCAACGAAGCGAGTCTTCAGTCGAGGTTGCTTTGTGGACCAGCGCATGATCCTGGCATTAGTTTTCTCAGAGAAAACATGACGAGCATCAGTATTCAATCCTTGCAAAATTATACGTGGAATAAGTGCATAATTCTTGAAGTGCTCCCACATCGTGAGCTTGAAGAAACATTGTATTAGCATAACATTCAATCTTCATAAAACCGTTTGAGATACTAGAGTCCATGATCAAGGAGTCCAAATTAGAGTACAAAGAACCCAGGAACAAGCTACCTATTGGGATTTTCTCGCCCTGAGCCATCTTAATCGCAAAAGGAATCATGAACGGTTTCAACAAGTTTCCAGCATCTTCAAATACGTCTCGGGACATCCATAAACACAAGAAAGCAGCAATAGATAATGTACCGTCAACATGCCACTCCAGAGGAGTATCTCTTGGCCACCAGTGTATTAACCAATGAGCATAACAACCTTTGCTGCCAGACGCTTTAGTGATCTCCTCCATCGTGGTTATCAAGATGTTAGAGATTGCAACTTCCTCTGGTGAAGAGAGATTTTCAGGAAGATTGCCTGTGATTGGAAGATGCAACAAAGCAACTACATCTTCTAAAGTAATGGTGAACTCTCCTCACCTGCATATAAAGGAGTGAGTTGGAATACACCATCGAGCAAGTAAAGCTACAATACCTCGCGCATCATGAAAGATGAATAAATCTCCAGAAGCCTGAATATCTCGTATTACTCGTGCATCATGCAACTTAGCTCGAACACGAGGAAAACCCAGCATGTACCTCGCCCATCTAAAAACTTTTCCAAGGGCCGTCGAGAAAGCTTGAATTCAATGATTGATGCAGAAAAATATCCTCGTTCGAGACAGAACCGAATAACTGCCTAAGGAGTCACCATTTTTTTTTATGAGTAACCTCTCTGGGATTTATCAGAAGACGAAATGCTGGAGTTTTGAGACGCTTTTCAGGCCCTTGAAGAATGCATCCTCTATGTTCGGAACGTTCTTGATTCCAGGAGTTTCATCTTCGCCAATGGAAGTCTCATTCGTGCATGAATCATCCCTAGAGGCATCATTGTCTATATGTGTTCTTCCCTAGAAGCATCATTGTCCACACACATATCATCTCTGGAAGCATCGTTGACTTGAGAATCAGACATCCTTGCAAAGTAGCTATAACGTGCACACAATACTTCGCTTCAGTATACCTTTCATATAAGATGCAAACGTCTACAAAATGGTAATTCTCAACTCTTACCTTTTACGATTCCACTAACAATAGTGATAGTAATGCTAGAGTTAACACTTCAAAATCGTTCGTCTCTTTGAAACCTACAAAAACGAACAAAACTCAGATTTTCATAAAATCATGAATATTTCAACTGTGTGAACATTCACTACGGAATTATGAAAACTAAGGCATTATTTCATCATAAATAATTGTCTACTTCTAAGTAATATTACACAAAACTCAAGTTTTGACTTTAAAGAAAATAATAATATATATTTTTACATATATATAAGAAAACGTGATTCAATCACGTAAATAAAATATATATATATATATATATATATATATAATATATATATATATATTTTTTTTGACGTGAGCAAGGCTCACTAAAATAAAATTGTGGACACTCCACGATTTTAGCAAAAAAAAAAAAAAAATCGTGAATACTCACGGTTCTATATATATAAAAAAATAATCTTTTCCTTCGTATCGTCATACGTCTTTGAAACGAAGGTTTATTCTAATTTTTTGAAAACTCACACATTATAAGATAAAGTTTTGATTTACATGAAAGCTCATAAACAAAATTTTACCACTGGACACAAGTTCATATATATAAAAAAAAATATGTTCGTATTATCGTCATTCTTTAAAGGGAGGGTTTATTTCGGTTTCATGAAAATTCACCTTTTCATGATAAAACTTTGGTTCACATGAAAGCTCATAAACTTAGTTTTATCACTGGACCTAAATATTCATATATAAAGAAAAAATGTCTACTAAGTTAGGTATTATTAATGGGTTCTCAAACTAACGATGAAACGAACATACGTTTTCTAAAATAAGGGTTTTCAACAAACTCACAATCGTGTATACACATACATATAATTTCAACATAATCAAAGCATGAACAACTCATGAAAACATCATATATATATATATATATATATAATTTCCGCACCTGGTCGGCGTCGGCCGGAAACTGGCCGGACGGTGATCGGACGGCGACGGCGGATGGAAGAGCTCCGACGAAATTTTTCTCTCTTCCTGTTGCTGGCATGAAGGTGATGGAGAGGTGATGAAGATATTGGTCGTGGGAAATAAAAAAAAAAGGGATTAATTCCTTTTATATCAAATTTTATTTCCAAAACCTAATTTTCTAAGGATTTCCTTATTGGGCCCGGCCCGCGAATCCTAAACGACCAAGGTCTCGTCATCAAAATCAGCGGTTCAACACCAATTTATGTCCACCAAATGACTCTCTATCATGCCACTGGGATCTTCGTTCAAGTCATGGTATGCTCGTACTATCGAAATCCGGTAACATCTTAACTTACGACTAAGTCCAATTACTTATATTGTTTTTGACCGGAAAATCACCATTCAATGCTGACTGAGGAACATGGATTTCCTCACTAATCAGGGGACTTAATGTAGATGGTGGATTTTCGACAGAGGCTAAAATCATAAACCCATAATTATAAATAGTCCTGATCCAGCAATCAGACGAACATTGAGGCTGATGTCTCTTATCGAAAGTATGAAATCTCATGCCACAAGAATATCTGACTGAGAATACTGTCTCTCAGAGTATATATGGATATGTAGTCTCTCAGCTGAGGCAACGACATATATCACGAATACTGAGCAATTTCACTAATTATTTCTATATAGAAATGAAGGATTAGACGGCTCCTAGACAGCTTGCCTGCTAGTATAGAGCAATAACGTCTTCAAGATGTAACAACGTTTTTCCAAACTATATGAAAGAAATATGACGCTTCAACGAGCTCATAACACTGGATTCCTGAGTAATTTTGCTCCTAGACGATCGTACTAGTATAGAGCCATTAATTAATTATCCTCAAAATCAATAGATTCATTAACTGAATCCCTGGAAAATATTCAATATTTTCATAATATTTCGTTACTTAAATTTATGGTTCTTCCCAGCAGAATTCCATGGGTTAGTAATAAATATTCAATACACGTGCATTTGAGTTACCTTCGAGTAAGCTCCGACCAAAATGGTGTAAATGTATTTGACAATGCATTAACAAACTCCTGAATGAACAAACAAGTATTTCAAAATATGACGAGACGATGAACCTATGCAAATAGAAAAGAAAATAATAAAATAATAGTCAAGGCGCTAGGGAACTGGCTCATCGAACGGCCAATCATGCCGTGACCAGTCCCACGCCCAAATTCTATATTTTATCATATTTTATTATTTTCCTTGATCTCATGAAAATCCTTTCATTTGAACAAATATCCTTCGTTTTGAGGAAACTCCTCAGTTTCATGGTGTTTCCTTCACACTAAGGAAATATTATAAAATTAGGGAAAATATCGTGGGGCCGTGATTATTGGCCAACCGGCCAAGCCTTGATCCCGGCCGGCCCCACACCTCATGGTTCCTCATTATTTTATTATTATTTCCCTAATCTCATGAAAACTCCTTAATCTCATGATATTTCCTTGATCTCATGAAAAATAATATAAAATTAGGGAAACCCATGGGGATGGCCATAAGCGGGCCGGTCATGCCCTAGCTGGCCCCACACGCCCTATTTTGTTATTATTATATTTTTCATGTTTCCTTAATCCCATGAAATTCCTTGATTTCATGATGTTTCCTTCAAATTATGGGAAAATACACAAAATACATAAAATTAAGGAAACTTTTGGGACCGGGCCCAAGCTGGCCGGTCATGCCCTAGCCGGTCCCACAAACCTCTTATTTTATTATTATTATTTTCATACTTCCTTGATTTCATGATATTTCCTTCAAATTATAAAAATTCATTCAAATCATGAAATAATACATAAAATAAGGGAAAACTCACGGGACCGGGCCCTAGCCGGCCAACCACGCTCAAGCCGGTCCCACACGCCCTTATTTTATTTCCTTCATCTCATGGAAACTCTTTGATTTCAACAAAAACTCCTTGGTTTTAACAAATTCTTTGGTTTTATCATATTTCCCTAAAATCATGAAAATATTATAAAAATTGGGAAAAACGTGTGGGACCAAGCTCCTTGGCAGGACGGCCATGCCTTGGCCATGGCCGGTACCACACTTCATGATTCCTTCACTTTTTTATTATTTTTCCTTCATCTCATGAAGTTTTGACGGTTTCATCAAAAAACCCTGATTTCTTCATATTTTCTCAAATGATTGCTCAAATGCACATCTGAAAATATCAAAATTCTCAGAACTGAGATACGAACACTTTGGTGATGTGAGCATTTTAACTTGACCGACCAAGGTTGGCTCTTTGGCTTGCAAGAAGCCGGTCTCACGTATTCTCATGATTTGACCTAATTTGCACAATTGCACGTATTAGGTCCAAAACTCTTCCAAACAACTTGGAACTTCATGGAACGATCATCATTTGATCTCGTGAACACCCAGGGCCGGTTTCATGAACCCTGGGTCGGTCCTTCATCTCTTCATAATTAATTAGGTTTTATCACCTAAGGTTCAGACGAGCATTATTTTAATAAATGATTAAACCAGCATTTAATCATCCTTTCATCAAATCAACTGGTCTTCAGGAGACCTTGATATTTTCTCACATGAGCATATGGGCGCTACATGGTTGATCCATAATCCCATGTAGCCGGTCCCTCCTTCACTCCATGGTTAATTTTCAATAAATCATCAGTTAATCATCAATTGATCAAATTAGGGTTTTGAGTCTAAGGTTCATAATTACGGATTCAAACGCTAATAATTTTACATTGATCCCGTGATCAACATTTTATTTATCATACTCAGTTCAACTACCAGTATTTTAATTAATATTTTATTTTGTCATGCTACCATAATTCATCAAACGAGCAATATTTGCTCAGATGAGCAATACCTGCTCAAATCAAAGAATATTGGTTCAACTATCAATATTCAAAAATTCATCGAATGAGCAATATCTCACGTTAACTTATTCACACATCATATCTCTGTCTCAACAGACATGTTCGATTCATGAGTCTTAGAACATTTCAAAACCACGTTCGACTCAACAATACAAGGACTCATTGTCCCATGAAGTCATGAAGTCAATAACTGACTAAATACACGTCTGCCTTGCAGACTCCACAATCACATGAGATCAATCGTGTTACATGGGGGGATATTAACTAGGGTTTTGGTCTGGCGGTCTACGGCACGTGTGTTCATACACGCGATGAGAATGTGAGCAAGTCGTGCAATCAGTTGAAGGGGTTAACAAAGTAGTGGATGAAAAATCAACCAAGTCTCCGCACATTGAGCAACTGATTTTAACACGATTTCCACTTTCCCATTCTTTGATCCCATCAACTGTCACACTTCATGAGATCGTGGTGTTTTCAATTCCAGCAATATAAATAAATCTCTGAATCATGATTGAAACAAGGACAATCTCAGGTCAAACAGACAACACGAGATTAACAATCCAACTCTCAACAGAGCAAATTCAATCATTCAGAGTTTATCTTATTTTCAGAATACACAACACACCTACAATCTTCGATCACCATTGATCTCACACATTTCTCAGCTTCCCTCCTACAGATCGACCTATCCTCTCTTGTGACCGAATCTACTCTGGAACGGCCATTGTCTTGGTTTAGGCCGGAGTACTACAAATTGATCTCTCGAATTCAAAGCACTCCCTTATTGCAGTGCATCCATGTGAGGTTAAACATTTCGCTCGGTTCAAGGAGTTTCCTTCGCACGGTCATCTCCTCAATTCCGTAAAAACCAGCAAATCGTTTTGCCCCATCTACAACTATATCGTACTCCAAACAGGACTCACCAATTCATTGATGATAAACTTTTAAGTTCCAATGTAAAAGAAACAATACAACTTCTAGGAAATTAAATGCTTTTTCTCTACTTAAATGGTGTCAATGGTGGACAGGTAGAGTCGAACTGTAATATAGAGAAGAGGAGGAAAAAACCAAAACAATTAATTTTGTGCATCGTATAAGCTTATTCTAAACATAAGTGCAACCCAAATCCCGTGCCGTTACGGCATGGGTCATATCTAGTTAGATGACAAATGAAAATGATTAAAGTTATAGTCAAATTATATTTGACTTTATATTAGGTGGTAAATATGAAAAAGTAGAATTGAGAAAATGAGATTGTTAGAAATCATAAAGTGGGTGGCAAATAGGTGGAACCTTTCACATTTTCCTTAAACCTCTTAAATGTTATAAAATTATTAGGAGTTCGAAAATTTGCGCTTGTTGTTCCTCAGTTTGTGAGACGGATATTTGTGTCGTCTATAATAATATTGGATAAATTACTTCTGGAATCCATTCCCTATGCACATATAAACAAGAACAAAAATATTAAAACCATTAACAAAAGCATTTAGTAATCGTGGGCTACTTGGGGAGCCCAAAATTTTATGGCTTACTCCTGTAATTCAATTATTTCCACATGCTATTTATGGATTGCTGGAACCAAAAATATAAATTGGACCACTTCTTGGGTCAACAATATCTCATGAATTGTTTCGGGAATCTATTATTTACAAAACAAGTAATTAAATCAAAATTTAAAGGAACGAGGCACATAAAAATACACCCATTAAAGTGATAAATATTATTAGTAAATATCCAGTTTTCGTCATTTTTTGGTTCGACGAAATATAAGTGTGCATATGGACAAATTTTTTATGAAAAAAATCAGGTTACTTGATAACCGTGATAGAGACCATCTAGCACTTTATTATGAGTCACTTCTGAGACCGATCGGCTAGCTAGTTTGTAGCCATAATACGTCACACAATATTCCAGCTTCTGGTGGAATAGTTTTAATTTTCTGGAAATTATTAGAGCGAGAAAAATCAAATTTATGCAATCCTTTAAGGATACGATAATTTCTCGCTTAACTGAAATTAATACCATTAGTTACATAATAAAATAGTAAATAAATTAACAAAGTTCGAGGAGTTAAAATACTCACCTTTCCCATACTTAGAGCAAGTCTTATGGTGGAATCCAATCTATTCCAAGTGTGGAAAATCCATGGAATGTCAAGTCTAATGGCTTCCAAGTTGGGGTTTTCCACATAAAATCCAAGCAGGGTTCCATGATTTGGTAGAATGGTCCGTGGAATCCATGGAAACGTTATTAAGAATAGCGTTTTTACTGTAGATTTAGCTCCATTAAGAATAGCATTTTTTGTTATCCGTAGATTTAAACTCCGAGTTGTTGAGAATCCAACAAATCTAAATTAATGTGTATATATATATATGCATTGATTAATAAAAGGTTCAATTTGGTTACACAAATTGAAACCATGACATGTTACGATGTAGCACGGAAACGCCTAGAATTGTCACATGTCAACACGATTCAGACTTCTTCAGCTAGCCATTAATCTTCTTCCTATGTTTATTTTTTCATGATCTACTATTCCCTTTCTTTCTTTGTTTCTCCTGTCGTTTCTTTCTTTGTTATTTTTGAAATCTTTGTTAGGTTTTTTTTCTTCTTTATGGATAGCTAATCTTTTTCCATGTGTTTGCAATTTTGCTTGTCTCCTATATTGAGATTATCAGTCGTGAATCTAAGAACAGTGTGTAATCAAAGTCGGTAGCAGTTGTGCTTCTTCCGGAAGTCATGCATTATTCACCATAAAAAGTATTGGGCAGTTTCTCGTTTTCAATATTCTCAGTGGTGTTGATCATATCCCTTCATTGTTTCTTCCATTCCTGCATTTTTCACCCTTCATGCACCTTCATCCTTCGTCATTTCTTATTCACCAGTTCATGTATCATGAACCGTTACACTTTCTTTCCAACTTCCCATTTTCTCAAAAACGGTTACAAAAATATCATTGATCCAGGTGTTAATCAAGGTATCTCACTTATTAGGTTTAAATTTCAAAAGAGTCAAAAAAGGAAAATTTTGCAGTTCGTTATAAATGCTGATTTTCCTAATTATGGTAATGATGAGTGTCAAAAATCATCTGCTCCTAAGTATATGCTATACCCAAAATTTTATCGAATTTTAAGGAAAGAAAATATCTTCCTAGTGCAAAATTGCAGATGATTTTTTTCTCATGAGACAAATATAAACCTTTCGTACAGTAACCATTACCACAACTTTGAAAGACCCACCCATTGTTATCATTCAAAAAAAAATCTCCCTGTCAAGCATCTAATGGCGTCATCTTATAATCAGAATGTTTGGAATCTCATGGCTAGAATGAGGTTAGCTGTCTCTCAGGGTGTTATTTCAAGATCAATTACATCTTCTCAAACAGCAAATGATGCAGCTGAAGATTGGTCAGCAAGTTTACTTGGTAAGTTCCATATCAAAGATCCAAAAGATACCGTTGAATTTACTGACATCAAAAATGAGGTTCTTACTATGTGGAAAAGACACAAACCCATTCAAATCAATGTTATGGCTCTCAATACTTTTGTCTTCAAATTGAATTCTGTGTAATCTTGTGAAACCATCATCGCCAATGGTCCGTGAGTAGTAGGTGGTCATATGTTGGTTTTTCAAAAATATGACAACCAAAAAGAAGTCAAAGATCATATAATCTCAAGCCAGATCTGGCGTATCCAGTTAAGAAATTTGCTTCTTGAGCACCTTAATGTTCAGGTTATTAATGATATATGCAAGGATATAGGGAAAAAGATAGCAGTAGAACCAGAAAATTGCAGACCATGTGGTACAAAGCTTATTACCATTTGGGTTAAAGTGGATCTCAATAAACCACTTAAAAGAGGAGGATGGCTATATACTGCTAGATCTAACAAAATGCACTGGTCAAAGTATCATTTCGAAAAACAGCCACGTAAAATCTGTAAAGAATATTTTGTGATAGAGCATGACGCATCAACCTGTGAGACAATTGCAAACCAACTCACAGTGGTGGCCTATACTCCAGAGGAATTTTACCAATGGTGCCAAAATCATCCAGATGGTCAAGCGCTCATGGCTGCCCTTGCAGAAGAAGATGGGTGCCTTGATAAGAATTGTGCCTTATCTTCATCGACGAAATCAAATATTTCAGAAGAATGAGAGGGGTATAACAACATAAAGCGATTGAGAAATACGGATACTGAAGTCGAAGATTTGGAGATTGTGGTCTCTAATCAACCAAACCTCAACCATATAAACCAAAATATTCAACCCTAGAAACGGTATCTTCAACTGCCACTGAGATGAACCATCCAGTTACTGTGAGATCTACTGCAAATCAAATCGTGGAGGGTGATGTAGAGACGGAGCTTTTAATACACATGTTCTTGGAAATCTCAATAATGGAGCACAAGATGGAACTGCAAACAAGGTATTTTTCTATAAACTATTTTCAATTTTAATTTCCAGGATTTTCAAAATTAGGGCTTTAAAAAATAGGGTTTTTAATTGTTATCCAAATTATCTGTTTGTTTGTTTCAATTTGGATCCCATTTACATCATCTTGAGCATTTATCAACAAATACCTCATAATCTGAACAAAACCCATCGTTTATACACCATCCCTTTTGTTAATTACTGTCTGAGTTATTGGTGCAACTCTTCTATTGGTGATATCTTACTGTCTCTCTGTCTCCCAGTCCTATAAATCAGTCTCAGGTGGATTCGGAAAATAGTGTTTGCAAAAATTGGATTTGTAAATCCCTTAAGTGTGGTCTTTGAGATTTTGAGATACAAACTGAATTGTGGTTGGGTTGAATCCATATGAGCTGTCTTAACATATTTGTCATAAGGTCTTTTGATCATTTTAAAACCAATAATAACAAGGGTAAATACATTTCTAATCTGAAAAACATGAGATTGCAAACTAGCCCTCATAGTTGTGGGGGAAAAAGGAATTTTTGGTGTGTGCAGAATCTTTGTTTGTTGTTCTTGTTTGAAAACTTTAGCATCATGAAAAATCTTGGCATGGAATGTGCAAGGGTTTGGAAACAAGTACACTAGGCAACATGTGAGAGAGCTAATCAAGGATAATGACCCGGACATTATATTTCTGTCCGAAACTAAGACTATGAATTCTAAGATGGTTAGGTATACTTACACCTATAACTATATGAATTATCTGTATGTGAATCCTATAGGTGTTTCTAGAGGTTTATTTATGCTTTGGAAAGATGGTGCACATGTTGATATAGTAGACATGAATAGGAATTTCATTTCTGTGATTGATAATATGGATGCTAGAAGTGGACATAGTCTTTTAAACTACATGTATGGGGCCCTTTCGGATGAGGGATGGACTAGCCAGTGGGAGTATTTAGATCAACTAGCCTCTAGATATGACTGCCCTTGGGTTATAATAGGTGATTTGAATTTTTCATTAGGCAAGAAGAGAAAATAGGTGGAAATTTGATACCTCAAACTCAATTAGATGATGTAAATGATCACATTAGTCATTTAGGATTATCTGATGTTAATTTCATGGGTAATCCAATGACATGGACAAATCGCAGAAGTGGGTCTGCCTTGATAATGGAAAGATTGGATAGAGCAATGGAAAATGAAGATTGGTTTGCTTATTTCCCAAATGCCATTGTCTACCACACTGCTAGTATAGGTAGTGACTTTCTGCCTATTCTTCTTGTTAGTTCTAGAGACCAGAATCCTACTAAGAAACCAAAAAGGTTTAATAAGTGTTGGTTAATGGATGATAGGTGTAGAAATGTGGTGGCTAATAACTGGAATATAAATTTGGTTGGGTCTTATGATTTTAGACACACAAAATGTCTTTCCAATGTCAAAGTTGCCTTGAGGCAATGGAATTACCTATCTTTTGGTAATATCCAAAGCCATATTGATGACTTGCAAAAACAGTTAGTTGAGGCAAATGTGAATGTTGGATCCCTATGTAGGAATGAGGATATGATTAGAATAGAAGATGATCTTAAATATCATTTATGTGATTGTTAAAAGGATGTTAGTTTACAAACATGGCGAAAACCAACAAGTACCAAGGGCATCCCAAATATTTCTGCAGATTACTAGGGGCAACCAAGTTTACAAAGGAATTGAGAAATTACTAGGGAGAAGCCCACTGTTCCATGAAGCATTGCTATGTGCAGTCACTAAAAAACTGTTGAAGACAGATAGGAGGATTACTAAGGGCTACCACCTTCATTTTATAAACCTAAACGTGACCAACAATAGTCCAGTCTCGATCTAGTCCTCCTCTCACTGCAGTTCTCGAGCTAGTCCTCCTCTCACTGCAGCCAAGGTTCCTGCCAGACCACTCACTTGTGATTGTGTGCCAAGGGTTTGGGTCAGTTTTCGAAGCCGCAATGGAGAAGGAAACTCGGTTTAGGAACCGAAAACCAAGAAGAATGAGAAGACCACTGGCCACTGCCGAGAAGACATCATAAAGAAATTCAAGCTGATGTTGTTGATTTAACCATAGAAGTGATTGATGTTGTTAATTAATGAGTATATCAAAGCTCAAGTGATTTGGAAAGTCGAGTTTGCTGGAAAGGTTTTAGACTGGAATCTGGACAGAGTTCTGTTGCCAGAAACAGTAAAGAAGTTGATGTTGCTGCCATTGATCCTTGCTGAAGAACTGTGAGATTTATGAATACTGATTGTATGTGATTGAATGGGTTTTGTATGCATCACAGGGAAGGAGTTGTGGAATGGTTTTAAAATAAAAAACAATGCATATCGGTAGCACCAGCAAAATATACAGAACATGTTCGGGGAAAGGCCTGAAAGATCAAGTTCAGTTTGCGACCAAGTCTTGTTGTTCACTGAACATAGGTTCATGCTGGCAAACATCTTCTCCCTCAAAGGCCTTGACAAATAAAGCTCTCACATTAAATGGTGATGAAACCCTTGATTCCTTCTAGCCGAAATAGGCCTTTTCTAGTGCAGAAGTTATGGTGAGGACACTTGGCATAACTCTATTGGTTGTAATAATTAAAATTTGGTTACATCAAATACTTAATTGTTTGTTAGTAACGGTGTAAACAAAAAAAGTGGGTGGACAATACTTATGTCAGAATTTGAGCTTAAATAATTTTATTATACCGCGTTTACACCAAAACTTAACTGTACATTACTAACACCGTCAAAGGTAGACAATACTTGCAACATCAAAATCGTTAAAGAAAAAAAGAAAAAATACGAAAAACTCTTTGCTTCTTATTCAATTAAGGAAATCATGTTACAAAGTAATTAAGGAAATCCATTTAATTAAGAAAACCTAATTAAGAAAACCCTGTTACAAATGAAATTGGTATACTTACATTAAACGGCGATGAAACCCTTGATTCCTACTGGCCGAAATAGGCCTTGGAAAATAAAGCTCTCACATTAAACGGTGATGAAACCCTTGATTCCTACTGGCCGAAATAGGCCTTTTCTAATGCAGAAGTTATGGTGAGGACACTTGGCATAACTCTATTGGTTGTAATAATTAAAATTTGGTTCAAATTTGGTTACATCAAATACTTAACTGTTTGTTAGTAACGGTGTAAACGAAAAAAGTAGGAATTTGAGCTTAAATAATTTTATTACACCGCGTTTACACCAAAACTTAATTGTATATTACTAACACCGTCAAAGGTAGACAATCAACATCAAAATCGTTAAAGAAAAAAAAAGAAAAAAAGAAACGAAAAACTCTTTGCTTCCTATTCAATTAAGGAAATCATGTTACAAAGTAATTAAGGAAATCCATTTAATTAAGAATACCTAATTAAGAAAACCCTGTTACAAACGAAATTGGTATACTTACGTCAACTTTATTTCTCCCCAGATCAGTTCACGACCAGTCTCTTTCTCACTGATCAAGAGCTGCAACACAGAAGATTGGATCGGTACCAATCTGTTGAGTTCATGTATTTAAATACGTTTATATGATGACAATTCATGCATAAACATCAAAGATATATATTTGTTTTCGCTTTAGGATTTAGCTTCAATCATGAATACTCTTACGACCATCGATTGTGGATGATTAACAGAGCCGAATGAAGAGATTAGTAGGCATATGCAAATACACAATTTATGAAGAGATTAGTAGGCATATGAAGATCTTGGAATGGGAATAACTTCCTTAGAGAAAATGGTTCTCCAGGGAAACTGTTTTATAACCAATATCAATAATATCTCTTAGGGAATACAATAGTTAATGAAGGATATTATCTCCTAAACATAAATAAGGTAATCCGAATAATATCTAGTCTATTACACCCCCTTAGTCCGAAAGCGAGAGGAGCAAACACTCGAGACTAGTACGAAAACGAACAAAAAGTCAGCCGAGGAAGTCCCTTGGTGAAGATGTCGCATACCGATTTTCGGAGGGGACGTGTAAGACATGAATGTCACCGATACTTAACGCGCGTTCACGTACAAAGTGTATATCAATTTCCACATGTTTGGTGCGCTGATGTTGAACAGGGTCTCCAGACATATATATCGCACTTACATTATCACAATATACGATAGTGGCACGTCGTAGGGGTAGATGAAGCTCTAGAAGAAGGTTGCGGCCATGTAGTTTCAAAGAATAACATTTGCCACCCCCGGTATTCAGCTTCAGCACTGGATCGAGACACAGTTGCTTGACGTTTGGATGACCAGAGATGAGGTTGTCACCAAGGAAGACGCAAGAGTTCGAAGTGGACCGACGAAATCGGGACAACCCGCCCAATCAAGCATCGAGTATCTTTGTTAAGCCAGAAAATGTTGAGACCGAGAGAAATAATCCGTGATTGATGGTGCCCTGGAGGTAGCGAATAATCCGCTTAATGGCCTGCATATGAGGCTCTCGGGGTCATGCATGAATAAACATACCCACTGAACCGCGTAAGAGATATCCGGCCCGGTGAAGGTGAGGTATCAGAGAGCTCCAGCTTAGGCTTCGTATAAAGTGGGATCCTTGAGTGCAGGGCCGAGGAGGTAGCACCGAGCTTGGAGTTGGTGTCGACCGAGTAGCCACTGGATTACATGTTGTCATGGAGGCACGTGCAATGATATCTTGTGCATATAACGACCGAGACAAATGTAGTCCTCGAAGATGAGCGAGTAATGGAATACCCAAAAAATGATGTAGCGGCCCAAGGTCGGACATAGCAAACTCTCGTTTCATCAAATCAATAAAGCGGCATAGAAGAGCATCGGTGGAGGCGCTTAAAATAATATCATCAACATATAATAATAAGTATGCCGTCTCGATGCCCGATTGATAAACAAAGAGTGAGGGATCACACACACTACCACGGAAACCACAAGTAGTGATAAACTTGGCAAATCTCTGGAACCACGCCCGAGGAGCCTGCTTGAGACCGTAAAGAGATCTACGTAGTCGACATACGTAATCGTGGTGATCAGGGTCAACCAATCCCGGAGGCTGATGCATATAAACTGTCTCGGTCAGGTCTCCATGAAGAAAAGCATTCTTGACATCTAGCTGATGTATGGGCCAAGAACGCGAAGTAGCAATGGTAAGCACAGTACGAATAGTGGGAGGCTTAACAACCGGACTAAACGTCTCAAAACAATCAACTCCAACCTGCTGAGATTTACCATTAGCAACAAGACGAGCCTTGTATCGCTGTAAGGAGCCATCGGCATGATATTTGTGACGAAAGAGCCACATGGAACGAATAACATGAGCATCACGGGGTCGTGGTACAAGTTCCCACGTGTTAGTTTTCAACATAGCATTGTACTCATCTTTCATGGCGGCATTCCAATTTATATCCCTAAGAGCATATAAGTGAGAACGAGGAATTGGGGAGATATGTCGTAATGTTTGAACATGGAGATTGAGACGGTGGATTGGCTTGTGAATGCCATGGGAGGCTCGAGTGACAGGACGAGAAGGAGTTGTAGTGGAATGAGGAACTGTAGTGGGAGTGGGAGCTGTAGGGACGGAAGGAGTAGTTGGTAAGAGTGGAGGGGTAGAAGCAGTAGTGGGTGGTACTGACGAAGATGTTACTCGAGAGACTGGAGAGGAAATAGGAGAGACAATAGATGTTGAGAGAGACTGACGTAGTAGAGAGGAAGGGTGGTTGAGAGTAGTGGGTGGTACTGATGTAGTAGAGGAGAAGGTGGGACGTCGGTGGTACTGACGTAATTGAGGAGAAAGAGGAGACGTTGAGTGAGATTGACGTAGTAGAGGTGAAGGGTGGTTGACAATAGCGGGTAGTACTGTCGTAGCAGAGGATAAGGTGGAACGACGGTGTGGTGGAGTGTAGGGGGGAGGTTGGTTGGCAGTAGAGGGAGGCTGTATTGGCGAGTAGGAGAGATTATAGGAGGGATGAAGGGGTGAAGTAGAAGATTCGGTAGTGGAAGAATTATCTGTAGGAGGATCTGTGAAGGGAAAGACTGTTTCATCAAAAGTAACATGACGAGAAAGGATGATCTTGTTTGTTGCAAGATCAAGACAGCGGTATCCACGGTGGTTGGGAGGAAAACCAAGGAAGATACATCTAGAGGAACGAGGGGCAAGTTTGTGAGGAGTTGTGGAAGAGAGATTTGGATAGCAAAGACAACCGAAAGTACGAAGATGATCATACGTTGGTTTTCGTTGATAAAGAATAGACACAGGTGAGTGAAAATTTAGGACTTTGGTAGGTAGAAGGTTACGTAGATAGACTGCCATATGAAGAGAGTAGACCCAATATTTGGGGGGAACGGAAGCGTGAGACATAAGAGTACGAGTGATATCATTGACACGGCGTATCATGCGTTCGGCCTTGCCATTTTGGGAGGAAGTTTGAGGGCATGAGAAGCGAAAAACGAGACCATTATCACGAGCAAAGTTATGGAAAGAAGAGTTGTCAAATTCACGACCCATGTCACATTGAAAACATTTTATTTTACGTTCAAATTGAGTTTGAACGAAAGAACGAAATTCCAAGAATTTGCTATAAACTTGGGACTTAAACTTTAAAGGATAAACCCATAGATAGTTGGTGAAATCATCAAGCAATATGAGATAATAACGAAAACCAGTATCGATATGTAATGGAGAGGTCCATAAATCGCTATGAATAATATCAAAAGGTGCAAAAGTAATGGAATTAGATTCATAAAATGGTAATCGAACATGTTTACTAACTTGACATGAATGACAAAGTTCAGAAGAATGATTCTTATTACAGTGAATAGAATTATTGGTACGTAAGACATCTAAAATAGCCTTGCCAGGGTGGCCAAGGCGGCTATGCCAAACATCTGGCGAACAGACAATAAGAGAAATAGGTGAGGGCTGGGACGATTTGAGAGATGGCACGACAGAGTTGGTGATAGGGTAGAGCTCCCCAGCACTATCACATCGAAGGATAGTCTTCTTCGAACTTAGATCCTTCACAGAAAAACCAGACGGATCAAACTCAACAGACACACGATTATCAGTGGTGAACTTACGAACGGAAATTAAGTTTTTGATGATATCGGGAACAACAAGAGTATTTTTGAGTTGAAGAGTACGAGAAGGAAGGTTTATGAGTTTAGTACCACTAGCAGTAACCGGAATACTATTGCCATTGCCAACTAAGATAGAACGTATAAAGACTATTATTGAAAACGTTATGTAAAGTACCCGAATCAAGCAGTAAGATGCGAGGTAGCACCAGTGTCCATATAGAAGTTGTCATCGCGGTCAGAATGCATAGAGCTGTATGCTTCAGCTATGTCCGTGGGCTGTAGTAACTCTCGGTGGTGGGAGTGATATAGGCTTGACCACGTCCGGTTCCAAAGAGAACGACCACGGTGTTGATTGTTGCGGGGAGTTGGCGGTGGGGCATCTGCGATGTGGATCAAAAGACTGCCAGGGAGACAAAATACCGGGTATGGGCATGGTGGAACAAACCGGTATGGTGTCCAAGAGGGAGGGTATGCCGGTGAAGAAGGAGGCATGGATGGACGATAACCCGACGGTGTAGGCTGGAATGGCGGGTTTCAACCGAAGGTGTAGCCGATCCGAGATCCGTGGCGTCCGTCGTTGGACCGAGATTTCCCACGTTTGCTGTGGATGATGAGGGACGAGGTGTGTTGCGATCCATAGGAGATGCGGCAGCAGCAAAGGCGATTGGCATGTGTAAGGGAGTGTTGTGCACGTCTGATTTCTTGATGCGAAGTTGCGATCGCGTGCGGATCGAACGTCGGCATGGATTCTTTGTATAAAAGAGGCTACTGATGTTGTATTCCTCCCAAGGCCATTTACCAGTTGGATAACCAATCGCTTATCATTCATTGGAAAATCGAGATCATGCAATCGATCGGACAATGATTTAAGCTTGTCACAATAGTCATCAACACTAGCACAATCAGAAAATTTGAGATTGACAAACTTAATTTCAAGATTTGCAGCACGACTACCTTTGTTGTCTTGAAACAGGGTCTTAAGATGATCCCAAAGTTCCTTCGCAGTTTTCCCTTTCTTGAGAACGGTAAGCATGAGATCCTTGGTCATGGTGGCGAGCATCCATTGACGACATAGAGCATCTAATCTGCTTTTCTGGCTTCGGCATCAACATCTGCAGGTCTTTGCGATCCATCGATTAAGAAGAGCAATCGATGTGCTTGGAGATGAAGGTCAAAGAGGAAAACCCATGAGGAATACTCGTCTTGTTTGATGTCTAAGAGAATAGGGATTAGGGTTTTGATGTTGTTAACGGCAAAAGCCGGGTGAAGAGTTTTCTTCTCACCTGCCATGGATGCAAACGATTTAGAGGAGGAGGGATCGATGGTTGGCTGATACCATCTTGGAATGGGAATAACTTCCTTGGAGAAAATGGTTCTCCAGGGAAACTGTTTTATAACCAATATCAATAATATCTCTTAGGGAATATAATAGTTAATGAAGGATATTATCTCCTAAACATAAATAAGGTAATCCGAATAATATCTAGTCTATTAGAAGAGATTGCGGATGATTATAATATCATGAAGGATGTGTTGGCCTATGCTTTCTGACACAATTTATGTTTTTGGTTTTTAATGTTCTCCGTCACAAGCAAATACAAACCCTTATTCTCTTTTCCTCCGATCTGCTTTTTTATTTTTTTGATCGCACCGATCTGTTTAGTTCATGTATTTAATAACGTTTTTATAATTGTGTGATGATCAGGTGTATTAACGTGTCAGTACCAGTTCTTTTGCCATTTTCTCATTCTCTGGAGCAGAGGCATCTTTTGCATATGACCTCGAATTTCTGAAAGGGGCTTTCTTCCCTGTCTTGCTGTTTCATATGTCTATTGACTATTGAGATATTTCTTTTGCTACTTTTGTCAAAAAGTATTAAATCACTACTCTAAATTTTCCCTGATTTCTCTCTCGAATGTACATATATGTGGTTACAGTTACATATTTTCCAATTTATAGAGCTCTTGTTGAACCAGATAAAACGACAACAGTAATCAATCTGTTGAGATTATTAGTCCTACATGGTTGGGTTATTTAAGATCCTGCGGTTTATAATCTATTAGGGCCTCTCCACTCATTGCCAATTGGTTTTGAGTTGGATGCCCGTTTTCTAATATGGTATCAGAGCAGGCTATTTGTGTCGAGTTAGTTGACCTCACCTTTACTTCCGCGTCACCCGATTTAATTGTCCACGTGTTTGTAAGACCCGCTGAGGCTACACGTGAGGGGGCGTGTTGAGATTATTTGTCCCACATGGTTGGGTTATTTAAGATCCTAAGGTTTATAATCTATTAGGGCCTCTCCACTCATTGCCAATTGGTTTTGAGTTGGATGCCCGTAATTTAATACAATCACATATCACAAGTACTCCCACAACAATAAACGGTCAGCTTAAATAGGCCTAGAAAAATTACCATTGCAGTTGGTAGACATAAGTTTTCCCATGTTGCATCCATTGCTGCTGGCACCTTTGTTTCCAGTGCATCCTGGATGTATTTGACAACGCCATAGGAGATGGTGTCGATGTTCTGTCATTGTTTCTTGGAACCTCAGCTTTCATGAGGCCGGATTTCTCCTCCAACCCCATTGTAAATAATAGGCGCATGTCGTCTACTGTAGTAAAGCACTGCTCCAAGGATATTACTTGTTGCAAGCGTTAGAAATCTGTGTTTCCTATTGCTGAAAGCACCGTTGATCAGCGGTTTGGAGTCCGTCTTGAGTGGTGTCGGGGAGGCTGCAAACAAAGTCATCAAGGTAAGTGCATTGCATCATTCATTACTAAACCAAATAAATCCAAAATAACATTCCGGTTGTAATTTGGTAGTGTATATGGAAAGAGCGAAATGCAAGAACCTTCGATAACAAAAAGAAAAATTTGCAAGACTCATTAGAGATATCAAATTACAAGCGTTCTTTTGGGCCGAATCAAACACAAGAATGTTAGGGCTTACGGCAAATTTTGTGATTGCTTTATGGGATTCATTATACCGGCCTCCGTAATTTTTGTTTTTTTGTTTTTGGGTAGCCGAATCCCCTTTCGGTTCCCCTTTTTTGTTCGGTTATAACCATTGGGTTAAGGCACCCCTCTTAAGTGCCTTTTTTCAATGAAATTTCTATTTGACCGATCAAAAAAAAATGAAATCTGTGTTTCCTATTGCTAAAAGCACCGTTGATCAGCGGTTTGGAGTCCGTCTTGAGAGGTGTCGGGGAGGCTGCAAACAAATTCATCAAGGTAAGTGCATTGCATCATTCATTACTAAACCAAATAAATCCAAAATAACCAACTTCGTTGATGTAAAACTACCAGAAATGGTTGCACTGACACTCTCAGATAGCCAATAAGGTGGACAAAGCCATTATCCTTCAATACATAGTACGACAAAACATGATTTGCACCCATGATGTCGTTAATAGATGACATATGATGGATCTTCGTGCTTAATGTTAAAGTTGACGTTTTTTAGAGTACAAGATCATATCATATGCAGTGTTGCGTTTGGTATTGGCCCCTCTGTCATCTAAATACCAGTGGATTTTTTTCTTTATACATAATTGACCCTATGTTCTCAGCTTTGATCGACGGGGTTTGCTACTGGTGGAAGAACATTCCTTTTGCGCGGATGGTGCATCATGTTAAATTCTTTTGCTATTTTTCCGGTGGTTCAAGTTCAGATGTGATTGTATCAGTACTATAACCATTATTCTATTATTTATAATTTATACTCAAATTATGAGCAGACTTCTTCGTACCTTCAAGGCTCGAAGGATTCTTAGACTCCTCTCAAGCGATAAGGGAATAATAAGCAAGGACAGCGAAGTCATAACCGAATTTTCGGCCCCCAGTTAAGAATCTTCTCCTCGCCTGATTATATAACGGTACATACTTCTGAGAATACAGATAGTGGAGTATTTGCCTGCTTCCACAATTCATCGTAAATAAAACGCATTTGGAAAAACATACACCAACGTCCAAAACAAACGGAATAGGCAAAGTTAACATATAACGATCATTATTGGTTATTTCCCTCTCAATTTGTTATATGAATGATTGTGCATGTAATGGGTCATTTTTATTAACTACTAAAATGTTTGAGAATATTTCTGCAGGCGGTTTGCGGTAATACGAGTTAGGCGGTTAGCCTAAAAGAGAACTAATAAGATTATGTCGGAAATATTATTATGAATCATTGAAAGCTTATGATTCTTCGGCTTTGAAAATTAGGAATTGACTGTAGGCTATGTTGTAAAAGGCGCTAGCCGAGGCGAGGCGCCAAGCCCATCGCCTGGCCTGGCCTAGGGCTTAAGCGCTCACTAGGCGCCCACAAAAGTAAAAAAATAAAAGGGAAAATGGGTCATTTGTCCAAAAAAATTTAAAACACGGTTCAAATGGACGAGTAAAAAAAAAGTACGGGTAAAATAGCCAAAAAAAAAATAGCAAGGATGAAACTGGATTCATCCTGACTTATACTTAAAAAATAGCAAGGATGAAACTGGATGCATCCTGTGTAAAATAAAAATAAGAAAAAAATATTTGAAAATGGACAGATGAAACTGGTTACATCCAGCATATTTTTAAATTTTTGTCCATTTAAACAGTATCTTTTTAATTTTTGGCTATTTAAACAGTATCAAAACCTAAGTGTCTTTTTCACCCAGAAATTGTTGATTTTGGTCTTTTTGACCAATTTTGTGAAAAAAAAACTTGGTCGTATCGCCTCGCCTTGGCGCCTTTTTTTGCTAGACGCTGGTCCAACGCCTAGTGGGCCTTTGGGGTTTAAGCACCAAAGGCGCACGCCTTTTACAACATAGACCGTAAGCAACGGGTATGATCTACAGCTATAAGAATATGCTAAAAGCATTTTTAGTACATTTACCGTAATTGTCTTTCCCCGTCGTTGGAATTCCCAATCTGGGTGAACGTACATGTTAGTACTGAACATGAGTAGTATTGACTCATCAATAATATATATAAGTAGGGGTGTTCATGGTCGGTTTTGGTTCGGTTTCAAGCCAAACCAAAACCGAAACCAATACTATCGGTTTCTAAAAATTGAAACCAAACCAATCCATTAACCATTGGTTAGGTTTCCAAATGGTTCCAGCCGGTTTCGGTTTTTTCCCAGTGGTTTTTGGTTAACCAATAATTATGTCAAACCAAAAAAAAAAATTACACTAATTTACAAAAAAAAAATAGTATTGGTTTACAAAAATTTACAGACAAAAATAAATAAAAAGAATATCAAGAGTAGTTAAAGCTTACTCTAAATCTAGAGATCAAAAGAAGATTTAACTAATGGCAGTGACATCTCTAATGAAAATTTAATCAATGATTTTTTTTTTATCAATATTCGGTTAACCATTGGTTATTGGTTCGGTTTCTCTATCATACCAAAACCAAACCATTAATCTCGGTTTTCATCTTTTCTAAACCAAAACCAACCATTTGTTAATGGTTCGGTTCGGTTTCCCCCTAATCGATTTGGTTTGGTTCGATTTCTCGGTTAACCAGTAACCATGAACACCCCTATATATAAGCCTCTGGATAATGTAAATATGTATATAGCTTTCCAGGCATTCTTTTAATTTTAACTTGGTGCGCAAGAGGCTTTGCCCCTGCCCCCGTGGTGATGTATTCTTTACTTGGTGTGGGGCTGCGCACACCAAACCAAAATTGCATTGGCACGGGGCAAGGCAAAACCCGTCGCACACCAAATCGAAAATGTATTGCCACGGGGCAAAGCCCCGCGCATAAAAAACTAAAAAAGAAAAAAAATATCCGGTACTTAGCACGGGCACAAATCTAGTTAGTCTAATGAGTGTTGTTTCAAAGGGTTAGAGCATGGTTTTGTAATCAATACAAACAAGGAACTGGTGTGGCGATATTGGTGGAAGTTGAGTTGTATTTAGGCTCAAAATAACAACAAGAAAACAGGCTATTGAACCTAGCTTTGCCGTCAGTTAGACCATGGCTCTGCTTGGGTGTTTACTAAGGGTTCAGAGAGGATTTCGAAGCTAAGATATAGAAAGAGTTTCCAACGAGAAGTTAGAGTAGTGGTACAACAATTGCTTTGTATTAGGAAAGTGAGTTTGCAGCCGTGAATTCAATGATGAACGGAAGAGATTTTGGTGTGCTTTAGAAGTCGAGAAGAAGTAGGAGACTGGGTCCTTACCCAATACGTTATTGCAGGAAGTACTTGTTAACACAATATCGTGTACATGTATAACGTGACACAAGTTACTCTAATTAAGAGTTTGTTTATTTTGGAATTCCTTGTATGTCGAAAACCATACTTTAGGAAATACTTTAGCCTGTAGTTCAAGCTAAGTCTGTATATAAATATGCTATGTATGTTCACGGCTTCTCTGTACAATTACACTTAACAAAATTACACATTCTGTTTATCTCTTTCTTAGTCTTTTATCTTCTTGTCTAAACCTAAACCTAAACCCAAGGAGTTCTAACTTGGTATCAGCCATCTACGATCCCTTACAATGTCAACTGAATCATCAACTGTCTCTTCAACGATCTCTTCCACCACTTCTTCAGGTATATCAGCATTTGTTTCTTCCCTTCAATCCTCTGTCATGTCAACTCTTCAAATTAGAGGAAAACAATTATCCATTATGGCGTGCTCAATTTTTACCTTACCTCCAAGGATATGATTTAGATGGTCACGTTACTGGTGCAACTTCTTGTCCTGTGCCAACCCTAGCCGATGAGTTACCTAATCCCGCTTTTCTTTCATGGAGAAAACAAGACAAGATTATAGTTAGTTGGCTGTTGTCGTCACTTACACCAGCTGTTCTTCGCCATGTACATCGTCTGACAACTTCTCAAGAAATCTGGTCCTCTCTTGAATCTCTTTATGGTTCCAAGTCTGATGATCAAATTCATCATCTTCATTGTGAGTTACGAGCTTTAAAGAAAGGTTCTCAAACTATGCGAGCATACATAAATCGTGCTCGAGATATTGTTGACAACCTCCCAGTCGCCGATACCATCGTCACTGATAAAGAATTTCGACATTGTCTCCTTGCTGGTTTGGACAGCTCCTATGACGCAATTGTTACCTCTCTTACTACCAGTATGAGCTCTCAAACCATAGAAGATTTTCTCACTTATCTGCTGACCTTTGAGTTACGTATTGAGCAACAGGCCAAGATGCTAAACTCTCAACCTGTTGCTAACCTTGCTGCCCCATCCCGTAATGCTACATCAAGTGCGTCTCGATTCTCTGGCGTATACAGTTCCTCCCCAGTTCAGTCCGCTGCTGCACCAACTCGTTTCAATACAGCACCAAGCTCGTCCCGGTTCCACAACTCCAATCGTTCTCCAGCTACTCAACCACAACATAGTCGTTCAGAACTTCCATGCCAACTTTGTGGTCGTCCAAATCATGAAGCTCCAGACTGTTGGAACCGTTTTGATAGAAGTTTTCGTCCTCCTCGTCGTCAACCACCGGCTTCCGCACCTCGTGCCTATACTGATCAAACTGGTTTATTGCCAACTCCTCCATGGACTCCTGACAGTGGCGCTACAGATCATATAACGAATGATCTTTCTCGTCTTCAATTTTCAACTGAGTACACTAGTCCTGATCAGATTCAAATGGGTAATGGCTCTTTTATTCCAATTTCTAATGTTGGATCCTCTGTTTTGGGAACTCCTAACCGTAAGTTGCAGCTTCGTAATGTTCTCTTTGCACCCCAAATTTCTCATAATCTCTTGTCAGTATCTCGTCTCACTACTGATAATAATGTCTTATTTGAATTTCATCCAAATTTTTGTCTTGTGAAGGATCGATGTACCGGGAAGGTTCTTCTTCGCGGCAGTAGGAGGGGTGGTCTCTATCAACTCGATGCTTCGTCTAAGTCTCCTAAAGTTTGCATAGGAGAACGTGCTAGCTTACAAGACTGGCACTCTAGATTGGGACATCCTATGATGCGTACAGTTCGTAAAGTCGTCTCTCGCCTTCACTTAGGTTTCCGATCAGACTATTAAGTTTTGTTCATCTTGTCATGAACATAGGAGTCATAAGTTACCTTTCAATCCTAGTAAAACTACTTATTTGAATCCATTAGATTTAATTGTCTCAGATGTATGGGGACCCTGTCATATTTTATCTAATGAAGGATACGATATTATATTATTTTTATTGATGCGTTTAGTCGTTTTACTTGGATGT
This sequence comes from Papaver armeniacum, assembly GCA_023531295.1. Lineage (NCBI taxonomy): Eukaryota > Viridiplantae > Streptophyta > Magnoliopsida > Ranunculales > Papaveraceae > Papaver > Papaver armeniacum. The sequence goes on along the minus strand of JAJJWW010016839.1, from coordinate 74,527 downwards.
TTCCTATGTCTCAAAAGTCTCGATGTCTTTTCTATATTCTTTTTGTTTCAAAAGCATGTTGAAAATATTTTTAATCGAAAAATCAAAAATTTTCAATCTGATAATGCACTTGAGTATCGCAAACTTACTCCGCATCTTCAGCAACTTGGTATTTTTCATAGATTTTCATGTCCACACACTTCTGAACAAAATGGTTTAGTGGAACGTCGTCATCGTCATATTCGTGAAACCGGACTTACAATTTTAAACATGGCTTCATATCGTCCTCGTATTGGTATGATTCTTTTTACACTGCTTGATATCTAATGAATCGTGTTCCCTCTACTTCTATTAATAATTCATCTCCATATGAAGCTCTTTTTGGTCTTCCACCGGATTACACCTCTCTTCGTGTGTTTGGTTGTTTATGTTATCCTCACCTAGGTCCGTATAGGTCTCACAAAATGGAGCCTCTTTCCTCTCCATGTGTGTTTATTGGTTATAGTCCATCTCAAAAGGGCTACAAGTGTCTTCATATTCCTACGCGTCGTATTTATGTAAGTCGTCATGTTGTTTTTGATGAGACTACCTTTCCCTTTGCGTCCGCATCCTCACCTTCACCGGCATCGATCACTTCTCAGGTAACTCCTACTTCACCCTTGACTATTCCATTACCACCAGTCTCGGTTTGCTCAGTTCCAATTGCACGTAATGCTACTCAGTCTGCACCTGTACAGACTGCACATGTACAGCCATTATTATTAATTGATTCACGTGATACTGCTCAGTCTACACTTAATGCTTCATCTCCATCTGCGATTGGCCAATCTACACCTGTACAAACTGCTCCTCGGTCTCCAACTGTCCAACCAAGAACATCTCCTTTGGCTCCTCGGTCTCCTGAATCACTCAATGATAGTGCCGATACGACTTCAGCATCTACTCCAGCACTGGATACAACTGTTCTGACCAGTTCTGACGTGTCTGTCTCTACTACATCTGCTGCACTGGATACTACTTCTCTCTCAAGTTCTAATGTGCTAATATCCACTAACAACTCGATGCACCATCTACTTTAGGTACTCATTCAATGGTGACTCGAGCCAAAGATGGGATTTTTAAACCCAACTCCAAATATGCTCTGGTATGTGATTCTCTTCGCGAACCAACTTGTATTTCAGAAGCTCATAAAGATCCAGATTGGCGCGTTTCCTCGGATGATGAGATCAATGCATTGCTCCGTAATGGTACTTGGACATTAGTACCATATGATCCTTCTATGAATGTTATTGGATGTAAATGGGTATTTCGTATCAAACGCAAGTCTAATGGTGAAATTGAACGTCGTAAGTCTCGCTTAGTTGCTAAAGGATACAATCAACAAGAAGGAATAGATTTTTCTGAAACGTTTAGTCCGGTTGTTAAACCATGCACTATTCGTATTATTCTTACATTGGCTCTGTCTTCCAATTGGTCTATTCATCAACTTGACGTGCAGAATGCTTTATTACATGGTGAACTTCAAGAAGAGGTATACATGAAACAACCTCCAGGTTATGTTGATTCTCAATTTCCTACTCACGTTTGCAAGCTGCATCGTTCTCTCTATGGCCTTAAACAAGCTCCCCGTGCATGGTACCACCGCTCGGACTTTTTTACTACAAATTGGGTTTGTCACTTCAAAATGTGACTCATCTCTATTTATCTACAATGGTTCATATGGCACTATTTATCTGTTGGTGTATGTGGATGATATTATTGTTACGGGTTCCAACTCTGCTGGTATTAAATCCACTCTTGATCGTCTGCAACAAGAATTTGCAATTAAAGATCTTGGCTTCTTGTCTTATTTTCTTGGAATTGAAGCGATTCGTACTTCCTCAGGATTGTTTCTTTCTCAACAAAGGTATGCTCATGATCTTCTTATTCGAGCAAAAATGGATGGTGTTAAACCTATTCAAACACCACTTTGTACTTCTGGTGACATCTCCTCTGATTGTAGTACCTTATTATCTGATGCTACCAATATCGTAGTATTGTTGGAGACTTAGAATATTTGACATTTACTCGTCCCGATTTGGCGTATCCGTTAATAAGGTATGTCAGTTTATGCATGCACCCACTGTTTTTCACTGGGGTCTGGTAAAGCGTATACTCCGTTATCTTAAAAATACGTCTACCTTTGGTATACTTCTCCGGCCATCCCCTTCTCTACAGTTATCTTTCAAGTACATATACTTGATTGATTGATTGGTTCTCTTGAAGATCGACGTTCTACTAGTGGTTATGGTATTTACTTGGGTGGTAATATTATTTCTTGGAGTGCTCGTAGAGCAGAAAAACAAGATCTCGTTCCAAAGATCTTGAAGCGTAATATAGGGGACTTGCAATTGCTCACTTTGAAATTATGTGGATTCAATCACTTCTTTCGAACTTCGTGTTTCCACTCAATCACCCCTATTCTATGGTGTGACAATCTTGGTGCAACTTATCTCACTGTCAATCCTATATTTCATGCAAGAACAAAGCACATTGAGATTGACTATCATTTTGTTCGTGATCAAGTAGCTTCATAACTTCTTGATGTCCGATTTATATCGTCTAAGGATCAGATTGTTGATATATTCACAAAACCATTATCCAGTGATAGGTTTTCTCTATTAAGGTTCAAGCTAACGGTTCAGGATAACCCGTTGCGCTTGCGGGAGGGTGTTAACACAATATCAGGTACATGTATAACGTGACCCAAGTTACTCTAATTAAGAGTTTGTTTATTTTGGAATTCCTTGTATGTCAGAAACCATACTTTAGGAAATACTTTAGCCTCGTAGTTCAAGCTAAGTCTCGTATATAAATATGCTATGTATGTTCACGGCTTCTCCGTACAGTTACACTTAATAAAATTACACATTCTGTTTATCTCTTTCTTAGTCTTTTATCTTCTTGTCTAAACCTAAACCTAAACCCAAGGAGTTCTAACTGTACTTGATCTATAAAAAGAAAACCTAAGCCTACAAAATAAGATATCATACCCTCTTACGATCTGTTTTGGCACCAACTGAGAGGAGCTCAGCTCCTCTCCAACCATCATCACCAACATCATCTGCATACCATATACACCAGTACCTGCTTGCATACCTCCTGCAGTTCAGGACTTCCATCACCATCCCATCCACCAACTTACTATCATCACCACCACTAGGTATTGTTACAGCACACAGCAGCGTCGAGCTTGCAGTTCAACTCCATCAGCTTCAAGGTGCATAGTCGCAAAGCACAACAGCAGTTCACGGACCAAGACAGACAGCAGTTCCTACATTCGCATTCACCAGTCCATCCACCAACAGTAGCCAGCATTCGCACCTGCAGTACATACAACACCACTTCCATCTGTTTGCGCTGCAACAATACCACTCCACCAGTCCACCTGCTATCTACTTGGTTTGCTTAATTGGTTTTCAATTCAAGTTTTTTCTTTGAAATTGATTATTATGAACTCATGTAGCTAATCTCTTGTTTGGTTAGGGTTATTTTGAAACTATGTGACCTGGGTTTTAAATTGATTTTCAAATCAGTTTTTCCTTCTCAATATTGTTTATTGTTTGTCTTTTCCCGCGTTTATGACCATGGCTTGTTTGCAGGGTATTTAAAGGACAATTAGATATTTTGTTTGCAATACTAAAGCTAGATTTTAGAACCGTAATCCGTAATTGTTATGGTAATATAATCACAAGTAGCAAAACATCAATGTTGCAATGGGATTATGATGTGTATTTGACAACCCTAAGTTAACATGTCGAACTTACGAGCATGTGGTTAGGATCAATTCGACTCATAGAGCATACCGGTTAGTTAAGTTACACCAGAGAGCTTATTCAAGGAGATGCGTAGATCGTAACATGTGATGTTGTCCTATTAGATGTTTGTCATGTTGTATTTAGTAGTCCTTACCTATGGGATAGAGATGCGACATTCTCACCACGAGCAAAGGTTTGGAGGCTAGTTAAAGGAGGAAAAGGATTTCGCATTCTAGCTTCTAAAGAAAAGAAGAAACTACTTCTTCAAAACAAACGAAACAGTTGGTATATGCTACTCATAAATTTAGCCTACTCACGGTTCGACAAGCTGTCAAAGAACCTAATGAATTGGTTTGTGCCAACTCTTGCGAGTGCACTAAAACCGAAAAGAACGATCTACAACAGTTATTAGAAGGGTTTGAAGACACCCCGCAACAGCCGCAAAAGATACCACCAGAACAACGCGTGGAACTAGAAATCAAGCTACTTGACGAGCAAAACAACTCACTGTCATTACAAGTTGCAGAAGACTTAGCTCTAAGTGAAGTAACAAAAGATAATCCGACTGTTAGCAAAAAGACACAAATGACTACAGCTAGAGAACAAGATTTGTATAAAGACTATATTAAGGGGAAATGTTCAAAGCATGCAAAGTGGTACTCAAAAGTACAACAACTGCGAACTAAACTTCCGCAACTCTTAACTCAATGCTTTTGAGGGACCAAAACCTCTTAATGGGGGAGGTCTGATCCGTTTTTAGGAATAGGCTCGTCAAAAGACCATATACTCAAGTCTGCATACAAGAGATATAGTCCTAGTAATTCTAGAAGTAGTTTCCTAATCCTAGAATGAGACTTGTTTTTAGAAGATTACAAACATAGGGCAGTTTTCTCTTTATAGAGACTAATATTTAAGTAACTCAACTTATAAATAAGGTGCTCTAGTACTTATTGGCAGGGTGGAGAAACTATAGATTACTAGAGAAAATACTATTAAGAAAATTCTAGAGCAAAAGAAATAAAGGGTACAATTGTACGACAGAAAACAACTTAAAGGAAAACATTGTATTGTCTTTCAAAAACAAGTAATAAAGATAAAACATTTATTGCAATCTGTTAGTTCTTTTTATTCTACTTGTGTATCTATTTTCTATCTATCATATCGGGGTCTAGAAACTGATCAGAGATAGTTAATCAATTGGGAATCAAGAAAATTGAAACAGAATGCGATGTAACTACAGCTACACAATTCAAATGTGAAGCAAAGATGTTATCACTCCATGATACCTAAAGCTTGGTCAAAGACATTGATGCTCTGAAACTCGAGTGTGAAGCTATTAATTATATCCTGATGCTCTTGCTAAAGGGGTCTTGGTGCTCGTGCTCGCCTAGACTTAAAAGGTTGGATGGCTTGTTCTGCTGGATACGGTCGTTTCTTGATGGACAAAATGTGTTTGCGTATGAGTGGTGTTTGGTTCTTGAGTGTTGGTTGGCTCCTCTCTCCGTGCGCCGAACGACAAGCCCAACTACTTCTTCAGCATCTTCACAGATTCATCTTCGGAAAAGACTCGCTGGTTCTTGTGCCTATCAATCGAGAAGGTATCGATTATTGTCCCTCGAAGTTGTGATCACGTGAAGCCATACTGGCATATTGTGAAGGGGGGGACTCCCCCCGTAGCTATGCAAGGCAACAGGATCGTGAAATGGAGGACTCCTCCATGTAGCCCGGGCAGGGATATAGTGGGTATGCTACTTTAACGGTCGTGAACGCGTAAACCCTACTAGAGTAGTGTGTCCACTCCCTGTTCCACACACAACACGGAATGTACCAAGGACTTTCTACTATCATCGTACAAGTTGCTCATGCAGGCAAGCCGGGTAGAAACTTAGCCATATTTTCGGAGATCAGATCTTCACGAGATATTATCTCTGCTCTAACCTGACTTGCTCGAGAGCTTCGTTTTGGTTTTGGCTCTTGCTAAAGGGGGTGCTAGTAGACAATTAGAGGAGGGTGTTTGGGGTTAATTTTCCTCCTCCAGACATTTTGTACGAACTTTAAGGTGACAATCAGGGCCGTTCTTACCCTCGAGTTGTTAGATTTGATTTGCCGTTTTGGCACCTTACCAGAAATAAAAATAAGAATGTTACATTTTTGAGGGATCTGCCAGTTGGTGGTGTTGAGAATATTAACTAGTAATTGATAATGGCGATTTATAATAACAATCCCGAGCTCCAATCCAAAGATGCTAATCTCGTCCATTCACATATTCCAACAGCCTCGGACAAAGTTTATAGCTTAATATTCCTTGATAATTCATTTGCACCTGCAACAAACTCACCTTATCTTGCAACTACAGCTGCTACTGTCTACCAGTAGCTCCATCCTAGGTTGTGCCAGGCGTTAGGCGAGGCACCAAGCCATTCACCTCGCCTCACCTAGGTGCCCAGAAAAAAAAAAAATCATTCACATTTTTGTGCCTAGGGCGTTTTATTATCTAGGCGCCCCTTGAGCGACTAGTGCACCTAGCTCACCTCTCACAACATAGGAGCCTCCGTCCACAGTGACATTGATTTGACCAGTTGGAGGAGGGGTCCATCTCTCTCAGCGTAAGTTGGAGAATGAGAGTAAAACTGCAAGGCCATTGTTTAAAATTAACGCTGAAGGACCAAATTTTGGGACTACAGTAACGACATGTGCATTTTTTTCCTTTACATTAAAGGATTATATGGCACATATATGCAAAATCAACTTCCACACTTTGCATGTATGCATCTTCAAAATTGTGTACTAAAAGGGGTTAAATCTGATAAAAGTAACAGGAGAGAGGACCAGTTCAAAGCGTAAAAAGACCTTAAAAATTGATTGAGCTCCGCCAAATGGTGGTCCTTCAGCCTGAAGAAAATATATGCATGCCTTCAAACTAAATGAGACTTGAAATCGATCCATTTGGCTAATTCTCTGTAAAGATTTTAAGTTGACAGACTAATGCAACCTTATGAGTAAATAGAAAGAAACATAAAAGATCAGAGGGCATAGACTGTTCTAAACTGTGGAACCTCGTCCATAGAGGTTCTAACACAGAGAAATAAATGAGTTCCAAAAGTTATACTCCCTCCGTTCTTAAATAATAGGCTGGTTTTTAGAAATAAATGTTACAAAAAAATAAAAATGTTTCTAATCGGGAAAGTCAAATGTTACTTTATTTTTCCTTACCATTTTTCTTAACTTCTTTTCTTTTGGCAAGTGTCATGACCATTTCACTTTACTTCTTTTTCGATAAGTGTCATGGGACCATTTCACTTCACTTTTTATCGACAAAGATCATGGGACCACTTTCAATGATTGGCTCTCTTAATTTCCTTAATTTTCTCAAAAAACAAACCAGCCTATTAAAAAAGAACGGAGGGAGTACATACAAAGTGTCATAAGGCTTGCTTCCCCCAAACTTCAAACGGATGTCATGTTGTCAACGTGGGGATGATCCAATGGAATAGAAATTCGTAAATTTCATATGAAATTCAAAGTTGGCATTGTAATAGAAAGAAAAAAAAAAGGTCATGAATACAGTAAAGATACCATAATCAAATATATTTAGGAACTGCGTAATCTCGCCTTGTACAAGTCAACTCTCTACCAAACCAATTAATCTAGTAATGTATTGATCAATTATTAAGTCAATGATAAGCAAAAACATATGACACATCAAATTATGAACATCACCTTATACTGGAAAAGTTCATTTACCTTACTCATGCTTCTTCTTCATACATAAAATTTTCCTGCAACAAACAAACAAGGGCAATAAGAAACCAGACTGGTGGCTTTTCAACCTGGCACTTTTAGGGGCGACCCCGAAAGAATTAGGGGCGACATAAAAGACAAAATAGAATGAAAATACTTGTATGCCCCTTCATAATCGGTAGTTTAGTTAGCTACCGATTGCAAAATCTCATTTTTAGGACAACTCTATATTCGGTAGTTATATGAACTATTTTGACTACCGATTATAGGCTCAACCAAATTAGAAAAAGAGGATTTTTGCAAAATCTCATTTTGGGGCTACTCTATATTCTCTAGTTATATGAACTATCTTGACTACCGATTATGGTGGATATTTGCAAAGAGAGCGATCGTATAATCTAAGTCATGATAGCTCTTCCTTTCTTACCGATTATAGGCTCAACCAAAATTCAAAAAAGAGGATTTTTTGCAAAATCACATTTTAGGGCAACTCTATATTCTAAGAGTTATATGAACTATCTTGGCTACCGATTATGGTAGGATATTTGCAAAGGAAGCCATCGTATAATCGGAAGTCATGATAACTTCATTTACTACCGATTATATACTCAACCAAAATTCAAAAATTGAGGATTTTTGCAAAATCACATTTTGGGGCAACTCTATATTCTAGTAGTTATATGATCATCTTGACTACCGATTATGGTAGGATATTTGCAAAGAGAGCCACTCTATAATCGTCAAGTCATGATAGCTTCATTTACTACCGATTATAGACTCAACCAAAATTCAAAAAATTGAGGATTTTTGCTAAATCACATTTTGGGGCAACTCTATATTCCTAGTAGTTATATGAACTATCTTGACTACCGATTATGGTAGGATATTTGCAAAGAGAGCCACCGTATAATCTAGTAGTTATATGAACTATCTTGACTCGATTGTTGATTAACTACCGATTGTATAGTTACCTCCCGATTGTAAAGGGTAGTTTGGCCATTAAAAAATGGGATTATGGATTAACCTTCCGATTATGGATTAACCTTCCGATTATGACCTATTTTGTCCTTTTGTGTCGCCCCTAATTCGTTTGGAGGCGCCCCTAAATTTGCCAGGCTTTTCAAGTCTCTTCTATTAATAAGAAAATAGACGTAGTATACATATGTGATATATCTCCTTAATTTTCCACCAAAACAACGAAATCTTCAACTGAAACTACTAATTAAACACATAACAACTAACTAAACAAAAGATTGACAAAAAAAACTGACATAGTATGCATATGTCTCCTTTATTTTCCACCAAAACAACGAGATCTTCAACTAAAATTACTAATTAAACGCAGAACGGATAACTCACAAGTTTCTAACTTCCGATGCATAACCTCAATTTCAAATTGAATCCCACCAGAGACACCAACTAGTGAAATGCCTAAATCAAACTTCATAATTATGATGTCCCATTAAGTGATTACCATGCAAACAATGGAAGCCCGAATTGTGAACAATCCAATTCGATTACTCTAGTTCATTCGCGTAACAATAAAAGATCTAATCTTTAATCAAAACTGCACCCATATAAAACACAAACTTAGAAAATCAAAACAATTCATCTAACAAGTTTAAGAATTCCCAATCATAATTCACAAGTTGCTTGGAACCCTAATAATCAAGTACTAACAGATACCAAAACAATTCAATAGCAGAACTAAAAGGTTGAACAAAAGCAGTTAAGAATCAACCGAAGAAGATGTACAATTTAGATCAAAACTGAGAGTATAATCAAGTTCGATAATAACAAAAGAAATTCGGGTTTTGAGGACAGAAGATTTACCTAGAGATAGAGTGATCCGTTTTTAGGTATAGGCCGAGAAGCAGTCTCCTAGTAATTCTAGTGGCTGTTGCAGGGTGTCTTCTAACAACTGTTGCAGATCGTTCTTTTCGGTGTTAGTGCACTCACAAGAGTTTGCACAGACCAATTCACTAGGTTCTTTGACAACTGGTCGAACCGCGAATACGCTAATTTTCTGACTAGCGTTTACCAAGTGTTTGGTTCGTTGTGTAGCCAAAAGCCGCTTCTTCTTTTCTTTATTGTAGATGATTGTGGTAGCTTGCGGGCGATCTTTCCACCATGCTGATCTCAACTCCGAATGCAATTTCCAACGTCCTTCTTTGGAGTGTCGATCAGTTTTGCAATTCTCACAATATTGGTTGTTCCTGTTCGCCAATACACTCCCCTCTTTATGGACAGTTTTCACAATCTCGCCTTCTTCGGTTAATTGATCTTGCCTCTCAAGGAAAATTCAAACTCAATCTCAAACAAGCCGTAGAATCCATAGACTTCATCTCAAGAAAAGGCATCAGATTAGACTCTCAAACAGTTTTTCTTCTCCAACGTTGTGCGGAATCTAGATCACTTAGAGAAGGGAAATGGGTTCATCTTTATTTGGGCACTGGAAGAAAGCGACCCACAGCATTGTTATCAAACCATTTGATCCATATGTACTCTTGTTGTGGCGATTATAAAAGCGCTCGTAAAGTGTTTGACAAAATGTATATTAGAAAAATTCACCCAAAACTCATCCATTTTGTGTCGTTCAGCGGTTAATTGATCTTGCCTCTCAAGGAAAATTCAAACTCAATCTCAAACAAGCCGTAGAATCCATAGACTTCATCTCAAGAAAAGGCATCAGATTAGACTCTCAAACAGTTGCTTTTCTTCTCCAACGTTGTGCGGAATCTAGATGTGGTACCGAAACGATCCGGCTCATCGTGATTCTTCACAGGAGCAAATTTTTTAACAGCTGAAACTAGATGAAGACGTGTGAAGAAGTCTTACCTTTTTCCAATGCCCATCAGATTTTCTGCAAATCAAGTTCTGAAACGAAATCTAAATCCGAAAAATTCACCCAAAACTCATCCATTTTGTGTCGTTCAACGGTTAATTGATCTTGCCTCTCAAGGAAAATTCAAACTCAATCTCAAACAAGCCGTAGAATCCATAGACTTCATCTCAATAAACATAGCTTTCTTTCATCTATTAATATTAGGATCCACTGATAATACTTCGTTACCCTTGGATCGAAGCTTTTCCATACATCTCCGGAAACAGCTCTGATACCACTGATCAGTTTCTGGACCCCAATATGATAGATAGAGAATAGCTACGGGAGTAGGAAGACAAAACGAAAAGATTGCAATAGAAACGTTAATCTTATTGCTTTAGAGAAAGAGTTATACAATGTTTTCCTTCAAGGTAATTATTCTGCCCTAGGAATTGTACCCTTCTTCTATTCTTCTTCTTCTTTTTCTTCTTCATTGTCTTTTCTCCTCTCCTATTTATAGGTAGGACTACTTCTATATTCTAGCCATTCTAGGTTTGGAAACTCTCCTATGTTTGTAATCTTCTAAAAATAGGACTCCTAAGTTTTCTTTCTAGTATTAGAAGACTACTTCTAGAATTACTAGGAGACCGCTTCTCGGCCTATACCTAAAAACGGATCATAGAGAGAAGAGAAGGGGGGTCTCCCGAAGAACACCTCAAAAATTAATATGTGGAGCTAAACTCAACACCTTAACATTCTTTGGAGTAAAGACAACACTATCTCGCATATCAATTACATGTTCGGCCCGCTTTGACTGTTGTAGAACACTACTCAAGGATCAGATAACATTGAAATTAATCAACTTCCGGTATAACTTGCAGAGGTAAGCAATTGATCTGAAATTTTGGACAAGTACCTCCGCTTATCTTAATTATCCCTCGTTTTACCCTGTTGCACGATTGGAAACTCCAGCGAACATCTGGTGCATTTTAGCACCACCAAGATTTTCCAAAACAAAGAAGACGAAAAAACATAATACTGTAAAACAAAAAAGAAAAGAAAATGATACCTTTGGCTTTGCTACTAAACATTGCTGCAACTGCCGCAGGGCTAAAATAAGAAGTAGCCATCATCAAGGACATACCAGGGAAACAGAATAGTATCAAGTAAAAAGGAGTGGAACGAATGAACCCCTCAGTCCTAAGTTTTATTCGAACAAATGAAATGAAAAAAGGCACATGCTGCTAACAATGTACCCCATGACAGCATTATACTTCTTACTCATTTGGGTTTTCATTCTTTTTTCTCTACCAAACTAACTATAAAAGGAGATAGACAAAGACAATTCTTGTATCAGCTAAAGGCACATGATGCATCACATAAAATACAAAAACCATAAATTACGATATTAAGTTGGAATGCTCCAAAATTGTAGCATTCTCAACCAACCAGAAATTACAATACGATGTTCAACAGGTAACATAGAAACACTTTCTAGTATCATACTTGAAAGACGCAAGACTCGCAAAAGATCACAATTTTCAGTTCCTATAACTTAATATTACTACAGACTTAAACCTAAATGACTTGATAACTCGAGAGCTAAAAACTGAAATGAAATAAAGGGAAAGAAGATGTGAAACATGATTGATCCAGCACATTGACAACAGCTTCAAGGTGGTCCATCGACACGACACCTACAATTTTATTATCCTTCCCCAATCAAAGTGGTCAGGGATGGGAGAAATTTCAATCCTTAAGGGTAGAACTACCTTCGTCTTTCGATTATAGCAGGAGATACGACCATGTGATTGTATGAAGATGAAATCTGTCCCTGTAAGAGCTTCAATGGAAGAACCTGGACATAGATAATCATAAGGTATCAAGACCTTCTCTTCTGTCCACTTCATGTGGCCATCCCCAGACAGAACATGACATATCCATAAAGAAGAATTTTGCTGAGCATCTGGGGTACTCATCAAAATAGCTGCACTCCCATCAATTTCCATCATTATTGACCTTGCGTGTCGTGAAGAATCCTCTAAGTCTTCATTGAGACGATCAGCAAGTGGAGCGTAAGTGAATTCTTCCCTTCCAACATGAAACTCAAGTATATATTCAAGTTCTCTCACATTATGGAACTGCCAATGAATCTTACCGTTCACATAGAGAGGTCCATCCACAAAGGAAAACCTCCCTCCGTCAGAGTAGGCAGGTGGGGCATCAACCAATTCTCTCCATTTGTATTCACCAGTAGCCCATGTATGATCCCCAATTGTCAACACCTCCACAGCCAGACACTCATAGTCATTGTTGTCATCACTGTCTTCTTCAGCAAACATTTTGTCCATATGACTTGATATGCATATGACTTTGTGTTTCTTGCTTTGTGGATCAAATCCTAAAGCAATGGACTCAACTTGGCACCTAGCTTTTCCCCCTCCATATACTTCCCGAGTGGTGGTGGTTTCAATCCAAGGTGATGTATCACCAGTGGTTGGGTTATATAAAAGAAATGCATCCTTGGAGGGCGTGGTAATACATACCAAACCCTCCACTGCTTGTCTTGGTAAGCAGTAGGGATCCAGAGAACGTTGTAATGATAATGACCTAATACCAGCAGCGGTTGCGAAATTGATAATTCCTTCTTCTCCTCCTGATCCACGGTGCTGCTGAATACATAATAGTGATCTCTTGAAGTTTGTCAATTCCTCTACCTCTTGTAGGAGTCTTTGCTGCTCCTCCATCTTTATATTCCACAACTTGACATCTCCTCCATCTTTTGTTGTTCGTCTAACGATTTCAGGGTATGCAAAAAAAGGAACTGGAGCTTTTACCGCCGGAGACCTTGTCTCTATTTCAGGAGATGCACAAAAAGGAACCGACGACCCTTTCACCACTGCAGACCTTCTATCCATTAATCCGGGGGATACAAAAGCACGCAACATCGAAAATGATTGAGGTTGCACAAAAACCTTTCTCATTATTGCTTTTACCGCCATCTTCTCTCTAAATCAGCAGCTAACAGAAGAACTTTAACCCCCGATCTGTCTCTCAACCTCTCTCAATCGCTACCTTAACCCCCGATCTGTCTCTCAACCTCTCTCAATCGCAAAAAAAAAAGAAAACCCTAACCCCCAAAATCTCTCTCAATGGTTTATCACGAGAATTTTGTGAATGATTTTGGGACCATGGTTTTCTTTGAGGGTCCATTAAGTTATTAGGCCATCCATTGGTTAATGATAAGAGATGTCTTAGAAAGAATAAGTGACTTAATTGTCCTTATATTTAATGGATCCTGTTAACGTGTATACCCGTATGCATAGGGAACATAAGTTAGTCATTGGAACAATAAGGTATTTGTCTGTAAAATTTAAATTCATTTCATACCTTTATCTCACTCTTATACCCTTTCATTTTTAAGTTCACCTTCCCGTTTTACCTTCTTCTTCTCCGTGATTATCATACTGCAAAACCCTAATGTTACTGTTTCTAAAATAATTCGAAGGTTTAATTAAATTATTTTACCTCTACAAATCTCTTATATAATTTCATTTTCGTCTTTTCTATATTACTACTACCAATTCGGTAGTTTGATCAATGAAATTTCAATTGCAGTCAAACTGAGGGCAATCATGATTGAAATTTCCATCAAGATACTTGTTGTCGGCGAAGAATACGTTCATGCATTGAAGGCATTTTTTTCGTCGATCGGGATCTTCTAATCGTTATCATCATCTGTATAGTCTAACGGTGGGTGGTTTTTTATTTCGTGGATGTTAAACACCATTAAGATCGAAAGTTTAAGAAATTTGAAATTTAGAGTTTGAAACCTTTTATGCGTTTTGGGTCTTGTTATCTTAACCGTATATATATGTAGTACCTCTCAATTTTTAGAACTCGTATTCTTATTTATCAATTTATGATCAAGTTTAATTACTCCATGTTTGATCGACTGTTTAAGCTATCAATATTTTTCCTTTATGTGCCGTTTATTATACAATGATGGAAATTAAGGTATTAAATTTGGCCACTAATCAGGCAGGACAATGGAGAAGAAAAGGAGAAAGAATAATGAGATATGGAGGAGAAATAAGAAAACCCGTAAAATACTAGAATCATATACGGATACGGTAGGCTTTGATTTAAATGGAAAGATATTTCTACTTATTAATTAAAGTAATAGCGAAATTAGTGGAATCCAGGTCAACCTTCAGGGCTATTTATGGAAAATTTTCATCATTTATTATGATGAGTAGTTTACCGATAATTTTCACCAAATTTGAGTATATAAGTAGAAGATCAAGGTAATTAATTGCTGAATCTACCGACCTTAACGTATGCCCAGGTATATAAGTTAACAATTGCCTTATTTAATTTTTTTTTTTATTTCCAATATTTTTATTTATATATTTCTTTTTCATAAATATTATTATTTATTTATTAAAGATTAAATAAAGTGTTTTACATGGAAATGGTTGGAAGTCGAAAATAAGTTGTGCCCCTACTCCTTTTTGGATAGCCAACCCTATCCTATGAAAAAGAGAACTACCTAATTTGTTATTTGCATCATAACTAGTTAAGCAGTTCTTTAATCTACTTAGGCCTCTTCCTATGGCAAATGGCTAAATCCTCCATTTGCCATGCTAGCTGGACTGGCAAACTAGCCGCGCCACTATGGGAGAAAATATAAGCGGTCTAGTCTACACCGGTCGGTAGAGAAAAGACCGACCGGTTTTAAAGAAACCTCCAGCGGTCGAATGTACACCGCTAGCGTCCAAGTTTCGACCGCTGGAGGTTTTTTTTCAAACCGGTCGGTCTTGTAATCGACGCTTATTTTAGTTAAGTAACGACCATTTCCCTAAAGCTTATCTATAAATTCGCCTCATTTAATGAAATCTAATCACACCTCATTTTCTCATTAACTCTATCTTTACTCACTCTTTTGTACATTAATCATCTGTTTAATATTTTTTTTCCAACTCAACGGATATGGATTCTTCTGACAAAGAAGTGCGTATTCATATGGATCGATTTGAAGAACAACAACGAATATTCGTGCAAGCCTTGAAACAAATTGATGATGAGTCAGATGAAGATAAAGAACTAACCAACACCTTGATGCAACTAGATTCATTGGGGAAAATACCTAGAGATCCGGAGCCAAGAGAAGTGTTCACAAGAAGATATACGTACCGTGGTCGGGATGAATGGCACGAGAAGCTGATGCACGACTATTTTCTTCCTGACTGTGTGTTCTCTGATGAAAATTTCCAAGGCCGATTCCGCATGCCCAGACATTTGGTGCTAAAGATTATTGGTGAGCTTTGTCAGGTAGAACCTCAATTTAATTATCAATATGATGCAATAAATATTAGGGGTCATAGCCCTGAACAAAAGGTTACTTCGGCTTTGAGGATTTTAGGATATGGCAGACCTCCAAATTCTAATGATGAGTACCGTCTTAGAGGTGAGACCAATGCTGAATTGGGATTACGAACTCGAGACGAGTGGCGAAGATGGAAATGAAAATATTTCGAATACGAAGCGCATTACAGAATTCTTAAGGAGTTTTTAATAACTCGTATGGCATGTTAGGCTTAATAATGTTTTCATGGATGTTGTCAAGTTAAAGTTTTAATGTAATGAAAAAAGTAGAACAATTCATTAAAATTAACATTAATTTTAAGTGACACTAGTTCATTAATATTAAAAGCTGATACATTAATTAATTAAGTGGCACTACTTCATCATCGTCTTCATCATCCTCATCTTCAGCTTGAACCCCAAATTGTTTTTCCATGTTTCTCTTGTTTCTTTTTTCTTCCAATTCCTCTGTTAACCTGTCCATCTCCATCTCCCATACCATCAATTGTCTGGCATTCATTTTTTTCGGTGTTTGCATTTAGAATCTTATTCTTGTCATAGTCTGAAACAAATTTTTCTTGAGTTAGTCGATGTTTTTTCATCTCCTTAGTCAAGAACTTGCGGTTTACAACTCTTTGTTTTTCGACGACCTTCTGATGCTCAATCAAAGTTTCCATAATACTACTACCTCCTTCACTTGCTTCTCCTTCTTAGGAAGCTTTTCTCGCTGCTCTTGCGTGATTCCTTCCTAATAATTTTCTCTTAATTGCGGTATTGACATGCAAGTTGGAATTGTTGTTTCTGGTGGTTTCTGGTGAAGAAAATGGATTATCTGAAGGGGGATGAGATGATTGAGATGATTGTGAAGCTGGCGTCGAAGTTGAAGAAGTGTATGGTGAACTTGCAGGTATATTCTGCATGTTTGCTAACACTCCTGGATTATATTTAGGCAACACTTTCAAAATATGATAACAACTTTCGTAAGAAAAATTGCTCCCATGTTTATGGTGCCAATTAGTTCGGCACTTTCGTTCGACATCAACATCGACAAAACCGCTCTCGACCACGAACAGCTTGCATTATTGTAGGATCATAATATCGCAATGCATAGGGCTCGCGGGATCAATAAACGACGGTACCGCGAGGGAGTCGCAGGAAACTAAAATAAACGACGCGATGGGAAATAACGACACACAAAATAGGTGAAAGACATGAAACCCAGCGAGGATAAAAAGTGTCGCGAGATTGAATAGTTGTACACTGGCGACACTTCGCGAGACATTCCCGAAAATAAAGGATAGCTTAGCTGTCATCCACTATGTATTACCCTATATAAAGGGTCGAGTGAGTCTGTAAAAAGGGGGAAATCTTTTGAGAATTGTTAGGCAAGTCATTAGGAGAGAGAAAGTTTAAGAGTGTTCTAACTTCTAAGTGTAATTCTATTTTCCTGTGTAAACACTTCATGAATTCAATCAATAAATGTTCTTGATCTTACATCTTCTAATGGATTAATTAGACAAAATCGAGTAAGGGGTGTAGTGTGGGAAATCCTGCTACTACATATGCGCTAGAAACAGGGACGAGCGGTGATTGACGAAGAAATTGGAAAGAATTTGGATTAACAGAGAAGAGATTTGGAAAAGATACTCAAGAATTCATTGAAAAAGAAAGATGGCTAGAAGAAGAAATATACAAGAGCAACCAACGATTGTAAGAAGAAGTGGAAGACTTGCCTTGAGAAAGGAGGAATGAAACAGGGAGAATCATCAAGGATGAATAGGAGAAACGATGGAGAAGATCAAAATCAGCCACCAATCTCCCCGAAAGTAGCAAACACGGCCGAGGATTATGATAGAGTAAGTGTACATACTTGGAGATCTCGATTCGAAGACGAGAGAGAAGAGGAGCAGCAGTTGGTGGACAATGGACAAGGAGGAGGAGAGCAAGAAATGAATGGAGAAATGAATCCGGTAACGAAGAAATCGCAAAGATTAGAAAGATTGAGACAAACCATACACGAGGAGAGACGGCTAGAGAGCGGAGGAACGAGCAAACTTGACAAGACAGAACCATGAATTGAGGATGGAAAACATGAGGTTGCAAAATAGGAGATCTAGAAGTAGCGTGAGGTCAAGTTCAAGGTCGAATGGAGAAGAAAGAAGAAGAGTTTTACCAACAGAAAGCACCAATGAAGAAACACAAAATCCGAATATAGAGCATGGCGAGAGAGAGGAGAAATAGAAGATCGTCATATTCCTCGGCCCGAAAATCTTCAAAATGAGCGGAATAGGAGAAAATCAAAGAAACATGCAACTCCAAGAACCGAATAACCCAAATCTTGAAGGAAGAATAATCTTGCACGGGAGAGAAGAATCGAGAAGAAATCGAGAGATCAAGGATGACATTGAGAGACACTACATTGAACAAAAGCGCGACTAGCTCGCGAGAGAGAAAGGCTAAGAGAAGAAATGGAAAATCAAGAGATGGAGGAGGCAATCCGGCAGAGAATAACCATGACAACCGCGAGAGAAGGAGGGAACAAAATCGTACCAATAGAAATATTAACGAAGAGTATGAGAGGGTGCAGATGATGAGAGCGAGAGGCAACCAAGAAGAGAGAACAACCGATATAATGGCGTGCGGGTGTGACGAAAGAAACGAAGAAGAGCGTCGCGAGGAAAGAAGAGGAGAAAATAATGAGCAGAAAGTCAAAATAGGCACGAGCGAAGAAGGAGAGAAGCGAGCTAAAAAGACCAGTAGAATCAAATTCGAGGCAAATGAACAAATCTTAAGAGAACTAGCTGAAATGAGAGGATTCTTGAACAATAGAAGGGAAGGAGGAAGGAGACAAGCGGGACGAAGCCATCGCGAAGCCGCGAAGAATCCCTTCACGCTAGAAGTACAGATGGGAGGAATACCTCCTAAGTGCAATCTACCTCCGCATTAACCAACATCTTTGATGGAACAACCTGTGCGATACAACATATTAAGGCTTACATGAGATGTATGTTACAATGGGAGAATCATGATGCCATAT
The DNA here is from genome assembly GCA_023531295.1 of Papaver armeniacum. NCBI lineage: Eukaryota > Viridiplantae > Streptophyta > Magnoliopsida > Ranunculales > Papaveraceae > Papaver > Papaver armeniacum. Next base: position 55,782 of record JAJJWW010016839.1, on the reverse strand, counting down.
TGTGCAAATATTTCGCGTCAAGCTTAATAGGAGAAGCACTAAAATGGTTTGAAGGTCTGCCAAAGAACACAATCACATCATTCAATCATTTACAAGCCACATTCTTGGGAGCATACATAAGTAACAACTCTTCGCGACCAGGTATTGAAGATGTATTCGGGTTGAAACAAAGGATTGGCGAGAGCTTAAGACAGTTGACAGATAAGATGGAGGACCATGTGCGGAAATGGCGGGGACGGGTTGAGGAGAGATATCTCATATTCTCATTTGTGAATGCTCTCTTCGCGACTAACTTGTTATACATTCAAATTTTTAGAATCAAAAATACAATCACGATGGCGAATCTGCGAGAATTACAGGAAGAATATATTGCCTTAGAAGAAAGACAAAATGAAATGAATTCTTATCCAAATCGCGAACACGAGCTCCAACGCCGCGAACGCAAGTTTGTTACCTCAATTCATAAATACAAGTGGCGAGCACTTCGCAAGGACAAGAGCAAGGAGAGCGTGAGGGACGGAGAGAAGATAGTAGCCATGGGAAGCCACGATCAAGAAGAGTTTGAACGTGAAAGGAACTACTACAACCGTAATGACAATAATAAGATTCGAGAGGCTAGATCATGTGCAAGAAACTTATGGTGGACGAAGACAAAATAACCGTGGAGGGCGAGAGAAGTCATAGAAACAAAGATGGGAAACAGATTAAGATGCCTCCACGGAATGCTAGCGTTGAAAAGATCTGGGAAGCTATACTTGTGATGGAAAATGTACCAGCACCTTGGAATGTTGGAATGGAACCACCGCCGAGGCGATAGAAGTCATGAGTTTTGTTCTTACCATCGCTTCCATGGGCATCAAACAAACGATTGTAGAAACATAAAGAGAATTATTCTCGGGATGATTGATCGGGGAAGTTGAATCACTTTCTAAAGGGAGAAGAAGCGGGTCGACGTTACCACCACCACCGGAGATGCAGAAACGGTGTCGGCGAAAGGAAAGGAAACATTTGTGATAGAAGTAGGAACAAAAGCCAAGAATTTGAACTGCAACTCTATTGTCCACTCCTATCGCACCATCGAAGATTTCCATGACAACGTACTCGGTAGAGTCTTTGCGAGAGACGCTAATGATAAAGAAATAATGAGTCCGGAGAGAAACTACGCGATTAGAAAAGTGGCAGTTGAAGACTATTTCTTTCTCTGCGAGATGAAGTACCAAAAGGAAGAGAAACACACGATAGCCCGTTGGTTGTGAAACTAGAGATTAACCCGAAACCAGTCGATGGAGAAGATGATGAGGCGAAGCTTGTTGGGCGATCAACCGAATTCTAATCGACACCGGAAGTTCGGTGAATATTCTCTTCTACCATACTTACAAGACGATGGGCGGAAAAGATGAGGATTTAATTCCCTCGACATACAAGATATATGGCTTTAATGGCACTGCAAACAAACCAAAGGGAGAGGTTCGCATGAGAATACCTCTACAAGGATTATCAACTGATATTTTATTCTGTGTGGTTGACGTGGAATCTCCATACAATGCGCTGATTGGGAGGCCATGGCTTCATGAAATCTTGGGAGTCGCATCAACCTATCATCAATGTATTAAATTCCCACATCCAAATGGCATTGGTATTATACAGGGAGATTGGAAGGAGTCGCAACAATGTCATGAAGTAGATGTAGAAAGCTGCGAAGAAAGGAATGCCAAAAGAAAAGGTTGGAAACAACATGTGAGAAATGAGCAGAGAAAGGAAAAATTGATGGTGGATGCCATAGAAATAAGGACTGAACATACCTCGCGAGGTGAATGCCTAGAGATAGGCGAATATTATGGTAATAAAGAAGCAAAAGATATGAGGAGTAAAAGGCATAAGAAGTGAATAATCAACAAAAGCAGGAGGAAAAATAGCAGTTGAAGTAATGATATGCGAGAATCTCGCAGAAGAGTAAAAATGAGAATTCGACTAAGAAAGAAAAGTGAAATACAACAAGTGAAACAGAACTTTGCGAATACTTCGCAAACAAATATCAGCAAATAATGAAACATGAATGATTGAATGATTTAACAAATATAAATGCGCAAATGAATGGGACGAACCTTTATGGCGTACACCCTAGTTCGCGAATAACATTTCGTAAGAGGCAAATGTAAGACCTAAAGTGCGTCATATAAGGGGTATCTCTCGCCGTGGTTCGGGGAAAGGTTACACCGCTCCCGAAGCTTTGAACCATGAAAATTTGGGGCCCATGAAAGCCTATCCGGAAGAGGTACCTTGGATTCCCAACTATATATGTAGGTTATACCCTGGTTGGGCGACCGAGGGTCTCTTCTTAGGAGTCAGTGTATGCACAAGGCGCCGAGGTACACGGTTGAGCGAGTGCCCTGGGATGGATGAACCTACCCCAGCCATTCTTGGCAAGTCTTGGCATGCGTTGCACTCGCCAAGAAAACTCCACTTAGGGTGCAGTCTCGTAACCATAAACCATATAGGTATAAGGGATAAGAGGCTGCGAAAACAAGCTCAGTTGTTGTTAAGACCGGATGGGAGGAGCTAGTCTTGTATGGCCGATGTTTCGCCTCCTTGAAGGGGCAACCTGGGAGATGATAAGGCGGCGACGCTCTCCATTAGGGGTGTCAAAACAGACGCAAATGTCATGAGGCTCTGTTCTCGCAAGAGAATTTAGGCTCGTCATATTTGTGCAATGATCTGCAGAGGCAATAATACTAACGCGAGGGTAAGGCGAGATCAATGGGTCTTTACATGAAAGTGTACGGACGTCCTGCGATTTCGTCGCACGACAATGAATGTCATGGAGCTTTGTTTTCGCAAGAATACTTAGGTCTGTCATATTGTCGCAAATAAAACATCCTGCGAGGCAAAAATACTTGGAAAATGATAAGGCAAGATCAATGGGTCATTACATGCGAGTGTAAAGACGTCCTGCGATTTTGTCGCGATGAAAAGGTGGCGGGGAGGACCTCTAATTAGGGAGGTCTAACTCGGAAGACCACACAAAAATGATAAGGCGGGGTCAATGGGCCTCTGCATGAAAATGTAAAGGCGGCTGCGACTGTCATCGAAGAAGAAAAATTAAAATCAAATCCCTAATTGGGATAGATTTACTTAATAAAATATTCAAAGTGAGCAACTACGCTCACACAGAGGTATTAACTAAGAAAGGAAGAAAGAAATATGGGAATTACTCCATCAAAGAGTTAAATCATTCACACGAGAAAGAAATTCGGCAAATTACAAAGAGCATTTAACTCTCTACATCAACATTATCAAATACAGAGGATGGTTGAGACTTTTCTGCGCCTTTATCAGCTTCGCCCCCTCCAATTGGTTGATTTTCATCAGAAATGTTTTCATTACCTTCGTTCTCTCCGAATCTTTGGATTTTCATCGAGTCTTTTTATTTGGATCTTCATCGACGATTTCCTTATCAGGGAGATCCTCGCAGCTTTCATATTCATAATCACTATCTGGAGCATTAGGAACTTCATCATCACTTACTTCCAAAGGATCGACGTGAATAGGATCAAGAGAGTTCGACAGCAAAATGTTATTCACAAGAACCTCTGCGTTTAGAGGGAATTGGCGAAGCAATGCCTTTTGAGGATTCTTACTATCAATGTCCTTACAATAAGACATATAATCAAATCTTCGCTCTGCACGGTCGCGAGAACGAGCAAGATGCGCGGAGAGTAGTCCATTTTCCTTGCGAATTTTAGAATAATCGGACACGAGGGTGGAGATAGTGGAACGAAGCTTTTCTCGGAATCTGCATAACAAATACACAAGATCGGAAAACTCTTATCGAACATTGTTGGCATTTTCGGGGTAATAAACCGTTAATGGAATAAATACATAAATTAAGATAGTCAAATAATTTGACTACCTTCCTTTTGAGAAGTAAGATGTTGGATTAAAGCTGCGAAGTTATTCCCCAAACGGTCCATGACATCATCAAATGAATCTCCAACTAAGCCTTTCAATCGAGATCGCAAATTCTTTTCATTAGAAACAAGTATGGAATTCTCGGTCTCCAAAGTAGAGTTGGATTTTTCTAAGTTGACACATTGTTCTTGGAATTGCTTCGCTTTTACACTCAAAGTTATTACGCCTTGAATAAGTTTATCTCTCTCGTGATAATTTCTTCCAGTTGGTGTTTCAAAATATGTTTAGCTTGTTCGCGTTCTTCACATAACTTTTGACAAGCGGTATACTGCTGCGAGTAGCTCGCCATCTTATTCAACAGAGAACGTTTCTCTTGAGAAAGAGTTTGATTCTCATCTGATAAAGTTTCCAACTCCAAATTAGTCTTAGTCAAAGTATAAGAGAGGCGAGATAAGTCATTACTTAATGAATCTTGCTTTTGCGATAAAACAACATTCTCTTTCGACAAGTTATTTATTTGATCAGTTGCATAGGTATGAAGACTATCTAAGAGATTATACTGCTCCATCCAAGAATCTCTTTCAACTCGAACTTCTTCAGCGATAGACTCCGTCTGATATATCTCCATTATTCGTTTCTGGTTTAATACTTCGAAGACGAGCAAGGATTTGAGTTGTAAAAAAAAAAAAAAAAAAAAAAAAAAGTGGGGGGACGGCGAGAGCATACCTTTTAATTCTTCATTCTTCTTGCGAAGGTTATCACGATCAAAGTGGAGACTATTGCACTTCGTGGTCATAACCTGGAGATCATCCTTCAGCTTACTAATTTCTTGAACCAAAGATGCTTGCGAGACCTTATCAGGACCAAGGTGCTTACTTAAAATCTCGCAGACGTTGGATTTGATAGGATCGGCGGAATTCCTCTTGGCATCATTCACGAGACCCAGAAAGAACCTTAAAGGCCACATCTATACCCTCCAAATTTTCCGCCGTTAGAGGAATTTGCTCTACCAAAAAGATGAATCATCCTTTGTCAAAGGAACCTCATGAGGAGAGGAAGTTTCGGGGAGAAGTGATTGGAGAAATAGTAGGGACATTGATAGCGAGAGGGTGGTATAACATCGTTGGTAGGAGGACATTATAAGGAACTTGATCTATGAGGAGTTGAGGCATAGAAATATTGTCGTTGGTAGTAGTACCAGAGGAAGGGGGCACAAAGTTATCTTGCGAAGATTTCGCAGCAGGAGATGAAGGTGTGAATAAAGGAAATGGAACGTTGGGAGTAACAGGTTTGGAGTAGCGAGGCTTTTTGGGAGCACGACCAGTAGTTTTATCATCCTGTGAATGACAAATTAAATAAAAAGCAGAGGCAACAATATATTGTTGATAAAAAATAAATGTTTCTTGAATACCTTGTCGCTCGCAGAATGTCTTTTTGAAGCCATAGATTTTGCTCGCGAAGTGGACTCTGGTTGTGCGAGGGGTTCTTGTTGCAAAGTAGATTTCGATGGCGAGCCCAAAGAAAGAAGAGGGTCCTTCACGATAAATCTAGTTCTGGGTTGGTTCTTGCTAAACAACAATGGCAGAAAAAGAACTACAAAGTTAATCATACCAATGTGATTTCAACAAAGAAAGCTAATCTCAAATCTGATCAACAACAAAATCAGCCAGATATGGCAAAATTAACAAACCTGGACGTCATGAGAGTAACAACTGGTAGAGAATAACCAAAGTGGTGAAGAAGACGGTAAGAAACGGCAATAAGCAAACACTTGCAGAACGATGAAGAAGAAGAACACTTGCAGACGATGAAGAAGATGAAAAAGGAAAGGAAAATTCTTCACGGGGGGTGCTCCTATAAATAGATGAGAAAAACATTATGACCGGATAACATTAAATGCACCGATAAAAGAGATAAATATAGACACGTGTAAACGGTCACTACCTAAATCCAAGGAAACTTGACGAAAAGAACTTTAGCGAGAATTCAAATATACAAACATATTTCCTAATAGGCGAGAAGAGATTGCGAACTCGATTATTCTCTGTAACACATGAGGCAAGAAATGACACTTCGAATATAGGAGCTTCGGCACTTCGCAAAAGAATAGAGGCAAGTACGTACTTTTCAAGTACAGTATTCTTCTGCTCATTCCCTCATCAACCAAAGATCACTACAACAACAGATTTTTTTCCTTAAAGATCGCTCTTCAAGCAATATTCAAGGAAAAAGAGGCAAGATGTAGGATCATAATATCGCAATGCATAGGGCTCGCGGGATCAATAAACGACGATGCTGCGAGGGAGTCGCAGAAACTAAAATAAACGACGCGATGGGAAATAACGACACACAAAATAGCCGAAAGACATGAAACCCGGCGAGGGATAAGAAGTGTCGCGAGATTGAATAGTTGTACACCGCGACACTTCGCGAGACATTCCCAAAATAAAGGATAGCTTAGCCGTCATCCACTATGTATTACCCTATATAAAGGGTCGAGTGAGTCTGTAAAAAGGGGGAAATCTTTTGAGAATTGTTAGGCAAGTCATTAGGAGAGAGAAAGTTTAAGAGTGTTCTAACTTCTAAGTGTAATTCTATTTTCCTGTGTAAACACTTCATGAATTCAATCAATAAATGTTCTTGATCTTACATCTTCTAATGGATTAATTAGACAAAATCGAGTAAGGGGTGTAGTGTGGGAAATCCTGCTACTACAATTATAGCAGCGACATACAACACAACTTGGACGTTGATTGTAACAAAGCGACCGGACAATCCATTGCACGCTCGTTGATGTTCATAGTTTCTTGACGAAAGTTAGCAAATATGTTATCCCACAACTTGGTAGATTGTTGACTGGCACCATCGATACTATCTTGTGTAAAGAACACATAGTTTCTGCAAATGGTTTCATATTCGGCTACGGTAAATTTTGGACCCCTAATCTTCTTCTTTTGTTGTTTAGATTGAGACATATTAAAGAAATTATACAATACGAGTGAATGAAAGAGTTAGATGCTGCAATTTGTTTTAGATTAACAAATGTGAAGAGTAGAAAAGAGAAGGTGTGAGTTAAAATGGTAGAGGAATGTGGTATTTATAGGGAGGAAGATTAATGGTCGTTGGATAAGATTCTATGCACCGGTGTAAACTAAACCTGCCGGTCTTACAGAAACCGCTACCAGTGTAGTATACACCGAACGATTTATAATGGACCGAGCTCGACCGCTCGGTAGAAACTCCACCTGGCCTGTTTTCCCCCTCCATAGTGGGTGCTTAAATGGCAAATCTATTGATTTGCCACACCCATAGGAAGGGGCCTTAAAAAGATAATCATGTCATTTCCAAGTTCACCCAATGTCGTAAAAGACAAAACTCCAAACACATAACTGTGTGTCGTGCATTTGTCCAAATATTTAGTGCATTTACGGGTAATAGCTGTGGAAAGGGCATGGCCTGGTATAAAGCTTCGAATCCATCCTCCGGTGAAAGGTGAGACTCTCGTCACGTCGAAGCACGTATCTCGGCCATTTTCCCAATTGTATACAAGTATGTCAGCGAGCCTCAAAGGAGTATTCTTGTTAGAGCACTGCTCGGTCGAACTCGCAAGCGTTGCTATCTCAAGCTTGTTTGTCAATGTTAGTGATCAAAACTATAAGTCTTGATTTCTAGTCTACTTATAGATGTCTCGGACTAGGATAGATTGTGTAGTTGATCATTAGACTTCACGACGTTCATCATTGAAGACGAAGACATACTAAGGCGAGCTTGTAGAACTTCATCAACAAAAAGGTATGTGGAGACTGAAACTCATCTATCACTTGGAAAGTCTATTTCTACTCTATCTCCTATATTGAGACATAACTTGTAACACCCCGAGTTCTGGACCAGGGTCAAACCCATATGGAGATCCGAACTCGAAACGTTACGGGTCGGAACGAGACTTATGCATATATTTATTCTTGCTAATTCACTTTCATACCAAACATAATTTAAACTTTCATACATGAATTGAAGCATATGAATACATTAAACATCGTTCAAAACATTTTCAACTAACATTTATTTAATCCAATTTACACCTCAAGCAATGCAAGAAAACAATGCAATCACTATGCTACTCATTTCTAGCTTCCACTTCCAACTTCCATAAATCTGCAAGGAATGTCAATTGGGTGAGATGACAGCTCAACTCAATAGAATGCATTCCCTTTCTCAAAATATACGAAAACATGCCAACAAATCAAGGAGAATATGCATAACATTAGTATACGGTGCAACTTCAAGGATTTACATATATATATATGTTCATCAACTAAACTCACAATCATTCAAATCCTCTTAAATGCACGAGTATCCTCGGTTCGTGCCCCGCCTATCCGTGTATCCTCGGCATAGGACCGCCAACCTCACTTGAAAGAGTATCCTTGGGTCGTGCCCCACCTATCCGTGTATCCTCGGTACGGTCACCGCCATCCAAATAAACATATTCATTCATTTATAAATTCACAATAATGTTGCACGAGTATCCTTGGGTCGTGCCCCACCTATCCGTATATCCTCGGTACGGGCACCGCCATCCAAACAAGCTTATCCAATTATTTATAAAATGATTTTATCACTCAACATACATCTTTATATTCAAAACCACTTCATCAACAAGTCATAAGTTCACAATCTAACTAACGGTGTAATTCTTTTAAGCATTTAAGCAAACACACAAACTGCAGAATTTTATTTTATAGGTTTCATAATGATACCTTAATCTGATTGTCTTCAAATTTTAGGTGAGAATTTCTAACATATGTATCTATGTCATATCCAAAATTTACAGAAAACCAACGGTTTAAATGAAAGTTATTGATTTTATACGATCATTCTAAAATCTGGGCAGATTACATCATTTTACCAAACTATTCACAGTAAATTCATAATAATTCAAATTTAGCAAACTCAACGCACAATTAAAGATAATACATGAATACACAACTTTTATTAATACCTAAAATCATTTTGACATCATCAAGATTGCCGAAATACATCCAAGAACAGACAAGGCGAAAATGTACAGAAATTTCAGAAATCAACATCCAAGTTCAAACAAATATTCAACGGTGAATCTGTGGTGAAATATCCTCAAAATTTAACTAGAAATACCTAAGCATGTTATATATCAATATTAAAAGTCCGGTCATCAGTTAGCTTCATATATTTAAATAAATAAATTACTGAGACCTAATTGTACAAATTCAAAATCAAGTATAACATTAACATAAAGAGAAAGGGGATCTAGCATTCTACCTTTTGTTGTTTATAAACTCTTCTTTTTTTCTCTTTATCCTTTTTCTCTAAGAATTTATAGCTCTATCTTCCTCTCATTCTCTCTAGTTCATATTTCTAACTTCTCTAAAATTCTTCCTCTTATGAGATCTATATTAATACTACTACTAATAATAACACCTATTTAATATTTTCTTTATCTTAACTATTTTATTTATTTGTCTTTTCATTTTTCTCTTAATTTTATTTATTATTAATATTCTATTTCCACCCTAACCTGTAGTATTTCTAGCTCAAACAACCCAACTATGCTAAGGCAAATAAACAACCTAAGTAACAAGGTTAGCTAAGTCGGGAAAACTGAACCGAAACAGTAAATAAATATACAGGTGTTTATGGGTAAAAATCGTTTCCGCCGATTTTGGTAAATTCGGTAGGTGAGTGAGAAACTGGTTTAAACCCTAAACAAATGTGCTGCACGTGAGCACTTTATAGATTCGAGAGATCAATCTATACAAGTCCGGCCTAAACCAAGAAATGACCGTTCCAGACTTTCTTCGGTCACAAAGTGGAGGAGAAGGGTTGATTTGGGGAGGGAAGCAAAGAAAGGTGTTGAGACCTGAATAGTGCGGGAGAGTAATGTCTCGACTTGTATCGAAAGTGAAAGCTTAGGAAGCTTGCAAGAGATGAAAGCTTTTGGAGAGCTTGCAAAGTTGCCTTTTCTCGAGAGTGTTGTATTTTCTCCCGACCGAGACTTGTTGTCCGGTGGAAATAGGTAAGACCTATTTATACAAGTCGAGATTGAAACGTACTACTGCCTCATGAAGGAAGAGAGTAAAGGGTGAAATAATGGGAGGAGGTGGTAACCACATGGTGTTAATGGGTGAAAACGTTTTCACCATTATTTCCTCATTTATTTGACCGCTTTATTCCTATTCACGCTTTCTTAATGTGAGCGTAGTGTACGCCGCAAGTCGTGACCGCCAAACCAAGACCACTGGAAAGCATCCCCGGTTTGTGTTGATGTCTCGAGTGTTGGTTGCATCTTGAGTGCAAGTGGTGCTGCTAGGGGCGCATGTGGCATGTGCGGAATGCCTTTGTTGCGAGTTGCACCTCGAGCGCAAGTGGCAATGCCAGAGCTGCTAGTGGCGTGTGTGGCATGTGCCAATGTCATGTGCGGAATGCCTTGGCGGTAGGTTGAGTGTAAGTGGCAATGCATAGAGCTGCTAGTAGCGTGTGTGGCAAGTGCCAATGGCATGTGCGGAATGCCTTGGCGGTAGGTTGCACGGTTTGCAAGTTAGGCTACCAGCGTGGGTTTTGGCATGTGCCAATGGCGCGTCTGACCAAGTTGGCCTAGGTTGCACGGCTTGCAAGTTGGGCTACCAACATGCGTGTTTTGCATGTGCCAATGGCATGCGTGGCCAAGTTGAATCATGGCCCGTGTTTAGAAAAGATACCAGCGAGCGTGTTGGCATGTGCCAATGGAATGCTCGGCCATTAGGGCCACGTCCTGGTTAGAAAAGCTACCAGCGATGCGTGTTGGCATATGCCAATGGCATGCTCGGCCATTAGGGCCACGTCCTGGTAGGAAAAGCTACCAGCGAGCGTGTTGGCATGTGCCAATGGCATGCGTGGCCAATTTGGGTCGCGCCTTGGTAGAAAAAGCTACCAGCGAGCGTGTTGGCATGTGCCCATGGCATGCGTGGCCAATTTGGGTCGCGCCTTGGTAGAAAAAGCTACCAGCGAGCGTGTTGGCATGTGCCAATGGCATGCTGGTAGGCCTCGAGAAGTGTTATATTTATGGCCTACTTGTAATACCGCAAGTGCACGGCGTCTATCGGAGACGCGGCAAGTACGGGTCGATCCCACAAGGACTTGTGGTGCTTATGTTGATCAAGGCTTGCTAACTGAATTCAAGTGAGTATGTAACATAAAAGTTTGAGTGTCGATGCGACGAGATTTAGCTGTGACTCTAAACTAAAGAGCAAAACAGATTATGACAAATTGGAAAGTGACCAGGGTGATTATTTCCACCACCTGTTCTTATGCTAAGGCTATGCAAGCTAAATTATGATCATGTGCCTTCCTTTGAAGGTCTTAGCTAGATATTCATTAACTAAATTTGTTAACTCCCCCTAGTATGAGTGGTCTTCTTACGGTACCACTCATCACGGTTTGTAAACTCAATGGCTAACTACTAATCTTAATCATGTAGAACACAACAAAACCATATCAAACAGACATGCTTCACATAAGAATTAGGGGTTTCATCAAACACCCCTGTGAATTAAATTAAAGCATTACAAAGATAATAAAACACAAATTAACTCTAAACGACGCTCTCAGCTAGCCTGGCATGCCCTCAAACATCCAATTACACCTTCTATTTATACATGCATAATCCCCACAATATCAAACCCTAAATTTACTTTAAAATAGAAATTAAATTCAATAATCTCTCACCCACGTCTCTGAATCGAGTGATGGCTCTACTCAATCGTCTCTGACTCCATTAATTGATTGCTTACACAGAACCCTAACCCTAGTTCCATTTATCTCTTTCATAGCCTCTAGAGTTGTTGAGAGAGGCTAGGCAAGGATAACTAAAACTAGAGGTGGCGAAGATGGAGCGGCTATTGCGGGAGTGGTTGTTGCGAGTACTGTGGCGGAGATGGTGATGATGGAGGTGGTGAGGGCGGCTCTGTCAGGGAGAGGGAAGGAGGTGGCGGAAGAGCAGAGCTCTGCTCTGTCGGGTGAAGAGGTATGGGGGAGGAGAAGAGAATAGGGTTAGGTTTTGGTGATAGGGGCTTATATAGGTGGTGTGATGTGAAGCGGGTGCATCAGGATTTGATGTGAAGGTCGGAGCGAGCGTCGGATGTAGCGGTAAGATCTTTGAACGGGCCGAGGTAGAGTTGGGACGATTTGGTGTTGCACGGGAGCAGCGAACTTCGATGCGCGTGGAGGCGGCGACCGTAGGATGTAGCCAGTGTGATCTCAACGGTTCGGGTTGGATGGGCTCGGATCCGGGTCGCGGGTGGGTCTAGCTCAAGCCCATGTCTAGTAGATGAGTTGCTACTTGTTAGGTTGCAACTGTGTTTATTGCGCCATGGGCTTTGGCTATCTGCTCCATAGATGCTCGTCTCTAATTCTTCGCTCTTTTGGGCTCCTCAGTTTCTCCAAGCTTTATTTATTACCTAAAAACACAAAATTAATTAATACAAATATTTATTCTTGAAAACAAAGAAAACACGAGAATGCAGGATAATATATGATTTCTAAGCGCAAAAGATGAGTAAAATGCCAATAAAAAGGTGTATAAATATGCACTATTTGGCACTCATCAAATACCCCCAAACCTGAATTTTACTTGTCCTCAAGTGAAACAGAAATTAAGAAATCCTAACTATACCCCTGTCGCAGGTCTCTCGAATGCATTTAGCGTATGCACTACGCCTTTAAACCCCTAGGTGTCCCTAGTGGACGAGTTGTAGTCTCGTGAGGGTTTGCAGTGTACCCACAAAACCTTCTCCAACTTCAGAGTGTAAAAGAGTCTCAAGCATCCAAGGAGCTATGAGGACATAGAGTTTACGCATGCTAGTAACATGAAGTTAGAACTATCAAAGAACGCATTCTCATCCTTAAGTGCTTGAGCGAGAAGTAACCATACCATATGAAAGAATTCGGATTCGATTGTGATCATAAGCCTCGACTTCGCCTCACTATTAGGGTTTTATGATAATTGCACTCAAAAAGATCGCTTTTTAGTCTCTCATGTGTGCGAGGCGGGAATAAAGAGAGAAATCATGCACACGTTGTAGGTAAGAAGGATAACCTTCCGAAATAAAATCTGGAGACTCCACGAAATGTGGACAAAAGAATCTTTTTCGATGATCTCTAAGAAAGGAAATCAACCATTAGCAAGGGGTGGGAGTACTCACTCACTTCTCACCCGATCGTCAATTAATATCACTCTCTCATAAGAACCATAGAAACGTCTTCAATCTTCGGTCTTCGGTCTTCAAATGTTGATGACGAACTTCTAAACTTCACAAAACTTGACAATTTTTAACTTTTCTACTCAAATTCCTTGTTGTTTGGATTTTTTCTTTTTAAATTCTTCTTTACCATGGTGGTAGCAAAAATAAACTACAATATTTTTTTGATTTTTGATTTTTGATTTTTTTTTTTTTTTTTTTTTTTTTTTTTTATAATAAGTGAAAATAAAAATAAAAAAAAAAATAATGAAACAACTAACTCCATGGACAAAGGACTTTAACACTCAATTTTTCCACAACTTGTATTGTCTTGATTTTATAAATTTTATTAATTCTCATCCTATTTTCTTTTCTTTGTTGCACAAAAACCTTGGACTATATCAATTTTTCTTTCAATATTCTCGGCGATGATGCTCCGTTTCTTGACGATGATGTGTTTCTATGGGTCTTGGCTTGATTGAGAGAGAGAGATGCTAACTGCAAATCGGTATTTAGAAGGAGTTTTCATCTTTAGACGTCACCCTCATGATTGACAAAAACTAGCACTCAAGAGATCAAAAGTAGTGCTTTGAATTGGTGCGAAGTTGGGTAGCTCACCATTCCTACCCTAATTTACGTACGGTGACACACACTCTAACAACTTTTCTAGAAAGTTACAAAAAATTGAAGGTTGGTGCCTCACTTGATGTAAAATGGGTAGTCTCCACTATGGGTGATCACAATTCTACTACCGAATATCTAAACAAGCACCTAATTCGCCCTCCCAGATGGTTAAATCCAACTTTAACGCTCTAATCAACTAAGAAACCCGATTGTGTTCTCCGGTACTTCCAAGTTCTGTTATTTCGGTCAGATTCTCTATGCAAACATAGCTAGAAGCATGCTAGTGACTCTAAAATCTCTAAAAGTTGGAGGTTTCTACAAAAAGAGTTTTTGATTTTTTTTTTTTTTTTTTTTTTTTTTTTTTTGAAAATAAAAGGTAAAATAAAAGACTAAAAACTCTAAATGCAAATGCACCCCAAACCTAAATCAAACATTGTCCTCAATGTGTCGACAGATAGAAAAATTTAAACAAATCACATACCGAGAGAACTATGTCGATAAGAGAAAAGGGAAGAGATTACTGGATGTCGGCGGGGAGCAAGGTTGAGCTTCTTTAGTCAAGGCTAGAATCCAACATTCTCAACGGAGATCATATCGGATTAGCATTCTTTAGTCAAGGCTAGAATCCAACATTCTCAACGGAGATCATATCGGATTAGCATAATATATGCGCATGAAGACTCAACCGATTCAAGAAAAGAAAATTTAACAAGTCCCACTTGGATATATACAATGAAAATTCACCATACACTAACAATCTAAAGAGTTGAGGATCAACCCAATAGAAAATATATACAAACATCAAAGCACCTTACACACGTATATAACATGAGAGTGCAAGTAAGATCATGAGATGTGAAGGAGTTTCCCAAACCTAAACTTGTGAACAGTGTGTTTGTGAGAACAAAATCTTGCAATTTTAAAGGTACATCATGCAAAAGGTCTAACTCAAAATGTGTTTTGCTAATTACAGCAGACATACACATTCCAACCGTGGCTCCTTAAGAGTGTTATACTTTGATGCAAAATAGTCCAAGAGGACTTGGGAAGCACAAAGCTCTAGGCCTAAGTTAGGCATTTTTAGAAAAATTGGTTTTGCAATTTTGTGACAAACTACACCTAGGTTGGGTGAAGGAGTTTCAATTTGTGACTCAGGAGAGAGGTTAGGTACATCTACGTTATTTTCCTGTATAAAATCATTTGTACCATCACACACTTTCCTAAAGTCGAAGAGGGTAAATCATGCTCACCAAAGATAGAACAATTCATCAATCACCATGTCATAATCATCGGAGCAGGCAACATATTGTGATATGGGCGGGGAATCGAACACAACAATAATATCATGATCCAAAAGAACATTAGTGTCAACGAAAGATTCATCCTTTCCTAAGTCACAAACAAGTTGTGAAGCATGCTCACATTCACTGAAGAATTTCACAAAACCAAGCTCGAGTTAATATCACATGTATGAATATTAGAAGAGGCATCATTCATAGGGTTCACGGAAGAGACGCCTAACGTCTCGAACCCAAAAATTCCATCATATTTTAAACATGCACATGCTCTTTTAACATATCATATTCATCATCATCATCATCATAACAAAAATGCATTTCCCTATTAGCATTTCTAGTATACTCATTTACCTCTAGATTAGGTTCATATTCAATGTTAGTTGCATGAGTAGGAATAGAAACACTATTTTCAAGATTTACTTTATTAGGGACAATAATCATCCTATCATGAACTGCCTTCCATTCTTTTTCTAAATGAATAATGTTCATCTTTAAGAACATGTGACATTGTTCAATGGAGGGAGAGTTTTCAAGAGTGGGTATGCATGTTTCATATGAATAATCATTAAATGGTTGTGCACATGGTTCACTAGAGAAGGGATGATCATGCATGTTGCTATATGGATGGTCATGTATTGCATTCAGTTCAAGCCTAGCATTTTGTTCCATGAGCGTTTCCATTAGTGATTGTAAGGAGTCGGGGGAGTATAAAATTGTTCAACTCCCCACTGTGGTGACTGATACATGTGCTCATGATGGTTAGGGTATGAGTACTCAAGGTCAGGGCCCTGAGAAGGCTCATAATATGCCCTAAAATCATTATGGTCTATGGGGGTTTCATATGGTGAAGCGTGCCCGTAAGCAAGCTCTCTAATGGATTTGGTTCCATCCCCAGATGCAGACCAAAATCCTGACATGATTTATTGACTCAAATTGAACTCAAAGTCTAGTTTGGTTTATGTGGGTTTTGTTTGGTTTAAATGGGCTCATTTTTGGTTTTGTTGGGAGCTTTGGTTTATGTGGGAAGCCCAGGTTGCTGTGGGCTCAATTTGGTTTTAGTGAGTTTTGGTTTGTTGTTTGAAGCCCAGGATTTGTGAAAACAGAACAGCCCAGGTTTGTGTAAAGCCTAGTGGAACTGTGGGCTCAGTTTCGTTTAAGCCAGCAGTGTGGCTTATGTGGTTGTGCAAAGCCTAGTGGACAGTGGGCTCAGGTGGGTGCAAAGCCCAGTTCTTAGTGGTTCTCAGCCCAACAGATGTGGGCTTAGTTTAGTTTAAACCCAGCAGCAGAGCCCAGGTTAGGTATAAGCGGCCCGGCCACGGTGAAGCCCACACAGACCAGTAGAGCCCACATGCACAGTAAGGCCTAGTGGTTGTGGGCTTGATTTGCTTGCGAGCAACCCAACAACTCGATTGATATGGGCTTGGGCATTTAAGGTTGACCAGTATGTGGTTTGGTTGATTGTGGGTTAGCCCGATTGTGCGAGCTTGATTTTGGGTGTGGGCTCTAGGTTATGTTCAGCCCGGTTGAGGGCTTTAGCCGAGCACACGGCTCACGAGAATTTTCACGAGAAATTGACACGGCTGGTGGTTGAGCGAGGCTGAGTGCATGCTCGGCTCATGCACTGGTTAGTTGTTGCAGGTACCGGTCGAGTTACAAGCTTGGCCAACTTCAAAACCACGGCTCATGTGAGTGCACGACAATGCAATGTGTGCGAGGGAAGGTTTTAAATTTAGCATGAGTCTATGTGCTCGAATCAAAGACAGAAACCTGGTTCACACACAGTTACCAAAGAAGCACAGATTATCAACGCAAGGCAAGTCAACGAGCATGCACAAGGGGGCTAGCAAGGAGCTCAAGCTTGCGGCTTGGGGGGCTAGCAAGGTGGTGAATACGAGGGCACTACAGGTGGCGAGGTTTAGCACGCAAGATAAGCGGCTCAACAGTCTAGCATGCAAGGTCACGGATTCATAAATGCCACCCTAACATGGTTCACGGGTCATGCTCACGGTTATAACTTTCTTAGCTAGCAAAAGTTCATTCATAGCTTCGGCTCATACTTGCAGCTTCAGGGGACATCTCAAGGATTCACGAGAGGCTCACACAAGGGTGTATGCTAGTTTAACATATTCTCGTGGAGTCATGGAGTCACTTACCCGAGTCATGGAGTTTGCTCGAGCTTTGTGACTCGGGCTCTGCGCTTGTTCTTGACCTCCTAGGCTTTGCTCAACAGTGCGCAGCAAAAGCACAACAAGTAATATGGGTAGCACAAATTGGGTTGGCTCGACCTTACCACATGCGCCCGAGAATAATTTGGACTGATGGGGTTAATATGCAGGGCAATGATGCAAAACTGTTAACAATAATGAGTGCCGGAATGAAAAAAAAAAAAAAAAATTATGGCTAAATTACTCTAAGAACAGGACTAAAAATAGCAAAAACAAAGTAAATGTGTACAGTGAGGTGACTATGTACAGGGGATAGTTGGAACTCAGCAAAGAAAGCCAATAATCGATAGGGCACACGCCAAGTCCCCGGCAGCGGCGCCAAAAACTTGGTAGGCCTCGAGAAGTGTTATATTTATGGCCTACTTGTAATACCGCAAGTGCACGGCGTCTATCGGAGACGCGGAAAGTACGGGTCGATCCCACAAGGACTTGTGGTGCATATGTTGATCAAGGCTTGCTAACTGAATTCAAGTGAGTATGTAACATAAAAGTTTGAGTGTCGATGCGGCGAGATTTAGCCGTGACTCTAAACTAAAGAGCAAAACAGATTATGACAAATTGGAAAGTGACCCGGGGTGATTATTTCCACCACCTGTTCTTATGCTAAGGCTATGCAAGCTAAATTATGATCATGTGCCTTCCTTTGAAGGTCTTAGCTAGATATTCATTAACTAAATTTGTTAACTCCCCTAGTATGAGTGGTCTTCTTACGGTACCACTCATCACAGGTTCGTAAACTCAATGGCTAACTACTAATCTTAATCATGTAGAACACAACAAAACCATATCAAACAGACATGCTTCACATAAGAATTAGGGGTTTCATCAAACACCCCTGTGAATTAAATTAAAGCATTACAAAGATAATAAAACACAAATTAACTCTAAACGACGCTCTGGCTAGCCCAGGCATGCCCTCAAACATCCAATTACACCTTCTATTTATACATGCAAAAATCCCCCAAAATATCAAACCCTAAATTTACTTTAAAATAGAAATTAAATTCAATAATCTCTCACCCACGTCTCTGAATCGAGTGATGGCTCTACTCAATCGTCTCTGACTCCATTAATTGATTGCTTACACAGAACCCTAACCCTAGTTCCATTTATCTCTTTCATAGCCTCTAGAGTTGTTGAGAGAGGCTAGGCAAGGGATAACTAAAACTAGAGGTGGCGAAGATGGAGCGGCTGTTGCAGGAGTGGTTGTTGCGGCTGTGGCGGGGAGATGGTGATGATGGAGGTGGTGGCGCGGCTCTGTCTGGGAGAGGGAAGGAGGTGGCGGAAGAGCAGATCTCTGCTCTGTCGGGTGAAGAGGTATGGGGGAGGAGAAGAGAATAGGGTTAGGTTTTGGTGATAGGGGCTTATATAGGTGGTGTGATGTGAAGCGGGTGCATCAGGATTTGATGTGAAGGTCGGAGCGAGCGTCGGATGTAGCAGGTAAGATCTGAACGGCTGAGGTAGAGTTGGGACGATTTGGTGTTGCACGGGAGCAGCGAACTTCGATGCGCGTGGAGGCAGCGACCGTAGGATGTAGCCAGGTGTGATCTCAACGGTTCGGGTTGGATGGGCTCGGATCCGGGTCGCGGGTCGGGTCTAGCTCAAGCCCATGTCTAGTAGATGAGTTGCTACTTGTTAGGTTGCAACTGTTGCGCGCGCGGGCTTTGGCTATCTGCTCCATAGATGCTCGTCTCTAATTCTTCGCTCTTTTGGGCTCCTCAGTTTCTCCAAGCCTTATTTATTACCTAAAAACACAAAATTAATTAATACAAATATTTATTCTTGAAAACAAAGAAAACACAGAATCTGGGATAATATATGATTTCTAAGCGCAAAAGATGAGTAAAATGCCAATAAAAAGGTGTATAAATATGCACTATTTGGCACTCATCAAATACCCCCAAACCTGAATTTTACTTGTCCTCAAGTGAAACGAGAAAATAAGAAATCCTAACTATACCCCTGTCGCAGTCTCTCGAATGCATTTAGCGTATGCACTAAGCCTTTAAACCCCTAGGTGTCCCTAGTGGACGAGTTGTAGTCTCGTGAGGGTTTACCAGAGGTGTACCCACAAAACCTTCTCCAACTTCAGAGTGTAAAAGAGTCTCAAGCATCCAAGGAGCTATGAGGACATAGAGTTTCTGCATGCTAGTAACAGAAGTTAGAACTATCAAAGAACGCATTCTCATCCTTAAGTCTTTGAGCGAGAAGTAACCATACCATATGAAAGAATTCGGATTCGATTGTGATCATAAGCCTCGACTTCGCCCTCACTATTAGGGTTTTATGATAATTGCACTCAAAAAGATCGCTTTTTAGTCTCTCATGTGTGCGGGCGGGAATAAAGAGAGAAATCATGCACACGTTGTAGGTAAGAAGGATAACCTTCCAAAATAAAATCTGGAGACTCCACAGAAATGTGGACAAAAAGAATCTTTTTCTGATGATCTCTAAGAAAGGAAATAAACCATTAGCAAGGGGTGGGAGTACTCACTCACTTCTCACCCGATCGGCAATTAATATCACTCTCTCATAAGAACCATAGAAACGTCTTCAATCTTCGGTCTTCGGTCTTCAAATGTTGATGACGAACTTCTAAACTTCACAAAACTTGACAATTTTTAACTTTTCTACTCAAATTCCTTGTTGTTTGGATTTTCTTTTTAAATTCTTCTTTACCATGGTGGTAGCAAAAATAAACTACAATATTTTTTGATTTTTGATTTTTTGATTTTTTTTTGAATTTTTTTTTTTTTTTTTACATTACAATAAGTGAAAATAAAAATAAAAATAAAAATAATGAAACAACTAACTCCATGGACAAAGGACTTTAACACTCAATTTTTCCACAACTTGTATTGTCTTGATTTTATAAATTTTATTAATTCTCATCCTATTTTGTTTTCTTTGTTGCACATAAACCTTGGACTATATCAATTTTTCTTTCAATATTCGATGATGCTCCGTTTCTTGACGATGATGTGTTTCTATGGGTCTTGGCTTGATTGAGAGAGAGAGATGCTAACTGCAAATTGGTATTTAGAAGGAGTTTTCATCTTTAGACGTCACCCTCATGATTGACAAAAACTAGCACTCAAGAGATCAAAAGTAGTCTTGAAATTGGTGCGAAGTTGGGTAGCTCACCATTCCTACCCTAATTTACGTACGGTGACACACACTCTAACAGCTTTTCTAGAAAGTTGCAAAAATTGAAGGTTGGTGCCTCACTTGATGTAAAATGGGTAGTCTCCACTATGGGTGATCACAATTCTACTACCGAATATCTAAACAAGACCTAATTCGCCCTCTCGGTATGGTTAAATCCAACTTTAACGCTCTAATCAACTAAGAAACCCGATTGTGTTCTCCTAGGTACTTCCAAGTTACGTTATTTCGGTCGATTCTCTATGCAAACATAGCTAGAAGCATGCTAGTGACTCTAAAATCTCTAAAAGTTGGAGGTTTTTACAAAAAGAGTTTTTGAATATTTTTTTTTTTTTTTTTTTTTTTTTTTTTTTGAAAATAAAAGGTAAAATAAAAGACTAAAAACTCTAAATGCAAATGCACCCCCAAACCTAAATCAAACATTGTCCTCAATGTGTCGACAGATAGAAAAAATTTAAACAGTCACATACCGAGAGAACTATGCTGATAAGAGAAAAGGGAAGAGATTACCGGATGTCGGCGGGAGCAAGGTTGAGCTTCTTTAGTCAAGGCTAGAATCCAACATTCTAAACGGAGATCATATCGGATTAGCATAATATATGCGCATGAAGACTCAACCGATTCAAGAAAAGAAAATTTAACAAGTCCTACTGGATATATACAATGAAAATTCACCATACACTAACAATCTAAAGAGTTGAGGATCAACCCAATAGAAAATATATACAAACATCAAAGAGCCTTACACAGATATAACATGAGAGTGCAAGTAAGACTGCCGGATGTGAAGGAGTTTCCCAAACCTAAACTTGTGAACAGGTGTGTTTGTGAGAACAAAATCTTGCAATTTTAAAGGTACATCATGCAAAGGTCTAACTCGAAATGTGTTTTGCTAATTACAGAAAGTGACATACACATTCCAACTGTGGCTCCTTAAGAGTGTTATACTTTGATGCAAAATAGTCCAAGAGGACTTGGGAAGCACAAAGCTCTAGGCCTAAGTTAGGCATTTTTAGAAAAATTGGTTTTGCAATTTTGTGACAAACTACACCTAGGTTGGGTGAAGGAGTTTCAATTTGTGACTCAGGAGAGAGGTTAGGTACATCTACGTTATTTTCCTGTATAAAATCATTTGTACCATCACACACTTTCCTAAAGTCAGAAGAGGGTAAATCATGCTCACCAGCATAGAACAATTCATCAATCACCATGTCATAATCATCAGAGCAGGCAACATATTGTGATATGGGCAGGGAATCAAACACAACAATAATATCATGATCCAAAAGAACATTAGTGTCAATGAGAAGATTCATCCTTTCCTAAGTCACAAACAAGTTGTGAAGCATGCTCACATTCATTGAAGAATTTCACAAAACCAAGCTCGAGTTAATATCACATGTATGAATATTAGAAGAGGCATCATTCATAGGGTTCACGGAAGAGACGCCTAACGTCTCCGAACCCAAAATTCCATCATATTTTCTGCATGCACATGCTCTTTTAACATATCATATTCATCATCATCATCATCATAACAAAAATGCATTTCCTATTAGCATTTCTAGTATACTCATTTACCTCTAGATTAGGTTCATATTCAATGTTAGTTGCATGAGTAGGAATAGAAACACTATTTTCAAGATTTACTTTATTAGGGACAATAATCATCCTATCATGAACTGTCTTCCATTCTTTTTCTAAATGAATAATGTTCATCTTTAAGAACATGTGACATTGTTCAATGGAGGGAGAGTTTTCAAGAGTGGGTATGCATGTTTCATATGAATAATCATTAAATGGTTGTGCACATGGTTCACTAGAGAAGGGATGATCATGCATGTTGCTATATGGATGGTCATGTATTGCATTCAGTTCAAGCCTAGCATTTTGTTCCATGAGCGTTTCCATTAGTGATTGTAAGGAGTCGGGGAGTATAAAATTGTTCAACTCCCACCGTGGTGACGATACATGTGCTCATGATGGTTAGGGTATGAGTACTCAAGGTCGGGGCCCCGAGAAGGCTCATAATATGCCCTAAAATCATTATGGTCTATGGGGTTTCATATGGTGAAGCGTGCCTGTAAGCAAGCTCTCTAATGGATTTGGTTCCATCCCCGATGCGAGACAAAATCCCGACATGATTTATTGACTCAAATTGAACTCAAAGTCTAGTTTGGTTTATGTGGGTTTTGTTTGGTTTAAATGGGCTCATTTTTGGTTTTGTTGGGAGCTTTGGTTTATGTGGGAAGCCCAGGTTGCTGTGGGCTCAATTTGGTTTTAGTGAGTTTTGGTTTGTTGTTTGAAGCCCAGGATTTGTGAAAACAGAACAGCCCAGGTTTGTGTAAAGCCTAGTGGAACTGTGGGATCAGTTTCGTTTAAGCCCAGCAGTGTGGATTATGTGGTTGTGCAAAGCCTAGTGGACAGTGGGCTCAGGTGGGTGCAAAGCCCAGTTCTTAGTGGTTCTCAGCCCAACAGATGTGGGCTTAGTTTAGTTTAAACCCAGCAGCAGAGCCCAGGTTAGGTAGAAGCGGCCCAGACAATGAACCGCACAACCTGTGGTAGAGCCCACATGCACAATAAGGCCTAGTGGTTGTGGGCTTCAGTTTGCTTGCAGACAGCCCAACAGCTCAGTTGATATGGGCTTGGCTGTTTAAGGTTCAGCCCAGGTATGTGGTTTGGTTGATTGTGGGTTAGCCCAGTTGTGCAGGCTTCAGTTTTGGGTGTGGGCTCTAGGTTATGTTCAGCCCAGGTTGAGGGCTTCAGCTGAGCACACAGCTCACAGAATTTTCACAGAAATTGACACAGCCTGGTGGTTGAGCAGGCTGGTCTGTGCTCAGCTCATGCACTGGTTAGCTGTTGCAGCTGGTCAGTTACAAGCTTGGCCAACTTCAAAACCACAGCTCATGTGAGTGCACAGACAATGCAATGTGTGCAGGGAAGGTTTTAAATTTAGCACAGTCTATGTGCTCAGAACAGCATGGCATGGTTAGGGCCAAGGTAAGGGTGCTTGTCTTGGCGTGACGTGACTAGCGTAGCTAGGGCCAAGGCAGAGTGCGTTTGGCATGGCGCGGCGTGACTAGCGTAGCTAGGGCCAAGGCAGAGTGCGTTTGGCATGGCGCGACGTGACTAGCGTAGCTAGGGCCAAGGCAGAGTGCGTTTGGCATGTCGCGGCTAGCTCGGGCTAAATGTGGCTGGCATGATTTGCCATTGGCACGGAGGTGCGGCTAGCATGGTTGGCATGCTTTAGCGCGTTTGGTGTGGCTGGCATGATTTGCCATTGGCACAGAGGTGCGGCTAGCTTGGGCTAGGTGTGGCTAGCATGATTTGCCATTGGCACGGAGGTGCGGCTAACATGGTTGGCATGCTTTGGCGCGTTTTGGTGTGGCTGGCATGATTTTCCATTGGCACAGAGGTGTGGATAGGGCCAAGGTAAGTGTGTTTGGCTTGGCGTGGCGTGACTAGCATAGCTAGGGCCAAGGCAGAGTGCGTTTGGCATGGCGCGGCTAGCTCGGGCTAAATGTGGATGGCATGATTTGCATTGGCACGGAGGTGCGGCTAGCATGGTTGGCATGCTTTGGCGCGTTTAGTGTGGCTGGCATGATTTTCCATTGGCATAGAGGTGCGGCTAGCTTGGGCTAAGTGTGGCTGGCATGATTTGCCATTTGCACGGAGGTGCGGCTAACATGGTTGGAATGCTTTGGCGCATTTTGGTGTGGCTGGCATGATTTGCCATTGGCACAGAGGTGTGGATAGGGCCAAGGTAAGTGTGTTTGGCTTGGCGTGGTGTGGCTGGCATGACTTGCCATTGACACGGAGGGAATTAGGGTTTTGTTCGTCGTAACCCTAATTTGAAAAAAATACCCCCTATTAATTACGATTACATGCATTAAATGTTCTAATAAATGTGTCATCGGTGACATTAGGTTATTCGGGGTTTTACGATTTTACCCTTTGTCTAAAAACCACCATCAACATTAAGTCCCCTGCTTAGCTTGGAACAGGAACTTTGTTGCGAGGTAAGCATAAGATGGTGACAAACTATCAACATAAATCGTAAAGAGAATTGAGGAGGCTTGTCGACCTTTTTTATAAATAGGATTTGGAATCCTTGCCTCGCGATTTTGCGCAAATCGGAGGTCGGCACAATTGGGAAGTTAACGTCGTGAGAGACAGAAATCAAGGCGGCATTGAGAAGTTGTTGCGAGTTAGGAACCGGGAGCGTGCTAGGCCGACGGGACCAAGCGCAAAGTGTGAAACTGAGCGTGCTAGCTGGCATGACTTGCGCAAGATGGGGAAGCTGAGAGCATGCTAGCTGGCGGGACCCAGCGCAAAGTGTGAAGATGATCGTGCTAGCCAGGGGACCTAAGCGCAAGATGGGGAAGCCGAGCGTGCTAGCCGGCGTGACTTGGGCGGTTGTAGGGAAGTTTGGTGAGATCAAAAGCTTGATCGGACCGGTGAAAACAAGGAGGGAGTAAGTGTTTCTACAGATAGCAAAGTTTCCTTATTTTGCCTTCCTTCACGCGCGGCTTCAATCAGGGCATCATCCATGCCAAAAATCTGGAAGCGTTACGTCCATCATTACTTCCTTTCCTTCTTTAAGTTTCCGTATTCATACCCAACGTAATTGCATCATCTCCCTCGTTTGAGAAAGGGTTCTTCCTATTGAATTTTTTCCTCTTCGTCATGTCGCACGCCGAGAGACGAATCATCTTCTAACCAGCCAGATTCTCCAGGTGAAGGCGCGAGGTCTGACTCTTGCAAAAGCACCCCGACTAGGGTTATTCGGGCTAAGAAGATCATACCGGTATGTTTTCTTCTTCTTCTCCGTTCGTGTTATCCTCTTTTTATATGTGTATAGATATGATGGAACTGGATCATTTTCCCCATCTTTTGCAGTGTATGATGGGACCCTCCAGGGATGGATGCGCCTTTAACTCTTCGGAGAAGGGCTTCAGACTTGGCGGAGATCGATCTTCTTCTCTTGATGAGGCATTGGTTTGGATTGAATCTCCATTCCACGAAGCTAGTGAAATCATTAAGGACCTCCCTTCCATCTATCCCCATGAAGAATAGGTGCATGTTCGGACTTTCTTGGGTTCAGTGAGCATGGAGGAGGGGCGAGAGAAAAGGAAGAGTCTTGGCATGTTGAGAGGTTTCAGTGCAGCAAAGCCTTTCTTCGATCCGGGTATGGGGCGGATCGGACCGTTTCTAGGTTGAAACGACGGAAAAGTGAACATTTGGTGGTCTTGGAGGAGAGCGCCATGATTCTTGACTCTGATGTGGATGAATCAAAAAACTTTCTCCGAAGTGTCGGCCGAGAAAACCTTCGAAGGAGCATATGACGAAACGAGATACCCTCCGAAGTTGATGCCAAAGGTGTCGTTGGTGATACTGGGAGGGGTCATGGTGGCGTATCTTTGGACCGGTCGTCGGGAGGACACCGTTGACGCTGTGGTTGCTTCGGGATGGGATATTGAGGTTGCTTCTTTGCTAACACCGTTGAATGGAACCTTTGTTGCCCGAGGGATTGCTTTGGGGAAGTGCTTGAAGATAGTCTTACCCGAGGGGACTTGTACTCCGTCCTTCGAGGGCTAGTTCTTCCCTTTTGTTATTCCTGTTAGCTGCTTTAGTTCCCGTGGTGTCCCCCTCTCTTTTTTTTTTTTTTGTAAACTCGTCTTTTCCTTCTTCTTCATCACCAACATTTTGCTTCATATATATTTTTGCAAGAGGTTGTGGTATAATGGCTCTGCAATGGTTTTCTGGGTTTATCTGATGTATTTCTCTGATATCTGGAGGATTCGCTTGGAAAGAGATGTATTTATGTTTTTTATTTTTTTGACAAAAAGGGAATCCCTAGGGAAAAATACAAACGGTGTATTCATCTTGGGAATTACAACTATTAAGAGGAATTGTTAAAGGAAATACTAAAAGGGGGAGTGATTGGGAAGTACAAAGATTTTAGGGATTGGATTCCTTGAGCCATCGCGGGTGAATTATCACGCCTTCAGGTGTGTCTCGCATTGATGAGCTTGCAATATCCTCCCAAAAGGGTATCCGCAACTGGATACTGACTCGTCTTCTCCTTCATTGGGCAAATCCATTTTTACTTGTCATCTTCCCAACTTGAAACGAGCTTTCCTTAACCACTACATCTCCAATTGAAAACGGGTTCGGGCGTCGTGCAACCGTTTGAGTCTTGACTTCGTTGGCTTCAATAGAAGTTTCCTAGCTTCTTGCAAAGTGTTCAAATGGTCCAGCTCCCCATTCACATTTCTTGACAGCGTTTGTGCCCGATGTAATCGCGCCGAGTCCCCATGACGGAATGGGGAAGGAAAGACCGGTTGCGAAAAAGATTGCTTGGTCGAATTACTTGCATTTGAAAACCATGAGCTAGCGCAACGGGTCCTCTCCGGATGCCCGGGTTCCTTCAATAGCTTATTGATGCGATAACCCGTGGGATGATTTGTTGGGAATTCCTTCGGGCGTGGACGTCGGCAGAGGTGTACATCCAATTTCGCTTTGTTGTCGAGCACCCATAAGCGTCCCAATATCATGTCATGATCTAGTTCTTTGACAATGTGGAACTTGCTATGCGTTATAGCGTCTCCCATCTTGATCTCTAGGTTGATGTAGCCATGTGCGTTCAAAGTTTCTCCTCTCAAGCTCTTAATTATAGATTTGGGAATAGGTAGCGTCTTGTTTTGTAAATCCTGCTACCTTTAGTGTCTTGAAAGTAATGATGTTGTGGTCGAGGCCGTGTCGATGAGCGTGTCGTCAAACTCGTTACCTCTTAAACGGGGACGTGGTCAGCAGTCCCAGTTCTCCTTTTGGTTCCGCCTTGTTTGGAAAGCTTGGGCCCCTGGTGTGGATTCCGAGGAGAGAAAAAGTCGTTTGCTTGGATACAACACGATTGAGAGCTGCGAAAATATCTTGGCGCTGCACCTTGGAAAGATAGAGAATTTCGCATACATGTTGCATCATGGATTGTACAGTCTCGTGCACGGAGTCCCAGAGGACCCGCAGTTTCTTATTGGGAGTGGGTCTCGATGCACTCTTTCATCTCCTGGTTGGAGTCCTCCCGCTTCTATCCTTTCTTTGAAAATATGCTTTAGTCTGTTGCAATCGCTGGTCGGGTGGTGAACGAACTGTGGTAGTGGCAAAGCCAGGGGTTCGCCATCTCAGCCTCGGTTGGTAGACGTCCGGGAGGTGGCGTCGATAATATCATCTTGAACCCGTGGCTTCTAGGAGGTCAATCACCTCCTCGATGGGAAACGGAAATCAAAGGTATTTCCTTCGGTCTCATGATGCTTTGCATGGGAGTTTTAGTGACGGTCTTTCGTGGTGGGGTTCCGTTGCGCCGGCGCTTCACGTTTTCTTTGGTGGCTCGTAGTTGGGGCTTTCCTTTTTCCCCTTTCGTTTACTATGTTCACGGAGGATGAGCCGACATTAAATTGTTTACTGATGAGGCGTCTATTCCCGCGAGTTTCATGCGTGTCTTCGGTTCGATTTGGCTTGGCTCTTTCCAGTAATGCTGGTGCTGTTGTTGCAGATCGTCTGACGGCTTCATGGAGTTCGAAGAACGTTTGGAAGCGCAAGTTTTCTAGCAGGGCGCGGTAAATTGGAACCATACCATTGATGCATGCATTGACCAGTTGTTGCTCGGTCACGTTTGGGTCGTGACAGTCGAGTGCTTGAACCTGAACCTTTTGACGAAATCATTCGGATATTCGTTATCACACTGGTACATTCTTCCGAGGTCTGAGAAAGTAACTTGTTCGGACACGAAGAAGTATTTCTTGTAAAACGCAGTGTCCATGCTACTCCAGTTGGGAATCTTTGTTCGGTGGGATGTTTGTTGTACCATGTATACGCCCTTCCGGTAAGTGATTTTGAGAATTCCCTTAAACGAAGAACGTGATTATATTCATGTTCACTTAGGGATTCCAGGAAACGAGAGACATGCTCATGTGCATTCCCGGTACCATCGTACAGGGTAAATTGAGGAGAAGAGTACCCCCTTGGGAGAGGGATTCTCTGCATTTCGGATGGGTAAGGGGGTTGGTGATGATGCACGTCCAACTCATCAATCTTGATTGATTCTTTGAGAAGTTGTTCCAAATCTTCTCTCGTGACGAAGTTGGGCGGGCTGATTTCCTTCCAACGGGATTCTAGCGCGAGTTTCCTCATCCGTGGAGGTGTGCTCCGCCGAGGTGTCTGGCGCGTCGGGGTTATTGAAGACGTTCCTAAGCGGCTCTGGAGGACGCGACTCACGTGGTAGTCGCTCTGTCGGGGTCTTGAGAAAGATGAGTACCTCCTTCTGCGTTGAAACCACATCTGTCTGGGCTCTGGAGAGCATCTCTTGTCGTTCCATCAAATCAGCGATGGTGACGTAAGGACGACTTCCTCTCGGTCCCTCCGGTCTCTCGTCCCGTCGGTGGGGTAGTTGGAACCTTAGTTGTGGTCGGAGCGCCATGCTAGACGAAGCATTTGGGGTCGTAGTGGCGGCTCTAGCCACAGTGACCGGTGGCGTGACGCCCAAGAGATATTTTCGTTGCCATGATTAGAGGGTTGTGTAGAGACACTAGAGGAGGCAGCGGCTCGCCCCGTGATTGGCGGTGTTACACTTGAGGGAGTGCATTCGATGTTACCGTAGTCGGCAGGTGATGCAACAACGTTATTGGGAGAGACGCTAACATCGGGGATGCGTTACGTGGCCGGGTATTCTCGGCACCGCTCCGGACTGAGTTCCACCATGTTGGAATTTGACGTTCGGGAAACGAAATCGGGAGTCGAAGTTGGTATTGTAACCGATAGATCAATCCTCCCGCCGTGGTCGCCAATTGTTTATGGGTAAAAATCGTTTCGCCGATTTTGGTAAATTCGATAGGTGAGTGAGAAACTGGTTTAAACCCTAAACAAATGTGCTACACGTGAGCACTTTATAGATTCGAGAGATCAATCAGTATAAGTCCTATTCTAAACCAAGAAATGGCCGTTCAGACTTGCTTCGGTCACAAAGTGGAGGAGAAGGGTTGATTTGGGGAGGGAAGCAAAGAAAGGTGTTGAGACCAGAATAGTCGGGGAGAGTAGTGTCTCGACTTATATCGTAAAGTGAAAGCTTAGGAAGCTTGCAAGAGATGAAAGCTTTTTGGAGAGCTTGCAAAGTTGCCTTTTCCGAGAGTGTTGTATTTTTCTCCTGACCGAGACTTGTTGTCTGGTGGAAATAGGTAAGACCTATTTATACAAGTCGAGATTGAAACGTACCCTGGCCTCATGAAGGAAGAGAGTAAAGGGTGAAATAATGGGAGGAGCTGGTAACCGCATGGTGTTAATGGGTGAAAACGTTTTCACCATTATTTTCTCATTTATTTGACCGCTTTATTCCTATTCACGCTTTCTTAATGTGAGCGTAGTGTACGCTGCAAGCTGTGACCGCCAAACCAAGACCTTGGAAAGCATCCCCCAGTTTGTGTTGATGTCTCGAGTGTTGGTTGCATCTTGAGTGCAAGTGGTGCTGCTAGGGGTGCATGTGGCATGTGCCAATGGCATGTGCGGAATGCCTTTGTTGCGAGTTGCACCTCGAGCGCAAGTGGCAATGCCAGAGCTGCTAGTGGCGTATGTGGCATGTGTGGAATGCCTTGGTGGTAGGTTGTACGTTGAGTGTAAGTGGCAATGCATAGAGCTGCTAGTGGCGTGTGTGGCATGTGCCAATTGCATGTGCGGAATGTCTTGGCGGTAGGTTGCACGGTTTGCAAGTTAGGCTACCAGCGTGGGTTTTGGCATGTGCCAATGGCGCGTACGCCAAGTTGGCCTAGGTTGCACTGGCTTGCAAGTTGGGCTACCAAAGATGCGTGTTTTGCATGTGCCAATGGCATGCGTGGCCAAGTTGAATCATGGCCCGTGTTTAGAAAAGCTACCAGCGAGCGTGTTGGCATGTGCCAATGGCATGCTCGGCTATTAGGGCCATGTCCTGGTAAGAAAAGCTACCAGCGATGCGTGTTGGCATGTGCCAATGGCATGCTCGTCCATTAGGGCCACGTCCTGGTAGGAAAAGCTACCAGCGAGCGTGTTGGCATGTGCCAATGGCATGCGTGGCCAATTTGGGTCGCGCCTTGGTAGAAAAATCTACCAGCGAGCGTGTTGGCATGTGCCCATGGCATGCGTGGACAATTTGGGTCGCGCCTTGGTAGAAAAAGCTACCAGCGAGCGTGTTGGCATGTGCCAATGGCATGCGTGGCCAATTTTGGTCGCGCCTTGGTAGAAAAAAAGCTACCAACGAGCGTGTTGGCATGTGCCAATGGCATGCGTGGCCAATTTGGGTCGCGCCACAGGAAAAGCTACCGAGAGCGTGTTGGCATGTGCCAATGGCATGCGTGGCCAATTTTGGTCGCGCCTTGGTAGAAAAAAAGCTACCGAGCGTGTTGGCATGTGCCAATGGCATGCGTGGCCAATTTGGGTCGCGCCCGGTAGGAAAAGCTACCAGCGAGCGTGTTGGCATGTGCCAATGGCATGCGTGGCCAATTTGGCCTAGGTTGCATGATTTGCAAGCCTAGGCGTGGGCGCCATTTTGGCATGGCATGGTTAGGGCCAAGGTAAGGGTGCTTGGCTTGGCGTGACGTGACTAGCGTAGATAGGGCCAAGGTAGAGTGTGTTTGGCATGGCGCGGCGTGACTAGCGTAGCTAGGGCCAAGGGAGTGCGTTTGGCATGGCGCGGCTAGCTCGGGCTAAATGTGGCTGGCATGATTTGCCATTGGCACGGAGGTGCGGCTAGCATGGTTGGCATGCTTTGGCGCGTTTGGTGTGGCTGGCATGATTTGCCATTGGCATGGAGGTGCGGCTAACATGGTTGGCATGCTTTGGCGCGTTTTGGTGTGGATGGCATGATTTGCCATTGGCACAGAGGTGTGGATAGGGCCAAGGTAAGTGTGTTTGGCTTGGCGTGGCGTGACTAGCGTAGCTAGGGCCAAGGCAGAGTGCGTTTGGCATGACGCGGCTAGCTCGGGCTAAATGTGGGCGGCATGATTTTCCATTGGCACGGAGGTGCGGCTAGCATGGTTGGCATGCTTTGGCGCGTCTGGTGTGGGCGGCATGATTTGCCATTGGCACAGAGGTGCGGCTAGCTTGGGCTAGGTGTGGCTGGCATGATTTGCCATTGGCACGGAGGTGCGGCTAACATGGTTGGCATGCTTTGGCGCATTTTGGTGTGGCTGCCATGATTTGCCATTGGCACAGAGGTGTGGATAGGGCCAAGGTAAGTGTGTTTGGCTTGGCGTGGTGTGGCTGGCATGACTTGCCATTGACACGGAGGGGAATTAGGGTTTTGTTCGTCGTAACCCTAATTTGAAAAAATACCCCATATTAATTACTGATTACATGCATTAAATGTTCTAATAAATGTGTCATCGGTGACATTAGGTTATTCGGGGTTTTACGATTTTACCCATTGTCTAAAAACCACCATCAACAACAGGGTATTACATAAGTCGTGTTACGATATAGTTTTCTATTATACATATTTGAGATTTCGAACTGAGTTTAACTCGCTTACATATTTCTGAATATGTGGTGGCAAACTTTCGCTGCGACCAAGTTCATCTTGATCATGTGAAAGTCGCCGAGAAACATCTTACATGGTTTGTGTGATACAATCATTTGATGTAGACTTGGAATGTTTCGTTATAATTATTTCAATAACTTGAAAATTGCTTTGATGCTAATAGTGTGTGAAAAGGGCTATTGTCATCCTCTAAGAAAGTTTCAATGATTGAAATGAAGAGTTTAGAACACTTAACCATTATTGGATTGTGACATGTTGTGTACTCTTGCACATATGTTGTCCATATCCGGGAACCATAGTATGCGTACTTGTTGGTTTGAGAAGTCCGGGAACCTAAGTATGCGCACCCGTACGCGTACTAGCGTAAGGTTCATGTCCGAGATTTTCTGTTGGGATTGGTGGTATGCGTACCTGTTCGCGTACTGGCGAAACCCAATTTCAGTCTGGGTATTTCAAGTATGCGTACCTGTTCGCGTACTTGAAGGTTAAAGTTCTAAAATCGGTTTAGTACATGAACTAATACATTTATATAGTAAGGAATGCATTATTTGCGAACCATGGCTATACTGTTCATGAATTGATTCGAGTGAATCAAACCGATTTCGTTTCAATTGTGTTCTTGTATACTTCTATGAGAATATAGCAATTGAACAACTCTTTAACTAGTTTCATTTGAGTCATTTGAACTAGTTATGGTTAATATGAATAAGGTTTATATGAGAATGTTCATATGGATAACCTTGGTTAACTATAGTTGAGCCAACATGGTATACACGTTTAGGTACGGCTACATAAACCTAAATGAAGGTACATTTCATTTGTGTGTAACAAGCTAAGTTCGATCTAACGTTTGAAAGATATTAGCTTGAAACTAATCAAGTTTTCATCTAACGGTGATTATTGAATGATGTGTTACCAAGGTAACTTAGATTGCAAACCCAAATTTGAAAACTATATGAAGGAGAACTATAACAACTGGGAAACCTAATCCCCACACCTCATGTGTGATACTAGTTGCATAAGCTAGATTCGGTTCTCCTTTAACCTTAGGTTTTTCACGAAACTCTCTAGGTTAACGACTTGAAAAATTCATTGGGATTGTGAAGCCAGACCCAACTATTTTCTCTGTAGTTGCGTGATCTGATCTTGCATCTTCTTTAACATTGGCTCGAGATTTATTCTCCGGTAGGCAAGATAAAAAGTAATCACAAACATCTTCATCTCATCGTTTGTGATTCCACAATATCATGTTTCGCTACCATACGATTAAGATTATTGTAAGGTGGTTGATAATACTAGGCTGTTCTTCAGGAATATAAGTCCGGTTTATCAATTGGTTATTGTTCACCTTGATTTATCAAAAGACGGAAAAAAACTTGTAGGTATTTCTGTGGGAGACAGATTTATCTATTCCCATAGACTTTTCTGTGTGAGACAGATTTGTTTATCAAGTCTTCGACTTTGGGTCGTAGTAAATCTTGGTTAGAACTCGAGGTCAAGCACCATATCGTATGTCACCGTTAGAACTCGAGGAGATGCGCAAGTAGATTTCTGAACTGCTGGAGGCAGGATATATACAATCGTCTAAAGCTCCATTTTGTGCTCCGCATCTGTTCCAAAAGAAGCAAGATGGCTCACTTCGTATGTGTATTGATTATAGGGCTTTGAATAAGATAACTGTGAAGAACAAGTACCCAATTCCGCTAGTGGAATACTTGTTTGATCGATTAGCAAAGTCCAAGTTCTTCACCAAGTTGGATTTACGCTCAGGTTATTACCAAGTGCGCATAACAGAAGGAGATGAACCAAAGACTGCAATGGTAACCAGGTATGGCTCGTTTGAGTACCGTGTAATGCCATTCGTCTTGACGAACGCTCCTGCAATATTTTGCACCTGATAAATGATGTGTTCGCTGAGTATATTGACCGCTTTGTAGTAGTATATTTGGACGACATAGTTATTTATAGTGAGACTTTGGAAGAGCATGCGATGCATCTTCGCAAAGTGTTTTCAAAGCTTAAGGAGGCAAGTTTGTATGTTAAGAAGGAAAAGTGTGAGTTTGCTCAGACCACAATTACTTTCCTTGGCCATGTGATATCGCAAGGGTGCGTGCATATGGACCAGAAAAATATGGAGGCCATTATGGATTGGCCTGAGACAAAGAAGCTTGGAGAGCTTCGTTCTTTCTTGGGATTGGATTACTATTACCGGAGCTTTATAGTTGGCCATTCAAAGAAAGTATCCCCATTGACAGAGATATGTTGAGGAAGGACAAATCATAGGCATGGACTGACGAGTGTCAGCAGTCATTCGATGCATTGAAGGAAGCAGTCTCGACAGGACCAGTTCTTCACTTGCCTAGTTTCGATATACCATTTGAAGTGCACATTGATGCTTTAGACATGGCTCTAGGGGGAATCTTGATGCAAGAAGGCTATCAGGCATCTTATGAGAGTCGTAAGCTTAATGATGCTGAAGGGGGATACACCGTGCATGAGGCATAGATGTTGGCAGTGATACATTGCCTAAGAACATGGCGCGATTATTTGTTGGGAACTTATTTCATCACAAAGACTGATAATGGCAATTACGTTTTTTTTTTCCAGACAGAAGAAACTATCTCCAAAACAAGCAAGGTGGCTTGACTTTTTGTAGTTGCAGTAAATCCCACACTACACCCCTCACTAGAATTTACTCAATTAATCCATTTGAAGATGAATAACTATAGATTTTATTGATTATTTTCTTGAATTGTTTACGGGAAGGTAGAAACGAGAAAAGAAATTACAATCACTCTTAATTTTCTCTCTCCTAATGACTTGCTTAGCAATTCAAAAAGAACCCTCCCTACAACAGACTTACTCACCCCTTTATATAGGACAAGACACAAATGGATGACAGCTAAGTTGTCCTTTATTTTTGGGAATAACTCGCGAAGTGTCGCAAGTGTATAAGTGTTCATCCTCGCGACACTCTTAACCTTCGCCAGATTTTCACATCTTCCTCGTGTTCTGGCTGTCGTCATCCATTAAGTCATTTATTTTACTTCCTCGCGACTCCTTCGCGATGCTTTTCGTTATTACTCTCGCGAAGTATTGAGGTTGCGATATTCGATCCTACATCTTGCCTCTTCTCATGTCTTCTCCTTGAAGAAGAGAATGTCATGAGACCTTACATTTTGAAATGTCGCAACCATTTGTTTTCTATCCATTTTTCTGACAAGATTCCGTGAATTTAGGAATGACTGTTTACACGTATCTAAAATTTCACTTTTTACCGGCACATTTAATGTTATCCGGTTACTCTTTTCCCATCTATTTAAAGGAGAGTTCCTTATGAAAATTCTTCTTTTCTTTTACTTCATCTTCTTTATTGTCTGCAACTTTTCTCTGCCGTCTTCTTCATCGTCTTTCTACGCTACAACTCTTCCTCTCATCGTTTCTATGGCATCAAAGTCTGTTGATTTTGCTAATTTTGATTATTTAATGATTAATCTCTCTTATTGAAGTCTTTTATTTGGATAGTATTCTTCTTTTAATGTTTCTCTTGCCATTTTTGTTTCAGCAAGGGTAAATCTAGCACCAAATTCACTGTTACGAATCCTAGTGTTTCCATGGGTTCGCAACCGAAATCCTTTGCCTCTAAAAGAAAGCCTGCGAATAATAAGGTATTTAAGAAACATTTACTCTTTTAATAACAATATTGTTGCCTCTGTTTCTTATTTATCTTGTAATTCGCAGGATGCTGATAAATCTCCCAAGAAGCCTCGCCCTTCTAAACCTGTTGCGCCTCCTGTTTCTTTTCCTGGGTTTAAGCTTGCTGTTTCTCCTACGATACCTTCGCAGGATAATTCATCTTCTCTAGCAATTTCTTCGCAAGATAAACCAATTCCTTTCTCTCATGATGACCCACCTTCTCATGCGAGGATCTCGCATGATGAATCAATCCCTGAATTTTCCGTTAATGAAATTCTTCAAAATGAACCTCTCTCCACTTTTACCCTTAATACCTCTACTTCGCCCCCGCTTGTTAATCAGGTTCCTTTAACTGACATTCTTATGACTAAAGATGATTCAACCTTTCCCTCTTCCTCCATCATTTCCTCTTCCTCTGGATCTATCTCTCTTACTAAAGAAAACTTGGAAGGGATAGATGTAGCTTTTAAAGTTTTATCGGATACCATGAATGGTGTTAAGAAAATTTCCACTGATCATATCAGATCTAGTGTTTATGAATCCTTGAGTAAGTATTTTGGTTCTGATACCATGTCGCGAGCATCCTTGGAACAAGAAATTAAGACCTTGAAGAATAGCCTTCATAATACTTCGCTGGATCGTGATAATCTTCGCAGGAAGAATGAAGAACTAAAAGGTATCATTTCCTCCTTTTTTTTTTTTTTTTTTTTTTTGAATACTTTGTTCGCCTTTCAAGCTTTGAATCAGAAACGTAAAATGGAGATATATCAAGTGGAATCTATCGTGGAAGAAACTCGAACGGAAAGAGATGCTTGGATGGAGCAATATAACCGATTAGATAACCTCCATACATATTCTGTTGACCAAATAAATAATCTAACCCAAGAAAACGCCTACTTAGTCCAGAAGCAAGAATTATTAAGTAACGAATTGTCGCATCTCTCATATTCTTTGACTAAATCTAATTTGGAATTGGAAACCTTATCGATGAAAATGGAACTTTGTCTCAAGAGAAGCGAGCTTTGTTGGACAAGGTGGCGATATCCTCGCAACAACTTGATGTTTGTCGAAAGCAATCAAATGAGCAAGAAAAATCTATCTCGCTCATTGAAAAATAAACTCAAAGAAACCACTACCGAAAGAGATAAGCTTATTCGGGGTAGAATAACTCTAAGTGTGAAAACAAACCAGCTCAAGGATGAATATACCAAGTTAAAAGAATCTCATTCCTCCCTTGCGAAGGAAAATAATTTACGATTTCTAATGAAAAAGCTTGCGTTCTCGGTTAAAAGGTCTTGTCGGTGATGGTTTTGATAATGCCATGGATCATTTGGAGAATAGTTGCTTGGCCCCGACCCAACATCTTATCTCGCAAAAGGAAGGTAGTCATAAAATTTGACCGCCTCATCCGCCGTTTTCCTTTTCTAATTTCTTACATTACTTTTTATTTGTAACTCTCTGTTTCTTCTTTATTTTCACGAGAATCCGAGAAAGATCTTCGCACCTCTCTCTGTCTACTTTGGAATCCGCCCATGCCAAAATTCGCAAGGAAAATGCAACACTTGTCGCTACTCTTGCCCATTCTCGTGATCGTGTCGCAAGAAAAGCTTAATTATCTTAGCCATCTTAAAGATATCCAAAGTAGGAATCAACGAAGGCATTTCTTCGTCAATTTCATCCCAAAGTCAAGTTTTTGTGAATGAGATCTTACTTTCTAAATCCATTGACCCTGTCTCTATTGAACCTTTGGAAGTTGAAGATGATGAAGTTCCTAATTATCCTGATAGTGATTACGATTATGAAAGTTGCGAAGATATCGCGAACAATGAAATTGTCGATAAGAATCCAAATTAAAAAATTTCTGATGAAAATCCTCCAACTGTCGAAGGTGAAGCTAATAAAATTGTTGAAGAACATTTATCATCTCCTGTTGTCGAGAACGCTGATGTAGAGAATTAAACTATTTTTGTAATTTTACATCTTCCAGTCTCTTTTTCTGTATGACTTTTTGCATAAGATGCTTTTCAATTTCTGTTGAAGTATTCTTTTTGATTGGAGAGACTAAATCCCTTGTTGAATAATCCCTTATTTTCTCTTTCTATCTCATTTTAGATTTGCAATCTAATCTCGCAAGCATGTTCGCTTACCTTTAATTATGTTGAAATTTATCATTGCGACAAGATCGCAGGATATCTTCACAAATGAAGAAATCTATTGATCTTGTCTTATCATTGATTGTGTGGTCTTATTTTGCCTTCCTAATTAAAGGTCTTATTTCGCCACCCCTCGTTGCAACAAGATCGCAGGACGTCTTTACATTTTCACGCAAAAACCCATTGATCTTGTCTTATCATTTCTTAAGTATTTTTGCCTCTGCAGGATATGTTATTTACGACAATATGACAGGCTTAAGTACTCTTGCGAATATAAAATCCCATGACATTGTTGTCTTTGCGATTTAATCGCAGGACGCC
This sequence comes from Papaver armeniacum, assembly GCA_023531295.1. Lineage (NCBI taxonomy): Eukaryota > Viridiplantae > Streptophyta > Magnoliopsida > Ranunculales > Papaveraceae > Papaver > Papaver armeniacum. The sequence continues at coordinate 17,577 of JAJJWW010016839.1, read as the reverse complement.
TTTACATTTTCATGCAAAAACCCATTGATATCGTCTTATCCTTGCGTTAGTATTATTGCCTCTACAGATCATCGCACAAATATGACAAAGCCTAAATTTTCTTGCGAAAACAAAGCCTCATGACATTTGCGTCTTTTGACACTTATCAGCTCCCTAATGGAGGGTGCCGCCTTTATCTTCTCCCTGGTTGCCCCTTCAAGGAGGCGTACATCGGCCATACAAGACTAGCTCCTCCCATCCGGTCTTAACAACAACTGGTTGTTGTTCGCAGCCTCTTATCCCTTATACCTATATGGTTTATGGTTACGAGACTGCACCCTAAGTGGAGTTTTCTTTGGGCCGAGTGCGGATATACCAAGACTTGCCAAGAATGGCCGAGACACTTCAAATGCCCAGGCACTCTTGGCTCAACCGTGTACCCCGGCGCCTTGAGCATACATCGACTCCTTGGAAGAGACCCTCGGGCGTCCAACCATGGTATAACCTTATATATATAGTTGGAAATCCAAGGTATCTCTCCTGGATAGGCTTTCATGGGCCCCAAATCTCCATGACCCGGGTTCCGGGAGCGGTGTAACCTTTCCCGAGCCATGTCAAGAGATACCCCCTTATATGACGTACTTTAGGTCTTACATTTGCCTCTTGCGAAATATCATTCGCGAACTAGGTGTACGCCATAAAGGTTCGTCCCATTTACTCACTCTATCATTTTGTCAATTCATTCAATCATTCATTTTCGGTAATGTATTGTTTAAGAGACATTCGCACAATCTTTCTCTATTTTATTCAACTTCGCAATCATTCTGTCGCAAAACATTTCATCCAAATTCATTTCATTTCCTCCATCTTTTATGGGTAATACTGCTTGAGATACAACCTATTCCATGGTCTATCCAATCTTTGTCCTACATCTTTCCCTTCAGGATCTATTAATCTATATGCCCCTGTGCCAACTATTTCCTTAATGATATAAGGTCCATCCCATTTTCTTTCCAACTTGCCACCACTTTCACGCTTATATATTGGTGTCTCTCGCAGACACGAATCTCCTAGTTGAAATTCACGTATCTTGACACGTTTGTTATATTCTCTTGGCCAATCTTCGCTGATAATTCTCCATATGTTGTAGTGCTCTCTCTCTTTTTCTTCTAATTCATCTAATTTGATTAAAATGTTACCCGCACTAAGATTTTTCTCCCAAGCTTCTTTCTTTGTTGTTGGAATCATAACTTGTTGGGAGTACAGCTTCACCCCATATGTTAAACAAAAGGTGACATTCTGTAGCTTCTCTCCGGTTTGTATTATAAGCCATACCGCATTGTGCACTTGTTCGCACCATCCTTTATTGTATCCTTCTAACTTCTTCTTCAATATGTCTGCAATTGTTTTATTTGTCGCCTTACACTTTGGCCATTAGCCTGCGGGTATAGAGGAGTTGATTTTCCACATCGTATCTGAAATGCATTAAGAAGCAATTCTATATTTTGTCCTTCAAACTGTTTCCCATGGTCAGATACCAACTGTGTTGGAATCCCAAATCGCATATAATGTTCTCAAATATGAAAGTAAAAACATCTTTATCGCGAATGTGTTTACCGCTTTCACCTCTCCCATTTTGTGAAATAATCGTAGCGACAATTAGATATCTTCTCTGTCCCATTCCCCTGGTAGGAATGGTCCCACAATATCTAAGCCCCATTTTCCAAAAGGCCACACACTTGTTGAAGACTTTAATGGCGCTCCCAGTGCATGTATCTTCTTCCCATGCCTTTGGCAATCTTCGCAACGCCTTGATATTTGTTTAATGTAATTCGTCCTCATGCATATACGCCGGTAATAGCCCCTAGCATTTTTGCTTTATGTGCTAAAGATCTTCCACCACTATGATTACCACACATCCCCGCTATGCAACATCTTCAATATGGTTTCTCCTTCCTTCCTTGTTACACATCTGAATGAAGGTCCATTAAAATATCGTCGGTATAGTACTCCATCTCTTAATTCATAATTTGTTGCACGACCTTTTAATTTGTGTGCCTCTAATCTATTTCTTGGTGTTTCGCCTTTCATCGGTATGCATGAAGTTCTCTCTCTCCAATCTTCTTCGCAAAGTGTTTGTGTTCCATCTTCTATTAGCATTACATCTCTGCTTTCCTGCTCTTCTTCTTTATTAATTGACGGTGTTAAAAGTGTTTGTATTTTTATATTTCTCGCAATCGGATCTGTCATCATACTTGATATAAAGGCAAAAGCATCTGCGAGTCTATTATTTCTCCTTGATATATGTCTCCATTTTATTCTCGGTATCTGCATCGACAGCTCGTCAACAAGTTTCTTGTACTTTTGCAAAGATGGTTCATTTGTAGTATATTCCTATTTTATTTGGCGAATAGCCAATTGCGAATCACTGGTAATCCTCACATTTTCCAATTTCATTTCTATTGCGAATCGCAAAGCATGTATTATAGCTTCATATTCTGTTTCATTATTGGTTGACGCAAACTCTAATCTGAAAGAAAAAGCTATTTTATTGCCTTCTGGCGATATCACAACAATTCCAACCCCATTACCTTCTCCATTGGATGACCCATCTACTAATATTTCCCATCTATTTGGCTCGGTTAACAAGTCTTTTGGATCTCCATGTTCTTCTTCTACGTCCATCATTTCTTCCACTGGTTCATCCTCTTCAAAAGGAAATTCTGCTAGAAAGTCTGCAACAACTTGTGGTTTTGGTGAAGACAATATTTCGTATTTGAGTTTGCAATGACTTATTTGAGCATTCCATCTCTCAACTCTTCCCGATCTTTTTGAATTTTTCATTACTGATTTGATTGGTATTTTTGTCACTACCTTAATAATGTGCGCTTGAAAGTATATGCGAAGTTTAAATGTTGCGTAAACTAATGCCAAGATTAGTTTTTCAATTTTTGAGTAATTCCTTTGCGGCATTGAAAGTTTTGCTGTTGTAATAGATTGGTTTCTCTACCCCTGCTTCTATTCACGTGATTACCGCACTTAATGCATGCGAGGTCGTTGCAAGATAGATCAATAATTCTTCTCCCGGTTCTTCTTTTGCAAAATTGATATATCCATTAAATGTTCCTTTATTCCTTGTAAGGCTTTCTCACACTCATCTGTCCATCTAAACTTTGATCCCTTTTTGAGGATGTCGAAAAAGTGCTTGCATTTATCAGATGATCGCGAGATAAACCTTCCTAGCGAAGCTAGCAACCCATTTAACTTCGAACATCTTTTACTTGTCGCGTATTGGCATATCGAACCGCTTGTACTTTCTCTCGGTCGTCTTGGTTCCTTCTTTTGATACGATGTAACCTAAAAATTTTCCTATGCAACTCCAAAGGTGCATTTTCTGGATTTACTTTGATGTTGAAATGTCTCATTTGTTCAAAAATTTCTTTCATATCCCGTATGTGGTCTTTTGCTTTCTTACTTTTTATTAACATATCATCTACATACACCTCTAATGTTTTGTGTATCCATCTCGCGAACACCTTTTCTACCATTCTTTGGTATGTTGCTCCGCATTTCGCAAACCAAACGGCATTTTGTATAACAAAGTATAATCCTCTTGGAGCGAAGAAAGCGGTATGTTCTTGATCTTCTTCGGCGAGAGGAATTTGATTGTAACCTTTATATCCATCAAGAGATGATATCCTTTCGTTTCTCTGCTGCTTTGACCAATTGCGGAATATCCGTAACGGAAGCTATCTTTAGGACAAGCTTTGTTTAGATCGGTAAAATCTATACAAATTCTTATCCCTTTTTTCTTCTTTGGGACTATAACCATATTTGCTATCCATTCGGGATATTTTGCTTGTCTAATGATTCATGCATCTAGCATTTTCTCAATTCTTCTTCTATTTGAGGTTGATATCTTTGTTGCGATCTTTCTAATTCTTTGTTTGAATGGTTTTACATTTCTCCAATTTCCAATTTATGGCAAGCCACGTATGGATCTATACTGCATTTCATCCATATCCCACGCGAAAATATCTTTATAATCTCATGACAAATCAATAGTTCTTCTTTCTTCATCTACTTCCATTTTAGTTCCAATTTTTAACATCTTGGGCTCTTCTTCGGTTCAACATTCACTTTTTTTGTTTGTTTACTGTTTGCGATATAGCTAGCTTTCGGTTCTCCCATAGGGGTTGGTCCTTTCATTTCCTTATCCTGCGAGATTGCGCTAGGTATTCCTTTTCCTTCTTTTGCTCTTATCATGTAAATTTTAAATTCTTCTTCTTTTTAGCTGCTTTTACCATCTTCTTGCGATCTTTTCGCTTCTTCACTCGTTCTTCATAATGCTTTACTTCGTCTTGATGATATATTCTCCATTTATCAATATCTCCTCTGATTTCACCAATTCCAGTTGGCATAGGAAACTTGATACGCTGATGAAATGTTGACGCTTCTGACCTTAATTGCATGTACCCATGGCCTCCCTAACAACACGTTGTATGGCGATTCCATATCCACTACACTCAATGTCACCTGTGTTTCAATTTCTCCAAGCAGAATTCATAATTTTACCTCTCCTTTAGGTTTTGTTATAGATTTACCAAAACCATGGATATAATACGCTGGGGAAATCATTTCTTCATCTTTATATCCTAATTTTTTATAAGTATGGTAAAACATGATGCTCACCAAACTCCCTGTATCCACCAAAGTTCTATTTACTGCCCATTCTTCCGCTTCTTTTGCCGGTTCTTCTCCATTTTTACATGCATTTATTGTGATCACTAATGGGGATGTATGGCTCAAACCCTCTTTAGGTACCTCTGTTGCTGTGAATGTTATTTTCTGCTTTTCCCACTCTTTCAAAGACGATGTCTTCTCCCCATCTATAATCTTCTTTCCTTCAAAATCTCGTTTATGTATTCTTCCTCGATGTTTTCATGAAATTCATCAATCATTGCTTTTGTAATTGTCTTGTACTCCGTATTTTCATCATATTCCTTGTTTTTTAACTTCTCTACTTCATCGATTTAACATTTTTCTCTCTCATTTTCTTGATTCGGATAATTTTAGCTGCAATCTTTTATCTTCAATCTGTTTCAATCCCTTTCTAGCGCATATGTAGTTGCGGAAATCCCACACACCCCTCACTAGAATTTACTCAATTAATCCATTTGAAGATGAATAACTATAGATTTTATTGATTATTTTCTTGAATTGTTTACAGAGGAAGGTAGAACAGAGCAAAATAAATTACAATCACTCTTAATTTTCTCTCTCCTAATGACTTGCTTAGCAATTCAAAAAGAACCCTCCCTACAACAGACTTACTCACCCCTTTATATAGGACAGTACACGGTGGATGACAACTAAGCTGTCCTTTATTGCGGGAATAACTCGCGAAGTGTCGCAAGTGTATAAGTGTTCATCCTCGCGACACTCTTAACCTTCGCCAGATTTTCACATCTTCCTCGTGTTCTGGCTGTCGTCATCCATTGCGTCATTTATTTTACTTCCTCGTGACTCCTTCGCGATGCTGTCGTTTATTACTCTCGCGAAGTATTGAGGTTGCGATATTCTGATCCTACACTTTTTGAGTGAATTCTACTACAAGTTCGAGATAAGCCAAGAAGGCTTAATTTTGTGCCAGATGAGTTAAGCAGAAAGTTGGTGGCAGAATATGTTGCGACCACGATTGAGGCACAGTTGTTTCCTCGAATCAAAAAAGAGACGAAGAATGATCAGGCATGTGTGCGCCTGACTAAGCAGATCTGTGATGGGATCGTTCGTCGAAATTGTCTAGATGATGGAGTCATTTATACCAAAGGAGGAAGAATTTATGTACCCAATTCAGGTGGATTGAGAAGGAAACTCTTACGAGAGACTCATGGTTCCATTTGGGCTGGTCATCCAGGCATGGGGCGAACGCATGCTTTGATAGCTCGTTCCTATTACTGGACTTAGATGTAATAAGATGTTGATTTGTATGTGAAGACATGCTTAGTGTGTCAACTGGACAAGACGGAAAGGAGAAACGAAGCAGGATTGCTACAACCTTTGTCGATTCCAGATAAGCCATGGCAGTGCTTGTCGATGGACTTTATTAACGAGATGCCAAAGGTGCAAGGCTTTAGCTCGATAATGGTCGTCGTTAATCACTTTTCGAAGTATGCTACATTCATTCCCTGTCCCCATTCTTGCAATGCAGACATTGCAGCGGATTTGTTCTTTAAGAATGTCGTGAAGTATTGGGGACTTCCTCGAGATATTGTGAGTGATAAAAACTCACGGTTTACAGGCAAGTTTTGGACCACCTTGTTTGTATTGCTTGGATCTGAACTAAAGTTTTCTACTAGAAATCACCCCCAAAATGATGGTCATACGGAGACGATAAATGCATTGCTAGAAGAGTACTTGTGTCATTATGTGACGGCAAGCCAGGGAAATTGGGTGGTGTTGTTGGATACGGCCCAGTTTTGTTACAATTTGCACAAGAGTCCTTTTGAGTTAGCAACAGGCCAGCAACCATTAACCCCTCATGAGGTTCCAAAGGCTAAGAAGCAAGGTTCCTGTCCAGCAGCATATCATTATGCAAGGTCAAAGACGGAGATGACTGAGCAGGCGCGTGATAGTTTATCCAAGGCGCATAGACGAATGTAGACGTATACTGATTTATGTCGCAGAGATGTGTAATTTGAGGTGGGAGATATGGTGTTGTTAAAGCTAACGCCCCAAATTTGGAAGAAGATTTCTAGCAGGACAACGCATAGAGGCCTAATTCCAAGGTACGATGGTCCTTTTGAAGTGATGAAAAGAGTTGGTAAGGTGGATTACAGACTCGTTTTTCTAGAACGATTAAAAGTGCATCCCACTTTTCATGCCAGCTTCTTGAAAAAGTATCATCCTGATTTGCTGGACACTTCGAAACAACAAGTGAAGCGTGCACCACCAGTAATTAGATCGCAATTCTACAAGCTAGTTGAGGCTATACTTGATGATCGAGTTGAGGGGAAAAGCAAGAAGAATATGAGAACTTATTTCTTGGTAAAGTGGCATGGTTTACCAGACTCCGAAGCTTCTTGGGAGAAGGATAATACATTGTGGTAATTTGAAGAACAAATTCAAGCTTACCTACATCAAAAGGAATCGACGAGGGCGTCTAGTTCAGCTGGTGGGGGAGGTCTATGACATGGATGTCAAGTGGACAAGTGAAAATGCAAAACAGTTGTGCATTATCAGTAACTTGGCCAAGGTCAGATATGCGGGGTGTATGTCTGAGTTGCAGCTAGACAAAGGAATGTGCCAAAAAGGGTTTGGACATGGCCAATGATGTGAGATTAACATCAAGAGATGCCAAATGAGTTTGGCATGAAAACTGTATGTATGTAGCGTGCAGGCCTGACTTGCATTAGCGCATTTGCACCATTGGGAGAATGGTGTTTAGCAATGATTGCGGGACTTTGGCTGGCAGACGCAATCATTGTGTAACAAGGCTGGATTACATGTGCCGGCATATGGCCTTGACGGATTTGAGTTGGTTACACGGAAGTTGTTTTACTTTATGCTTTCTTAACGGATAGGAAGGTCCTTTTTGGCTTTAGGGGAGCAGTTGAGCAAGTTGGCACTGTTGGCCAACTGCCTTGTAAAGTAAATCTGTAACTGCCTGACAGTTACTTGTATATAGCTTTTATAAGGCTATAAAAGCCTAATCTTGTGAAGGGATTGGGTAATCTGGAACAAGAAGAGTTGTGTAACCCTAAGTGTGCAGTAATAATAAGGCTTCGGCCAAAGATTAAAACTAATTCTGTTGGTGCATTGTCCCTTTGTTTTGGCTTACTATTTTATGCATCAAGCGGAGTGTGTGTATTAATTTGTTGGCTTGAAAATATTGTGAATAGAACCTCTGTTTAGTATAGGCTGAATAAAGTTTTTGTCAAGAAGTTGAAGTATTGGCTAAGTACGAGTTGGCTGAAATTGTGTTGTGGAGCATAGTTGCCATTGTCAAGGTTGGCTATTGCATTTGAGGTGTGCGGACTTGTGACAGTAGCCATGATGCTAATGTTCGAGTTGTAGAGTTTTTGTTCCACAGGTTAGGTGTTGTCATTCAAAAAGGGGTTAGAGCTCAGCTTGTTGCTTGGCTTCCGACTAATTTTTTACCAGATGATAGTCCTTCAGGAAAAAAAAATTACTTTTACTTTTTATATTCGTCCTGGCGACAGAATGCGATTCCCAGGATATTGGTTTTCATCTGATCAAACCATTTCCTGTTAATCTCTTCTTTCTGCCTTCGAATTCTCATCTTTTTCTCCTCTTCTGGCTTTACTGCTTGATACCACACTTGATCCGAGAGCATCAGGCAGGTTTTATCTTCTAGGGTTTTAAAAGTTTTTCAATGCCGAGAACTTCTACCTCTGTAAACCCTAAATCTTCTGTTGCTTCTGCTACCCCCTGTGCAAACCATGGATATGATGTTTCTGACGGTAGAGCCGATCTTTTTCAATGTCCTTTCAAAGGCTATGATGGGTGCAAAAACGGTATTGGAGGGAAGGTTTTATTGAAGGTTTCATTATTCAATCACTTGAAAATTTTACACTACAAGAGAGAAGGGGGAACTTAGAGATACCGAGAAAGACTACGCTGTTGCAGAGAAGTCTACCACGCCTGGGAGTCCACATTGTCACACCTTGAGAGCTGGTTGTGTACTGTCTGTATGCATGTATATGCCTGGGGAAATTTTTTTACGCACATTGAGAAAGGTGAGCTCGCTCCTTCTACGGCTTCAATACACGGCATTGCTGCTCCTGCTAGTAATATTTCTGATCCTACTGTTGTTGAGGTTGCGGCGCCCACTTTAAGTCTTGATCTATTGAACATGGTGTTTCTTGCTCAAATCCCCACAATATCTAGTATTCCAACTAAATGTAGGTTGCACTTTGCCCGCACCTTCAAGTCTGTATTGCAGAAAGTGGTGGCCGTACCTAGAGATCTGTCTTCATGGATTCAGCTAATGATCTTCCCTGTGTGTACTCTTCATGTTGCTAAGTACCAAGAGTTGAAAGCTGACACCCGGAGAAAGCTACAGATTAAGTCAGTTAATCATGCATTGCGTATATGAAATGAACTGAATGGGTGTGCGGTGCTGGTTCAATGTGTGCTTGAGAAACATGTCGAGATGAAGGAATTACTAGAGAAAGCTAAGAAGAAACCCAAACAGGATGATCAGGAAGCTGTAAACTTGAGATTATGTAGGGGTAAGCTCCAACATGGTTTTTATGCTGCCGCGATTCGCACTCTCACCTCTAGTGGAGTTGCGCCCAATAATGAAGGTACGCTGTCTGAACTTCGATGTAAACACCCCACTGCTGCCTTGCTGGTTATCCCCTCTTCTTCACCTTCACAGGAGGCTATGATAGCTACCACGGAGCTTGTGCTGAGTAGACTAAGGAGTTTCCCTAAGGGGATAGCCCGTGGAAGAGACGGTTTCCGTGCACAACATCTTCTCGATGTTCTCAGTGGGCCAACAGCTGTTATTTCAGATGAGTTACTTGCCTCAATCACGGAAGTGGTTAACTTATAGCTTTCAGGCTCTTGTCCGTCAGTTTTGGGGGAATATGTAGCCAGTGCTCCTCTCACCCCACTCATCAAACCTGGTGGTGGCTTGCGGCATATATCAGTTGGCACAATATGGAGGATACTTGTCTCTAAATGTGTTGCATATTTTGTAGGCAAGGAAATGAACTCATATATGGGTGATTTTCAGTTTGGAGTGGGGGCTAAGTGCGGTGGAGAAGCAATTCTACATGTTGTTAATCGCATGTTGGAAGAGAAAGGGGACCAAAATACGCTTTCCATGCTGCTGGTGGATTTCTCTAATGCGTTCAATCTCATAGATAGAACAACCATGATCTTAGAGGTACGTAGGTTATGTCCTTCGATATCTCGTTGGGTTGAGTTTTGTTACGCTTCACCGGCGCGACTATATTATATGGATCATATGCTTTCTTCTGCTCAGGGAGTGCAACAAGGTGATCCTTTAGGGCCACTTTTGTTCACTCTTACTCTCCACCCGCTAGTCTTGAGTATTTCAGAAAGGTGTGATCTAGAACTGCAGGAATGGTATCTTGATGATGGTACGGTGATTGGGGACACTACGATGGTTGTTAGAGCTCTGAGGATAATTCAAGAAGAAGGTGTTGCTAGGGGGCTTTTTTTGAACATCAAGAAGACTGAATTGTTTTGGCTCTCTCTAGACCCCAGGACAACCGTTGCAGGTATGTTTCCACCTGATATTTATAGGCCAGAGAAGGGAGTTAAGCTGCTAGGTGCTCCTGTTAGCCTTGATGCTCAATTTAACGCGGATCTGGTTGTAAAAAGAGTTCAAAAAACTATGGAACTCATTGATGCAGTGGAACAACTTGAAGATCCACAGTGTGAGCTTCCTTTATTTAGGAACTGTGCTGGAGTTTCTCGCTTATATTTTGCTTTACGCACTACCTTTCCAGACTGCACATTTGCGGCTCAAGATTTGTTTGACTCTCGTCTCTACAAGTTCCTACAACATATAATCACAGGAGATGGTCCAGGTTTCGGCCCCTTGCAAATGTGGTTTTCCATGCTGCCCCTCAGACTAGGTGGTTTAGGTGTTTACTCGATGCAAGACACAATGCATTACTGCTATTTGGCGTCGTGCTTGCAAACACTAGAACTGCAGTCTGTCATCTTGAGACACACCGGCATCAGTGGTTTTAGCTCCCATCTTGAGCGTGTTGCAGCTTCTTTCAACTCCCTGTGTAGTCATGTTTCTCTTATATGAATCGATAACACTGCCACCCATTATATGTCAACTCTGGCAACTGTTTATTTTTATGTAGTAAAGAAGAACTTGACTTCCAATTTCAACTTGTCTGAAAGTGATTCATTCCTATGGCAGAGTAACCAAATGATGCATGCCCTGTATTTCTTACTGGCTATCCCTATCCCTGGTTTAAATCAGCAAATTGGTTCGAGGCAGTTTAGTGCGATACTATGTTATAGACTTGGTATTCCCTTGTTTGAACCAGGTAGTTTGTGCCCCTTCTGCAAGAGAGAGATGGATGTTTTTGGCGATCATGCAGTGCACTGTACGAATGAAGTTGGTTTAAACTTTCGGCATGATTTAGTACGTGACATGATTGCAGACATCTGTTATCGGGATGGGGTGCTTGTAAGGAAAGAGGTGGACTTGGGTCTTCTTGCGAACAACGGTACTTTCCTGAGACCGGCAGATGTTCTTGTGCTCAATTGGGATAATGGTCGGGACGTTTGCTTCGATGTAACGATTGTGTCGCCCTTTGCTGGGAGTAATGGTCGTACTTTGGAGGGGGGGAAAGGCTATCAAGGATGCTGTCAGTCGCAAAAATACCAAGTATTTGGAAAAATGCACTGCGCAAGGATATGGGTTTGGTGCTTTAGCTTTCACTACTCTGGGTGAACTTGGTGACTGAACAACAGACTTCATTCAGCGGCTTCGCAACTATATAGCTAGTCATGATGCTAACGTGCGTGTAGGTGATTTCCTTTTTCATAGGTTGAGTGTGGTAGTTCAAAAAGCAGTTGGAGCCTAGCTTGTTGCTAGGCTTCCGACTAGTTTCTTTCTTGTCTGATGAGAATTCTTTCGAATTTGATTGATTAATTAAAAACCAACAAAATTAAAATAAATAAACAAAAAAATATTATAGGGATATTTTGGCCATTAACTAAAATATGTGGATAAGGGGTGTTTAACGTTACTTCATAATGACCTACCAAAAATAAAAGAACGGTCCCCTTCAAAATTTTCATGATCCTAAAAAATCATTTTTTATGCACATGCCTTTTTGCATATGTGCTAACATTCTGCATTATCGCCTCACAAGTATTACGTGGTTCCACCATGGAGGGACCCACATCACCCATCTAAGTGCCACATCATCTTTTCTCTCCACGAGAATTTTTTTGATGGGCGCAAATACCGATGAGGGAATGAATAAGAATCGATACTTATTCCTCTTTTCCTTAACGTTTTTAACTAGTAAAGTCTTCAGTTTCTACACCCGCTTTACCTTTCACAAATCTCGTTAATCTTATTAATTTTCGGTGACTTTTCTCAAATATTAGTGGTATTTTACATTTAAACCTCGACGGAATATCTCTTAAAAGTAAAAAATATGTATTATCCAATAATCTTCATTCATAATTAAAATGTAAAACAAAAACTCTTCAAATCTAGAAAATATTGGTGGTCAACAAAGAGCACCTATCTAGCAACAAAGGTAATTGAACATAATGGTCTGTATCTCTACCTAGATCTTCAAATTCTAAGAACCTCTAAGATGTACTAACATAGCGAGCAGTGTAACTAGAGAATTGTTAAGGTTGTTAGCTTATTCATGCTAATTTAGTCCATCCTAGTTTGACTCTTCTATTTCCAATTTGTGTCTTATGCGAAATTCACTTAAGAGAATAGTACAAAAGGAAATAAAGGTGACAAGCAACCCCCGTAACCCTTAGGAAAATAACGAGTCTGAAGCAGAAAATTCTATATAAGAATGCAGTCGGTCAAAAGATATGTTAGCAATTGTCAAGCACACTAAAAACAACTTGACGAAGTTGAAATATGTAATGCAAACTCCTTTGGTCTAGTTAGAAATATGTCCTGGCTTACTGTCCCGGTTCTTTCACTGCAAGGAGTTGATCCATTTGGGGATGAAGTTGAAGATCAAGAAGTTCGACAACAAGAAGTCATTCAAGAAATAACAAAAGATGCTGAAAATCAACAGATTCCTATGGAGAACCAGAATCAAATTGAGAATGCTCAAGTGCTAGAAACTAATATGGAGGATAATCAGGACTTGATTCAGGGAGGAAATCAACTAATTAGTGGAGAAAATTCAATTACTTCTTCTAATTCTGCTAGAGGAAAACAAGACATTAATGAAGAAAGGGATCAAGAAAGAGACCCACCCAATTCTCCAGTGGGACAACAATGATATGTGGCTACGCAACATTATCCTGGTGAAGGTGATAGAGCTAATAAAAGAACTCATAATTGGGGATACTCTCACAAATTGGGGATACTCAAAAAAATAAAAGAAAAAACATTATGAAGTAATTTGAAGAACCCCTTATCCAAATAATTTTGGACAAGACTTTAGCCTGATCAATTAACATTTGTTGAGGATTTTCCCCCAAATTTCATATCGCTAATGAATCAGTCCCTGTTTTAGAAAAAGTAAAGTTTTCACTTCCGCTCTCAATATACTTCGGTGAATCTTGTTCTTATTAGATTTTTTTATTATTTTTTATTTCATTTGAACAAAACTCCTTCGTTTTAAGGAAACTCCTCGGTTTTATGGTATTTCCTTTGTATCAAGGAAATAATATAAAATTAGGAAAAATGTCACAGGGGCCAGGGTTCGATGGCCGTAGGTCATGCCCTAGTTGTGGTCGGTCCCACACTTACTTGCGTTCCTTTTTATTTTATTATTATTATTTCCTTCATCCCATGAAATTCCTCAATTTCATGATATTTCCTTCACACCAAGGAAAGGATATAAAATTATGGAAGGTTCACGGGACCGGGCCACTAGCCGGTCGACCATGCCCTAGCCATGGCCGGTCCCACATGCCCCTTATTTTATTATTATTATTATGAAAGGGAGCCACTGAGGCATTTATTATCATTTATTATTATTATTATTATTATAACAATCCCTAACCTATGAAAAAGAGAATTGCCATTCTTAAAATTAGCATCATGTCTAGCCATACAATTTCTCATTCTCTTAAGGAAGGATATGATATCAGCACTGAGCTCACCAAAGGTAGAAAATGCTAGTACCCCAAAACCATAGCTAGTGTGAAGTACACCTATCCAGGATATTTATTGTTCTTGCAGTGACGCCCGGCGAGAGATAGCGTATCACTGGTGCGAAGTTGCGAAACTGGCACTTGTGAAAGGAGAGACACAGTGACATCCATACAAACATCTTCTGCCATCTTCCCGATTGTAAACCATGATATCTGCTAGGCACAGAGCTCCTTATCGTCATTAGAAACAAGCCCCAAAGAGACTTCTTTCCTAGCTACAACACCTACCTTATAACAAATATTAGCCAAGACATCTTTGACCATATCATGTCGAAATTTAAGCCCTACCTCACTAGCACAATGAATAGCATGGTCTCCAAAGACATCCATTAGTTTCATAACAAGGACACTCGACTGTTTTCTTCAAAGAGAGGAATGCCCAAGCGATATTGCAAAAACAATCGAACCTGTCTTGGTCCAACTACGATTAAGTCCTAGTATCGGAACCGCTTTAAGGAAATCCATTGCATGATCTGCTTTCGATTTCATTGCCATATGTTAGACTCGCGTCGAGATAAAGAAAAGCAAAGAAGGTACCTTTTCCTTGACAACACCGAAATAAATAAGCGCCAGAGACTTCATAAAATGGGGGCGGCATTATTAATGTTGAAACCGGGTAAGGAAGACCACAAGCTTTGGTGAACCCCAGTGGCGCTTTGTTGAAAATCGTGCGAAAAATTTGTTGGTCTTTGTGACTTCCAAGATTGAGTTCGCAAATCTTGAGTCCGGGCCCTGAGATGCTAAATAACAGTACTTCATAGTATCTTCCATAGTGAGAATACCAAGACCCCCGTCTTTCATGGGAATGGTAGTTAATCGTTGTTGAACCAAACCAAAACCAGCACCATCTCCAACCACTAATAGACGTAGATAACCCATAAGATGTTCATCAAAACGAGATGCAGCAATCTGAAGCGCCTCAGGGCATGTTGTATGAAGAGAAAAATATAACCTAGAGACCCCAGAGCAACTACGCAAGAGTAAGAGTTCACTCTGGGGGTCATGCAGCTCTTGAATTTTATTCATGAGTTGTATGGTTTTATCCACCCTATTCAAAACAATGCCACTGCAAAAATCCATATCCAAACTGACTGGGCCACCAAGAAGTTTAACACCACCAAGGCTTGACAATATTGGTAGGAAGACATCATCCACATCTCTTCTCGAGATCATAAGAAGGCCAAAATATTTCCGTCTTCGTGATGTTCAAATGCAAACCACATCTAGGACCATCTTCTTGGAGAATTGTAAGAGCTCTAGAAACCTCCATGGTATCCCTACAATGGTGCCATCATCTAAGTACCACGCATGTAGGTCTAAAGTGCAACTAGCGGAAATTTTCTCAACAAGTGGATGAAGAACTAGAGAAAATAATAGGGGACCAAGGGGGTCACCCTGTTGAACACCTAAAGCAGAAGAAAGAACATGATCTTGGTAGTATAGCACATGCTGGTTTGAATAACAAAACTCAACCCAATAAGAGATGCTAGGAAAATGAGTTCTCACTTCCCGAATTATAGTGGATCGATTAACAAGATTAAACGCATTTGAGAAGTCGATCAACAGCATAGTCTTTGTGTTATCTGCCCCTTTCAACTCCAATAACCTATTGGCAGAATGCAAAATACCCTCCCCACCACAAGGAATGCCGACACCATACTGATAAGTCCCTAAGTAATTTGTCATTTCCTTAGAAACAGAAGTGGAAGCTAGTTTCGAACATAGCATGCGCCATATGGTGCCAACACCAATTGGCCTCAACCCACCGTCGGGTTTGAGTAAGGGAGTTAAGGGAGCACTAGCTATAAACTCACCAAGAATAGGGGGGCATTTACACAAGCGAGAGGTTAACAACGCCGATGTAGACACCAACAAGTCGTCGGCGAGCACCGGCACCACTCATAGCGTCTAGCAAATGCTGAGCCCTAAGACCGTCCCTTCCACAAGAAGTGCCTTTGGGAAAGCTTTTGATAGCATCAAGAACATCCTTCTCCACAACGGATAATGCTGGTGCTGAGATATCTTCACTTGGTATAACAGGGGGGCGAGCAAAGGGGTGCTTTTGTTGAAGTTCAAAAAGAGTGTCCGGAGTTGGAGGGGCAACACCATCAGACGAAAGAATACGGACAGCTGCGTTGTAATGACCCTGACTCATCTTCCTTCTACAGGCCATCAAATTCTTGTTCTTCTTTTTCTTACCCGGTGGCCACTTGTTTAGAAGTTGTTTTAGTCTGGTCAAGCAAATATTGAGCCAAAGTTAAACATCCTGATGTTTCTTTCCAACTCACCAAAGATTTGTTGATTGCAGCTTCATGCAGCTTCCGTCTACAGCCAGAACGTTCCTCTCTGGAGTTCTGAGGCACATACAAGTGTAATGTGCAGGCAGGTAATAAAAGTAAACGAATCCAAGCAGCAAGGTTCATCGGATTGGAAAGAACAACATCAAGGGAAGATTTCATAGTACGAGAGAACAACAACCTGCAATGTGGTGGAATGCTAATGATCGTGACAATGCATACCTGCAGAATCTTGTTAAGGAAATCCATCGCGTGAGACCCACAGCTTCGTCATCAACTGAACTCAGCTTAGCATTGTCGATTGCATCAGGAATCACAGCAAGTGGTTTCTCAGCACCATGAATGAGAAATTCTACCCCTACTCCATTGGAAGGACCTGCTATGACATCTGCCAGATGAACTTTGGATTTGCAAGGCATTTTCCATGCATGAATTCGCATACATTTAATGCACAGCCATCCCTGTATGTCTCGCAAAACACTTTCCCAGGAAACAAAGCAATTCTCTATAATTTTGATCCTCTCTCTGCAAATTTCTTTGTCGCACTCAGTGGGAAAATGGTGATCTGTCAGGTGTTTATAAATGGCACTCTTAGCATAGCCCAATCCCCCTCTCCCTCCCAAACAGCCATCAAAGTTTTTAAACGGACCAGCAATCTTGCCCCCCTGAGAAGAACACTGAGATGATAGTGGACCTTGAGAAGAATCCTGAGAGGAAGGACAAGAGCTAAGAGAGTCACGACCATGGTGAGTACGAACCGATGATGCAGCAGATTGACGAGTTCTAGATATACTTCCTCAGAGCAAAGTCTGTATCAATGAAGAAACAAACCCTAAAAAGAGAGAAGCAAATGCCAGAAGAAGCATCCCTGAATGCAGATAAACAATAAAACGGAGAGGAAATCCGGATGGTAGTTGAAATCACGAGCAACAGTGGGAAGAGGAATCCGGTTTTCAATCACCAGAAGTCGCCATTCATGTCGCCGGAGCAAACTCCTTGATCTCATGGAAACTCCTTCGTTTTAAGGAAACTCCTTCGTTTCAACAAACTCCTTGATTTCATGATATTTCCTTCAAATCATGAAAATAATATAAAATTAGGAAAAGTGTCATGGGACCAGGCTTATTGGCCGTCCGGCCATGCCTTAGTGTTGATGGTGGATTTTCATTTAAGGCTAAAATTGTAAAAGCCAAAATTATGCGCTAACATCTTGTAGTAGCGGGATTTCCCACACTACACCCCTTACTCGATTTTGCTTAATTAATCCATTGAAAGATGTAAGATCAAGAACATTTATTGATTGAATCCATGAAATGTTTACACAGGATAATAGAATTACACTTAGGAATTAAAGCACTCTTAAACTTTCTCTCTCCTATTGACTTGCCTAACTCTTTCGAAAAAGATCCCC